>CM041734.1:890000-1537500 GCA_023373845.1 Nibea coibor
GAGAGGAGGAGAGAGGAGCAGAGAGGAGCAGAGAGGAGGAGGGAGGAGGAGAGAGGAGCAGAGAGGAGGAGACAGGAGGAGAGTGGAGGAGAGAGGAGGAGAGGTGTGCAGAGAGGAGGAGACAGGAGGAGAGAGGTGCAGAGAGGAGGAGAGAGGAGCAGAGAGGAGGAGAGGTGTGCAGAGAGGAGGAGAGTGGAGCAGAGAGGAGCAGAGAGGAGGAGAGAGGAGCAGAGAGGAGGAGAGGTGTGCAGAGAGGAGGAGACAGGAGGAGAGAGGAGCAGAGAGGAGGAGAGAGGAGGAGAGTGGAGCAGGGAGGAGGAGAGAGGAGGAGAGAGGAGGAGAGTGGAGCAGAGAGGAGGAGAGGTGTGCAGAGAGGAGGAGAGAGGAGCAGAGAGGAGCAGAGAGGAGGAGAGAGGAGGAGAGTGGAGCAGAGAGGAGGAGAGGTGTGCAGAGAGGAGGAGAGAGGAGCAGAGAGGAGCAGAGAGGAGGAGAGAGGAGGAGAGTGGAGCAGGGAGGAGGAGAGGTGTGCAGAGAGGAGCAGAGAGGAGGAGAGAGGAGCAGAGAGGAGCAGAGAGGAGGAGAGAGGAGCAGAGAGGAGCAGGGAGGAGGAGAGAGGAGCAGGGAGGAGGAGAGAGGAGCAGAGAGGAGCAGGGAGGTGAGATGCTGAGAGGTCAGACATGTTTGTGTTTGTGAGGTCAGAGTCGTGCAGACAGACAGAGAGCATGATGGGAAAAAAGGCGACTGTGCTGGAAACAACTTCAAGCTGCAGGAAGCTCAAACTGTCTAAAACCTGGACGTAGTCTCTGAGACTGCAGACTGTCTAAAACCTGGACGTAGTCTCTGAGACTGCAGACTGTCTAAAACCTGGACGTAGTCTCCGCAGACGGGGGTGTGGTGGCTCTGGTTGTCTCCATCTTGGCAGTCCTGCCTGCTGGCTAATCCAAAGCGTGGTCAAAGAGGTGGAGCGTGGGTGGAGCTGAATAAATAAACCGCCTGTATTTAACGTGGGGACTTATGGAGACTGACTCGCTCCTGGAGCCAGCCTCCTGGACGTTTTAGCTGTTTCCCGTCTGTATGCTAAGCTAAGCTAACTGGCTGCTGCCTTGGCTTCATGTTTACAGTATGTGGTTCTGTGTAACACGTCAGGTTAGGAAACGTTACTGACGTCGAGTTTCTGCCTCTTTTGTCTCGTCACCATCGCCAGTTTAAAAGTGTGATGTCACTGCCTCGTGCACCAATCAGAATCGGCCTGTCTGTGTCGCCTGTCAATCAAATCTGACGACTCAGCGCTGATGACGAGTTTTCATGAGTTCAACTGATTCATGAATATTCACCATGGGAGACTCTGGATGTGAAACAACGTTTCGGGGCACGCCCTTGCACATGCATGGAGATGTATATTTATACTTATGTATTTATGTGTGTGTGTGTGTGTGTGTGTGTGTGTGTGTGTGTGTGTGTGTGTTTCCAGCCATCTGGCCCGTCACTGCTGCCTCAGGAGGGTAAATAAACACTGGGAGTAGGGTGGCCCCCTGTGTAATGTTATCTTTACGGTGTAAAACTGTTTAAAACAATGTTTAAATGGCCGGAGTTTAATATCTGCAGCTCTGCTAAAGGTTTACATTTCAAGCACTTAATGTACTTTTAATTTGGGCTTTATTTGTTCAGCGTGTCCTCAGCAGATCGCAGCTGACCTCCTGTGCATGTTGAGGCGCTGAGCGAAGGTGTAACTGATGGCCTGACACACGTCTTCCCCCTCCGCTGCTCACATTAACTCACTTCCCCTTTTTCTTTCGGTGCTGCGTGAAGCCACGTCTCGTGTTACGCGCTGCAGTCCGGGTCACGTGGCAGTTAAACACATAAATAATAAAACAGTGTGTTTCTGTTTAGCCTTTAAATCACGCCTTTATTGTTTTTAGCACAAAGCAGGAGGACGACGTTTTTTATCGAGCGCTCTTTCAACAAATGCATCCTCTGAAAATCTGAAGCAGCTCAAACTACTTCCTCCAGAACCAGCAGCTCTGCACAGCTTCAACGAACCGAACAGAACCAACGTCAGTGACTTCCTGTAACCTACAGAAGTCCACAGGAACCTCACTGACGGGAAACGATGCTCCAACAACCTCTGCCCTCAGTCCATCCACGTTGGAAACTGCAGGTCGGCTTTCTGCTCTTCCTGTGAACAGATGTTGGTGCTGCGCAGTCTCAGACTTCATCCACCTGATCCAAACCTGGTTCACGGGCACCAAGAGGTCAACGAGGAGCGACGCCCAGTCATCACTTCTTATCTTGTTGGACCAAACTCAGCATCTCTGCCATCAACAACAACACCACCCTGTTTGAGTCTGAGACTGTCTCAGAGACTACGTCCAGGTTTTAGACAGTCTGTGAGGACGTTTGCAGACATTATGCAGGACTGTTGCATTAACATTTAGCCAGGAGTACACAGTGTGTGTGTGTGTGTGTGTGTGTGTGTGTGTGTGTTTAATGGACGGAGGTGAAAACACAGACCACACCTGAAGACATTCTTTCTGTCTTCAAAGTACGTGACAGTTAAAAATTCCTCTCAGCTCGAACTCTAATCAGATCTTCCACAGAGACGTGCCAGGATGTGTGTGTGTGTGTGTGTGTGTGTGTGTGTGTGTGTGTGTGTGTGTGTGTGTGTGTGTCGATAGTTTGTTTCCTCTGCAGCAGATGCTGGTTAACTGTCTATCGGCTGTGAATAGCTGCAGGTCCATAATAACAGGCCTGTTTACAGTCCGATGTGGTCTCCCTGTCTGGTTCTAATGTACTTTTCAATGCATGCTAAAGTCCTGGATGGGAAGGAGGGGGAATGACGTGAGAAGAAGAAGTGAGCAGAGATCTGCTGTGTGTGTGTGTGTGTATGTGTGTGTGTGTGTGTGTGTGTGTGTGTGTGTGCTTTAGTGGATTTCATTGCTGGATTTCATTTGGACTCGGAGGTTCGCTGGTTTCCTTCACTGACAACAAAAGAAAACATTACACACCACACCATTCACTTCATCCTGCTGATGTTTCTGTGTGTGTGTGTGTGTGTGCACAAAGTTTATTAATGGATGTTTTTACAGTACTGTTGATTTCACATTTAGGTTGTTGTTTTATTTCATATTTAAAATGACAGACTGACAGTGAAAGGCTGTTAAATTAAATATTAAATATTTCTGTATTTTACTGTTTGATTTACAGTCTGTGATATAAAAATACGACGTGGCTGTGTTCTGTGGAGACATGCTTCAAAGATTCATGTTTTTGTCCATGAAATGTCAGAAAGCTGCAAAGATGTCACTGATCAACAAATAATCAGCAGAGTTGATCTTTGTTGATTTTAGTGTGTGCTAAAAAAAGAAAGATGTTTTTATAAAAACTGTGACAATAAAATAAATCTGCTTCTGTTATTACAGTGAAACATGTTCGTGCATGTTACGTTTCAGGAGATCATGTCATTAAATTTTATGGTATTTCGCTGTGATATAAAATATGACTTTACTCTGCATAACTTCACGTGTGTTTTGAAATATGATATCACACTCCATGGCATAGTTTACTGTCCTTTACTTTACACCTTCATGTCACGTTTGCACCTGCACTCTTCGTGTCCTCGTGCTGAACTCGTATTTCTGTCTTTGTGTCTCCGTCCTCCCTCGCAGACGAGCGCGGTCCCCAGCTGAGGCGGCAGAGGTATCACTTCAACGTCAGCTCCCTGGAACGAGACGGGCTCCTGGGGGCCGAGCTACGCATCCTGAGGAAGCGCCTGTCTGACCCCCGGAGAGCCTCAACGGGATCCACAGCTGATGGAGGAGGTGGTGGAGGAGGTGGAGGAGGTTCATCCCCGTGCCTGAAGCTGTACACCTGTGCGTCAGGTAAACAACAAGCGGCTCTGCTCCAGACGAAGGCCGTGGAGGATCTGCTTGGTGGATTCAGCAGTAAATGGGAAGTGTTTGACGTTTGGAAAGTGTTCAAGGGCTTCAAAACCCAGCAGAACCAGCAGAACCAGCAGCTGTGCTTTGAACTCGAGGGTCTGGAGCACAGAAGCGGTCGCCCCATGGACCTGCGCACACTCGGGTTGGCCCGACCCGGCAGGACCAACAAGGAAAAGGCTTTCTTCCTGGCGTTTGGCAAAAGCAAGAAGCGTGACCTTTTCTACAACGAGATCAAGGCGCGGTCAGGCCACGACAACAAGACCGTCTATGAATATCTGTTCACCCAGCGCCGCATGCGCCGAGCTCCTGCTGCAAGAGGCGCTAAAAAACCTCTGCAGCAGCCGCCGCCGCCGCCGCAGTCCCTCCCTCAACATCAAGTGGTGAAGACGCAGGCGAGGCCGCGGTGCCACCGGAGACGTCTCCACGTGAACTTCAAGGAGATGGGCTGGGACGACTGGATCATCGCGCCACTGGAGTACGAGGCCTTTCACTGCGACGGCGTCTGCGACTTCCCCATCCGCTCGCACCTCGAGCCGACCAACCACGCCATCATACAGACCCTGATGAACTCCATGGACCCGGAGTCAACGCCGCCGACCTGCTGCGTCCCAACGCGACTCAGCCCGATCAGCATCCTCTACATCGACTCGGCCAACAACGTCGTCTACAAGCAGTACGAGGACATGGTGGTGGAGTCGTGCGGTTGCAGGTAGCGAAGAACGGCAAGACGGCGAAAGAGAGACAGTTCCCGCCCTCGATTGTTTGTTAATATTGTGATCAAACCGAAAAAGGGAAGATGGACACCGAGGAACATCGCCTGCGTCCGAACAGACATTACTCTTCACCCTCAAGTGGACTATCAGACTGCATACCACAGACTGTTAAAGACTAAACAGAGGAAGATAAACTCGCGGAGGTGATGCTCTTTGACGCCCACTCACTGAAACTTGTGTAACGTTGATGTTGGTGGTGACGATGTTGGAAGCCAAAAACAACCAGAGAAGAGCCGAGCGCTCAGTTCAGTTTGTAAAAAGTTTGTGCGTAACAGAAAAGTTATTTTAACATTGTACTCGAAGACGCCCTTTTCTTACAGCACTTATCTGCCACCGTGCCTTTGCCCCATTCAGACGTACAGGAAGAGTAATTTGTGCCTGATCCTTTTTTGTTTGTTTTATATGAAGCATGTAAAGAATTTCTGATGTATAAATACAGGCCAGTGATGAAGTGCTGATCTGACCTGCCTCCAAATGTGGGAAAAGTTGCATAAACTACTCTTCAATAAAAAATGTCTAATTGACCGAGCTCCAAACTCCTATCAGTGTGAACCTCTGCCCCCCCACAGGCTCCGTAGACTAAACTATCAGAGGAATTTGTGAGATTTTAAGAAGCCAGATCAGAATTTAACCCGAGAATGACCTCGTTTGATTTGGTCGAAAGTGTTTCTGTGCTCGACTTCACAACCTGCCGCGAGCTGAGGTGATGAAGAAGAGTCAACAACATTTCTTTCTTAATTAGTCTGTTAAAGGTCCAGTGTGGAAGTGTTTATGAGCAGGACTTGAAAACAACATTCAATAGTATGTTTTCATCACCTGAAAATATGAATGATGTGTTCCTGTTAAAATGAGCTCTTAATATCTGCAGTGAGAGTGAAGTCCACCATTTTGAACTGACATTTTTCTACAGTAGCCCAGAGCAGACAAACCAAACAGAGAGTTTTTCCCACACGGAAGGAGAGGGTGAAACGTGGGAGCTGTCCAGTCTAACAGTGAACACAGCAACAGAACCTCTGAACCAGCAGGGTCCAGTCTAACAGTGAACACAGCAACAGAACCTCTGAACCAGCAGTGTCCAGTCTAACAGTGAACACAGCAACAGAACCTCTGAACCAGCAGTGTCCAGTCTAACAGTCTAACCTGGCATCCCGGGCTGAGTCCGGTCAGTTAGCTACAATCAGAGTGAAAAGCAGAAAATATATTGTGTATAAATCTGATCCAGTTTCTCCAAAAATCACTGAATAAAGTTATAAAGTTTTGCTTTTGTAATCAGTGAGGCGTTACTTCCTGGACACCCGCTGTGGTTTGTTTTTGTTGTTTCAGTGTATTCTCTCCACATTAACAGTTATTTATCTCCATTTTCTCACCATCTGTAACATCCAGTGTCCACCCGTAAAATAATCGTTCCAAAATAGACCTCCGGTATTTCCTGTTGCCCCCTGAACTCTCAGTAACCACCCGGCCTCTTTGGAGGAACTAAAACTGCCTCCTCAGTGTGAACAGCGGGGCTGCAATAACACAGTCACAGAGACGGTGTAGTTTTTCCACCTGGTTACAGATATTTGACTATATTTAATACTCTGGCACATGAATGCACAGCGGAGACGTGGATTTTCTTGGAGGTGGAGCTGCTGCACTGAAGCTCTTCTTATTAAAGCCTCCGGGGTGGCTACGACCAGGAAACGCCTCAAAGTTCAAACCTGCAGACAGCAGCGACACCATGTTTGAAAATGATTTCCAATCACCCAGAAATTTATGTCATGTCTGAAAACTGTCCACAGATTTACCAACTGAAGAGGCAAAGCGTCTCACTCCAGCACATCACAGAAGTCTGATTCATTTCCTGTGCAGCTTTAAAGGAGCAACGTGGCATCTGATGGTCGCTGGTTGCTCCCCCTCGCCTCACCCTCTCCTTCCTAGCCAAAAAGAGAATCTACAGTGCTGCACATAAAACAGGAAGAAGAGTTCTGTTATGTCATATTCCAGATATTGATTGATTGATTGATTCTGAACCAGCAGCATTCAGGGAACGCAGCAGCCTGCCGGGTGCTTCCCAGGTTTGGGCTGAGTCAGTTCAGTTAGCTACACGGCTGACCGAGCTAACCACAGTTAGCGCTTCACTACTTAGCAATCTTCACATCATAAAGTCTGTAAATCGCCTCAGTTTATCAGGAAATAAACACTAAAATACCACGAAGAATACCTGAAAATACTGAAAACATGACTTTATGTCGTCGTTGGTCCAGACACTGGAGGACAGAGGACAGATGGACATGAAGTTTGACTTCTTGGAGACTTTAAAGAACTCTTTGTTGAGTTTTAAAAACATTTAACGGCCCAGAAACTGTTTAAAACACACCACCACACTCTTAAAGTCATGACCTCACGGCCTGTTTGAGCACAGGCGACCACAGCTTCACTGTTGCTACGTAACACGTCGGCAGCAACACTGGTGTGTCTGCGTGTCGGAGCACACCTGTCTGCCTGCCCCTCGTAAAGCTCCTCAGCCATTGGATGAATCCATCTGCGCCGAGCGAATGGCTTGTTTCTCTTGGAGACGGAGTGATGTAAGCATTTCCTTTAATCAAAGCTGAGGCATGCCAGTGTTATTGCCCCCTCTCTGAAAACTGAACTGACAAGGCAGGAGGTTGGAGAGAGGCTGAGCAGGCGCGGAGTTAAACAACTTTAGCTACTCGAGCTCGCAGCTCCAAAACCAGGAAACTTGGATTAGAAATTACAAACTGCAGACGGTGTGAGGAAATCTCAGTGTTAGCGTCTGGATAGATGCATTAGGACAGACTTTGAAGGCAGGAGCTTGGGAATATCAGCGCTGCTCAGTTTGTGTTTTAATCCCAGAGCAGCTCATTTTGTGAGTTTGGACAGCACTTGTTGCAACCGTCCAGGAGGTAATGTGTCACGCAGCTGCTGCTGCACAGCTCCCTTTATTCTCATCACCACATAATCAAAACGACATATTTCAAGTCTGCAGATTCCATTATCACTTCTGGAGACGTGAAGTTCAGATTTATATTTTTGTTTATCTTGGAGTTAAATGAAAAATATGTTTGTCCGGAGGCGGCAGTGATTTGTGTGTTGGTTAACAATCGGCTCATTCTTTTCAGATGTGGGAAGGAACTCGTTCACTCCGACCTGACAGACCTAAATTTAGCTGCATACAACAAATGCCAGTTACAGATAAGACGCGCTCACAGCTTCCCGGCATGAGAGCCACTTTAAAAAACACAAGGCCGAACCTGCGATCGACATCCACGAAAACGTGTCGATTCTTTTGGTGTGTTGAACCAAAAATAACTTGATTTCATCAGATGTGTCACATGGATACAGCACTTAAAGGTCCAGCGTGCCGGATTTAGTGGCATCTAGTGGTGAAGTTGCAGATTGCAACCAAATGAATACTCTCCCTCACCTCACCCTCACCTCACCCTCGCCTCACCCTCTCCATGCAAACATGTAGGAGAAGACTCACAGCTCAGTGTTTGGTTTGTCTGTTCTGGGCTACTGTAGAAAAATGGTGGATGATTCTTATTTTCAGGTGATTATTCACTAATGGAAACATGCTAATGAATATTTTGTTCCATCCAGTCAAAGTGCTGAGGTTGATGGTTCAACATTGTGAGGCAGCTGTGTGTTGAAGTGACCCGACACAGCGACAGACGTCGCAGACCGACTGAAATATAACACTGATTTTTCATCAGTGCAGCTGATTTCAAAGTTAGACAGACGAGAAACCAACGTTTATAACTTCAATCAATCACTGTTTTATCATTGAACCAACACTGAAATAACATTGAGTCAACACTGAATCAATGTTTCTCTTCTCTACATTGAAAAAGCAAAGATAGATTTATGACTGATTCAGCATTGAATTAATGTTGCTATGACATCGTATTTTATTAAAAACACCTTAAAGATGAGCTACACTCACATCTGTGGGTTGATTTTCAAAATGAAAGTAGAAAAAATCTTTGATAGAAGATCCTGAAGTAACGATAAAAGAAAAAACTCTTCCCGAAAATCCCCCAAAAAAACTTCCATGAGTGCTACTGCAGCGAGCCGAGCTGCACCGAGTCGGAGGAGGTATCATTGTTAAATGGACATTGGGAAACAGTATTCCCCACTGAGAGAGCGCCTGGCTTTAATTATCACACATTTCCACACATTAGCCCATCTGAGATACAGGCACTGGATTATACAAACAGCTGATTTAAATCTCCACGTATGATTTATGGTGACTGATATTTCCTATGATTTATGACGGTGTAAATGTGTGTTGGCTCGACAGGAAATGAAACATAATTGGGAAATTGACTTCACGGTATGCTTTCTTGTATGTTTTTTCCTCCTATCACGGAATGGGATTGTTTCAGGAGAAACACAATGGCTGGAAGTCAAAGCTCCTGATGGGTTTAATGTGACGGCTCATGGAGGAAAAACCTCAAATCTTCAGTTTTACATTTCACACTGACTTCTTTTTGTAAAGACAGTCTCCTCAATTTGATAAAAAGGTCAGTGTTTAACCTGCTATCTCTTATTAAATAACAAAACTCTGACTTCCAACTTAAATCCATCCCTTATTCACGCCCCTACAGGTGAGCTTCGGTGAGGTTAACAGAGGTCATGGTTACGTTTCCTACTTATAAGACTAGTTTAACATTTTGGGAAGTATCAATCAGGGGTTAGCTTAGCTAACCTGGCTCTGTCTGTGTTTCCCAGCCTCAAAGTGATGGCAACACCCACAGGAAGTCAGCTCTCATGGCCGAGTTCACGTCTGACGCTGTTTTATTCCTTTTCTAGTCTTTGTGGAAGACCCAGCAGCAGCTAATATCACTGACTAGTCCAGCAGCAGTCAGCCCAGCTCGGCGTCTGTCTTTCAGCCTTTTATTTCACCAAGCTCTCACCAACCACTAAAAGTCAGTCCCAGATTTACTCTTGTCCGGCGGCTTCTTGCTCGCTCACTCTCTCCTTTTCTCTTCTTAGCCAGCTCCTGTTCTGGCATGACACAGAACCCGGAGCCCAAAGTTACATAGTGTGAGAACAGACGTACGAATGACAGAGACACCGCTCACCTGATCACAGGTCAGTGTGGACAGTTAATGTTACTTAATGTTGTTACGGGAAGATGAACAGGAAGCACACTGTGGCCTCCTGCGTTAAAGATCGTAAAGTTTCATTGACCCGTTGTTCCATCTCGACCTCCACAGACTTTGCGGACGCTTGTTTTTTGGGACATTCGTTGTTCTCCTGAGGAGGACAGTCTTCTTCCATCAGCAGGTATTTTGCCCACAACAACAACAACAACTGATGTCAGAACAAGTAAACCAGCTAATTAGAGCAGCGCTCCGGTAAAACATGAGTTCAGCAGCAGTGCTTTGTCATTTGGCCCAGCTAACGCTAACGTCGTACCTGGAGGTCATTCCTTGCATGAACGCTTTTAGAAGCTATGCATGATGGACCGTGCATTTCTTCTCAAAGCGGACATTATGGAACCGGACTCTCCATATTATTCCATAACGCAGCTCGATTGGCCTCGTGCCACGGCCGTCCCCACTCGGCCTTTGGCCCAACGGAGCCCATAATCAGATTACGTTGTAGTGAACTCTGCGGTTCGCCTTCTCAAGCCCAGAAATCTGTAGTAAAGCAGAAACATGGATTGTTTACGGGTTTCGGGTTTCCTTGTCGCTGTTTGTGGCCGGGAATTGTGGCAAAGTGTCAGGCCGAATCCAAGTGAACAGGATCAAGAACCCGGTTGAAGAGGGCTATTGTGTTTCCCCGCTCGGATGTAATCAGAAACATATGCCCTCCATCGCCGACGCTGAAAAGGGAGGCTTGTTTAACAGGCTTTAACTTCATTGAATACAACTTTAATGGTCGCCCCTATTACAAGATTTAACAATGATGTTTTGGGAAGGCTTGCAAAAGCATTCGTGTGTGTGTGTGTGTGTTTGTCCCATGAGAGGACCGTACACACCCGGAAGGCTTGTGTTCCCACTGCGAGCTCCAGACCTGAACAACTTTGTCCAAGGTTAGTGTTCCACATCTCCGTCACACCTCCTACAATTTTACGCAGCGCCGCATTTGGATAATCACGTATTTTCTCCTGTAATCTGATTACTGGTCAGTGTGACTCACGAAAAAATCGATTGTTAACTGTGAGACGACGTCTTGAGTGTCTCATGTCCACTTTGATTCACACTTTGCATCGTTCACTCAAGAAAGACCTGAGCAGATTCAATCCACATTACCTGGACGTAGTCTCTGAGACGTCCCCGCAGACTGTCTAAAACCTGGACGTAGTCTGTGTGACATCCCCACAGACTGAGCTTGTTGACCAATCACAGAAGTTTATTCAGTCACATGCTTTCATTATTATTGTTGAAATTAAAAATGTGACATCATGGCAACAATTAGAGAAACATGTTTTTAAAAAAATTTTCTTTAAAGATGTTATTTAATGAAAGTTTGTTTAATAATTTTAAATAGTTTCATTGAATGAAATGAAGCAGAAAGGTTTATTTATTTATTTTGTATTCTGAGTTCTGTCAGAATAATTCAGCTTCTTCTCGATTCTCGAACCATTAAAACCATTTATTGGATTGATAAATCAATGAAGATGAATTAAACTGAAGATGCTGTTTGTGTTAATCATGATAGAAATAATAAGACTCCGCCGCTCCCAATTAAAAGCTCTCCATGGAGACGCTAACGATAAACATTTGTTTGTTCCTTTAAATCTGATTAAACTCAGCAGATGAACACGTGATTCGTCCTTTAATGATCTGATTATTTCATTAATCTCATCATCCGTGCTCGAGCTGTGCGACCTCTGGCTCCGTCTTTCTGCCCTCGCTGGATTTTTCACCACATCTCCTTCCAAACCTCTTTCCTCGGCCTTTTTGCTGCTATCAGATCTGGCTTTGGCGGCGCTGACCGGTGTTTAACTTTTTAGTAAATGCGGTCGTGGTTTTCCTTGACAGATGTTAGGGAGGAATTTTATCATGTGGCCGCGCCAATAGCTGCTCGCAGAGAAAACAGAGCGGTTTTCTCTGGCACGCCGTCCACGACACCTACGATCACAGCTGTGTGTGTCTTTCCCAGCATGCATGTGGGTGTGTACGTGTACGTGGGTTTTATTTGCATATTATCTGTGAACTCTAAATGCATATGTGTGTGTGTTTGATCTCACAGCACACACACACACAGGTTACAGACTGAATGTACAGCTCAGGAGGGGGGTATTTTTCTTCAGAGTTCAACATCTCCGAGCTTTGGCAGAAGAGCAGCTGCATACGTTTTCAGTCCAGTTTTAACCTCCAACTTTTTATCATGAGTTAGTGCTGCTTGCTTCGCCTTCCTCCTCCACCTCCTCCACCTCCTCCTCCTTCAGGAATCGCTCAAAAAAAGCCACAATTTTCTGTTCTGCTGTGAAAACATAGCTCTCTCTTTTCAGCGCAAACCTCGGCCTGGAAAGCATTTGATTGAGGCGTACATGTTTCGTGTTACGATACAGTAGGTCTATTCATTTCTGCTCACTTGTTGAGTGTAAGAGCAGAAGCGCACCAACAGTTTGAGGAAGAGACCTCGTGTTTCCATGACAGTGTCGGCAGCTGCATCTCGAGCTGGTCGCCTCGTGTTTCTGCTTTGAGCCTCCTCAGATTTCTGTCTCCTTCAGATGAAGGCGAGTCTGACCGATCCACCGCTGATATTACGTGAGGACATCGTGATGGAAGTGTGTGTCATAAAGTTCATCTGTGGCCACAAGGTGGCACCGTCAAGGTCGCATGATGTGATGTGTCACACACACACACACACACACACACACCAACTATTTCACTGATTCTGGTGAAACTGGATCATATTTTATGGAGAAAATGTTTCCTGGTTTTCCCTCTGATGTCCTCCGGCTGCTCCGCCTCAACTCTGTGATTTACAGAGTGTATGATGGACAGTGAAGTAAACTGCTGACAGCTGGAGCTGCTGTTAGCTCGTGTTAGCTCAGTCTGTTAGCTGCTGTTAGCTCATGTTAGCTCAGTCTGTTAGCTGCTGTTAGCTCAGTCTGTTAGCTGCTGTTAGCTCATGTTAGCTCAGTCTGTTAGCTGCTGTTAGCTCAGTCTGTTAGCTGCTGTTAGCTCATGTTAGCTCAGTCTGTTAGCTGCTGTTAGCTCAGTCTGTTAGCTGCTGTTAGCTCAGAGCACCGGGGGAGTCAGTGTTTGTACCACAGGAGGTTTTAGAAGAGGTGGAGGTTTATAGGCCCAGGGTGGGGAAAGGAGCCAGTGTTGTGCCAGAACCAGAGCTGGGAGTCCACTGTCCGTTAGCAAAGGAGAATTGGACTGGAGCAATGTAACCGGGCTCAGCAGCTTCTATGGACATGATGGCAGAGGAGCAGAGAGTGAAGAGGACGCTGACGGAGGAAGCTAAGAAGAGAAAAGGAGAGAGTGAGCGAGCAAGAAGCCGCCGGACAAGAGTAAATCTGGGACTGACTTTTAGTGGTTGGTGAGAGCTTGGTGAAATAAAAGGCTGAAAGACGCCGACAGACTTTTATTAACGATTAATTTTAAATTTTATTTCACTAACAGTTTCTTTTTACAGCACCGCTTTTAAAGTTTTACGAGCCCAACTGATCAGAGATGGGACGACTTTTCATGGCCACACACAGAGCTCCATAGATACTGAACACACACACACACACACAATCAGCTGGGACGCCTCACTCTGTGAACCATTATCATTACCAGGTGTTGAAAAGAAGACATATCATTTATCCATCAGCACAGCTCCCCTCGTTCGTACCTCCAGCTGCCAGAAGTTCCTTTTTTTGCCCCTCTTGTATAAAAAAGATGTAAAATATTTTGACCACCTGTGCTCGTTGGCTCGCCGCCGCCGCGCTCGCTCGTTTTTCACTTCCAGAGAAAAAGATGAATATGAGGAGGTTAGTTCACGTCACGGGCGCAGAGCGACGTTACCGCCCCGCAAAGACGTTAGCATGCTTGGGGTCAAAGGTCAAAGTTTGAATGTCAGGAGGCGTGTACGTGCTCTTATATTAATACACACACACACACACACATTCAGTATATTATCTGTTAAAGTGATTAGTTTCACACCAAGACTGTCCTGAAGCAATAACTCAAACTTCAGTGTGTCAGACGTGTTGTGAGGCTGAAGGTCGGAGGACGAACACACACACACACACACACACACACACACTGTCCGGGTCTTCTGGTGGAGTGTGTGTTGGAGCTGGACGAGGCAGGTGAGCGAAAAACCGACCAAGAACAGAGCGAACAGAGTCGGCCACGCGGTCAATGTGAGAAAGACCTGTCAGCGTCTGAGAGGCTGCACCGGTCTGATACTCAGTGAGACGGTTGATTGGACGACGAGCTGCAGGTGATGAGGTGCAGAGCAGGTGAGGGAGGCCACGCCCACCAACACACACAACAGAGACACAGAAACAGGAAACACGCAGCAGGAGAAGGTGATCACGACTCTGACCAGTCATCCAGGTGTTTGAACGTTTAATATTCAGACGTTTACCTCGATAATTTCTTCAGGAACGAGGAAGGACCTTCAGAGACAGTGAGGCTAGCAGTTTCCCCTTGTTTCCAGTCTTTATGCTAAGCTAAGCTAAGCGTCTCCTGGCTGCAGCTTCACAGTTAACGGACACGTGATGGATCATCTCGCCTGACACTCTAACCCATTTCACTTCACAAGGGTGGGGACCGGAGCCAGTGTCGTGCCAGAACCGGAGCTCGGCGATACATACATTAGCATCATGGATCACGTTAGCTGCTGAGCTAATCCGGTAAGCTACACATCCAGTCACGGCGTCACGCAGAGCGTGCTGCGGCGTCTGTGTGAGGCACAGAACAGTTAAAGTCTCCGAAGTCGTCAGGCTGAAAATTCAAATCGGAAACACAGAAACAAAACAGACGTTTATTTATATGAAAATGTTGCAGATAATCACGTCTGTGGCGTGTTACGGTCGACTGCTCTATTTATCACACACACACACACACACACACGGGGCAGAGAGGAAACACGGGTGGTACGAATTCTTTAACAGTCTCCAGTCGCAGCATTTGGCCGCCGCTCGTCTCCATCAAGGCATTCCAGGAGAGACAGATAATTTGTCTGTTTCCTCCTATTTACATCCCGAACCACACCGCGCTGTGTGTGTGTGTGTGTGTGTGTAATAAGGGTGTGTATTTGTGTTGGAGAATCTGAAAGTGTGAGCGTCACGTGCAGGTATGTGAGGGCATATTCACAAGGTATGTGTGTGTGTGTGTGAGCTACAGCAGGTAACACAGCGCTCGCTCTGTCACCGCCAGACACATCAGTGGACGTGTTTCAGACTTTGTCATAAATATGTGTGTGTGTGTGTGTGTGTGAACAACAACTTTGCATGTCTTGCATGAGTTCACATTTGTCTCGTGTGTTTTCATGCATGTATCTAAGTTTACGCACATGCTAAGATATGTTTCTGTGTGTGTGTGTGAGTGTGTGTGTGTGTGCGTCTCATCGTCTGGCTTGTGTAAGTGTGTCCATGCGTGTGGGAGAGAGGGCTATTTAAGCAGCATTACTTTGCTCGTGAGCTGCCAAGTACCTGTCGCCTCGACTTCGCCTTCCCTCTTTGTCTTCTCTTTCTCAATGTGGCCAGCACCTGCAGAAACAGTGCACACACACACACACACACACACACACACACAAACACACTCACACACACACACACACACACACACACACACACACAGAAACACACTCTCAAGTGTCGTCTACACCGGATACGATGCGCCCACATTTTAACAGACTTACTGTCTCGCTCTCTTTTCACACCTTCACTTTAGTCACGTCCTCTTCGCTCTCTGCTCCTCTGCCATTATGTCCATCGAGATGACACGAGCTAACGTTAGCTCAGAAATTAACGTCCACTACAGCGCAGTCCGAAGCTCGATGCCTGCTAATGTTATCACGAGTAAAAGACTATGGATATGTTATTTATAGCTTGTACCGGCTAACAAACTGAGCTAACATTAGCTAACAGTAGCTAACAAACTGAGCTAACATGAGCAAACAGCAGCTAACAAACTGAGCTAACATGAGCTAACAGCAGCTAACAAACTGAGCTAACATGAGCTAACAGCAGCTAACAAACTGAGCTAACAGCATTTTACAAACTGAGCTAACATTAGCTAACAGCTACAGTTGGTAGCAGTTCACTGTCCATCAGGAAACTGCTGCAAAGCTGTTCAATTATGAGGTTAAAAAGTAGCTTTAAGCTAAAGTTAGCAGCTAATGTTAGCACTTCAAACCCCTCATTTCTTTGATTTTGTGACGCGGTCAAGCTAAACACGCATGTTTCAGTTTAAGTTTCTACCTTTAACCTTCTAACGGACGCCGTCCTGTGGCGTCTCCGTCGTGTCCTGGCTGCTGACGTGCAGTTTGTTCGGATCACTTGTTAAACTTCAGGATGCTTGTTCGTCTCTCTCTGTCAGGCATCCTGTGAATGCGGCGCTGTACGGCAGCCAACTTGGACCTTCCTCGCCAGCACAACGCACAATTAGATACACAAACACAGACTACACACACCCACACACACGCCTCTCTCCCACTCTTAACCTCTTCATAAACACCGTTAAAGCATGTGGAGCTGGCGTGCTACAATAAACGCTATGAAACCACATAAACGGCAAAATAAATATCACCACAGGGTGGCCTGCAAATGTTCTGAGAAGCTGGTTTCACACTGACGACGGCAGGAGAGGGAAGGAGCGCGCGCAACAGGAGTACAGTGAGCTGATCACTAATCAATACACAACCAATAATCAAACTATCGACATGGTCCATCAACTGTTAGCGCTGTTAGCACTGTTAGCACTGCTAGTTTAGATCACAGGATGAGACCAACCGTTACCAAGCAGCTGGCTTGCGCTAACGCTAGCTCCTGTTAGCTCCCATTAGCTAACTGCTGTTAGCTCCTGTTAGCTAGCTCATGTAAACTTGCTTTAGCGCCTGTTAGCTCTAACTCTCGCTGGTTAGATCACGTTAGCTTCCATTAGCTAGCTCCCATTAACAAGCTTTTTTTTTATTTTAGCGTTAGACGAGCAGTGTTCTGTCCTGTGTATTTCCAGCCGTTACCATGGTAACTCCCTGGTTTCCTGCCTCCTGTTGACGAGGCCTTCTGATGATGTTAACCATGTTTGCCGACATGTCTTCCTTCATCGTGATGCAGAGCAGCTGGCTCGCGGTGAGTTCAGGCTGAATCTCTAATCATGTGAAAGCAGCTTGAAGCCCTGAAGCCAAACGTGTCCTGCGCTGACGGCTGACCGGTGCAGGCCTCTCCACACCTTCTTATTCTGGCGGGTCGCACGAGAAACTGTGGAAGATTAAACCAGAGCGAAGTTTTGTCGATACGTGAAGCCGGTCACGATCTCGGACTTTATTCTACATCGATAACTTCTCTGTGATGTCCAGGAGACTTCAGACGCATCAGGAGCGTTTTGTCCTTGTGTTTTATTCTGAAAATCAAACAGATCTGTCTGACTTCCTGTCAGCTGGAGCTGCTCGCGTCTTTGTGCCAGTGTTAGCGTGTTAGCAGGCTCTCGGTAGCTTTAAACAATAAAACCAACGTTTTTAAATAAAAACACAAACTAAGAAAAAGAAATATAAAATAATAAATAATTATCAGCTGTGATTGTTGTAAATTTACAGTAATAATACAGTGAATAGTTGTTTTTAGTTGATTAGCATTTTATTTTTCCGTGTTTCAAGTTTTTCACCAGATAACTGACGTTAAAATATCGAACGCTGCATGAAATAAATATGTTACCACGTTTTTCTGTACACTGTAAAACATTCAGTTTAATTTTCTCTCATATTCCAGTGAGAGGATGTTCATACTGCTGGTTTTATAAATAAGCTAAGCTAAGCTAAGCTAAGCCTGCTGTGGCTCATGTGTAGCTCTCAGACATGACTTTAAATAGACGAGTGTGAACAAAGTGACACGCAGCGAGTGTCAGACGGCTGACGTACACGACACGCACCATAACCTGCTGAGTCACGCAGCCTCCTCGTCGTCTTATTTAAAGGTGGACGTCACACCTATAATTTCAGCCCTGCTGTAGATTCAGGCCCCTCACACCATCTGGACTGTGGGCCGCGGTGTTACGGTGCTGCACGTCACCGCAGTTTATTTCAGGCTTCTTCCTGGTTTGAGCGAGCAGTGAGGCGTGCGGGCAGATCAAAAGGCCGTGTCCACGATCCGGACGTGTCTAAATACAGCCAGGACGGGCCTGCAGAGACATGAAGACACAGAGACACAAAGACACGAAGACATGAAGACACAAGGACATGAAGATACAAAGACACAAGGACATGAAGGCATGAAGACGTCCCCGCAGACTGTCTAAAACCTGGGCATAGTCTCTGTGACGTCCCGCAGACTGTCTAAAACCTGGGTATAGTCTCTGTGACGTCCCCGCAGACTGTCTAAAACCTGGGCATAGTCTCTGTGACGTCCCCGCAGACTGTCTAAAACCTAGACGTAGTCTCTGTGACGTCCCTGCAGACTGTCTAAAACCTGGACGTAGTCTCTGTGATGTCCCGCAGATTGTCTAAAACCTGGACGTAATCTCTGTGACGTCCCCGCAGACTGTCTAAAACCTGGACGTAGTCTCTGAGACGTCTCCGCAGACTGTCTAAAACCTGGACATAGTCTCCGTGACGTCCCGCAGACTGTCTAAAACCTGGACGTAGTCTCTGTGACGTCCCCGCAGACTGTCTAAAACCTGGACGTAGTCTCCGTGACGTCCCCGCAGACTGTCTAAAACCTGGACGTAGTCTCTGTGATGTCCCGCAGATTGTCTAAAACCTGGACGTAGTCTCTGAGACGTCCCCGCAGACTGTCTAAAACCTGGACGTAGTCTCTGTGACATCCCTGCAGACTGTCTAAAACCTGGACGTAGTCTCTGAGACGTCCTCACAGACTGTCTAAAACCTGGACGTAGTCTCTGTGATGTCCCGCAGATTGTCTAAAACCTGGACGTAGTCTCTGTGACGTCCCCGCAGACTGTCTAAAACCTGGACGTAGTCTCCGTGACGTCCCCGCAGACTGTCTAAAACCTGGACGTAGTCTCCGTGACGTCCCCGCAGACTGTCTAAAACCTGGACGTAGTCTCCGTGACGTCCCCGCAGACTGTCTAAAGATCCACCTCTACAGTTGTTCCATGTGAAGCAGAAACTGTCCTCAGACTTCTCTGGATGGCACTTTCTAACTTCCATCCCGTCTCCGTTGCATAACGTGAAGCAGTGATTAAGAAATGAAACACAGCGTTCTGGTTACATCCACCCACATACACTCTTTGTTAGCCGACCTTTAACCTCATTAAAGGGTTCCATCTCTGGTTTGTGTAACTGAACCGCAGCTCTTTTGCCTCTGTCAGCTGAAATGTGACCATTTCCTGATAATATAATTTCATAATAATGTTTTCCAGCTTGATTTTCCACCATATTGTGTGCATCTTCTTTACTCAGAGCTACATTTTTATAACCCTCAAAGAAAACAGAGAGCTGCAGCTTAAAGCCCTCTGGTGACAACGCCAAGAGATCCTCCGACATCCAGCAGAGAGTCACTGAAATCATGTTATTATTCAACTACTGTGCGAGACACAAAGACCAGTCAGTCTCCATAAGTCCCCATGTTAGACAGCAGAAATAAACATGTTTACAGCCTGGTACAAAAACAGTTTTGGTCTGTGTAGCTAATTTCCCCGTTCATGACAACTGTACTGAGGGTGAATTTATATACAACTCACCTGTTCACATTATATTAAGGCTTAAAGTTATGCAGGATTCAGAGCGTGGACGCTTTGAGACTACGTCCAGGTTTTAGACAGTCTGCGAGGACGTCTCAGAGACTATGTCCAGTTTTAGACAGTCTGCGAGGACGTCTCAGAGACTATGTCCAGTTTTAGACAGTCTGCGAGGGCGTCTCAGAGACTACGTCTTGCTGTGATCACCTTCACAGTGTGAACTTCAGCTCGGTCTGGTCCAGGATCAGTGAGAGCGTGTGGAACGTTAACTCTGAACTGAAGTCATTACGACCTGATGGAGACGGACAAAGAGGGGTGAAGCACACCAACAGTCGCTGTGTGACGGCCTCCATCACTGTGAGGTAGCTCATGTTGTGTCAGGTGAGTGAAGAGTAACAGATTACATTTTGCTGCTCGATTACTCAGGAGGAGGGTGATATGGAGCTTCATCAAACATCGAACCTGCTGCAGAGCAGCAGAGCGTTGGAGGTCTTCAGCAGGTGTGAAGCTCCTGATCTGCAGGACGGTCCACCATGGGGAGCAGCAGACTTCCTGTCGGCAGCGAGCAGGCGAACGCCGTCGAGCTTTCTTTGTGATGCGTTCAGGGTCCGTGTGAGGTTCTCAGCACCTGACCTCCATCACACACTGATGTCGAGGCCTTCAGGAGCTGTTTGGGGTTCAGCGTTTTGCCCAAGGACACGTCGACATGCAGACTGAGCTGGGAATCGAACCGCCGACCATCTGATGAGTGGACGACCTCCTGAGCTGGTAAAGGAGCTGAACTTACCCCTAGAGGACGTGTGTGTGTGTGTGTGTGTGACGTTTGGCTATTGTATTAAACTGTGTGTCAGTAAACGTGTCACAGCGAGACCTGCTGACTGATATCAAACCAGTTTGTTTTGACTGCACATGCACTCGTATTAATATTATTCCTGTGTGTGTGTGTGTGTGTGTGTGTGTGTGTGTGCACCAGTGTGTGAAGGCCAACTACAACAAGCGAAGCAGTGAATGTTGTCAGAAAATGTAAATGCAGCCTTGGGAGTGACTTTCTTCACTAAAAATCATTACAGGAGCTGAGAGAGTGTGTGTGTGTGTGCGTGCGTGTGTGTGTGTGTGTGTGTGTTTACTCGTATAATTTCCCTCTCGGTGTTTTTCGAGCCCTTTGAGCTCATAAATCAAATAATCTGGCTGTAAATAACAGACGAGTTTATCTTGGTTCGCTCGCGGCTCGTCGTGGATTTACGCTCACACAAAGTCATTCATAACCACCAGGAAGCTTTTTTTTCTTCTTCTATGGTTTTTAAAAGCTTTTCCCACAATCCACCATGTTTCCTGGTGTTTCTTTAAGCCAGAGTTCATTCAGTTTAAACATCATTCACTCGGCCGAGTTACCGGAGCTGGTTTGTTCTGCGCGGACGTCGTCGCGGAGTCGGTTGTTTCCCTTGTCGAGGACGTTCATCAATATTTCGCTGACTGACTTGAACTGTGAAGCTCAGGGGCCACATTTAATGCAGGAAGTGACATCATCGCGTACGCGGACTGCTATATGTTGAATATATAACATAACTCTGTATTTACCCAGCGGGCTCGGGTTTCACGCGAAAGGGCCACGTGCAATAAAAAAAGTAACAAAACATTACCTGTGTTCTGTTCCCGTCCCAATATGAGCGGCGCCGGGGTTCAACCGACAGCCGACACCGCCGCCAACGCTCCCACAGGAAGTGGTTCTGTTGCTGAAACACAGGAAGTTCTGGTGTTGGTACCACAGTGGTCTCAGGTTCAATACAGCTCCCCGGTGACGTATTATCGATGTTTAAACCATTAAAATCACATGAATGAAATATTAAAGCAGAGTCACGCAGAAACACAAATATATCACGTTACAGTCGAGTTACCGTGACTGCTCGTCATCAAACTGTCCGTTAAGACTCAGCCCAGATTAACCCAGAACCAACAGAACTGAACCTGCGTCCAGGTTTTTGTGTCACTGTCATCGAAAACCAGAAGCAGAAATCTTCAGCAGCACGTTGATGTCCATGATTTTAATTTGGCGGGTCCCAGGAAGCTGCCAGGTTCCTATCGGTATCAGGAAGGAGATCCTGCTGAAACTAGGCAGTCTGTGGGACGTCACAGAGACTACGTCCAGGTTTTAGACAGTCTGCGGGGACGTCTCAGAGACTACGTCCAGGTTTTAGACAGTCTGTGGGACGTCACAGAGACTACGTCCAGGTTTTAGACAGTCTGTGGGACGTCACAGAGACTACGTCCAGGTTTTAGACAGTCTGCGGGGACGTCACAGAGACTACGTCCAGGTTGCTGCAGGTTTCGTGGCTCTGGTCTCTGCTCCGTCAGCTCCGTCGGCTCTTTGGATGGATTCATGTCGTCTTTCATCTGCTCTTAATCTCTCAGATGTTTCGCTCCATCCTCTCCTTCCTCTTTCACAGTTATCTCTCTCTTCTTCTTCTTCTTCACTGTCCTCGTCTCTCGTCTATGTCTTCTTATACGCTGACCTCTGGACGGGTGGACGGGCCTCCTGTCGGTCCCGCTGACATTTCTCTGTGTGTTTCTCTCTGCGAGCTGCTGCACAAACACGGCCGCCGCCAAAGAAGAAAATATCTCTGGCCTCCAAAGCCAATTTCCTTCAGCAGAGTTTCCTCGAACGTTCGCTCTGAAGTCCCCTCGCCTCACCCTGCCCTCTGCGAGAGAGAAAGAGGTTTTTATCGAATGATTTATGGCGAGGGGGAGTTTGATTGGCGGTTGTTATTTGTCAGCGTGGACAGACTTTGTGACTTTGACAGCTTGTTTGTTTCCAGCTAACAGACTGCAGACGGATCAGCACAGATTTGTTTGTGCGACAAAAGATGGAGGCTGAAGGAAATGATGATCAGACAAGGCCGGAGACGTCAGGGCCGATATTTATCAAACATGTATCAAACACACACACACACACACACACACCAACTATTTCACTGATTCTGGTGAAACTGGATCAGATTTTATGGAGAAAATGTTTCCTGGTTTTCCCTCTGATGTCCTCCGGCTGCTCCGCCTCAACTCTCTGTGATTTACAGAGTTTATGATGGACAGTGAAGTAAACTGCTGACAGCTGGAGCTGCTGTTAGCTCATGTTAGCTCAGTCTGTTAGCTGCTGTTAGCTCATGTTAGCTCAGTCTGTTAGCTGCTGTTAGCTCATGTTAGCTCAGTCTGTTAGCTGCTGTTAGCTCAGTCTGTTAGCTGCTGTTAGCTCATGTTAGCTCAGTCTGTTAGCTGCTGTTAGCTCATGTTAGCTCAGTCTGTTAGCTGCTGTTAGCTCAGTCTGTTAGCTGCTGTTAGCTCATGTTAGCTCAGTCTGTTAGCTGCTGTTAGCTCATGTTAGCTCAGTCTGTTAGCTCCTGTTAGCTCATGTTAGCTCAGTCTGTTAGCTGCTGTTAGCTCATGTTAGCTCATGTTAGCTGCTGTTAGCTCAGTTTGGTAGCTGGGCTCCATGGACTGTGAGCTCAGAGAACTGGGGGAGTGTTAGTGTTTGAACCACAGGAGGTTTGGACCACCGGGTGGTAGAAGAAGAAGAAGAAGAAGAAGAAGAAGAAGAAGAAGAGGTGTTCAGGCCCAGCAGTCAGCAGCCTCTATAAACATAATGGCAGACGAGAAGAGAGTGAAGAGGACGCTGACGGAGGAAGCTAAGAAGAGATACGACGTCTTTCTAAAAGCTTCTGTGTGACATCAGTTGATGAACCTTGTGTCGTCTCCTACTGTATTGCAGCATTGTGATGTTGCTGTTGCTGCTGTTGCTGTTGCTGCTGTTGCTGCTGCAGGGCAACGTTTTGGTTGCTGTCCACGGGCTGAGCAAAGGCACAGCCGAGGGTTTGAGCTCCGTCCAGGATCTTATTTTCCCACAGTGCGGGTCAATGGTTAGCACCGGTTTGAGTCTGTTTATGCGAGTTTCAGGTGGGCCGTCTTCTCCTCTGATGGACCTGCAACCGGTCGGTTCATCTTCTGTCTGATCCTCGCTCTGATAGGTTCCAGCCCACATGACCCTGAGAGCAATTAAGCACGAAAAGGCAATTTTATCCTCCGAATTAAAAGTTTCAGGATAACTATCTGCATTAAGTGTAAGCCACAATGTGCTTTGCTTTAATGCCAGCAATTTGTTTTCCACAGTCGATGTATCAATTTGGAATCACACCACAGACTTTCCAATAACAATGGCTCTAAAATGGTTGTTGAGTCTTATGCTAAATTTATCCATGCTGGACCACAGTGCAACCACGTCTGTGACTGGATAAACAACTTCTAAGATCTAACGAGTAAAGAATGCTCATAATGGGGCATTTTTACCTGATTGTTGCTAAGCCACCCTGCCAAACACACACCATCATCATGGGCCACACTGCCAAACACGCACACACACACAAACACACACACATGCACACACACCGTTCTTGCAGACAGATGTTCAGGTTTGGGTTCGCTGCACCGTTCCCAGGGGGACTTCCATGATGCCTTGCACCTGCTCGTGAATACAGTCAGGTCTACTTCCTCGTCATCAATCATCGCCACCCACCCTTTGCCCTCGCCATGGCAACAGAGGAGCCAAGACCACCAGAGTAACACGCAGACGAGCAAACAAAGAAATGACAAACACACGTCCATGAAAACGATCAGCAGAGCCTGAAGATTCAACTGAGATCCAGACACACACACACACAGCTTCTCTTCATCAGTACTGACGCTCAGCTGCAGTTTGTCAACAATAGAAACACCCGAGAGTTCAGCTTCACCTGCAAAGAGTCACTGCAAGCTGCAAAACTACAAAACTACAGAGCGACAACAAAGAGACAAAAAAGAGACACCGACGTCTACAAAGACAGAAAAGCACCTGGCGGGGCTCCTCTGGCGAAGGTCACCTGGCAGAGGTCACCTAGTGGAGGTCACCTGGCGAAGGTCACCTGGTGAAGGTCACCTGGTGGAGCTCACCTGTCTGTTTATTTTCAGTAATAAGGTGTGAAATAAAGGTGGTAATGATTCGGGCTCAGCACACAGAGGTTGCGGTGCACAGTGGTACAGTCAGCGAGCGTGTAAACACTCTGCGAGGATTGAACCTGTGATGTTTTGATTACGCCGCAGACTCTCTAACCTGCTGCCAGGTTGCATAAAAGCCAAGCCAACACATAACCGCCGTCTTTGTTTGGACGAACCACGAGAGCCCCGAGGTGTTTACCGGAGGCGGCAGCTGCACGAGAGACGCACGAAGAAAGGAGCTCTTTCACCCGGAGGCTTCGAGAGGAGGACGGGGGCGAGGGTGGAGGAGGAGATACAGGAAGTGAGACAGGAGGAGAGCTAACATGCATTCTTTCTCAAGTCCAGCAGGGGGAGACTCCACTGATGATCGTATAGAGCCCTATGGAGAAATGAGCCGACTTCTCAGTTAATTTATTGCCTCAGTAAAGAGTTTCCTGATCTCAGTCTCAGGAGGTTTCAAGAGGTGTTCAGGCCCAGCAGTCAGCAGCTTCTATGGATATGATGGCAGAGGAGCAGAGAGTGAAGAGGACGCTGACGGAGGAAGCTAAGAAGAGAAAAGGAGAGAGTGAGCGAGCAAGAAGCCGCCGGACAAGAGTAAATCTGGGACTGACTTTTAGTGGTTGGTGAGAGCTTGGTGAAATAAAAGGCTGAAAGACAGACGCCGAGCTGGGCTGACTGCTGCTGGACTAGTCAGTGATATTAGCTGCTGCTGGGTCTGCTGCTGCTGACCTGGATGATGATTGGCTGGTATTGGCTTTTGACTTTGCCACAGTCGAACTTTCAGTTTGAGTATTTAGAGATCTCGTGTCACATCAACAGATTGATTGAATTTGTTTCGGAGCAACTCGAGTTAAGCGTGGACGGAGCAGATGTTGCTGAAGACTTAACATACATGTTGATTATCCACAGTCACACACGCTCGCCTTCAAAACGCCGATCGCTGCTCGCTCTCTCAGTACTGTTGGATCGCCTGTCTGTGGTTTCAGAACATTCTCTGTTGTTGATTCCTACTGAATATGACCCCTTGACTTCTACCCAAACAAAACACTACCATTTGTTTCCAATGAAAACACAAGCGGAACAATTCAAAACAGAGGCTCGCAGGCAGCAGCATTCTTTGGTTTGAAGAGTAAGATGAAATGAGTCGGTTGCCACAGAAATGCTCCTCTGTTTCTCAGAGAAAGTCGAGGATAGTCTGGATTGGAGCTTCCAGCACGTACATCCTGTTTTTCCACTGTTAGAAACAGATATTCCTGTTCTTTAAAGCTCCGGAAACGTGGCTTCACGCACTGAAAATGAAGATACGATATCAAAGATGGGTTTCATGAAACTGAACTCCAAAAATCTGCTTCATAAACCATTTTAAGCCTCTGTAGGCGTGGCAGGTCAGTCAGGAGCGCAGACAGGAAGCTGAACAATGACCTGCCGTGGACGGGAAATGTATTTTAACCACCTAAAAACATCAGACCTCTAAGATTCCTTCAAAACCACCTGACCAGACGCCTCTGAATCTTCCAGTCCATCAGTGTTCAGCACTCACCTCCCGTCACGAGGTTGAGATACAAGAATTCTGCCTCCAGTGTTTACGGTGACATGAATCAGTGGATTTGGATTCATGTAAATGTTTATTGTTTATTTCAGAAACCTGCAAAATGGTTTAATCCAACTAGTCATGTGACTAATATATACACCTGTATGAGGAAGTGTGGCTTGGAGAGTTGGAGTTGGTTGGTTGATTACTGGAGATAACTGAAGTAATAAATTGTCGGTTGGATCCGGTGTTTGGACGTTGACTGAAACGTTGGGACTTCTTCAGACTTTTGTGACGTGAACAGTGGATTCAGTTTCACGTGATGAAGACGATGATGAAGTTTAAGCTGGGAGCGAACACGCGATCACTGGACTTTCCATCCAGTCATGACCTCTTCCTGTCGGTCTGTCTCTGCAGTCTGTGATGGTTGTTTGGGAACCAACAGGAATGAGTAATTTGGCTTTGTCGAGCAGAGCGCGCTCAAACTTCAGAGGACTGTAACCATGACGAATCCTAAACCAACCGGGCTCATCGGGTCAACTCTGACATGTCTTAATGTTTGGACCGAGGATTTCAAAACATGTCTTTGTCTCTCCTGTGACTCTGATCTGAAGTTGAGTCATGACTTGTTTTTTTGTGACGGCAGAGTTCAGGTTATTTGAAGTGTGGTTGCATGAAGTACTGATCCAGAGTCAGTGTGTTACTACAGGACACGGCGCCAGTTCAGAGAAGACACGAGACTAGACACAAAAGAGAGGCAATCTCTGAGACTGTGAAGTGAACCAAAGACTGCAGTTCCTCAAACATCCACTAGAGGCTGGTTCCAGAAGTGAGTCAGTCTCCATAAGTCCCCACGTTCAAATGTCCAACTTCACAGCAGAAATAAACATGTTTACAGCCTGGTGCAAAAAATAAAGTTCAAGTTTTAGACAGTCTGTCTCCACTCAGACTGAATGTGTTTGGTAGTTGTCTCCGTCCACAGCAGGACAGTCTTCTTGCTGGTCTTCTTCAGTCTTTCAGATCCTGACACGACCTCTCGTTGAATAACCAAACTTTCCCTCTCAGGCTTTTGTTCCTGCTTCATTGTGTTTGGCTTCGTCGTCTCCTCGTGGACAAAAATCAAACCCTCGTGCGGAGGAATGTAATTTTCACATTATTCACATCCACAACATGTGATTCATATTTCAGAGCTTCGTCTCACGTCACATCGTGTCACATTATTGGAGCTTCACGTTGTAACACTTTCTACTGTTGACCACGTATCAGAGCTCCGACTCGTCATGCTCAGCTTGTGGATAATTAGTGTTCATCTGCAACCGAGCTGTGTCTCCATAGATGTTATATGTGTGGTTATGGTGCGAGTCGCACGTCGGGAATGAATAAAATGTTCAGTGTGGACAACCTGCATTCATGATGAGTGTGTGTGTGTGTGTGTGTTCCAGTGTTTTGATAAACGTGTCATAATATTATTATGGGATGGAGATGCCAAGAAAGACAATCGCGGTGTAATCCGGCCCTGCTGTCAAACACACTTAAAACCTGGACAATGAGCAGTAAACTGGAGTGTGTGTGTGTGTGTGTATGTGTGAGTGTGTGTGTGTGTGTGAGACGAGCAGCAGTGTTTCCCTGCGTGATGACAAGGTGTGGTGGACCACCCGGCTGCCGTTGGACTGTTGTTATTGATTTCATGTTGCTGACTCAGCGCCGCGTCGCTCTTCCCAGAAACAGTCTGAGGAGAAACAAAGGTGAGAGAGAGATCGAACTCACGAGGTAATCAGTTCAAGACCGACCACTTCTGTCTGTAAACACTGTCCGTCCACACGGACGTCTGCAGACGCTCAGAGGATGAAGCTGCACCAATAAAAACCTTCATGTCGAGTTCACGGCACAGACGCCGTGTAGCCGTCCGTCCTCACTCCGTGCTCGATGATTCATCCTGAAACTATTTTAGGAATTTATTTTTATCGGACGTCACAGACGTGTCGTCACCGAACTTTAAACTCAAAACAGCAGCTAACAGACTGAGCTAACAGCAGCTAACAGCAGCTAACAGACTGAGCTAACATGAGCTAACAGCAGCTCCAGCTGTCAGCAGTTTACTTCACTGTCCATCATAAACTCTGTAAATCACAGAGAGTTGAGGCGGAGCAGCCGGAGGACATCAGAGGGAAAACCAGGAAACATTTTCTCCATAAAATCTGATCCAGTTTCACCAGAATCAGTGAAATAGTTGGTGGTGTGTGTGTGTGTGTGTGTATGTGACTCTCTAATCTGTGTGTTTTGACATAAACTGTACATCCGTCTCAGTTGTCGCTCTGAGCTGTCTGTCAAATTAAAATCCACAAACTGATCGTGAGATTTAAAAAAACGCCGTCAGAGTGACGCCTCTCGTGTCGCCTGTAATGTCAACACTTTGCCCGGAGCCGACCGGTGCTCATAAAATCTCCTTTATATGCCACAATAAGCCAAACTCACTAACCTGCAGTCAGTCCCAGCGCACAGCTCCAGTATTCACTTAGCCTCGCTGACCCTGCGCACAGAGGCAGCACGTTAATGGAAGAAGCCGGGCAGAGGTGAGCGTGTTAATATGAGCCGAGCGCTGACAGCTCCTCGGGGTCACGGAGGCTCGTTACGTGAGGACAAACTGTGGACGTTTGTATCCAGCTCTGTCCGTCTGTCTCACTTCCACTTCTCCATCATGCAGCCTGTCGTAAATCACAGAGTGAGACAGACTGAGAGAGTGAGACAGGCCTCCACGCCCCCGTGACGTCGCATCAGTCGTCCATGTCTAAAACCTGGACGTAGTCTCTGTGACGTCCCGCAGACTGTCTAAAACCTGGACGTAGTCTCTGAGACGTCCTCACAGACTGTCTAAAACCTGGACGTAGTCTCTGTGACGCCCCGCAGACTGTCTAAAACCTGGACGTAGTCTCTGAGACGTCCTCACAGACTGTCTAAAACCTGACGTAGTCTCTGTGACGTCCCGCAGACTGTGTAAAACCTGGACGTAGTCTCTGTGACCTAAACTGTTTTTTGTACCAGGCTGTAAACATGTTCTGTTCTGCTGTTGGACATTTGAACATGGGGACTTATGGAGACTCACACAGTAGTTCTCGTCCTCGTCTGGTGATTATAGTCGACTTTGGCTGCGAACAGTCGAGCGTTGGTTCAAATCCCGTCCAGTCCATAAATATTACACGTTCAGCTTCGTTTTTATGTGTCAGTGTGTAAATGGCTGTTTGTGGGCGTGAGCAGTGTAAGTATGAACGCTGCTGCATGTCGACATGAGGACGTAAAGTGTGTGTGTGTGTGTGTTCCCTGTCCTGAAGTTGAGGAAACAGTAGGTGGCAGGTATAATATGTAGCGGAGCACAGAGGTTAGGCCGGCCGCCGAGAGAAGGAGTGTGAAGAGAAACCTCATCCAGTTATTGTAGAGAGCTTGTCAGGATTTATTAGGCTAGGTAAGCACACAGAGCCCCCGGCCTGTCGTAAAACACACACACATAATGTCTATGCAACACACACACACACACACACACACACACACACACTCAGTCGAGTCATAAAGCGGCTCCAGATAACTTAAGCTGAGGAGAGGGACTCGATGACATCATGACAGCTACAGGGCAGCGCTGCGCTCCATGTTTTCCTTCAGCGGAGTTCAAGTTTACCTTCACCGCGAAGACAGAGGAGGAGGAGGAGGGATGTTCACAGTTTTCTGACGTACAGGTGTACACGGTGAACTGTGTACTTCTATCAAATCAGATCATTGTTTTTATGACAGATATTTCCTGCATGACCCAGCATGAAGGTCCAGCCTGACCAGGATGTGGAGCTGATCTGATCACATGGTACCAGTCTGAAACCTCTGTGGACTTGTTTTTTATGATTACTTGACTCTGATTGGTCAGTTACAGCTTCCTATTGTTTTTCTGTATAACAGAAAGTCAAATCAATAATTTGACGTCTGTCGTGAGTAGCCGTATAATATTGTAAACTGTGTTTTATAGTTTACATAGAATGAACGTACAATGTTCTCATTATAAATTGTTGCTGATAATTTGCAGTATTACCTAAATGACCCATCAGTACATCAGATCGCTGTAGACCCATTTAACATGCAACTTTCATCAACCTGTACTTTTTAAACAATGTTCTTATGATTTCACGTCTCCGTGTTTACGTCACGTTTCCATGTCAGACAGTTTTTGTCTTTTTAGGGGCATATTTAGCAAACTGCACCAGTTTTAATTCAACACTTCTTTGAACTCAAGTTCTCGTTCCCGTTCTCCACCCATCGCATTGTTGGAGGTTCTGTTCTGTTCTGAGCCCACAGGCCTGCACCGTCCACACTCATACCCCTGATCTGGGCCCATCGTGTTGACATGTTCCAGAGAAAGAGACGACCGAGTAACCGACCGCTGAATTTCCTGTGGAAAGAGCGGCATCGCAACTTCAAGTATCAATTTGCACAACAGCATTATCACCCGTCATCGCACATTTCATCACGAGCGAGCGAGCGAGCGAGCGAGCGGTCCCTCCCTCTCTCTGCTTCGTCTTCTTGTCCTCCCCCTCACGTCCTCGCGTCCTCACACATGCACAGAGAGCAGTGAGCGATGAAGTCATTATCAGCTCTAATAGGTGACGTGCCAGATATTTCCACAGCACTGCAGGGAAATAACATGACAGCAAAACAAACGACGCCATTAGTCATACTTAACACCACCTGTAAATCAACTGTGTGTGTGTGTGTGTGTGTTGGAAGGGTGGAGGTGGAGGTGTGTGTGTATGGGGGTCATACTTGTGTGTTTTAACAGGTTATTTGCTCCACAACTGCAACCAGTGGAAAATATGAAGCGTGCAGATGACTGACAATGTATGATGAGTGTGTACACACACACACACCGCTGAGGAGTTTTACACTCGGCTCATGTTGGATGTAGATTATTCACACGCGATGACCAATCCGTGTTAATATTTTCCACTACAGGCCTAAACGAGGCTAGCCAAAGCTCACTCACTCGCTAATTTGTCATAACGAGGACTCGACCGGGCCAATGAGCATTCATCACGAGCTGCAGAGGCCGCCTCAGCTCTGTGAGTTACACAGGCCTGATTGAAGTCAACTGTAGCTGCTGTTAGTTCGTGTTAGCCCAGTTTGTTAGCTGCTGTTAGCTCAGTTTGTTGTCCGGAGCAGTGGGGTGATACATAAGTCAGTATCATGGATCATGGATCATGTTAGCTGCTGAACCCGCCTCACAACACCAGCCAAGACAGTAACACTCTATGAGTTAGCAAAGGAGATTTGGACCGGCGCCTCTGTATAATGGCAGAGGAGGAGAGAGCGAAGAGGACACTGACGGAGGACTCTCTGCTCCATGAACACTCCAACAGTCTTTGTCCTGGACGCCGTGACGTCGCGGAGAGCCTCGCGGTGGCTGCACGGCTTCAGCTGGAAGCCGGTGCTCCTGCGAGTGTTAATCCTCTGTAAACTGTGAGCAGCTGGACCTTCATGTGGACCAGCACAAACCTGCAGAGCTGCAGAGTGTAAAGAGTCTGATGGGACCGTCAATGAAAACCAGGCTGCAGCAATTAAACAGCAACCAAACAACGAGCCACTGAGCGCAGCCATGACCCCCTGCATGCACACACTGCTCACACTGCTCCAGCTACACAATAAAAACTAAAACAACACCATTGTCTCCGTGTGTGTGTGTGTGTTCACAGCAGTGTTAACAATAGAAAGGCCAGGCACTTTGTCTCAGAGCGAAGATGATTTGTCAAACTCCGACAGGCAAAAGATAAAGACGGACTCAGCGACTGTGACGGCTCAATAAGACGAATGTGTCTGAGCCAATCGGAGCCGAGCAGGAAGGAAGTGAGGAAACGGCTCCCGTCGCCGTTCTCAGCCAAACACAGCAAAATATCTGACGTCACGTGACCGCGACGACACGAACTCGTCTTTGAATGATCTGAACTGTTCAAACAGAAACACGATGATAAGTGTCTGAACACGATATCATAAAATAAACGTTTGTTTCATGTTTTCACTGAGCGACGACCAAAAATTACAACAAAGACAGAAGTTCATGAGAGTCAGGTTATTAAAATAATATTCTGCAAAAAGAAACAAAAGTTTTCAAAATATTCTGAGACGAAACTTTAAGTTTTTTTTAGGAAAAAGACAGAGAACAAAATTACGAGTTATATAATATAATTTCACGAGAAAAGTCTGTAAGAAAGTCTGGATATTTTTAAATTACAGTAATAATAATAGAAGGACAAGTTCAAAGTTGTATCGTGTTCTAACGTGTTGTACCGTGTTGTAACGTGTCCGTGTCCGTGTTGTAACGTGTTGTAACGTGTTGTACCGTGTCCGTGTTGTAATGTGTCCGTGTTGTAACGTGTCCTAACGTGTTGTACCGTGTCCCTGTTGTAACGTGTCCCTGTTGTACCGTGTCCGTGTTGTAACGTGTTGTAACGTGTCCCTGTTGTAACGTGTCCGTGTTGTAATGTGTTGTAACGTGTTGTACCGTGTCCGTGTTGTTGGATCGCGGCTGCAGAAACATTTCAGGGTCTCATTCTTCTTCTGTGGTGTCTGAGGTTAAAGCTGTGGTTTGGCTTGTTCTGTGGTTTCAGTCTTTAAGTGGGCTGTTAGTGAGAGCACGCCTGAGGTGTGAGTGTGTACACGTACACTACATATGTGTTTCACAGTGTGTGTGTGTGTGTGTGTGAGCTCTGGGAGTCTATAAAGCCGGCTCTGGACGTTCAGCGGGTGATTATATGTTAGCACAAACTTTACAGAGTGAGGTCACCTCTGCTGGATTTCAGTGTGTGTGTGTGTGTGTGTGTGACAGCGTACCAACATGTGATGCCAACACTAACACTGTGCTGGCTGGACTGGTCAACCTGTTGGCTTGTCACCGGCCTCCCTCCTTTCTTTCTTCTCCTACTCCCTTCCTTCCTCCCTCCCTTCCTTCACTCGCCCCCTTCATGTCGGACTCGTTTTGTTCCTCGCTGAGATCTCAGATTAATTAATCATCGTCACATCGATGCAGTCAGTGAATTCAACTGCAACCACAGTCCCTGATCCAGATCTAAAACCTGGACATAGTCTCCATGACAACACCCACCTGTCAATCAAAGCGTCCACGCTCTGAACCCTGCATAACTTTAAGCCTTAATATAATGTGAACAGGTGAGTTGTATATAAATTCACCCTCAGTACAGTTGTCATGAACGGGGAAATTAGCTACAGAGACCAAAACTGTTTTTGTACCAGGCTGTAAACATGTTTATTTCTGCTGTCTAACATGGGGACTTATGGAGACTGACTCACTTCTGCAACCAGCCTCAAGTGGACGTTAGAGGAACTGCAGTTTTGGGGTCTTGGGGTTACTATTCCCGTCTGATGTCCTCCGGCAGCTAATGTCAGCTCAGTTTGTTAGCCAGCCTGCCCGCACCAGGGAGATGAAGGCGAGGTTTACAGGAATGCTGACGGGGAGCAGAGCCAGTGTCGTGCCAGAACCAGAGCTGGCCGGGCGGGTGATGTATCCGGGCTCAGCAGCCTCTGTGGACACTGACGGAGGAGAGGAGGGTGAAGAGGATGTTGACGGAGGAAGAACATTGCGATGTATAGAATAAAAATACGGCATAGTTGCATTGCTGTTGCTCGACAACACAAAACCAGCTGTTCATTGTGTCAAGTTGCCTCATGATGTGTATTTGTACACTTTTACTCAGGTAAATGACATGAATACTTCCTCAGGCAGTGGTAGAACGTTTACAGAGCAGCTCTGGTTTCGATCCTGACCTGCTGCTTCTGTTTAGTTTGCAGTATTTTGAGTCTGGGAAGTCGTAAAGCTGCAGCCGATCCTTCAGATTTATTGAACAATAAAAATAAAGTAGAATGAGTTTCTGCTCAGGATGAATTTAAATGTTCGTGTGTGTGTGCTGTCTTCACATTATTGGGATGGCTGCTCTGTACACTGTCTTACTGCTCCCTCTGTTGTTGTCTTCCTGTAATCAGGAGCTGATGTTTGACCACAGCTGGAGATGAAGCCACCAGTGAGGCTGCTGGTATGGGCGGTAAATGAAGGAGGCGCCTGGGCATGAAGAAGAGCCGGAGGAGGGAGCAATCAGATGGTCAGGCCAGGCAGCCAGTGGTGTGACTTTCTCACACTATTCTTCATATGACTGCATCATTTCTTACCAGGAAAGTCTGACTTCATTACTGTGATCAAAACTAAAATTATTTACAGGCCCAGCTCCGGTTCTGGCACGACACCGGGCCTCTTCTTCTTCCCGGTGGTCGAGGACGCCTGAAGTACAAACACTAACACTGCGAGCAGCCCGGCTAACAAACAGCAGCTACAGCTGGCATCATTTTACTGAGCCCAGGGCAAAGTGGGAGGTTAAAGCAGAAGTAAACAACTAGCTAGCACACTAGCTAGCTAGCGCAGTCAGCCTTATCATAGCAGAATATTTGAACTTTGACCACGGGACATTTCAGAAAGCCCACTACAGAAAAACATGCTCTTTATTTATGCTATATAACATTAGGGTTGATGAACTCGTAACTAAATGAGGGATGTAAAAGCTCTGTAAGGTTGGAGGAGAAGTTTAACGTTACTGTAGCGTTAGCAGGATGTCACATTGCGATGTGTGAGCATAGACTGTTGTGTTTGGACCCATTTGGAGCAGTGACCCCAAATAAAAAGATCTGCTTTGACTCTCTCCCAGTCACTGGGTTTCATTTCACATTTCATTTAATATAGCTGCACTTGAACAATTACAAACAAAACAATGTTTTCAGGAAAAATTCCTGCAGCACTGAAATAATAAATGTTGATCTGTCGTGGAAAGACTCAGATGATGCTAACGTTCAAAACATTGAACGTTTAGTGATTCAGAGGTCCTGAGCTGACTCATAACTCAATTACTAATCCTAATAATGTCTTCTGCTTACACGTCAAGAACCATTTTATAAACCTGGTTGTCCTTTGTTAAACTGGTAGCTGAATAGTTTCCTTTTCATATTAAATCTATTTTCAATTGTTTAATAAAACATTTAATGAAATGTCATTACATCAGCTGCAGATTTTAAACACTGTTCATGGACATGAATCATCACTGGAGAGACGCCACGTCATGCCATTAAAATCTAATTTCCATTGAGTCTACAGCCGCTGCATGAAAAGTCCCCAAAGTTACTACAGAGCATCCTCAGGAGAACATGAACGACATGATGGCAACTCCATCCAATCGTTGAGCGACAGAATACGAGAAACTTTGACCGGCTGGTGGCACTGAAAGAAAAGTCAGGAGACCACCAGAGTAAGTAAGATTCTTCCTCTGTGTACTATGAATGTGTGTACTAAATGACACGGCTATCCATCCAATTGTTGTTGAGACATTTCAGTAAGTATTGCAAGAAGAAAAGTTGGCCTCAGGGACTCAAGGGCTCACCAGAGTTATCAGGGTCCATCCTCTGGGCACCAATCCATCTGATGTTCAGATATTTGACAGAATACATGAAGGAAAGGAAGGAAAAGTCAGGAGATCCCCAAAGTAAGTAAGATTCTTCCTCTGTGGACTATGAATGTGCATACTAAATGTCATGGCTATCCATCCATTACTTGTGAAGATATTTCACTAAAAGCCAAACATGTAAACCAACCAACCAACGTCGGCGGGATTCATCCACTGGGGAACATGATAGTCTGAAATGTCATGGCAACCCATCAAATAGTTGCTGAGACATTCCAGGCCGTACCACAGCGGCGAGCTGACTGACAGACTGACATTAGCGTCCATAAATCCGTGTTGTTGGACGAGAGCTCGTGGCTTATTTTTCAAAGGGTGATGGTTGGAAAGTTGCTCTTTGACTCAAAAACATAAAACTTTGACATTTTCTCTAACCTTTCAGTCACCGTCCGCCGTGTTTTCATTCTGCAGAGTACAGCAAACACATTCATTATATCAACCTTCATTAGCATCTGGGTTGTCAGGGTGACCATGACAAAACACACGTTCACTTGTTCATCAAGTGTAACTGAAGTTTTCCATTTGTTTAGTTTACATCTCAGGTCATCACACATTTTGTTTTCCTTCTTCACTGGAAGTGTGCTGGCCCGGTTTGCCACACTGGCACTCTCCGGTGCCTTTGTTACTGAGCCCTGAGCTGCAGATGATTTTAGTTCCCATGAGTCTTTACCACTGACACACACACCAGAGGTCGAGTGGCGGTATATACTGTGTGTGTGTGTGTGTTAGTTTTGGCTGTGTTCCTGTGGTGGCTATAATCAGGGGCGTCTTTGACATGTCACAGTTTCCCCACGTAGGCATGCACCGCCCTCAGCCAGGAAACACTGAACACACCGACCGTGCCAGAGCCGGTGTGTGTGACAGAGTGTGTAAAACACTGTGTGCATATATGTACATGTACATGCATCGGAGCTGTAAGCGTGGCCTCAGAGTGACTCATATTTTCACTGAGCAGCACCTACAACAACCTGAACACCCATGTTTACCTGGTAACGTCTACCAGCCTAGAACAACTAGTGTGGGTGACACCTGGGGTGCCATGAGGACAAGAGCTTTAATCTGTTCATGCCTCAATGGGGAAAGTAGCAAGTTTCTACATCTGGGTTGGGCACTTTCCTAATTGCTAACCCAAACCACGGCCCAGGAGGTGAGGCGGCCTCTCCAGCTACCAGGCCTGAACTTGAACCGAGCCAAGTCCCTGAGCTGTGTTACATTAACTAACTAACAGAGAAAAAAGCATTAGAGATCAAAACCACTGTATAAAAAGTATTAAAAAGTCATGCTGGAGCTGATGACCTCGGGTCAGGGTTTTTTCAGGGACTCGGTCGACAGTGCAAAGATACATCTTCGTCCTCAACACGACCGTCTGACAGGACTGAATCTGAGCCCACCAACCAGTCTTATAGTTCTCAGGATCAGTCCGGGCTCGTCTCGAGTCCGCTCTTCGAAGGTCTGGTCGGACAGTTGCAGGAATCTCACTGAATCACCTTTATGTTGTCTGATCTGTTTGTCAGCACCATTACTGTGATCGGATCCGGACAGCTTGACTCATTTCTAATTTTAAACTTTTGTTATCGTTAACGGCTCTCCACACGAACGAAGATCTGTAATAAAATCTGACTTCTTAAACCACACAAAGTTCATCTGCAAAACACACAGCGGTCTGCAAAGAAACTGTGCCTGAGACGCCTCAGACCACATCAACACTCAGGAAGTATAATCTGCATAAACAGAAAGAGATTTTGTTAATATCAGCTAAACATCTTAGCCACCTGAGCGTACGCTGCCTGGCTCTGGTCTTCACTTGGTCTCGACCCCTCAGAGTCTCTGTAACCTTCTGCTCGTGTCATGACTTGGTCTCGGTTTAGGTGGTCTGCCACCGACAAAACTGACCACTACTTGGCTGGCGGATATCATCACTGTAAAACATCTACAGCCATGTTTAGCTTCAGTTTAATGCGCTGTGGTATCGTTCTCTCTCTGTTTGTCTCTAAAACGTTTATGGTTTATCAGTTTTCCAGTCGTCCACTGTTAAATGTATTTTGTAGTCCACACTGACTGTTTAACTTTCTCCTCCTCAGAAGTGGTTTTGAAACTTCTATTCGTCCTCCGAGACCAAGCAAGACCGCCGTGTTTTGACTTTTGGAGTCTTGTGTTCTTTATTTACAAAGTTCTGTATCTGTGAAGTTGCTTTTGTATCTCAGAGGGAACTGAGATGGACGTATTGATCTTCTGATGGTGTGGTCTCTGTCTGATCCAGCTTCCAGTTCCACAGACGGCCCCCCTGTAGAAGCCTCGAGTCCAGCCATGATTTGATTCTTTGCTTTGAATAATTTGACTTGTGACACTTTCACTTATTTTCTGAATCCTCAAACTTTCAGATTATTTCCAAGTTTAAAGATTTTCCGTGTGGTCTCAGACCTTTGGACCTCACTGCATATGCATGTTGTCTTGTGGTTTGGGTAGCTCAGTGTGCTATGACAAAGAATATCCACTGAAGGGATGAGAACCACGAGGCGATATCTTTGTACCCGCACACAAACTAACGACTTTCCCATGAGCCTCAGCTGTACTTTGTGAATTTGCTAAAATACAGTAAGATGCTAAACGGTGATTCACGGTGCTTGAGCTTTGCTTGGTTTGTTAGCATGTTAGCATGTTAGCTGTTATGCCCCAGCTTGTGTGTCAGTAGAAGGAGGTACTTAAGATAAGTAGCTTAAATAACGCAGTTCTTCAGATTGGAGACTGAGGATTGGTGAGTTAGGACCGGTCTAGACTTGGTCTCAACCCCTGAAAGTCTTGGTCTGGTCTCAGTTTCTCTTCACTCTAGTCTTGGACTTAATTGTTAATCAGCAAATCGGCTCAATGTGACGTGCTGTAATCTTTAGAATATTATTTACAGAGACCCAACAACCTCAAGGAAAATATGAACCAATGAACAGCAGGATGGGCTGCGAGTTTCATGACGTACGTAATGATGAACTGAAACTTGATGAAGTCAGAAAACACGTCTTAAATAAATCAAATGTACAAAGTCCCAGAAGGTATTCAGAGTTTTTAACGTGCGTCTCAAGTGACGCCAAGCCGAGTTCTGAACATGACTTTCAACCGAGCCCAGCAGGAAGTCCAGACTGCCGACTCTGCTCTTACCATGTCTGTTATTTTACTGTAATCAACAGCTGGCATTGTCTCTCTCACATATAAAATATTATAACAAACCGAAGGCCAAGACAAACTTCTCAACGTGAACTCTAATGTAAAAATGTTCAGCTGAGTCTCGTAGGGAGAAAACAAGCACGCGATAAAATCTGATTCTTCATCTCTCCGCTGAATGTTTGACCTCTCGGAGACGTGAGCAGCATCGCGCTGGCGTTCGTGTGATGAAGTCGAGAATCTGAAATCCAGGTCGACCATCCAAACTTCACATCTGATGAGAAACGTGGACTAAAGCATCTGATGCCACATATACCTGCTCATATGTCACAGAGACTACGTCCAGGTTTTAGACAGTCTGCGGGACGTCACGGAGACTACGTCCAGGTTTTAGACAGTCTGTGGGACGTCACGGAGACTACGTCCAGGTTTTAGACCTCCTAAACAACACATATAAAACGTACATAACAGCCTCCTCAGACTGTAACAGGATTAAACACTGAAGCACGCTCCAGAAATTAGTCACCTTCAAGCGAACGCCAAACACAAACCACTAATCATCATGTCTGCTGCGGTCAACCTCGTCTGCATCCTGTTGTGTCCACCGGTGTCATCACAGCTGCCTTCACGGTGTCACACTGGTTTGAGTTTATGTCTGAGACTAAATGAAGGACGTGGAGGACAGAGACCCTTCAGCCGAGACAGAGAGCTGTCAGACTAAACCAATCAGAAGAATTATTCCTGCTCCTTTAAACTGGACCGAGCAGGAGGAGGAGTGAGGAGAAGAATAAACGGCAGGATGACAGGATGAATCAGGACTCAAAAAAGTGGAAATCTAAGAGGAGAGTGTGAGTGAGTGTGAGTGTGTGTGAGTGTGAGTGTGTGTGTGTGTGAGTGTGTGTGAGTGTGAGTGTGTGTGAGTGTGTGAGTGTGTGTGAGTGTGTGTGAGTGTGAGTGTGTGTGAGTGTGAGTGTGTGTGTGTGTGTGTGAGTGTGTGTGTGTGTGAGTGTGTGTGTGAGTGTGTGTGTGTGTGAGTGTGAGTGTGTGTGAGTGTGAGTGTGTGTGAGTGTGAGTGTGTGTGAGTGTGTGTGTGTGTGAGTGTGTGTGAGTGTGAGTGTGTGTGAGTGTGTGTGTGTGTGTGAGTGTGAGTGTGAGTGTGTGTGTGTGTGAGTGTGTGTGTGAGTGTGAGTGTGTGTGAGTGTGTGTGAGTGTGAGTGTGTGTGAGTGTGAGTGTGTGTGAGTGTGTGTGTGTGTGAGTGTGAGTGTGTGTGAGTGTGTGTGTGTGTGAGTGTGTGTGAGTGTGTGTGAGTGTGTGATGACAGAGCAGCTCTCCTGCTAAGACAGCCTGATTTCCTGAGAGTTTAAATGGTGGGGCTAAAACAACAACACAGATGACACGTTTAAGCCCGAGGTCATGCTAACACTCCACCTCACGCTCGCTTTCTGTTTCTCTTTGACTCCCTCCACCTCCTCCACCTCCCTCCACCTCCTCCACCTCCCTCACCTCCTTCAGTGCCTGGCTCTTCCTTCCTTCACCCCCCTGGCTAATGTTACCACTAACACCTCCTGACGCAGGACAGGGTACCAGCCTGCTGTACAAACTGATGATCTAACCACACAGCTGCTCAGTGTGTGTGAGTGTGTGTGTGTGTGTGTGTGTTTATATTCAGGAAACATGATACAGCTTACAGTGCTGACATGTAACTAAGTACTCTGTGTACTAAAGTACACATTTGACCTGAATAGCTTTGTACTTCACTGGACCAAACACAACCTCTGAAACATGACACAGCATTAAGAACACCATGACACAGCATTAAGAACACCATGACACAGCATTAAGAACATCATGACACAGCATTAATATCATCATGACACAGCATTAAGAACATCATGACACAGCATTAATATCATCATGAAGTGGTGGAGTTGATGAAGTGTCTAAAACTGGACCTAGTCACCGTGACGTCCCCGCAGGTTCTGGTTTGGTTTCACAGTCACTGAGGTTGACTCTACCTGAGGAGGGACGATGGGTTCGTACCCCTGTCGGTCTCAGCTTGGGGCCTGCTGACCCGCCGTCATCTGTGTCCGTTTATGAATAATCTGGTTGCAGTTTTGTAGTTTTGTTGGTCGTCAGCGGGCAGCGTGCGGTAAGTGAAGTCCAATTAAGTCTGAATCTAATCTGAAGCTGCCATCGTGTGTGTAACGACTGCTTCGTGTGGAAACAAGGCGCTCACACACTGTGGTGAGACGTCCACTGACACACACACACGTTAGAGGCTGCTCCGTCACTCACAGTGTGTGTGTGTGTGTGTGTGTGTGTGTGTGTGTGCACAAATGTGTCTCCATGAGTATAAATACATCCTTGACCTTTGTTTTCTTTGCACTTTTTCTCCTCTGGGATACACACACACACACACACTCACACACACACACAGTGTAGTGTTGCAGGCAGGATGGAGCAGTGGCAGCCATTATTTATGTCTGCTTTCTTTAGCGAGGTTTCTCACAGGAACAGGAGCCGAGCAGGAATCCAAAGTTTCCTCTGAGTACACCATTTATCACTCTTTATTAACACACACACACACACACACACACACACATTAATGCAGTGTTTTTAGCGTGTGGCGTCACAAATTGAACCACTTTTGTCTGTGAGCTCATCGATTGTCGTACATGTGACATCAACTTATGGACCGTTTTTAACAGCAGACGTCACGCTAGTTTTAATTTGACGTCGTCATGATGGAAACATCAGCAGTGAGGCGCTAACTGTGCTTAGCTCAGTCAGCCGTGTAGCTAACTGAACTGACTCAGCCCGGGATGCCAGGATCCAAACCCGGCAAGAAAACCACCTCGATAGGCTGCTGTGTTCACTGTTAGACTGGACACTGCCGGTTCAGAGGTTCTGTTGCTGTGTTCACTGTTAGACTGGACACTGCTGGTTTTCTGCAGCACGTAGCTGTGGTGCTACTTTAAAGAATGAAATGTTTGGTGTGTGTGAAGTCTGGACCGGAGGCCGTGGGTCACTAATTCAGCGCAACGTCAAGGTCACAGATGTGTATAAGTGTGTGTGTGGGTTGTCAGGTGAGGTCAGTGCAGGGAGGACAGCATTGACTGACTGCCGAGGAAATAGCAGTGGCTAGACCTGACGTTACCCCACTCAGCCGCGTCTCATAACTCACCGCTCAAGTGTTATTGTAACCGTTCGGCATCAATCTGAAGCTGATTTCATTTCCTCACAAACATTCAGATCTGAAGCTGACCTCTTTCTCTCTCTCGCTCTCTCTTTCTCTCTCACACACACACACACACGGTTTCTTCATCAATCATCGTCCGTTAATCAGCAGTGATTGATCGTGTCCACACGCTGTGACTCAGGAATCAACAGGCCATGTTAGAAAAACACTAAATAAAAACAGGAACTTTCTCTTCATGCCAGGAAAGCTCGTTATGAAAATGAGGGAAAGTCAAATTAGAGAAAATCTGAATGTATTAACTCGTCTGTGAATGTCAGCAAGTGTAAGAACAACAACAAACCACACATCCACTGAGGTCAAAGCACAGCAGGGTCAACCTCAAAATACACTGAAAGTACTGCAAGTATACACACACACACACACAAGTTTGGTAAGTAGCAGTAGTGCTAAAGCTAATATAATCCTAACAGCTAACACAGAGGATTGAGTTGGTTTGGAGCTAGAACTACTGTAGCTAACTACTAACATGAGTTAATTTTATGGACCTCGCTAGTTTTGGGACTGATAACTGATAACATACACTAATGCTGTAGATTTCGCTAGTTTTGAGATATGACTAATATAGCTAACTGCTAACATTAGCTAACATTATAATGTTTGTTACATTTGTTCCTCAAGTCAAATCTCTGCTAACATTAGCTTACTTGGAGATAAACTGAATGCTATGACTTAGCTGGTTAGCTGTAATTCTGATGGTCTCTGACAATCTCTGTGATTTACACATGTTCCTGATGGACAGATAACTTTACCCTAACCACTTGGTAAAATAGCTAGCTGCTAATTAACTGCTAACTGAATCTGCCATTAGCAGGCAACAGGACCGGGCTCAGCAACCCGACTGTATAGCTAACTGCTAACATTAGCTAATGTTATGATGTTGCTGTTACATTTATTCTTCAACTCACCGCTAACATTAGCTTAGACTGTAGCTCTTTGTTGTAAATAGTTTAAATATGTTTTCGACAATAAAAGCTAACTTCAGCATGCTGGATGGATTTAGTGGCACCTAGTGGTAAAGTTGCAAATTGCAATGAACTGAATACTTTCACCTTGCCTCATCCTCTCCTTTAAGCCACAACAATTTCACATAAAAATCATTACATAATATCTATATCAGTTTTGATCAGGTTTGCCCTTTCTGGGCTACTGTAGAAAAAAAATGGCGGCCTCAGTGGAAGAGGACCCGCTCTCACTGCAGATATAAAGAACTCATTTTAAGACAATCAAAACACAAAGATTATTATTTTCAGGTGATTTCACACTGATGAAAACATACTACGTAACATTATGTTTCATTGCTGCTAATAAATACACACTGGACCTTTAAACCCAAGAGTTATGTAAGCGGAACCTTTCTTTCTTTGTTCTGGTCGGACAGGATTCTCTGCCGGACAGATTCCGTTGACATTGCTGCTCCTGGAGGAGGTGCGGAGGAGGAGGTGGGGACAGTACACAGGACAGGACCGGAGCAGAGCGGAGTTAACAGCCAGCCTGAAGCTTTCACTGACGGGAGCCGCGGTTCAGTGGCAGCCCGTCCTCCCCCTTCCTCTCCCCGCTCGTCACGCTGTGATCTCGGGGTCAGTTCGGAGTCATGTACCGGCGGCCGCTGCAGGTCGCGGTCAGGACGGCTTTTAACGTGACAACGACCAGAGCCAGCGGGAAGGTAACGGCTAACGGCTTAGCCTAGCCTAGCTTAGCCCTGGCGGCTAACAGGGTTTAAGCTGCTAACAAACATGACAACACAGACTGACAGAGGAGGGCTAACGGCTAAACACACGGTGACACGGCACAGTGACGTCAAAGTGACGTTTGAACGTTTTTAACACAAAATAAACAAAGTGGCCGAAAGTTGCTTAGTTAGTTAAATCTGTTCGTTCACAGACAGACAGACAGGTTAACTAGTCTACTGACCCACATCTAACCAGATGACAACAATTTAACCGCTATAACCTAATCTGTAATGTTTAGTCTCTGTGACTGTCTAAAACCTGGACGTAGTCTCTGAGACGTCCCCGCAGACTGTCTAAAACCTGGACGTAGTCTCTGTGACGTCCCCGCAGACTGTCTAAAACCTGGACGTAGTCTCTGAGACGTCCCCGCAGACTGTCTAAAACCTGGACGTAGTCTCTGTGACGTCCCCGCAGACTGTCTAAAACCTGGACGTAGTCTCTGAGACGTCCCCGCAGACTGTCTAAAACCTGGACGTAGTCTCTGTGACGTCCCCGCAGACTGTCTAAAACCTGGTCGTAGTCTCTGAGACGTCCCCGCAGACTGTCTAAAACCTGGACGTAGTCTCTGAGACGTCCCCGCAGACTGTCTAAAACCTGGACGTAGTCTCCGAGACGTCCCCGCAGACTGTCTAAAACCTGGACGTAGTCTCCGAGACGTCCCCGCAGACTGTCTAAAACCTGGACATACTTATGGACATGTACTACAGAAACAGTGTGATACGTTTTGACTCTCAGTGTTTCCGTCTGATCACTGCTGCATTAACATGTCTCATGTCTCTGTCTGTCTCTGTCTCTGTCCAGGTTTTAGATCAAGAGGTCGGCCTCTCCAGAGCTTTAGCAGCCAGAGTCTCCTCTCCGTGTTTAACACCATGTCGGACAGTTCACATGAGCACACAGGTAAGAAACCTGTGTGTGTGTGTGTGTGTGTGTGTGTGTGTGTGTGTGTGTCATCAAACTGTCATCAGGTCACTTTATTAATTTACTCAGCAGCTGCACACGCTCAGTAAAGGCCACGTCTAACAGGTGTGTCGTCATGATGTGTCTGTCTCTGTCCTCCTCTGTCCTCTCTGTCCCTCTCCTCTCTGTCCCTCTCCTCTCTGTCCCTCTCCTCTCTGTCTCTGTCCTCTCTGTCTCTGTCCTCGTCCACCAGCTGTCCAGCGTGAAGGAGACGCCTCAGCACACGGAGGAGGAGGTCGGAGCCTTCACAAAGCTGATCGAGGCGATGGGCTTCACCGGGCCGCTCAAATACAACAAATGGGTGAGTGATGGAGGGAGAGACGACGGGTGGAGGAGGTGGTGTGACAAAGGAAGCGTTTATTAAAGGTTGTGTAAACGTTGTGGGAACATTAGAGAGATGGATGGAAGACGAGGGAGCAGAGAGGAGTAAGTGGTACTTTAGTAAGTGGAACATGTTGGCTACAGTGAAGCTTTATGTCGATGATACTGCAGCATGTTATTAATTAATATTGATATTCATTTATTTACAGAAAATTAAGATTGCTGCTCTGCGCATGTACACGTGCTGCGTGGAGAGAATCAACTACGACGACTTCTTTGAAAGTGAGACGCTGACACACAAACGTGTTACACACAGAACATTCAGACATCTGGAACCTCGAACGTGGCTCTGAACCAGGATAAATGTTCATTAACGTGTCCGTTAACTCTTTCAGAGTGCTCCCTCCCCGACACACTGAACTCGTGGTTCTTGGTGGCACAGCTTCATGTTTGGTGAGTGTGAAACACTTTGTTTAAATCCTTCATCTCCTGATGCCGTGTGAGTTCTAACAGCCACATGTCGTCGCCGTCTTCTTCCCCGTCAGGATGTGTTTGGTTCGGATGCGTCAGGAGGGCAGAGCGGGGAAGTACATGTGCCGGTACATCGTCCACTCCATGTGGGAGGACGTCGAGCAGAGGAGCAAAATCTTGGGGGTGAGTGTGTTTACGTGTGGATCGCCGTGAGCTGTACATGCATTACTTTACAGCATGCCTGTGATAACACACACACTAAATATAGCCGCTCAGCTGATGTCTGTATACCACTGAGATCATGTGACAGCGAGCGTCACGGAAACACAAACCACAAAGAACTCTGAGTCATGTTCACGGACACGTAAGAATGTTTGAGGGGTCGGCTATCGATCAGCTGAGATGATCTGAAACCGTAACGGAGCCGGAACCACAAAACAACCACTGAGGACGTTAAAGAACGTCTTTTTCAAATCAAATTTTAATTTGAAATCAAATTTATTAATATATAATGATAATATATTAACGCAGTTTAATGTAAAGTTAAACATCCTCATTTAAATTATTATTAAACTTTATCTAAAAAAAAAATTTACAGAAAAAATCAAACCTAATTAAAGCACAATTAATTTAAATTAAGATTAAATAAAGTTTGAATTCACTTTGTTTGCTTAATTATTTTCATATTTAATATTGATTTATAAATATATTTATTTTATTTTATAGCATTTTATGGTAGTCATTAGTCACATTGATGATGTTACAGTACCGTCACCAGATATTTGTTCCACGTTCTGTGACACACTGCCACACTTCTCAACGATTAGCTTTGTTACTGTGTTTAAGGTAGCTGCTGGCTAACGGCATGCGAGCTGGTATGGGACCGTAGAGACATACAAACAGAAGTCATGATGCCGTGCTGTGATGTTTAGCCTGTAATGTTACCGGTTCACGAGTCAGTGAGTTCAGACCACTTCTTGAAAGTCTTGGTCTCATTTTTACTTCCTATACTTCCTAATTTTATATTTTTATCACCGTAATCGTTATACAATACATGCTGCTCTTAAAAGAAGCAGCTCTGTGTTTTATCGTGTTTTGGTTCATTAAAATGTGAATTAGTTTCTTGTTGAGTCCAGAAGAAAACTTTCTTCTGCTGATCTATGAGAGATTTTAGATGAAGCCGCAGCTAACATTCATTTTAATGATCTGATTACTTTGTCCATAAAACATCAGAACATGTTCAGACTTCCTTCAGACGTCCAGAACTCAAAGATATGGAGCTAACAGAGAAGGTTTGAGATAGTTTGTCACGTCTCACAGATGTGTTTGTGTTTCTGCCCGACAACAGCCGAACGCGGTCGTGTTAAATAAATATTCAGTATTTCTCAAACGTTTCCGCTCCGGCCTGATGCAGCAGTGCATTAAGTTTTATTCGTGCTGTTGCAGCTACAGAGGACGCAGCTTGTGTATATTTAAAGTTTTTACATCAGCATAATTGTGCCAACAGTTCTCCAGCAGAAAGTGAAGCCGAGTCCCCGGAGACAGTCGGCCTGGCTGCGGTCGCCGTGTCCATAAAGTCGCTCCTCTATTCTCTGTCAGTGGAGCAGCTCCAGGAAGTGTCGCTCATTGAGTCTTTGGCTTTCACAGAAACTTTCTCATTATGCTGGAATGAACTCTGAAAGTTCACGAGGACGACGTACCGCTCTGTTTGTGTCGATTTACAGACTAAGAGTTCGAATCCCGCTGTGGTAAACATGTTCAGCTGTACTGAGTATTTGTTCTGATTACATTACTTATACTTGAGGCAAAACACTGAGTGGATATATTATTTATAGTTTACCAAACGAGCAGCTAATGTGATCCATGATAACAATTTATTACCCAGCTCCGGTTCTGGCACGACATTGCCTCCTCACCCTGGGCCTGTAAACCTCCAAGATGCCTGTGGTACAAACACTCCCCCAAACTGAGCTAACACTAACAGGATATAACAGATGTTAGTTTATCAGAGGTCACAAAGTGATCCGGTGATCAGACTCAAACAGGAAGTGACATCAGACACGGTGTCACTTCCTGGCCTCTGAGCTGAAGTTCAAACTCTTTTAGTTTTTCTCACTTTGACAGAAAGAGGTCAGAGATGAGGAATTACAGTGTGTGTGTGTGTGTGTGTGTGTGTGTGTGTGTGTGTTTTCACAGCTGCCTGTGTGTACATACACTTACATACATCCCTGCATGTTGGCTCGAACTTCGACACGTGGCGGTGAATTAAAACATGGATTTGACCTCGACAAACTCAAACAGCTGCAAATCAGCGTGTGGACATTAATACACGTCATGACTGTGTCGTGTATGTTATAAACACTAATAATGACAATAAGAGTCATCACTGTTCACAAGGAGGCCACATTAAGAAATAAAGTTTTTTTGATTAAGAAGTTGATTTATGTTGAAGTTTTAAAGATGACGTCGTCACGTTTGTGTTTCATTAACATGTATGACCAGCAGCGCTGATTGGACTCCTTCTTAGGTTTCATGCTAATTGTGGTCGCAGCAGTCAAAACATTGCTTCATTTTCTCCACGTTCATAATCACCAAACTCTCCAACCACGCCGCCGCTACATCCGCGCTCCACCCTGAAGACCGGCAGTGACGGAGGTTCACGACAGCCCGGTTTAAGAGAGACGGCACGGATGAGCTCAAACCTCCCGTAACGTCTCTTTGTTGTTTCCTGTGACAGATCGATGCCATCCACAGAAAGGAAGCGATGAAGGCGATGACGGAGACGTTCTACGCCGCCATATTCGGATACGATGAGGTGAGTTTTTACACACGGAGGGTCGAAAGTTGGACTTCAGTTAATCACAGTCAGCTTCGTGAAATTCTGCCCGGCAACCAGTGACAGTTAACTGCTATAAGTAGAAACAGACCGTAGGTTCTATCAATGAACGCTCACTGAGCCAAAACTAAAAGTCTGACGGCTTCAGCATGTTACATGTGAGCGAGCAGCACAAACTTTCCTACAGTTTGATGTTAAAAGTGTGTTTGTAGAGTGAAATCTGTGCGACTTGGAGCAGCTTTAATGTTATTTTGTGACGGTCATGTGACTCTAGCTCTGAACATTCCGTCCATAACCTCCCATGTTAAATTTTCCCGCTCTTTTGACAGTTTCACACTTCTCCTGGCCGAGCGGCCATTTTGCTCTGTATTCTGCGTGTTCGTTGACGATAACGGTGCCGTGTTCCGTGTCCGTAGGGGATCCTGTCTGATGACTGTGTGCTGGCAGCCGCTCTGTGGAGGAACCTGTTCAACCGAGAGTGTGAAGACCCCCGACAGCTCGAGCTCATGGTGGAGTACGTACGCAAACAGGTGAGTTCATGTCGGGCCTGTGTGAGACAGGTGAGTCACAACCTTCAGCTCTGTGGCTGGACAGGTGGCTAAGCAGTGAACTGCTAACTGTCGTTAGCTCAAGACTTTGAGATTCTTACGTTGTTGAATCGACGCTCACTCTCCTCACCTCCTCCTCACCTGATGACCTCCTCACCGTATACGTCCTCTCCCTCGCTGAATCACCTGCAGACCTCCGTTTGCTCAGACCATGTACACACACACACACACACAGGTGTGTCAAAGGTTGTGGAGGAGGTGGAGGAGTCCCAGACTGTGTGTGTGTGTATGTGTGTGTGTGTGTGTGTTACATCAGAAAACAAAACAAATGACACACTCCACTGGATGTGCATGCGTGTGTGCGTGTCACACATTTCCAGGGAAAATAAACAAGTTTGTCAGGCAAATTTTCACCAGAACACACAAAACTGCAGACATTAAACACACACACACCGCTATGCTAGCAGCTAGTGCTCTGAGCTAGTGTCCGAACAGAACCTCTGAACCGGCAGTGTCCAGTCTAACAGTGAACACAGCAACAGAACCTCTGAACCAGCAGTGTCCAGTCTAACAGTGAACACAGCAGCCTATCCAGGTGGTTTTCTTGCCGGGTTTGGATCCTGGCATCCCGGGCTGAATCAGTTCAGTTAGCTACATGGCTGAACGAGCTAACCACAAGCAACAAAAATAGCTAGTGTTAGCAGTTAGCCACGTTAGCTCATATTCTCAGTTATCGAGTTGTGATTGATGACCAGCTGATCGCGGCTCACGTTGCCTCAGTTGATCTGTGTCCGTCTCTAACGCCCTGCTGGCTGGCTTCCCAGATCAGGGGCGTCCCCCTCGACCTGTGCAGACCTCCTGCAGACCTCCACCTCCTCCTGTCCATCACGTTAAGTCTCCTCTCCTTTGTCTTCTTCAGATGCAGTACATCGATGCTCTGGATGGCGAGGACCTGCTGTTGACAGGTGAGGTGAAGTGGCGCCCTCTGGTGGAGGAGAATGCTCAGAGCATCCTGAAGGTGGCCAGGCCGACGTACAACGACACCGGACTGTGAGGCGAGGAGACGCCTCCTCCTCTCCTCCTCCTCCTCCCCCTCCTCTTCTCTTTCCTCCTGTCTGTAATCATGCAACACGTTCCCGTCTCTTCACTCATCTGTTGTAAAGGAGGGATTTTAAATCGTTGCTGTAGCTTCCTCCTTCTCTTCTTCTTGGTTCCTCTCAGAAGTCTGTTTCTGGAGGTGCAGTGTAGTCAGACAGTCAGGGATGTTCATCCTCCTCCGCCGGCGTCCTGTCAGGTTTGAGAGCTCGGCCTCTTCCTCTCTCCACACGAGAACAAACACTGTATTTATATCTCCTGTATTTATGAAGTATTTTGTACCTCCATGTTCACACTCTCCACCCGCAGAGATGTCCGCTCACTTCTGTCAAAGGTTCACAGGTGAATAATGTTTCAGACAGACACAAAGTCAACAGACGTCTGTCGTTCATCGTCTCTGCTGCTCGCTCTTTTTTTTCCCATGATGCTCTCAGACCCGAACAGGAAGTGACTTCATCACAAACGACGAAAGTTTTTAAAAAAGTGAAATAATAAAATGTTCAATGTTTAAAAACTGCAGTCTTTTCTTCATCACTTCATATTTCCTGAATGAAACAACTCGAGGAGGAGACGGAGCTTTTTGTAGTCCATCCTCTCGACTTTGTAGTTTCACCACAGATTTCCTCATCCAAAGGGATTAGGAAAGGTGTCTAGGAGAGGACACTGGAGGGCTGTAGACAAACTAATTCTGCATTAGTTTGTGTGTGTATGTTCATTTTTAACCTGCAGGGGGAGTTTGTGAATTCCAGGTGAGCTCCAGGTGTTTTTAATGAGATCATACAGGGCGAGTCGAGATTTCATGAGATTTAAAACCAGACAAGACGAAGTCAAAGTGTAAATAAATGGGAACCAATCAGAGTGTGACAGCACGGCGTCACCCACAGATGACATGATCAGTGTTCAGGTTCTCCGTCAGGCCTGCAGAGGGCGCCACGCTCCATGTTTTAACGTCCAGCAGCTCCGGGATCAGCAGGTTAAACCCTGTGGACGCACTTTGAAGTAACATGTCACATGATGCAGTCCAAGAAAGAGGAAGTGGTCAGACACGAGACGCCGTCCTGCTCCCACAATGCACCAGTACATACACTTCGACACGCCGTCTGTCTGTGGGTTAACCCGCCGACTGTTCACTCGTAAACAAAGAGTGACGACGCCTCGGGCACAGATCAGCTTTAATCCCATCAGGACACACACACACACACACGTTTGTTTCAGGTGTTCATGATGACACAAATCGCCTTCAGGTGTTTCACACCCTGCATCACTATGCATGAACTTCACGTCTTACATAACGGTGCAGAAAAGCCTGAAACTGTTCATGTGTGCAGAACACACCACATACATGAAGTCCACATGATCAACCGGAGCGAAGACTGAGATGGTGACCCGACATGAAGACGTGGACGTCTCAGAGACTACGTCTAGGTTTTAGACAGTCTGCGGGGACGTCACAGAGACTACGTCTAGGTTTTAGACAGTCTGCAAGACATCACAGAGACTATGTCCAGGTTTTAGACAGTCTGCGGGGACGTCTCAGAGACTACGTCCAGGTTTTAGACAGTCTGCGGGGACGTCTCAGAGACTACGTCCAGGTTTTACACAGTCTGTGGGGATGTCACAGAGACTACGTCCAGGTTTTAGACAGTCTGCGGGGACGTCTCAGAGACTACGTCCAGGTTTTACACAGTCTGCGGGGACGTCTCAGAGACTACGTCCAGGTTTTAGACAGTCTGTGGGGATGTCACTGAGGGTGAGGGTGTTGTGACACCTTGCTGACAAAGTCAGAGGCCCACAAAGTCAGCACGGTTCATCCTCTGGAGACCATGAATGTCTAAACCAAGCCTGATTGGCCAAACACCCACGTCTGTTTTATTGGGTGGAAAAAGAACTGAATGTGTTCCGGTGGGAGGTCTTTGCTTCTTTCATGTGTCGGGACTTGAACTGGGTCACCAACCCGGTTTCATTACGGAGCGTCCCGAGTGACGGACCTGACATCTGGGTCGCCGTGAAGCCGTGACCTCTCGCTCTGCTGCTGGTCGGTGAGAGGAACCTGACTCCATCAGGAATATCACGGACACGTAACATGACTGCATGTTCTGATGAACGTGTTCCAACAGCCCGAATAACTGCACGCTTCAGTCCTTCATAAATCAGATCCTACAGCTCCAGGTGACACGAAGACGCTTCACACACACACACACACCCTGGGAAACGTCGGCCGTCTCCCTTTGGACATGCTGGAACAAGAAATGACAAAACACGTTAACGTCTCTTATTTTGAAAGGTCCTCTGAGCGTACCGTGTGTTAATGTGTACATGTGTGTGCTCAGACACACCCCACAGGTGTTTGAGCACGTAGCAACCGTTAGCAGCGTTAGCACTGAACACGTACGTACCTGGAGCCAGTTGAAAGGCCGCTACAGCTGCCAAACACAAAACATGAAATTAATGTAAAATAATTCAAATAGAGATAGATTTGTTTTTACAGTGCAGATTTATATGAGTGGGGCAGATCGTGATGATCTAAGTCAGCTCGAAAACAAGTATAAAAGTATAATTATTATTTCAGTTGCTGAAAACTCAGAGATAACGAAACTTTGTTTTCCCGAGGTAACTTATTTGATATCTCTCAAGATAATGTTGTTACAACGCTGAGGAAACTGAGGACGTAAACTGGATAAATGAATGCATTCGTATGTGATGGCCGCTGAGCTGCACAAACACTCTCCTCAGTTCTAACGCGACGCGAGCTGCTGCCACATTATGAAACGCTGTACGAGTGTGTGGGGTTAGTTTAACGGGGCAGCTGTCGAGTGTAAAAACTGCTTTAATATTCTGATGGCGTTCACGCGGCGAGGACGCTTCCGTGACTCATCACTCGGCTCAGTGTCTGTGCGATCTGTCACTGATCTGATTCTATCGTCACGTCTTCTACGAGCGCTCAGTGGACAGACCGGATTGTGTCGTGAATGTTGCTGCAGACTGAAGCTGCGTTCACTGACACTGACGAGCTGCCGGGAACGTGATCAGAGATCTGATGACCTTTGACCTTTGCTACGGCACCACCAACAGGACAACGCTTCACTTATTCTATGAAATATCTCAACATTTACACGATGGAAAACACTTTGTACATTCATGATGCATCGTTTTCATCTAGCGCTACTAGCAGAGACTTCTGATAGCTAAAATCTTTTTACTGGTACCTGAGTCAGGTAACTCCTTTAACTCAGTTGGTTCTTTGTTTTTGTTCCTTTGAGTTGCTCTGTGTTGTTTAACGTTTGCATAATGTTGGCTGAACGCTAGCCAAACGTTTGCCGCTTATGCGTTGAAGCTTTGAAGAGGAAGGTTTGTGATCGTGTCGTGTTCGTCAGGTTCTCAGCACGCCCAGTTTAACAAACGTTTCCACATATTTTGTTGAACTAACGTGTCATACTCAATGTTAGCAAAACTCTAGCTAACTAGCTGGTTCAGAGAGGATTTAAATGAACAAACTCGAAGTGTTGCTGCTTTGAATCATTCGTTTGTCTGCGTGTCATTTTTAATAAGTGAAGCTTGAACTGAATGTCGAGCTCTGACAGACGAGCTAACAACTGATCGTTTGTCCGCATCATTTTAATTTGAACCTTTTCTTCTGTCAGAGGACAGATTGTCTCTCGATGGCCGTCACAGAGGACAGATTGTCTCTCGATGGTCGCCTCACTCTCTGTGGTTACTGTAACCTTTAGCCGCTAACAATGCTGTTCACTGTTGGAGCGACTGATGAGCAGATTTTAAATATTAATATATTTCATAGTCTGTCTCTGCTCTGAAGCTTCAGCTGGTTTGTGTGTTTGTTTTATATCTGTGCTTTAAATTTGTCTCCAAGGCAACACAAGCTCTTTGACTGAAGCTACAGGGAGCTTCCGTCAGCTTTGTGCTATGCTACATGCTAACGCAAGTTGAAAATACCAGAGATTGAAGAGTTACAGATGAAAGTGACAGTCAGATCTTAAGTTAGCAAAATGTTAATCTACATCAATCATCAGCTAGATTACTATGTTAGCAATACACTGATTAACTAGCTAGATAATCTAGTTATATCTAACAGTTAGTGTCAGTAAAACTAGCCAACGAGCTAGCTAGTCTACATCAATGAGTAGTTAGTCATGTCTTATAGCTAAGTTAGCAAACTGGCTAACTAGCAAGCTAATCTACAACAACCACCAGTTAGTTACATCTGATAGCTTGTGTTAGCAAAACACTAGCTAACTTGCTAGTCAGTCAATCATTCGTCATTAAATCACTTTATGAACCATTTGTCTCTCATGACGAGTAACTGTTATGTACAGCATCATTGCTAGTTGCGGAAACAGCTAGCGGCTGCTTAGCTTAGCTTAGCCTGAGGAAAGAGTGTGTATATGTGATCACATGGACGCTGATGGTTTCTCAGCAGATGCTAATTACTGTTGATGAGCACCTGCACGAGTCGACGCTCTCAGGTGTGACTGTGTGACGAGAGTTCAGCGCCTCCTCACAGCCAATCACAGCGCAGACGTCCTTTGTGTTCGTTATGCAAAGACTTTGCGGTGACGTCTTTGTTGTTGTGCATAGATCTACACACACACACACAGTATAGAGTTACACTGAGAGTGAAGCTGGTTTAACCTGATTTGTCAGGTACAAAAGGAAGACGCTCCATTGACTGCTAATCACACACACACACACACAGTTTAACACAAAGTGTGACAACACCTGAGTCATCGTCTGTGACCACAGCTGACCATCACAGGAAGTCTAATTAGTTAATTAAGATGAAGTGATGATGCTGAGTCAGACGTTTGTCTTGGTTCAGTCTTTAATCTCTGACAGTCTTATGTAAGACAGATCACACTGATCAGGTTGGACGTCTTCAGCAGCAGCAGCTGTCTCACCTGGCAGCTTTCCAACAGGTGAACAGGTGAACAGGGTTCTTCACCCTACGGTTACTTCTGCTGTCAGCCGTGGAAATATCACGACAACATCAACTGAAGAAAGACAGACTGTTAGTCTCCAAGACTGAAAACAGAAGACTGAAGAATAAGGACATTTTAAATCATCAACCCCCCCAGACTGTCTAAAACCTGGAGGTAGTCTCTGAGACTGGTTGAATAAATTCTTGGTTCTTTGTTTCTTTGACTCACGCTGTGTCGTTAAACGTTTGCATAACGTTAGCCAAACGAGGCTGTATTTAGCTCAGGCTAACCGGTCCGTCCAGTTCTTGTTGCGTCGTCCACCTCGTGACCTGGACACAGCGTGATGTTTATTCAAATGTGCCTGGGTGATGATGTCAAACAGCAGCGCTCGCCTCGCCCTCATGGTAAATATGAGCTCCACACGGATGTTTACGGCTCATTACGGACACGGTGAACTCCGTCTGTGTCGTATGTTACGACTGAGTCCTGTGAACACAGACACAGACGACGAGTCCTCAGTTATCTTTCCAAGTGTCTGACTCATTTTACGGTAACTCCCTGTAAAATGAGTTCTTAAAGGAAAAGAAGCCGACGATCTGTAAACACTGAGCACGAGTCCTGGAGGCCAAACTAGAGGCTGGACTGTTCAATCGTTCACAAATAGAACAGAGAACGTTCAGGCGGAAAAAACGGCTGTTTAGCCTACAGTGTCTGATTTTACCACCTGATCATGGAGACTACGTCCAGGTTTTAGACAGTCTGCAGGACGTCACAGAGACTACGTCCAGGTTTTAGACAGTCTGCGGGGACGTCACAGAGACTACGTCCAGGTTTTAGACAGTCTGCGGGGACGTCACAGAGACTACGTCCAGGTTTTAGACAGTCTGCGGGGACGTCACAGATTAAGGTTCCTTCAGTGTTTCCTCTCTCTTGTCTACAGACTGTAATCTGTGTCGACCTGATAATAACTTAATCCTACACAACAGATGGAGGTGTGTGTGTGTGTGTGTGTGTGTAATAATCTTCATTATTAATGAGCTGTAGTGAAAGGAGGGCGGAGGTGAGCGAGCTTTCAGCTGGATTGGGGTTGTAGCCTTCATGTAACACAGTACCACTGAGACAGTCTTCACGTCCCACATGATGTGAGCAGAGACAGACTTTCAAAATAAAAGTCAGTCCCAGATTTACTCTTGTCCGGCGGCTTCTTGCTCGCTCACTCTCTCCTTTTCTCTTCTTAGCTTCCTCCGTCAGCGTCCTCTTCACTCTCTGCTCCTCTGCCATCATGTCCATAGAAGCTGCTGAGCCCGCTCAGCCCAAATCTCTTTTTGTAATGGAAAGTAAACAGCACAAACTAACATTAGCCAGGCCAAACTGAAGGCTAACGTTACCGCAAAGTGTGAAACTTATTGTCATATTGTAGTTTTAGCTGACTAATGTTAGCTCGCTGGCTAATGTATCAAAATCCATCCAGTCTTTAAAGCCAAGGCTCTGGTTGCTAACGGTACAGCTAGCAAAACACTACGAGAGGCTAGCTTACCAAATGAGTTTGGAAGCTAACACAATCCATGATGCTAACGTATCTATCATCAAAGAACTTAGCTAAGGTTAGCTAACAGCAGCTAACAAACAGAGCTAGCATTAGTTTAATGTTTAACACAATAATGTTCCTAATAATAAGTTAATGATTCATTCAGACTCTCTCAGGTTTAAAGTATTTATTGGAACAAATTTACAAAAAACTTCAAAATAAAAAGTAATAAAATAAAGCTTTATTTTGAAGTTGCTCCCCAGAGACCGGCCTGTCACTTCCGTTGTGAACCGGTTGGCTTGGCAACGGAGTGAAGAGGCGGAGGGGGGAGGAGCCTGTGTCCATCAGAGACCAATGACAGCACAGGTAGCAACAGGTGAGCGGATAACAGACAGCTCTCCGCGGGGTGAGGGCTCCTGGGACTCGGATCCGGTCTGACACGAAGTGACGGGAACTGGAGAAGCCAGGACCATTACAGCGACGACGGCTGCGGGACATCACGCGCTGTTTACCGCACAGAAACGGACAAAACACCGCGTGAGGGCACTTTAAGGAGCGCGGGGGCGCGTGCGGGGCAGTCGGTGACCGCGTGCTGCGTGTTTGCGGGGTTTTATCGGTTATTTCGACAGTTTGAGTCAAAAATGTTTGACAGGAAGAGTTGATCTGTTTACTCAGGACTGCTGCGGGCTCTTGTTGCGGGGCTCTTGTTGCGGGGCTCTTGTTGCGGGGCTCTTGTTGCGGGGCTCTTGTTGCGGGGCTCTTGTTGCGGGGCTCTGAAGGACTGTCGCGGGCTTCTTAACCCGGCACCTGGTCTCTGACCGCACTCGCACCATGATCAGCTCGGAGGGCCTCCGGCCGGCCACCTCCGGCAGGAAGCCGCTCGGGAAGCTCGCCTCCCGGCTGGATGAGGTGAAGAACCCGTGGCGGCAGGTCTCCACGCTGGAGCTGAGCCACAACGAGGCGGCTCGGCTGGCGACGGACGCCCTGCTGGAGCACGGAGAGAAGGAGTACCGCAGGGTGCTGGCCGAGGAGCGGGAGCTCAACTTTCTGTCCCCGCTGGAGGTCGGCTACATCACCCAGCACGCGGCCAGCAAGTCCGGCAGCACCGAGAGCAACGGCACCGGCATCAACGACCGGGACTTCGGGGACGGGGACGCCGTGTCCGAGCTCACCTCCGGGACTTACTTCCCGATGATGTCCGACGAGGAGCCGCCGATGCTGGAGCTCGGCTGGCCGGACTCCCCGGCCAGGTACGGCCCGTCAGAGACTCAGATCTACTTCCAGAGGGACAAGTCCCACAACGTGAAGGACCTGATCAGGTCTCTGATCAACAAAGCCAAGAAGGTGACACACACACACACACACACACACACACACACGGCAGTTTAAATATAATAAATGATGTAAAGTTGTTTGACCTCCGCTCTCATTAATACACTTCTAATCTTTGTTGAATGAGTCTAATTGATGCAGAATGTTGAACCGTGTCACTTCATGTCAGCTCTGCACAGCTCCATGAATCTGCAGCTCGAAGCAGAAACAAAGCTGAAAGCAGCTAAAATAGAGGCAGCATGAAATGAACTGTACTTTATCGAGTTTGTTCACATCGACTGCGACAACAATAAAAACCACTCAGATCAGTTTTATTCAGTTTGACTGCGCTGGCTTCAGTTAGCATTTAGATCACATTTATTGTAAATACAGGAAACAGGAAGTGAGTTTGGCGTGGATAAAAACTGTGAATCTGAGAAATAAGACGACAGAAACAGGAAGCTGAAAGGAGCTAAAAGGTTGAGTTTGTGTCGTAGAAACAGATTAGCTTCACCCGAACTGAGCCACTCTCCGGTTCTCAGACATAAAGATCATCAAACATTAAAATGAAACAAACTTTGGCTTCATTCTGTAGGCCGCACACCTTCACCTGGAAATGGCTCAGGGGGCGTGGTCTTGTGGTTTCACCTGGTTTTCACCTGTGCACATGGAGAGCGAGGCGCCGAGTCGGGCTCTGCTGTTGACCGTCTTGTAGACTGAGTCTCAGACTTTGTCTTGCAGACTGAGTCTCAGACTTTGTCTTGCAGACTGAGTCTCAGACTTTGTCTTGCAGACTGAGTCTCAGACTGAGTCTTGCAGACTGAGTCTTGCAGACTGAGTGTCAGACTTTGTCTTGCAGACTGAGTCTTGCAGACTGAGTCTCAGACTTTGTCTTGCAGACTGAGTCTCAGACTTTGTCTTGCAGACTGAGTCTTGCAGACTGAGGCTCATGGCTGTCGTTGAGTCTGGTTGTCTCCGTGGCTCCAGCTGAGCGTCTCCCTCCGGTAGTTTCCGCTCAGTTTGCTTACAAACAAATGCAGCAGGTCTGAGCCGGTCCGTCCTCACGTCATGTTTGATCATCTTATCTCCTCTGAGCGCTCGCTCGCTCGCTCTGTCACTCATTCAGCAGCTGACCTCGCTTCACGGGGTCGGACAGGTTCAGTCTTTAAGTCAGGCGTCCCCACGGACGGACCGCCAGACCAGAGGACCCGTCTGTGTCTTTGTAGTCGTCTTTGTCTCTGTGGTGGTTTTGTTTGTTGTTGTGAGACAGACGGATGAACGTGGGTCGTCGTAGCAGTCCGGTATATTTGAATACAGTAAAAATACAACAGAATAAAGTGTTGTGTGTTTTTGTAGTTGTTTAGTCTTTACGGTGGTTTTGTGTCTTTGTGTCTTTGTGGGACTGTTTTCAGACTCTGTGGTTGTTTGTCTTTTTGTGTTTGTTGTAGTTTTGTGTCTTTGTGTCTTTGTGGTAGTTTCAGGCCTGTGTTGTTTCAGTCTCTTTGTACTTTTTTGTATCTCTTCTTGTGTCTCTTGTTTTGCGTTCTTGTGGTTGTCTTGCATTCACGTTATGAGTTTGTATCTTTGTGGTCGTTTTGTGTGTCAGTAATCATTGTGTCTTTGTGTTGGACTCTGTTTTCTGTGTCTCTGTAGTTTGTTGTTTTGTGTCTTTGCAGTCGTTTGTGTCTCTGTGGTGGTCTTGCGTCCGCTGCAGTCTGACTTTGATACTTTGGTCTCTGTCCCACACAAACTCTGTCCACGGTGGACGGTTCAGGAGTCCGTCCACCGTGTAGATGCTGACAGCCGATTTCAAATCTATCAGAGTTATTGACGGGTTATCAGCTGATGTTTAACCGTTCTCACTGGTGACTTCAAACCAGTTTATTCTGTCTCATGATCACTGATTCAGCTGGCAGACGGTCCATCACACGTTAGATGAGTCAGCTCTGCACAGACACTTCCTCCTTCATCTCTGAGCTCTGTCAGGTTTTATATGATCACAGAGACAGTCTTATAAAACTGAAGACAGTCAGACTTGTTCAGATTAAAGATTTTTTTCTCGCAGTTGAACTGCTTATTGCACATTAGTGCAGCTGATAAACGGCTGTCAGCTGTTAGCACAGTGGCTGACCTTTGACCTCCTTGTTGATGGTTGCAGATGGTTGGCGGTGGTTAGCGGTGGTTAGCGGTGGTTAGCGGTGGTTAGCGATGGTTAGCGATCTGTCAGGGCGGGGTTATTTTCCTGTCAGCAGCTGGCATGTTTGTTTTGTGTGTTATTTTTTTGCACGCGTTGGTTCATGTGCCTGAGGACATGAACATGTCTGACGTGTCTTCTGTTTACTTCCTCGTCTTCAGACACAGAGAGACTATTGGCCTTTAAAGTAGCCAATAGCAAGTGTGCGTTACACCCCCACTGCTATGCATTGCAGCTAACGCTATGAGCTAGTAGCAGCCTATCGAGGTGGTTTTCTTACCGGGTTCGGCTCCTGGCATCTCGGGTTGAGTCCTGCAGTGACTCCGATATCTGCTGACAGATGTTCCATGCACAGGTCTGACTTCACGTTTATTGTGAAGCTCACGGCGTATCGGACTCACCTGCACAGCTGATGGAACTGATCGAACAAAGATGGAATCAAAATGAACAACATGTTTTTATCTAACAGAGTATTCCTCTTCAGTCCACCTTTAGTCTGCAGAAACATTTTCTCTGAGCTCACTGAACTGTTTGAACTCTGACGTGCTGCAGACAAACGAGGTGCACACCTGTGTTAACGAGGTGCACACCTGTGTTAACGAGGTGCACACCTGTGTTAACGAGGTGCACACCTGTGTTAACGAGGCAGTCTAACAGTAGCACAGGTTATTCATTTAAAAAGCTGAAGTTGTAAATTCAGATGTGTTACTTTATTGAAGTACTTCAGTTCATATCTGTTCACATGTTCTATATTTCATATATTCTAAACGTCTGACCAATCAGATCGCTCAGTCAGACCTACTTGTTGTATAATTGGTGGTTAGCTCCTTTAGCTATGACCGGTGGGAGGTCGGTCTTCGTGGAGACTAACGTTTAGTTTCTTGGCTGAAGTTGCCTCCATGTTGAGGTGCGTTCACTGTACTCAGCGCTCACAGCGAGGCGTTCACTTCCCAACAGAAACATTTTGCCCCAGGACCCCAAAACAGGTTGATCGAGACACCGTGAGTGTTCTGAAGCTCTTCAAACGTTTGAGCCATAAATTCTTCAGAGTTCTGATCAACCCACATCGTTTAGATTCATGTCTCCAGCTCGGGGGTCGCTCGCTCTCATGAAATGTTCATGCTAATGTCTCTTGTGTCCGTCTCAGGTGATCGCGCTGGTGATGGACGTGTTCACGGACGTGGACCTGCTGTGTGATCTCATGGAGGCGTCCAACAAGCGCCGCGTTCCCGTCTACATCCTGCTGGACGAGAAAAACCTCGAGTACTTCACAGAAATGTGCTCGGCGCTCGACATCCAGAACTCACACCTGAGTGTAAGTACTGAGCAGAGGGCAGGTAGAGTTCAGCCTCCGATCTGTCTGACCCTGCAGAACTTTAAGTCTTAATATAATGTGAACCGGAGTCCCAGGCGAATAGATGTGAGGCCCAAACAGAGCCTGATCCCCGCCTGAAGAAGTGAAGGCGCACACTAAAAAAATCTTCAGGAAATAATAAATAAAACCGAGCACTGACTGAACATCTCTGTCTCTTCCTCTCTGCTGCGCTGGACGGATAAACAAAAGATTTGACTGTCTCAACCCCGTGAAGCTATTCCTATTAACCGGACCGTCAGATAAATTCAGGAGATTAGATGATTTTCATTGGTCACGGGTCAAAACCAAAACCAGGCTGTGAACATGTTTATGTCTGCTGTGAAGTTTTAACATGGGGACTTATGGAGACTGACTCACTTCTGGAACCAGCCTCAAGTGGACGTTTGAGGAACTGCAGCTTTTTTATTTCACTTCACAGCCTCTGAATCCGTTTGACTCCCATCAGCCTCAGCAGTTTGTTTTTGTAGCAAATGTTAGCATGTAGCTCAAACTGCTGTGGCCTCACAGAGCTGCTAGCATCAATGTACACTGCTGTTATTACACTGTTAGCCTGTTAGCTAACGCAAACTGAGTTATGACCCTATGAGTGTGTGTGTGTGTGTGTGTGTGTGTGTGTGTGTGTGTGTGTGTGTGTGTTGCATAACTTTGCAGCCTCAGCATTAACTCTGTCTTCACACTCGACATCTAGAAATCTCACCGATGTGTCGGAGGACAGAGGTCGTGAAACGAGTCCGTCTGTCCTGAGTCTCAACGGAAACTCACTTTTTTCAGCGCGGATGAATCACGAGTCCTCTGTCACATGAAAGTTTCTGAGAGGAAACAAACACCAAAAAAAGAAAAGTTCATTTCATGTTGAATAATTCTGAAACTGCGAGCTCGTGTGTTAGTGTCACGTGTTCGACAGAAACAGAAACATTCCCGAATGTTTCTGAATGTTTCCACCTGATGTGTCTTTGTTTGTTTGTTCAACTTTTACCATTCTACATGAGCTCAGGTGTGTTTTTGTGTTTACATGTGTGTATTTGTGTTTCTAACTGTGTGTGTGTGTGTGCAGAACATGCGTATTCGCAGTGTGTGTGGCGACACATACTGCACCAAGAGCGGGAAGAAGTTCACCGGTCAGGTCCTCGAGAAGTTCATGATCATCGACTGTGAGGAGGTCATCGCGGGGTCTTACAGGTTAGACACACACACACACTCTGCTGAGGTGCATTCTGGGAAATGTAGTCAGCATGTGTGTGGCTCTGCTGTCTCAGTGAGTGTGTGGATGATGATGGTGAGCCGATGTGTAGGTGGATCTCACTTTGCATCGTCCTGATAAGCAGCTCGATTACAGGAAGGACAGAGGCAAATGTCTGCGTGACGACAGACCAGACAAAGCTCACGCTGTGTCAGCGAGGCGAGATTATTCAAACGGTCATGAGGAAGACGGAGTGATGACTGCAAATATATAACATGAGAGCGACTGAAAGACCATTTTAAAGACTACGTCCAGTTTTAGACAGTCTGTAGGACGTCTCAGAGACTACGTTCAGATCAGCGCAGACTTAACTGTAACTCTGAGTGTTCATCTGTGACACCATGAAGTGAAAGAACCAACAGCTCTGACTCGTTAAAATCCAAAAGCTTCACAGAACATCGCACGCGCACACACACACACACACACACACACACACACACACACACACACTGCTTCCAGCTGTATGAAGTCTCGATGTTCCAATAAAATCAAACGTTCACACGAGCAGTATGAGCGTCTCTTCAGCACTGTTGGGTAGTCCTGTTGGACCGTCCCGCAGACCTGGACAAACCAGGACGACATGATGAGAAGATAAAACGACGTTCAGGAGGCGACGGACAGAAATAAAAGTGTGCCGTCTTCTCGGTTTCAGGCTGTTTGTTGATTCAGTAGTTTTCGAAGCAGCTCGGGTGTTTGACAGGTTTTCTGTCCGGGCGTCGGTCCAACCGGCAGCCTGTTTTCACAATTTTAATATTCAAGCGTTCGTGAATCATTCTTCATTTAATTTGTCATCTTTCTCTCTCGTCTTCCTTCCTCATTAATTAACTGCTGCTCATTGATCAGTGTCTCAGATCGGACGTGGTCGCTGCACTCGAGTGTTTCCCGTGCGCGTCCAGCTGCGTGGCGGCGGGTACAGCTGGGTACGGCTATGTAGGTCGACAGGCATCAGGCCGCACTGCTGACTGAGGAATGAAGGGCGAGGTCCAGGCAGCTGCCAAACACCTCCGTCAAGACAAATATAATCTTATCACCTGAGCGCACCTGTCCCGCCCTCTGACTCTATCGTTCCTCTCATTTTGAAACCATGAAAAGCCGGTTTGACGCCCGGGGAGTGCTGCACTGATTACTTTATCTGAGCTTAACGATAAACGCTGATTCACTAATACTCTGATTATTTTTATCTATTAATCCAGAAGAAACATGAATTCATATTTCACAGAAATTATACTGCGTGCATTAATGAGCTTTACGGTAACGAGTAATAAATGTTTATGACGCGCTGTAACGTGGACGTATAAAGAAAGTTTGAACTGTGGCACCTGCACGTCAAGGTGATCGATAATAATTAACTTTATTGATGGAAACAGGCAGACACTGAATAAGCTCTGCGATTTAACGTAATCTCAACTATGACAAACACAGACATTAAAGCATTGAATGATGAAGCTTCATGTTTAAGGATCTGTTGTGACGTCACAGTAAAATTAAACGTAAAGTCAATGAAACACGACGTTTCACTGGGACTTTACACAAAGAAGATAAGATCGACTGTTTAAGAAATGCCTCATAAATCATAAACATATGGACGTGAAGTCGACCGCTGACCTGTCGTAGCTCCTTCTTTCGTGGTCAGTCTGTCGCTGATGGAGATGTGACACGTCCCGAACGCATACGTATGTTATTTAACTATGTTACATATTTGAAGCACTTAAACCAGAAAATGACCAAATCTGAGCAAGTTAACAAAGTCTGGAGGGATAAACACTTTTGAAACGCTCCCGATGGTTTGAAGCCGCGAGGAGGTCGAACCAAAACATCGTCACGGACACGCGAGATTACGACGTGCCCGGTGGGGGAAGTAACTAAAGCGGTCAGACAAATGTAATGAAGTTAAAGTATGAAACTTTTAATGGTGATCCATCCAAACCAAGCAGTGAAGAGTCACAAGGTCACAAAATGATCAAGGTTCATCCTCTGAGGAGCAGGAGTGCACCACATAATGTAAATATAACAAATACTGAGACATTTGAAGGCGCTTAGGACAAATAATTATAACATAATAACATAAATGTATAAGACATTCATATCTTAACACCTTTATTAATGATAATGTTTCAGGTAAACGAGGTGAGACGAGTTCATCTTGGAAACTAAGAGGCGGTGTAATTATGTGTGACTCGTGTGGTAAAGTAATGACTCAAAGGTCTCTGTGTTTTAAACTTTATGGTTTATGCAGTGAAGGTGTGTTGGCATCACTTCCTCTTACCGTGTCGAACATACCGGAGGATCGAGCGATGAATCACGGATCGAGGCCGTCCGGCCGGTTTGCCTCTCGGTCAGCTGACTGACTGCCATTGCACAGCAGCCTGCGAGTAACCAGCCAATCAGTCGCTCAGAGACAAAAACACGAAGAATACCTGGAAACATTCAGAAATCACCTTTTAAATTTAATTTGACGTGATGAACCACAAATCAGACCTCGGTTTGTTTAAACAGCTTGAAGTTGTCACTCTGCATTCTTTGTCAGCTGTCATTGAAAAGATGTTGTCCTGCAGCAGAGATCAGTCACACAGTAACTTTTAATCATCACCTTCAAAGACTGAAACTTATTTTGTCTGACGTCTGCTGTCGTATTGAAATGTCTCTGTGATGTCCCTGCAGACTGTCTAAAACCTGGACGTAGTCTCTGAGACGTCCCCGCAGACTGTCTAAAACCTGGACGTAGTCTCTGTGATGTCCCCGCAGACTGTCTAAAACCTGGACGTAGTCTCTGTGACGTCCCCGCAGACTGTCTAAAACCTGGACGTAGTCTCTGTGACGTCCCCGCAGACTGTCTAAAACCTGGACGTAGTCTCTGTGATATCCTCTTTGTTTACGTTGGTTACGTAGAGGTGTCAGCGTTAGCAACACGAGCTAACATTAGCTTAGAAATTGTGCCTGCTTACGACCGGCACCCAAAGAGTTATAACTTGCCAGATGACTTCAGCAGCTAACGAGATCCACGATATTAATGTATGAATGAAGACAAACTAAAATGAAATGAACATGAGCTTCAGATTTGTATCAGCTTCATTCAGTTTAACGCGTATCACAGAACCATGACAGGAGAACATTCATATATTTAGCACTCAAACGTGTGTTTCATCCTCTCTCTTCCTTCCTTCCTCCCTTCCTTCCTTCCTTCCTGTCTCCTCTCTAGTTTCACCTGGCTGTCGGCTCAGGTGCACAGCAACATGGTGATGCATTTCTCAGGTCGCATCACTGACAGCTTCGACCGGGAGTTTCGCTGCATGTACGCCGACTCGCAGATCATCGACTGCTTCTTCAACCAGGAAGAGGAAGGGATGCCGTACTACCCGTCGTACCAAGCCATGATGACCCCGGGCATGGGCATGGGCATGGGGTTCGGCCCGGTCATGGGTCTGGATTTACTCTCTGACAGGTACGAAGCTGGAGAGTCCAAGATGTTTGCTTGTTTTGAACACTCTGACTAACGCTACACTGAGCCGTGGTCAGTCCGTCACTCTCCTTTAGTTGGTCCCCGTAGAGTCTCAGTCACAGACAGTGTCATCAGTTTATGTCAGAATGAATCCATTATTTTATCTTTCCTTCTTGTCCATCAGGCAGAGGGACAGGGTGTGCTCTGAGAACTCCAGCAGCCAATCAAGTAACAGCATTTCCAGCGTGAAGGCGGCGCCCGGGATGTCGTCGAACACGGTTTACAAGGTGACTCAAGCTCACGACAAGAAGGAGCCCAACAACAACTCTCACCTCAGCCCCGAGAGAAGAGGTGGGGGCCAGACGCCGATGCCTCAGACTCACGTCACGCCGGGACCACGAGTCACTGCTAACGGAGCAACCAATCACAGCCCGGCTATGGAGCGGGCGCCGCCTCCTTACGCTCAGGCAATGGGCATCGAGTGGAGCAAGCCCAGCCCGGTGGACATCATGCGGGCAAACATAGGCGGCACCTCCTCCAAGTTCCAGGCGTTGGGGTTGTACGACCACAAACCGAGCATGTTCCACAGCTCCGGGCTCGTCCCTGGCACCCCGAACTCAAACCTGAGCCCCAAGGCCCAAACGCCCTCCCCGGTCACAGACAGCAAACTCACCCCCAAGCAGAGGACTACCTCCAACCAATTCCTGAACAAATTCACGGAACTCTTCCTGCCCCCTTCCGGCAAAGACAAAGACACCTACAACTTCCGGAGGTCACCGTCCCCTCTCGGCACCTCGCCCTGGGGTGGACCAGACCTCTCTCAAACGGAGCCGGAGAGCCAGCAGAGCCCTCCACCACCCCCGTCTCCGGTCGCGGTGATGAGCCGGCAGGACCATAAACGAATGACGCTGGGCCACAGCAAGCTGGATCTTGTGAACCAGTACAACAAGATGAAGTCCAAGCAGGTGTACAGCCGCTTCGAGCTCAAGTCCACAAATTAAGCCGAGTTCATTGGACCAGATTCACGTTGAACCTTTCTTTTCAAACTCTTCGTCCTTCGTCTTCTTTCACAGTTCAGCGATTTCCAGCACAAGTCAAGCCATTGCAGCCGCAATGGCTCCGAGTTTTCTCCGTGATTCTTGAAACCGTATGTCCTCATTGGTTGTGACTCTGTGGGGTCGTAGTTTACGAAACACAAGGCAAAAAAACAATTTCTACCGGAGCCGCCACGCTCTCGATGTGCTAACAGACGATGCGTCGCACTTCAACGTGGCGATCACGTGAGCTGTTCTGAAGAACGAGAACAGATTTAAAACTTTATCGGTGATCAACACTTTTTTAGCAATAAAGTCTAATGTAAATTTTTAATTCTCCTTTTTAATTAAAGGAAACTTGATCTATCTGTCGGCTGTAGCTGTCCTGTCTAATTTTCTATTTTTGAGGAGAGCGTTTTTGGACGTATTTGTGCAAAGGCCTCGGGCAGTTCCGCAGAAATGAAACAAACCATCGCTGTTGGTGTTAAAGAGTAATTTCCTACTTTTACTTGAAGCAGTACTCTTTTTATACACAAATACTTGTACTTTTACTTGAGTACACATTGCATGTACGTTTACTACTCGCCTTCCAAACACATACTGTGGTGGCCACAGAACTATCGAAAAGTCCCCGTCTGGAGCCAGAGTTTGGTTTGTCCGTTCTGGGCTACCGTAGAAACCCGGCGGACTCCGTAGAGGAGGAAAACAACAATTGTTATATTCAGGTGATTATACTCTGAAAACACACTCATGCATATTATATTTAATATCTGGTGAGCCTCTCTGGCTAACTAAGTAAGCTAACGTTAAGTGTTAACGTTTAACTGAAGTTTGACTTTTATGTCAAAATCTGCTTTGATTTTCAGATTTTTACTTTTTTTCTTATTAGATACAAACGTAACGACAGAAATGTTTTTAATAACGGAGTGTTCACGTGTTCGATATAGCCCTGACCGTAAAACCCTCCTGTATCATAGTGTACATAACGCGTGCCTTGATCATCTTGCCTTAAAGGTTAACAAACAGGAGATCTCCGGTGACTTCGCTTCAGTCTTCATTGAGGTACGCGCGCCTGTTTGAAGCCGCTAACGAAGCTCGTTGTAAATAAAGGCAGAGGCGTCGGTATTCCTGGTGCTGTGTCGCGATTCTGGGATGAAATGGGTTTAAATGTAGAAATGAATGTTTGAACTGTACAGCGTGTCACACGCTGGTTTAATTAGAGGAGTGTTTCCTCAACTTACTTTTTTTTGGTCAAAGATGTAAATTTGTGTATAGACTGTTCATTCAAAAGAAATCAGACGTAAGTAAATAATTATTTACATGTTTTTTGTGATGAGTTGTGCTGATGTACAGTCGGTTTTTCATCACTTGCAGGGCTAAAGAAGAGATTTGTGCTGTTGTCATCTAAGCAATAATGATCGGTGATCAATAATTTTATATGAGTTGTGTGTTTTTGTTTACTTCTCATTTCAGTTTGTATCGTTTTGATTTTGTTTGGACGACGAGCAGGAATCGATTCGTGACTCGTATGTTATGTTGTATATAATAAATGAACAGACTGTCAGGAATTTGGGTTATTAACTGATTTATTATTGTATTTTTACAAGATGTCAATGACTGTGAACTTTCTGTTTAAGTTGGTCTTAATTTGTAAGATATGAAACATTTTAGGATTTAATAAAACAAAAAGTCAAAGTTGAAAACTTTCACGTGTGATGTGTTACAGACTATGCAACACTGTCATGTTTCATGAAGGCAAAACTTTTTTAGTTTCACATCAGTTTACATTCACAAAAATAATGGAAATACATCAGCCTGTCTGAATTTGACCTTATGCACAAAACGTCCCCACAGACTGTCTAAAACCTGGACGTAGTCTCTGTGACGCCCTGCAGACTGTCTAAAACCTGGACGTAGTCTCTGACGTCCCTGCAGACTGTCTAAAACCTGGACGTAGTCTCTGAGACGTCCCCACAGTTTGAGGTTCACGTTTTTGTTTTTTAGTCACTGTTGGACGCATCATCGTGAAGTTTCCAGGTTCAGACATTGACCTGTAGAAGTCTTACTGTAGTGGTTTCCTGTAGGTCAGTGAAGTGAGGATGTTTCTTGGCCTGGTCTGGACCCGCGTGTCCGTATGTGCACTTCAGCATCACCATCAGCTCTGAGCTGCTGTACAGTACGTTTTCCTGTCAGGAAGTCCAGCCCAGGAGCTCGGTCTGGGTCACAGCCACGACGTGAACAATGTGACAGAGGAAAGCGACAGAAATGTGAACAATGGAGCGTCCTAAACACTGTTCATCCACAGAAAGCACCGTCTTTACTTCTGTGCCAGATGGTCATTTACAGTGGTCAGGCTGTTTAAAAGCTCCCGTCTGACAAACATTACCCAGCACGTTGAGGAAGGAATCTCCCCAAAACAATTAAGCCATAGCACCTTAAGCCTTGAGTTTGCCAGACATGCATGTTGTTTAACGTGAAGTTACCGGATGCCTGGTTGTTTTTGTTGGGTAGTCGAGGCTACAGGTTTGCAGGTCGTCCATAGGCTGCATTCCTCTTCACAGCGCAGACTGTTTTGTCAAACCTGGGTGTGACGGTGGATTTAACGTGACTCATAGCTCTGCTCCTGAGCCGCGCAGCCGTAAATAGATACTGCAGGTCCAACCTGCGACACTGTCGAGGGACTGATCGTTGTTTACGGAGCCTCGTGGTGAGTTTCAGCTCATTGTTAATTAGCCCGGGCCAAATCTCACTCTGAGGACTCTCCGTGATGTTTGGAAGTCATTTGGCAAGACGTGACATGTCCACGCAGATGTTTTGCTAACAGTAACGTTAGCGAACAAGCCAGCTGCAGCCCAGCGATGCTGCGTGTATCCAGCCAGATCAGCTTCGACAGTCTGGACCTCATCCAAGACAATGTTAGCTACATTAGCTAGATAGCAGCTTAAAACCACAAATACATTTCAAATGTTTTGTAGCAATGTTAGCGTCGACTTTGGACTCAGTGCTAAACGTCGTAAACATCACAAACGGCCTGTTCACCCATTAGCAACAAAAAGTGATGAAAACTTAAAATGCCTCAGATTGTTGCACATGGCACCTAAAACTGTCACATAAACACAGATTCCAAACCCATTTATATAATAATTAAAACAATTCAACGTATTTGGATTTTACTGCAGCTGACAGACGCGAGTTTACCGAAATGTTGGCGGTCCAAACTGAAAACCTGAAAACCAAACTGTGTTTACAGTACAATAATCTGTGTCATCGTCAGGAATATTAATAAATAAATGATTTTCAGCCTTTTATAAACTGACAGTCTATTGAAATCTCTCTGTGTTTGTGTCGGTGGTTTGTAGGGCAGACGAGGTAACACAAGCTTCCCTGGTCATGTTTCAGACTCGACCACTGCTGCCGCGATCGGCCTGAGGCGGAAACTCCACACAGTCAACCCAGCTTAGCCCTGAGGCTGTTTGTAGCCTGGGCGCAAAAGATTACTCAAGTAATCCATTACTAATTAGGAATTACTTTCCTACCACAGTAATGAGAGTTTGCTCACTACTCAATGAGTAAACACATCATTATAATGTGAATGTGACACTTTAAGATGCAGTTAAACATATTTATTACATGGCCACTTTATTAAGTACATTAGCTGTTAGCTAATGTTAGCTCAGTTTGTTAGCCAGGGGAATGTTGTATCACAGGCATTTTATGGCTGCCAGGGAGTAGAGGTGGTTTACAGGTCCGGTGTCGTGCCAGAACCAGAGCTGGACCATACATCAGTATCATGGATCATGTGAGCTGCTCACTTGGTAAACTATAAATAACAGATCCACTAATAGTGTTTTGGGAGTCTGCTCGAATAAGCTAACGTTAGCCAGTTGAAAGCACAATATGACACAATGTGTTTCACATTCACTTTGCAGAGACGTTAGCTTGACTGTGGACTCTGTGCACTGAACACAAGGCTGCAGACTAGGTGGACACCTGCAGCATTTCCTCCACCGTGTAACCTGACACAGGTCTATACATTACTTCCTGTTTGTCACTGCTCGCCCAGGCTGAGCTTGATCTTATCCTGTTTGGCAGGACTCGAGGCATCGTCACCTTGAGCCTGACATGGGAAAGTTACAAACCAGGTGTTTGTGTGGCTCCGGTTAAGTTTTACAGTGATTCGTCGTCATGCTGCTCTCCACCTGAAACATTTCTGCAGCTGTAGATGTTGATGACAGTCGGCGTCCATCGTCCGACCATTGTGGCATCGTGGACGCGGTCTTTGTGATGTCACTACAGATGATGTAATTCCTGAAAATCAAACACAGCGTCTGCTCGAGGCAGCGTTTCCTGCAGCAGGACACTGATTGTTGGACATGTTGTTGTTGTTATCTTCAGGACGCAGCGTTCTTCCTGTACAATCAGACCTCGAGTGTGTTTGCATACACACTGTATGAGTGAGCTTTCTTTCTTTAGACGAGTGTGTTCTTAGTGTGTGTGTGCACAGCAGGAAGTCTGGTTTATTGTCCTCTCAGCATTCTGGGACAGGTTTAAACTTTCTAATCTGGATTTAGCTGCACACTCTCGCAGTGTCTGCCAGCTGATCACAGCAGAACATTCTGACAACGCAACAACAACGTTTGGTCACTCAACTGGTGCAACACAGTGGTTTAATCCGTCGTTAACTGTGTAACTTTCCTCTTATTAAAAATAAACATTTAATCAATTCTGTGATTTACAGAGTTTCCTGGTGGACAGTGAAGTAAACTGCTGACAGCTGTAGCTGCTGTTAGCTCATGTTAGCTCAGTTTGTTAGCCGGGCTGCCTAGACTGTGAGCTCAGAGCACCGGGGCTGTGTTAGTGTTTGTACCACAGAGAAGAAGAAGAAGAAGAAGAAGAAGAAGAGGAGGAGGAGGTTTACAGGCTGAGCAGTCAGCAGCATCTATTGAGATAATGGCAGAGGAGAAGAGAGTGAAGAGGAAAGTAAACTGCTGCTGTCTGTATTTTGATATGTTCTGACTCTGTGTCTTTGTGAAGCACTTTGTGCTTTAAATGCTGTATAAATGAAATAAACATGTCATGACAAACCGTCTCATGTGTCACAGCCGCGAATGTTTTTTCTGATAAATTCAGCAGCTGAAAGTCTCATTTATTTTAAATTTGAAACTCATTTTTAATCTTTAAAACTCGTTCTCTTCTTGTTTTTAGTCTCTGCGTGCCTTCTTCAAACTGTTCGTGCCAGTTTCACAACAGTCTTGACTCAGAGGGAATTCCTTCATACTGAGGGCTTAACGTTGGTATGTCGCCTGAGGCAGACGAGTTTCAATCAGTCAAACAAAACTCTCCGACTGTCTGTGTTTCCTCACTAAACTTGACTTTGCCCCTCAACCACAGGCAGCCAGCTAACTTAGCTTAGCATAAGAACAGGCTGGCTCTGTCCATTCTGTCTCCCACCACCTCTAAACCTCATCATACTCATACAGAACATACTTTAATGTTGATTAATGAGTTTTCAAGGTGTTGTGGGCAAATTTCGTTCCCATCGGACAGAACCAGGGTAGATGTTTTCCCACTTCCAGTCATTATACTGAGCTGACTTAAGTTGAAAAGTTGAAAACTTTTTTATCACTGAAGCTGTTTTGGGCCTGATGGTGGATCTTTAAGGCTCAACGTGTGATCCAAATACACAATATGACCAAAACACGATGGTCTGCTGTCTTTTGGGTCTGGGTCCTGGTTTGGTCTCAGCCTTTTACTTTCAATCCATAGATTTAAGACAGAAGTGTTGTCCCTTTCCTGTTTAAAGGAAGCTCCACGCAGTAAAGAAGAACTTGGTAATCCCTGCAGGGAAGAGTGGAGGCAGAGTGTATAAGGTCAGTTTCTACGCTGACGATCCTCTGCTGTGTCCTGATCAGTTTCAGGTGTTCGTCCGTCTGATGTAAAGTGTTTCCATTGAACAGCAGTGAAAATCTTTGGGTTCAACAATCATAGAGAACAGCCTGATAACTGGTTCGTTTGCCTTTTAAGCCCAAATAAAACTCATCTCACAAAACCGACTCACTCCAAAAGGCCTGAAACTCTGGTTGTCTTGCGGTTTTTGACAACAAGCTCAGTGTCAAAGCTCCACTGGGCGCGTTCGGCTTGGCAGACTGTGGTTTAGCTTTTGTTGCACAGGAATGTATTGGAGCTTATTGCAAAAGGATCAAAGGGAGCAGCGTCTGTTGGAGGCTTTGGTAGCACGACAGGTTCAAACCAAACAGAGAGCATCAATGACGTGGGCGAAGCACCGACCGAGAGAGGAAATCAATGAACTATGACTGAAAATTGTACTGAAACAAAAGTAATCCATCGTGACCTGACCCTGTCATGAACTGAAACACCAGACAAACATTTTCCCTGTCTTTAAATTCATTTGTGCTTCATCCAGGTTTTAGATTCTGACAAATGAATACAGATAAAGACTGTCTCCTTTTGTGCATTAGGTCAGATTTGGACAGGCCGATGTGTTTCTATTATTTCTTTGAATGTAAACTGGTTCCCAGATTTTGGACTCTAACACGTCTCCCTGCATCGCGTTAAAAGTTTGTTGAAAGTGAACTTGTGTCTGGAGATCTTTGATGTGCTTCCATGATGGAAGGCTACGAGCTGTGGTGAAGGTCATAAACTGTTCCTGAAGGTTTGCAAACTCCACTGTTGGAGGACGCTGAGCTTCTGCTGACAGTCGAGGACTCACTGAAGCTTCGACTCGTGAAGGCAGCGTGAAACTTCACTGAATCCTTGAAAACTAACAAACAGTTAACTGTCCTTGGACGCTCGCTCACAGTCACATGACTTCATGCTGGAAATCTGTGAGTGAGAACACGCTGCCCTCTAGTGACAGAAACAAGACAACACTGCTGCAGGCTCTGTGTAACAGGAGGAAGTGAGACAAAGCTCCACCCCTCATCTGACTCACCTGAGACAAACCAGGAAACAGTTGGTTTCACTTCTAGTGAAGAGACACGGACTGAAAAACAGACGATCAGATTCACCTTCAGACCAAACTAACAACTTCCTCTGAGTGAGTTCAGCTACAGGAGAGAAAAGTGGGAAACTCCAACACTGCTGCTTCAAGCTGCTGACGCTCCACACACTGAATGTGAGTTTGACTAAAAACTGAACTCAAAGTAAATCTCAGTGAAGTTCGTAGAGGAGGGAGGGGAGCCATGACTGACTGTACTTTCTGTCTGTTGTGTTTTCAGCTTCACTCAGAGACTAAATGGCTTCCAGATCAGAGGAGGATCTCTGCTGTCCGGTCTGTCAGGAGGTCTTTAGAGATCCTGTTCTTCTGTCATGTAGCCACAGCTTCTGTAAAGACTGTCTGAAGAGCTGGTGGACAGAGAAACCAACACGAGAGTGTCCAGTCTGTAAGAGAAGAGCTTCAAAGGAGGAGCCACCTTGTAACCTGGTGTTGAAGAACCTTTGTGAGGCCTTCTTGTTGGAGAGAGATCAGAGATCTTCAGAGGCTCTCTGCAGTCTGCACTCTGAGAAACTCAGACTCTTCTGTCTGGACCATCAACAGCCGGTGTGTCTCGTCTGCAGAGATTCAGAAAAACACACCGACCACAGATTCAGACCCATCGATGAAGCTGCACGACAACACAAGAAGAACCTTCAGGAGACTCTGCAGCCCTTAAAGGAGAAGTTAAAGGTTTTTGAAGAAGTTCAAGTGAAGTTGGATCAAACAGCAGAACACATGAAGGTCCAGGCCCGACGCACAGAGAGGCAGATTAAGGATCAGTTTAAGAAGCTTCACCAGTTTCTAGAAGAGGAAGAGGAGGCCAGGATGGCTGCACTGAGGGAGGAAGAGGAGCAGAAGAGTCAGATGATGAAGGAGAAGATGGAGGCTCTGAGCAGAGAGATAGCAGCTCTTTCAGACACCGTCAGAGCCACAGAGGACGAGCTGAGAGCTGAAGACGTCTCATTCCTGCACAACTACAAGGCTGCAGTGCAAAGAGTCCAGCAGCGCCCCCTGCTGGATGATCCACAGCTGCCCTCAGGAGCTCTGATAGACGAGGCCAAACACCTGGGCAACCTGACCTTCAACATCTGGAGCAACATGAAGGACATGGTCTCCTACACTCCTGTGGTTCTGGATCCAAACACTGCTCATCCAGAACTGATCCTGTCTGAAGATCTGACCAGTGTGAGACGAGGAGAGGAACAGCAGCTTCCTGACAATCCAGAGAGGTTTGATTCTTACTGCCGTGTTCTGGGCTCTGAAGGATTTAACTCAGGGACTCACAGCTGGGATGTCGAGGTTGGAGACGGTAAAGTCTGGATTCTGGGTGTGTTAGCAGAGTCTGCCCAGAGGAAAGGAGACATATGGTCTGGATTATGGAGAATATTTTTCTTTAAAGGTAAATACTGTGCACAATCACCATCAGATCCATTCACTGATCTCCAAGTCCTGAAGAAGCTCCAGAGGATCAGAGTGAATCTGGACATGAACAGAGGAAAACTGTCGTTCTCTGATCCTGATACAAACACACACATACACACCTTCACACACACTTTCACTAGGAACATGTTTCCATTCATCGGCACTGAAGATGAACTGAAGATATCAGCACATAAAGTCAGTGTGACAGTGTAACAGAGCAGTTAGAGACACAGAGGATGATTATATTTCTGTTTATTAGCTGCTCCTGCTGTCTCATTATTCCAGAGAAGTTTATTTTTGTTTCACTTCTTGTTTTTATTGTTTTTTTTCTTTTTCTGTTATTTAGTTTGACAAAAATCTTTTTGTTTCTGTCGTCGACCTTTTTAATGTGTAAAAGGATTTCACTTTCAAGATCTTCATGTTTGGTTCGTTCAGACTTTTCTTTTTTATCAATACTGTGTCATTTTAAATTGTGGATTTTTTCTTATTTTGACTCGTGGGTGTGGAGCCATGAAGACCAGCAACCAGTTTGTTTCAGCTGATGGATCCATGTTTGTCCATGTTCTTCGAGTTAGGAACAGAGTGGCCTGAGATCTGTTGGTGAATTAAAGAGGCAAAGTGCCACAAAACAAAGTCTGAAGCTGGAAATGAACGTTGATTTTTGCTGCAGGACAGTGTCAGTAACAGTCCAAAAATATGTGAACTACCACATGATGTCTGCGATAAGGCTGCAAAGACCAACTAAGAGCAGGTAGATATCAGAGCAGCTGGAAATGTGTCGAGATAATGAGACAATGATGGACAGTGACATTAAAACTGTATGTATGTATGTATGGGATGCTGAGCTGACAAATAAAACAGAAGCTACAAAAGAAACGTGACAAACTTTTCACATGAACAATATTTACAGGGACAGTTCAGGTTGTTTGAAGCGTGCTTGTATGAGGCCAGTTTATCAGGCTGAAGGTAACCGCTGTGAAACAGTCACAGAAATGTTTCATGGCATTAAACTATAAGTCATGATTATTAAATAAATTTCAGACAGAAATCTGTCATCAGTGGCTGAAAACATTCATTGATGTTTGCTTCTTTTCTTGTCCTTAAATATTGTGTGTGTGATGTGACTGTGACTCTGTCACAGTCTTATTCTGTCTTATGGAGCATTCCTGTGGTTCTGGATCCAAACACTGCTCATCCAGACCTGATCCTGTCTGAAGATCTGACCAGTGTGAGACGAGGAGAGGAACAGCAGCTTCCTGACAATCCAGAGAGGTTTGATTATTACGGCCGTGTTCTGGGCTCTGAAGGATTTAACTCAGGGACTCACAGCTGGGATGACGAGGTTGGAGACAGTACAGAGCGGTCACTGGGTGTGTTAGCAGAGTCTGTCCAGAGGAAAGGACGCATACATTATTATAAATAATATATATTTACCACCAGCTGTTGTGGGACACGGTAGGGACTTTGGCGTACTGGTTGGCTATCCTTTAGACGAACAACATGTTCAACCAGAGTGGTCTTTCCTGGCCTTGCCGCGAAGAGGGAAGGGACCTCCTGGAAGAGCCCAATGAGCAGTGAGGCCAGCTGCAGCTCGAGATGTTCCAGCACTGGAGCCGCAGGCACTGTTGTCTTTGGGTTCCATCGCAGCCTCATCTTCCAGGTTCACCTCCCTCACAATCAGAGCCTTTTCTGGAACCTGGACACCACGCTCCTTTCACTCTTTTAGCAGTTGACATGATAGGTTTGTTTAGTCCTTTTCTTGTCTGGGTGATGTACCTCGTGGGTCACAGGGCCCATCTTGCGGGTTATTTTGTATGGCCCTTGCCATTTTGCCAGAAGCTTGCTGTTGGTGGAAGGGAGCAGCAACAGGATTTTTTTGGCCAGCCTGGAACTCATGGTGTCGGGCATGTTGGTCATACCAGGCCTTCTGGTTTTTCTGGGCCTCCTGAAGATTGACCTTGGCCTCCTCCTGGTACCTCTCCAGCCGGTCCCTCATCTCCAGCACAAACTGCATCAACGCTCTGTTGCTTGACGTGGTGGAAGGGCCTTCCCAGCTCTTCTAGAGCAGGTCCAAGGGTCCCTGTACCTCCCAGCCATACAACAGTTTGAATGGTGAGAAACCCGTTGGCTTGGGGAACTTCCCAGTCGGCAAAAAGCAGAAAAAGCAACCAGTGATCCCAGTTTTTGTCCGTATCAGAGCTTTGCCTTCCGTATGGGACAGACAGATGCTTTGTGGCCTGACTGCTGGCAATAAAAACACACAAAATCCTTACCAGGGGGTTGTTGGTTTGGGGCAGTGCTGGTGTGGTACCTGGAACCTCCTCTCTATATTCTCTCGTCCTGGGCCAGTGCTGCGGTGGCTGGAATGTCAAGGTGCTGTGCCAGCGGAGCATGAAGCTGGGCCTCTTCTCTTAACGTTGAGATACTGCAGTGCTAGCTTGGCAGCTGTGGGGAAAGATGTGTAGTATGTGTGTGTCTTTGTGTGTGTACTGCGTGTGTGTGCTGCCAGTGCTCCGTCAAAATACCCCAACTGCCACTGGAGGGGCATGCACCTAGTGGTGTTTGCCTACCTTGCTGTCCAATTGGTGAAGTCGGATACAATGGTGATTGGGATGCACCTAGGCCCGCCGCCTTACTGACAAAAAACACCCACTAAAAAACCCACTCGCACGTGTAATGGTAATTTCAATTTCTTCTTCCAACGAGGTTGGTGCCGATACCTGCAACAGACAAAGGGATGTGATACTCTGGGGTGTTCCTCAGGTATAATTGTGCTCTGGGTCTTTCTTCATCTTTGACCGCTCGCATGTTGATGGACCTTTTCTTTGCAAAGAAAATAAACTGTCGGCCGGTCTCTATTTCAGTCTTCACCAGCAGAGGAATTTCCACAACACACCCGAGCAGGGCAAAGTTGCAGGAACACTGCAAAAGAAAAATACTGCAAAAACCAAAAACACACAAAACCCTAAAACAACTGCAAGAGAGAAACACTGCAAATTCACTCTACAAAACTGAAGTGGGGGACCCAACCTGAGAGATGGACCAGTCCGTTGGGGCCCAGTCGCTCTTTAGAATATGAGTAGAATGCCCAGAAGAAAGTTGGCTAACTTTTGGAGAAAGGTATGTATGAACACTGCTTTTGAACATAGTTCATAGTTCAGCCTGTCGCACATTATCAGTCCTAAACAAACCAATCCTTTGGAATGAGACACACCTCTGTGATACATGTGAAGCATTCAGCAGAGGAGGTCTGACAAAGCTCCACCCCTCACCTGACTCACCTGAGACAAAACAGGAAACAGTTTTTCGTCTTCAGTCAAGAGACACGGACTGAAAAACAGACGATCAGATTCACCTTCAGACCAAACTAACAACTTCCTCTGAGCGAGTTCAGCTACAGGAGAGAAAAGTGGGAAACTCCAACACTGCTGCTTCAAGCTGCTGACGCTCCACACACTGAATGTGAGTTTGACTAAAAACTGAACTCAAAGTAAATCTCAGTGAAGTTCGTAGAGGAGGGAGGGGAGCCATGACTGACTGTACTTTCTGTCTGTTGTGTTTTCAGCTTCACTCAGAGACTAAATGGCTTCCAGATCAGAGGAGGATCTCTGCTGTCCGGTCTGTCAGGAGGTCTTTAGAGATCCTGTTGTTCTGTCATGTAGGCACAGCTTCTGTAAAGACTGTCTGAAGAGCTGGTGGACAGAGAAACCAACACGAGAGTGTCCAGTTTGTACCAGAAGATCTTCAATGCATGAACCACCTCTTTGTCTGGCATTGAAGAACCTTTGTGAGGCCTTCTTGTTGGAGAGAGATCAGAGATCTTCAGAGGCTCTCTGCAGTCTGCACTCTGAGAAACTCAGACTCTTCTGTCTGGACCATCAACAGCCGGTGTGTCTCGTCTGCAGAGATTCAGAAAAACACACCGACCACAGATTCAGACCCATCGATGAAGCTGCACGACAACACAAGAAGAACCTTCAGGAGACTCTGCAGCCCTTAAAGGAGAAGTTAAAGTTTTTTGAAGAAGTTCAAGTGAAGTTGGATCAAACAGCAGAACACATGAAGGTCCAGGCCCGACGCACAGAGAGGCAGATTAAGGATAAGTTTAAGAAGCTTCACCAGTTTCTAGAAGAGGAAGAGGAGGCCAGGATGGCTGCACTGAGGGAGGAAGAGGAGCAGAAGAGTCAGATGATGAAGGAGAAGATGGAGGCTCTGAGCAGAGAGATAGCAGCTCTTTCAGACACCGTCAGAGCCACAGAGGACGAGCTGAGAGCTGAAGACGTCTCATTCCTGCACAACTACAAGGCTGCAGTGCAAAGAGTCCAGCAGCGCCCCCTGCTGGATGATCCACAGCTGCCCTCAGGAGCTCTGATAGACGAGGCCAAACACCTGGGCAACCTGACCTTCAACATCTGGAGCAACATGAAGGACATGGTCTCCTACACTCCTGTGGTTCTGGATCCAAACACTGCTCATCCAGACCTGATCCTGTCTGAAGATCTGACCAGCGTGAGAGGAGGAGAGGAACAGCAGCTTCCTGACAATCCAGAGAGGATTGATTATTACTGCCGTGTTCTGGGCTCTGAAGGATTTAACTCAGGGACTCACAGCTGGGATGTCGAGGTTGGAGACAGTAGAGTCTGGTTTCTGGGTGTGTTAGCAGAGTCTGCCCAGAGGAAAGGAGAGATACCGTCTGGATTATGGGGAATGTATTTCTATAAAGGTGAATACTATGCAAGATCATCATCACTTCCGCTCACTGATCTCCAAGTCCAGAATTGGTTCCAGAAGATCAGAGTGAATCTGGACATGAACAGAGGAAAACTGTCGTTCTCTGATCCTGATACAAACACACACATACACACCTTCACACACACTTTCACTGACAAGATGTTTCCATACATTGGCACTATGGATGAACTTAAGATATCAGCACAGAAAGTCAGTGTGACAGTGTAACAGAGCAGTTAGAGACACAGAGGATGATTATATTTCTGTTTATTAGCTGCTCCTGCTGTCTCATTATTCCAGAGAAGTTTATTTTTGTTTCACTTCTTGTTTTTTTTATTGTTTTTTTAAGTTAGTAATAAAATAACTACTCGCACATAAAAGAAGAACATATTCACCTGTTTGAAATGTGTATAATCCCTCAGAAACACAGTTCAATTTGAGGCAAATGGTATTCATCTAGGATTTGATGTCAGCGAGGCAGCTGGAGAGAAACATTGATGATGGATTTGGTGATGTAGAGCGGGATGTCGTCGGCGTAGAGAATGATGTTATCAAGAAAATGCATGTAGAGGATGAAGGAGAGAGGACCAAGCACTGTGCTGGTGTTTAGCAGGGATAATATAAACCATGTTTACCATTTTAGTTTAGTTTATTAGCATGTTAAACATTTATTAATCATCGCATTGATCAATAACACAAGAATATTCAGAGGTACCCTTTGATCTAATATATTTAATGTGTAAAATGATTTCACTTCGTTTCTGATCTTTATGTTTGGTTAGTTCAGACTTTTCTTTTTTATCAATACTGTGTCATTTTAAATTGTTCATTTTTTTTTAAAATTATTTTGACTTCTGTGTGTGGTGCCATGATATCTGCATTCTGTGCCATTCTTATAGATGATGAGATTGTCATAATCAATATTTTTTGGCTCTGTTGAATACAACTTGTAAATCAGCACAGCAGTGCTTAATGAATTTAACAGAATAATATTTAACATCCACATATCAGTACAGAATAGTGTCATCAGCATAAAGATGTATATTACACCAACTCTGAGAAGAGACTGTATCATCTAGGCTTATATAAAGAGTAAACAGAACAGGCCCCAGTATTGAGCCTTGTGGGACGCCTTTTACAGTCTGAACAGATTCAGATGATTCATTTAATATTTCCAGGAGCCACATACTGCTCTCTGTCCATGAGGTTTATTTTATCAAATCATTTATGAACAAGTTCATCAAATCCAAAGTCTTTCTAAAAACAGTGCATGATAAACTGTATAAAATGTCTTTGAAAGATCCATAAAGAGAGCTGTTTCTTTCTAAAGCTGTCTGTCCAGACTTTTATTGTAAAATAGTCTCTAGAACTTGAATGAATTTGGCTGTTTTATAAAAGTTAATGTTGATCCTGACTCTATGTGGAAAGTGTCATGAGATAACTAATGTCATGATTTGGTGTTATAGAAATAAAACTGAATTCAAATTTAATGTGGATGTCTCATGTTTGAGACTTTATGTGATGTTGGTAATTTCAGCATTTCATTAAACAACCCTGTTGTAAAATAAGAAACAAATAAACCTTGTACCTTGTAAATACTGGCCTCCACTGATTACAGACATTCACATGACGTACAGCTGAGAAAGGCTCTGTTCCAAGGCTGGATTTGTCGTTCGTTATTAGCATTGTTTGAAATATAAATGTGATTCTGAATGATGTTTTCTTATTTCTTATTTCACCTGTTTGAAATTTGTATAATCCCTCAGAAATACATCCACACAAACATACACACACATGCCGGGCTGTGTTTTTGAGGTGGAAGAAGGCAGTTCTGGTGATTTGATTTGTGTGTTGTTCAAAGGTTATTGTCTAAGATGACTCTGAGGTTGTGGCTTTGTGGAGATGGAGACAGGGTGGAGGTGTCAACAGTGAGGCAGAAACTGTGAGTGGTGTTGGTGAGGGATTTGGGTCTGATGATCATCATGTCTGATTTATCAGAGCTCATTTTGAGGAAGATGGTGTTCATCCAGGATCTGATTGAGGATTTGGTGATTTAGAGCGGGATGTCGTCGGCGTAGAGAATGATGTTATCAAGGGGAAGAAAAACTGAAAATGAAACTGAAGCTTTCTGGTTGTGTTTGGTTTGGTAAATCAAACTCCCCTCTGCTTTCAGCATGAACATGCCTTGCCAGTGAAGATCTCAGGGGAATCATGGAATCACATAACGTAGAGCTGTGTAGTAAACATGCCCTGACAACCGGGTGAAAAACTCTGCGCTCTATTTTCAAAGAGTTTGGAGTCTAAAGTTAGCAGACATCAACAGATAGACAGGCAGACTCCAGCTGTGAGTTGGCCTACTGAACTAAATCTTCTGTTTGCAGGAAGAAAAATAAATGTCTGGATCTGTGGAGGGTGGAGGAAGCTCCTGAACATCAGTGTCTGCTGTCAGTAATGAACCGAGTAGAGCACACACGTTCAAGAGAAGCCTTCAAAGTCCTTGTCACATTAAAAACTTGGATTTTGTGTCGTTGACATCTGTAAACATGCAGTGATCTCCCTCTACTGGTTGAAACTCTGCTATTGCAACTGAATTGCACTGTTGGCTGATCTGTGGCTGTTACTGACCCGCAGAAACATTTCTGGCGGCCCACAATGAATTACAGTTGATAGTTTTAATCCAACATTGACAAGGTGACACGATGAATCGAAGAGCTGGCCAACGATCTCAAAGAGCAACTGGGACAACGTGTGGAGGGCCTGGGACAGGGAGCCTGGATGAAAGCACGGACGGTTCCAATACAGAGCAACTGCTGATTTTTTAACCTGAGGAAAGAAACGTGAGAGTTCATGGAGTCAAAAGAAGAGATGTGAGAACTCGATGAGAATACTTCAGTGATCTCAGCGTGAAGCTGCAGGGCCATGGGAAGCTGATTTCCTCACTATTATATATTATATAAGCTTTCCAGCTGCAGGGACAGCTCACACTGGGAGATCTAACCCATTTCCCACCTGCAAGGCGCCGATGACAGACACACGTCACCCGTGTTCAGACAAGATCCATAACCTCATAAAAAAAACTCGACCACCGCTCCTCCGACTTCAGGGACCACGAGAAGTCATTCGCCCTCTTCCAAAATCTCACGTGTCCCTGGGAGCCTGCAGAAGTTTGAGGTCATCGACCTGCAGGAGAGCTCCGAGGCCAGAGCATCGAGAACCTCAACTATGACGGACTGTCATAGTTCATTAAGTTCATCAAATCACAGGCACAGGTTTGATGGTATTAACCCTTTCCACACCGAGCCCACTTACACCTTCATATGTGCTAACTGCATTCATACAGCATGTGTGTGTGTGTGTGTGTGTGTGTGTGAGACCGAGGCAGGATGACTTCAAGAGTGAGAGGCAGAAGGGATTCGAACACACGGCGTCTGCGTTCGTCCTCAGGTGGCCTCGAATGTTCATGCTATACGTGCAAACGTACGCAGGACGCAGAACAACCAATCAGAGATCAACAACACGTTCAGAGAGCTCGCTGCTCATCGTCATGAGGACAAGTTTGCCAAACTGAACCTGGAGAACCTGGAGAACCTGGAGAACCTGGAGTCACATCTGAACCAAACTAACAGAGAACTGAAGGTCTGCTAAGACAGTGAGATTAAATTAATGTTTAAGAGGTCGTTAACAGCTGGTTTTATTCTGTGTATTTATTTTTTGTCTTTTTGTCTTTACATGTGCTGTTGGGAGGTGATACAAATAAAACCTGGACGTAGTCTCTCCGAGCCGGGCCGCCTGGAGCCGGGCCGAGCCGGGCCGAGCCGGGCTGCCTGCTTACAGAGCTCCTCAGTGTGTCGCTGCAGACTTTCAGCAGGATTCATGATGTTTCATCACATCCTGGAGCAGCGCAGCGCCCCCTGTGCGGGCACAGCGCAACTGCAACAACATCCATCACCTCCTGCTCCCTCTCTCTCGCTCTCTCTCCCTCCTCCTCCTCCTCCTCCTCCTCAGTGATACCCGAGCGGACCAACCTGCATCCGCGCTGCCTTGTAGCCAGGCTTCCCCAGCTGTTCCGCCGTGCCTGAATGAGCATGCGCAATGGGCGCTCGTCAAGAGGAGGAGACCAATCGCGCTGCAGCTCGGAGAGACGGAGAGAGACAACACAGGAGGAGGAGGAGCAGTCAGAGCGGAGGGATGAAGCAGGAGCACACGGAGCTCCTCCGGTAAACAAGCGAGCAGCAGGAGCCTGGAAATCACCGGCGGAGAGCGGAGGGGGGGACACGGCCATGGCGACGGGAGGAGGAGGCGGAGGAGGAGGCGGAGGAGTGAGGCGGAGGAGGAAAACGGGGCTCCCGGGATTGTGCTGGAAAACCTGCTACTTTCCCATTTTGTTCTGGGTCGTCTCGGTGTGCGGGGAGGAGAAGACGCTGATCGTGGAGGTAGGCGGCGCGCGCGCGCACACACACACACACACACACACGCGCGCGCGGAAAGTGTGAGGCATGTGAGCGGTGTGTGTGTGTGTGTGTGTGTGTGTGTGTGTGTGTTTATCTCCACCCTGATGTTCCCTCCACCTGTGCGCACGCAGCTCGCGCGCTCTGGCTGTTTTCATGTGTGTGTTTGTGTGTCAGGGTGATCCCCGCCCTCCCCGTGAGGAGGGACAGGTGAATAAAACATTGACGAGCTGTTGGAGTGAATTCATGCGGCGCGCGCGTCCCGGTGAGCCGCTCGCTTTTGTTTCCGGACGGCGCGCGCGCCGCATTCACCAAATATAAACAAACGTGGCGTTAATTGGCGCGTCAGCTTTGCCCCCCGCGAGCTCAGATCAGCATCCATCACGCGCTCCGGGTTGTTGATCCAGCGTGTCTCGTGCGCGCTGGACAAACATGGAGGGTTAAAAACACACCGACGTGCACGCGCAAAACGCTTGTCCACGAGGAGCTCTCAGGTTATCAATAAAGAGGCATCAGCACGCAGAGTGAACAAAGCGTCTCCACATCCACCCGCTCCACCCGCTCCAAATATAGCTCCCTCCATAATTCATGGGAATGGCAGCTGAGTTGACGGAGAGACGAAGAGACGGAGAGACGAAGAGACGGAGACACGGAGACACGGAGCTGCTCAGTTTCAACTTCTTTGTCCGACCGTCTGTCGTCGTCTTTCCGCCTCTGGGAGACGGCGCCGTTTGTTGCTCCCTGATGTTTGTGCTGCGAGTCACACTTTCATTGAAGACAAAGGAAGCGCCTGTGGCTGAGCCGAGCCATGCTGAGCCGAGCCGAGCCGAGCCATGCTGAGCCGAGCCGAGCATTGTCGGTACACGTCGGGTTAACGTGGCCGCACACAGTTTTTCTGAAACAATGTTCAGGTGAAACAAAGAGTCCCGACCCGTAACTCTCGGATCTCGGAGTGACGGTCCTCGTGGTGGATCGGCCTCTCCAGTCTTTGTTTGAGTTTCTGCAGGTTGAAGCGAGTTCCCGTCTCTAAAGAAAACCAAAGATATCATGTGATGTTTTCCACAGAGCTTCCCCACCAATCAGAACGCTGTCTCAGGTTTTCTGGGTTTCTTTGTGTGCGCGGTGGAGCCACGTGGACCGCCTGAGACGCGGCGTCCAGGTTCTGAACGTTGAGCTGCTGGTTTGCAGGTCGTCTGCTTCGCTGTGTCGATGTCGGAGCGTGTCATGATCGTGGCTGTGACCTTTCCCTCGTACGTGCGGCCGATCTGAAGGTTGTCAAACTGTTTGCTGAGCTGATAATTACGAGCGAACGGGTCGAGATGTGGCGGCAGCTCCGCGGTGGAAACAGCCGGTTCACTGGGTCGGTGGACGTCGTGTGAAAGGATGAAGTGAGCTGTGATGATGAGACGCAGGTTCAAAGTTTGTTTCTTCTGTCTGTGATCAGCGTCACGTGTTTTTAAGAAGCTTGCTTCAGGAGTCCTGATCGGTTTGCTGTCAGCACCAGTCCGATCCGACATCGTTATGAAAGGTACGAGCAGTAAAACCTCCGGACCTCCCGTCACCACTGAACAGAACCGAGCTGGTTTTGAGTTAAAGGGTCCTGATCCGAGATCCTCTTATTATTTCCGTTACGTGATGCTAAAACACTTCGACGTGTTCGGGCACTTCATACAGACTCGTTAGCGTTAGCGTGTGCAGTGCTAGCAGTTTTGTTGGTAAAAAATCGTCGGCATCAGTTTGTTTTTCCCTCAGCGAGCTCTGCACGGGACCAGACTCCGTCAGCAATCACATTCAGCTGTGAAACATCACACGCCACCCGCCCGCCGGGCCGGCTCACGTCGGGTCGGTCGTGGCGGTGTCACAGAGACACTCGGGTTTCTCAGCCTGTAATCACAGAGGAGGAGGAGGCGTTCAGCTCCGAGCATCCTTTGTCAGATTTCTGCGGTCCAACATTTCAGGAGCTGTTGTTTGTGCACAGATTCAGACCTGATGCTGATCAGTGATCAATCGATTCTTTGATTGGTTGACGGGTAACGGATGACAGTGTGGTGACAAATGTCCTGATGCTATTTGATTTTTATATTTTCTGCTGATGTGAGCGCACATGGAACAAAAACAAAGAGACAAAAGAAGCTCGGTCAGAGCTGAAGAACAACCGTCCTCAAACCTCCTCAGAGTTCACGTCATCGCTGAATTCACTCGTGTGACCGCTAAAATACGTTGAAGCAGCATCTCATGCAAATCAGTATTTGTTGTGATTTTCCCGAGACGTCAAGCTGTTAAATAAATGAATCACCTGACCCAGGATGAAGGCGTAAAGGTCACCACTTAACACGGTCACTGCTTTACCTGAAACACCGGCAGCTTTCACCCGCTCAGCTCCGGTTCTGGCGCGACGCGTGTTGTGTTGCAGTGTCACAGCTCTTTATTTCTTCGTCAGCGCGGCGCAGACATGAACGTGAAGGAGCAAACACAGAGGCGAGTGGATGTGACGCAGAAAAGGAGGACCTCGACCGGCCGAGCCAAAAGTTCAGACCTCCAAGACGGATCGTAAATAAGCCGCTGCAAGGAACGGAGTTGTTCCGCTTGCTGCATATTTTCGATGTACGTTTTTATTTTTAGTAAATGATGTATTCATCAGGCCGCGGGATGCAGCAGTCAGAATAATGTGTATGTATATAATGTAATGACTTGATGTAACAGCTTGCAAAGAGTTCATCTCAGAACTTCAGACTGTTCTCCAGAAGTCGTCTTTGTGCCCGACCGGCCGCGTGCAAACGGGACAATACTCCCGTCAAACGCACGACAGCTCCTCTGATTTACAGCCGCCAGCGTGCGGTGAAGTGCGCGTGGGCAGGCGGCGGAGACAATAGGAGGAGGGTGAAGTGAAGACGGGCGAATAAAGACGGAGAGAAAACAATGAGGACGTCCATCAGTAAAGATGGCAGAGTGTTCTGAACGCGCAGCAGGTGGAGGTCGTAAAAATAGACGCGAGCGTGAAGTCCGGGCTCCGTCAACGTGCTCGCTTCACTCCGAAATCAGGACAAAGCTTAAAACTACGAGTAACAGCCGTGAATTCACACCGCCTACACACGCGCAGCTCGGATAAGTGCAGCATTGCAGGCTCATTTAGCCCATTTCTCGGGTGTAATGTAGTGTTTACAACTCCCCGGGGAGCTGCCTTTCTCCCCGAGCTGCGCTCCTCCAGGGAGGGAGGAGGAGAGGAAGGAGCACAGAGAGGTTCTCGCCCCGTAGAACAAAAATCAACTCATATCTGACATCCGTATTCATCACGACGGTGACGTCTTACTGTCGTGTTGGCAGGGACCGGCTGAGCATCAAATCCAACCAGAGCCGTCAAATCAAATCCAGACATGAAGCTCTGCTGCACCGTGACCAAACCTGACCTTCTGCAGAGCAAACTGTTCATTATTGTTGCATTAAGGTCGGATCGGTCGCTCCGTAACGCTGACTCTGTTCTGCAGCATCTGTGTTCAGTGAGTAAACTGCTGCCAACTGTAGCTGCTGTTAGCTGATGTAAGCTCAGTTTGTTAGCCGCTGTTGGCTAACGTTAGCTCACAGGTGTTTTGGACTGCTGTAAAAGGTTTTTAGCTCGTAACTAATTGCGGATGTAGCTACGGCTACGTAGCAGGCGGAGATCGAAACAAAATATTACAGGAGAGAGTAAAGTATAAATGGAAGTGTTCTCATTGGTGTCAGATTTTGATAAAGGAGATTAACTATTTCTAAATTTATTTCATTAATAAAACATATTTCAGAGATTCCTCCAGGGACGTAGAAAATAAACCTCCTCTGAAACGTACCACAGCGTCACACGTGGAGTCACGAACGTCCGTTATCAGCTCCGGGAGCTGGAATGTGTCGTGACCTCGAGCAGTAACGGAAAAAACAGTGTCATGGACAGAAAGTTACGGAGCCTGGTGGAATCACTGTGTTGGCACCTGCAAGTGATCAAAAAGAGTCGACGCTGGAAGACTGAGCACGTCTCAGTCGGTTCAGCAGCACGGCGCGGCTCCGTGACACCAGACACTGACGGAAACACAAGTGCACTTGTAATTAAAAATGGATATCGGGCTGGACTCGGCCTGTCGGGAGGAAAAAGCAGCTTGCTTCTCTGTGAGCTGTCTGGGTGCAGCGCCGAAGGACGCCGAACGTGGATTATGTTTGATCACTGTGGCGGCACAGGAAGAGGAAATAATTTCACACTGAGATGTGAATTTAATTATATTATGTGCCTGCAGCTAGTACAGATCCTCCCGGTGTCGAAGCATAATGTTCATCTCTGATCATACAGTAATTGAATTGTTTGTCTATTTTTTTTTTCAGGATCAGAACATTAAATTAAAATAAATTAATGTAATTAATTAAAACATGAAGTGAACAAAAGGGCAGCGTGAGAGCTCCATGGTTTGCACGCCGCCTCGCTTCAGGAACAAACTTCAAGAACATCACGGAAACTACGTCCAGGTTTTAGACAGTCTGTGGGACGTCACAGAGACTACGTCCAGGTTTTAGACAGTCTGCGGGGACATCTCAGAGACTACGTCCAGGTTTTAGAATAAAAATGTTTAAATTATGAGATCACAGGTGTTTTTGTGGAGTTGGTCAGTGGAGGTGGTTCAGGCGATGGTTCCGATCCGGCTTCACTTTAACGGGATCTGCCTGCTGTTCGGTGCCGAGCAGGTTGTGTTTGATCTGTTGCCAACATACAAATATTGGACGTTTGGAGGATCACGCTGATGATAAGTCTTTACGCTCTGAGATGATTAACACAGGCTCTTTATTGAGTCGATGATGGAAGTCTGACTGCCCGCGTCCTCGCCTCCTCTCTGCCGTCCCGTCCATCCATCAAATCTCCGTCTCCATCGATCTGTTGATAAATCTGCTCATCCATCTGTCCGTCACTCCACGCCGAGCCTGAGAAGTTTTACCCTGAAGTGACGCTGCGATGATTCGGTAACGTCTTCGCTGTTCCTGAGGTTCCTGCTTGTAATCTACGGAGGTCACCTGTCAGTCACACGGTGTCCGTGATGTGCAGACGGAAATTAACAAGAAAACACGTGAAACAGTCAAAACTGTTCTGATACATCTCAGACATTTCTGTTAAAAAGCTCAGTGAACGTGGTGAAACTTCTCCCGTCACGTTGTTGTGCAGCCGCCACGGTACGTAACAACAGTCTGAAGGTCGACTGCTGAGGACTGAAGCTGTCGCGTGTTTCTTGATGAAACGTGAAACAACATGGGGACTTATGGAGACTGACTCAGTTCTGGAGCCAGCCTCAAGTGGACGTTTGAGGAACTGCAGGTTGTGGCACTTCCTTCCATGGTCCTGTACTGAAGGGGTTGAAGTATCTCAGCTAAGCTCACGATGTAGCGCGGCGTCGGGCTCAGCCTGAGCGCTGGCTGAAGAGCTGGTACCAGAACCAGCCTCAGGCATCTGATCCGGATCCTCCTGGGCGCCTTTCAGGAGACCCGGATCACACCGGAGGGATTAAATGTCTCGTTTGTTGGGAACGCCTCGGGATCCCCCAGGAGGAGCTGGAAAACTTTTGCTGGGAAGGATGGAGGACCTGATCCCAGACACACACACACACACACACACACACACACTGAGGTGTATGTAAGGTGAAACCCTTTGAAGAACGCTCAGGTGGGACCGATGGGCTCGTAGCTATGACCTCATGTCTGTGGTGTCATATAACACACACTCACGTGTCCCTGGACACGGGATGGAGGACACACCGATCAATGGCTGCCAGGATATGGATGATATAAGGCCACGACACACAATCAGCCTGATACCGGCAGATTTATGAGCCCGGCTGTAGACCGGCTGTAGACCGGCTGTCACAGTCAACAGGTCATCGTTATTTCAGTGTTTCTGTAGTTTGACATTTCCAACACGGAGAGTCTTCACCGACGGCGACGCCGTGCCGTTTTGGCAGATGCTTTTATCCAAAGTGCCCCGCGGCAACATGACCGCATACATTTGAAGCTCGGATCGCCCCGATGGGATGCGAACCCCTGACCCCTCGGTGCGTTAGTGCTTCAGTTCATCGTCAGCGTTCCTGCAGTCTGCGCTCGAACTCTCAAATATGAAAACATGGCTGCAGCCTGTTTTTAAGGATGAAAGCTCTCCGCTCCCTCCTGCTGCCGAGCACGGCGCCAGGAAACCAGGAATCAAGCCACCAGTCGGGCTTTCACGGGCTGCTCAGACCCCCGAGTAGCGGCTCATGTTCAACTGACGGATGAGAAACGATCAGAGTCGGCACAGAGCGAGCTCGAGGCAGCGCGAGGGAAAACTTTTCTGAACGCTGGTGACAAATGCAGCAGGCGGCGACGAGCTGCTGTCCTGCTGGTTGTTGTTGCCTAGACGGACACAGACATGAGCGAGTGTGTGATGGATCCACACACACTTCAGGTTATGACGGAGTCTGTGAGTCCTGCTATAACAAACATGGAGGCACAAGATGGTGGACTGTAAGAGGACCCGCTCCGTGTGTAATTAAAAAGGAGTTTATGAAAACAGACTGAACCTTTAAACGAAGCCGTTAAAATAAGATTTATTGTGGAATTTGTATGAAAACCCAGCAGCGAAGGCTGGAGTCACACCTGTCGACCTGAAGTCTAAAAATAAAGATCAGTGGTTGTTGAAGACTCAGCATTACTCATCATCTTCATGCGTACGCTCGCTCGGCTGCAGGTGCTGCTCGTGTGTTTCTCTCAGCTCCACGCTGACGTAATGCAGCAGGGAAAGTTGATACATATTCAGTTTGGGACGCCCCCCGGGGAGTTTGATTATGTGCACTGTGTGTCTAATGCACGGCACAAAGTTTGGTACCAGCCACGACCAAACCGCGACAGACGGACACGTTTACGAGCGACGCGGCTCATTGTTCGTACATTTCTAATTCTGTTTGAGTTTGGGATGTCGTCTGACACAAACAGGTTTTTATTTCTGTAAGCCTCCTTCATCATGAACCTCATCATTTATCTCATCAGAGAAGTGTGCAGCGTGATGAACGGCTCGGTTATCAGGACGTTTGGACGGAGGAGCTGGCGAGCTGCACCCGAGCTGAGAGACGGTAAATAGTTTATCAGGAGGTCTATTTTTATCAGAGCAGACAGACGGAGGAGACACAGCAGCTCGCTGACGCACAGGTCCAAGCATCACAGACACAGACAGGTGGACAGAAAGGTGGACAGACAGGTGGAGAATCAGACATACGTGGATGGAGGCCAGGAGAAGAGGGTGGAGGGTGGAGGGATAGGAGGAAGAATGTGTGTTGTGGGTGAATGGAGTATTTCAGAGATGGACCGTTGTCGGCTGGTGGCGTGAAGACGTGAAGGAGTCAGGAGAAGGTTTAGACAGTTGAGGAGGCGTCTCTTCCTGAAGATGAAGGTGAAGATGAGTTCAAGGCCTGCTCTCCTCTGCTGACGGGACGTGTCGGACGCTAAGCGCTCGGCTAACTTCCGCTCTGAGACACGTTGCGGCGTTTTAACATCGACTGCCGCTTCCTGCTTCGCTTCCCAAAGACAGCGGACATTACTCTCACAGTCACAGGACTTTGACCCGTCCAGAAAATGTGAACACGGGTTATTCTCAGCGTCTAAACCGGTGTCAGCACGGGATCTCACATGTGGAGCACAGTGACCACGATGGACGGGAGACGGCTGTTAGCAGGTCCAACATTTCGAAGCCGTCTGGCTTCTTCTTACACGATTTCTGATTTCATTTGAAAATGAGTCATGAGGTTTCATCATCTCACCGAGCCGAGTGCAGGATGAGTGAGCTCAAAGTGACTGTCGACCCTTCAATCATCACTAATGCTGCTTCAGGCGCGGTAAATAAAACTTTTTGTTTAAAATTCAGGAACACTTCTGCCTGCCGCCTCCTCCGCTCGCACCGCGCGCTAACACTCTGCTCTGAGAGCACGGGAATTCATTTTGTGAGCTCAGCAGAAGCAAAATACAAGAGTGCAGGTTACAGATCGTCAACCGGCCTCGTGTGTTCTTCACCGTCTGCAGGAGGTTCCTGAACGCACCCCACACGCAGAAATATGAAGTGCTTTCAGCGCTGAAGCATGAATCATCATCTTCATGCAAGAGAAATGTGATTTTTTAAAGAGTCATTCAAATATTTAAATTAAAACACTTGTTATTGTGTCGACCTCAGCTGAACTCTGTCGGTTAATTCATTAGTTGTTCACGTGAATGTGACGCGGTTGTGTTGTCGCGTGGGCTCGTGTTGAAAGCAGTCAGAAGTCTGGCCGTTCCATTCTTCAGCGGCCGTACATCTGTTGAAGTGAATTATTAGTTTCTGGATGTGTCGTTTGTTCTTTTTGTCCCACTGGGCAGTAAACGCTCGTGTTACGGAGGCCGTGCAGCTGGACTGCTGCGTCTTTTGTCCGCTCTGGATAATTGTGTTTCTCAGGGTTTTTTGTCCACTGCGAGGTGTGTGTCTGTTTCTACAACTCCAGGACGTCCAATGAATCACTGCCCAGCAGCTATGAGAAACTATTCTGTCCAAGTCAGATAAGAATATTAATTAAACATGCAGGAACAGGAACATAAATCACCGCTCCTGTGATTTATGTTCCTGTACTCATGTCGTATGAAGCTTACGTGTGTGTGTGTGTGTGTGTGTGTGTGCAGAGCTTTGATGGCACTGTAGTAATTGTTGTATAATAGCAGCTGGTGAATTATTTAATTCAGACTGCTTCCTCTGAGCCAGCAGCAGCTGGTCCACTCGTCAGCACAGTACACACACACATGTACACACACATACACACAAACAACAACGACACACACACGAGGTGATGCACGACGACGTACACACAGTACATATCAACACATACAGACACACACACATACTGACTAATGCAGTATTTAGGTCCATAGAGGCTTCTTGCAGAGTGCTGTGTGTGTGTGTACTTGCATACCTATCCAACAGAGGACTGCCAATGTTTACAGGTATACAGGGAGCGTCCACGCGTCTCCTGATTTAAAGCATGAACATGATAAAATCACGTCTCAAACCATCTTTAACAGACATAACTACACACAGATCATAAAAATGACCATTAAGAAGTGCACAAATGCAAAATTATTATTAAAGATCCAGTGTGTCGGATTTAGCGCCACCTAGCAGTGAAGCTCCAGATTGCAACCAACCTCCTTTCATGAGGAAGCAGAAGGTCTAAGCTAGGTCGGTGTTTCGATTGTCTGCTCAGGGCTACTGTAGAAAAAAGGTGTTTCAACATGGCTGACTGTGGATACAAAGGTGTTTCAGGTGATTATGCACCTATGAAAGCATCGTAATTCATATTATATTAAATTCCTGCCAATCGTTCTTCAGTCTAAAGATTATAATAAGATTACCGCCTGGACTCTGCTAATGTTTAATGAACTGTAAGCTAATGACATCTACAGCTGCAGAAGCACACGGTTAAAGAAAAACCCTCCAAACTACCACAAACCCTCGCTGCCTCCCAACTTAATGCCTCGTCACTCCACATCTATGCACTGTCTGAATTTTAACCCAGCAGTCACAGCTGCTGCTTCTTCTTACGTACCTGGTGCCAGATTTAGCGCAGAGCATCGTGGCTTTTATCCCGTAAATGTCGTGTCATGTCTGGATCAAGCCGGAGGGAACATTACTGTAAAAGTCATCCGTGTCTGAATGATGAAAAGCCATCACGTTAACAGCTTAATGAAGCCACAAATTCTACGTCTGAGAAGAGCTTTCACAGAACAAACTGACATTTTGCAAAAGGTTTTCATGTGTGGGAGTGTTGGCGCTGATTCGTCCAGTAGGTGCACACTCGTGGAGGTTATTTAAAGGCACTTTAAGACCCTGATTGCTGCAATTTGCGCCAAATTCGTTTCTCTGAGTTATAAATCTGAACTCAGACACGATACTGATATTTTCTGTTTTGCTGTGACTTGGACTCTCCACGATGTCATTACATGCGACAGCCACTGAAATCATGGAGAGAGGAAAACACTCTTTATAGTCAAGAGCGAGTTTTCTTCAAATCAGAGTGACCACATGAATCACGTTATGTTCTAGCTTTAATATTAATCTGCAACAGTATTTCTCAAACACCGAGGAGAAGAAAATATTCAGCTTTCACAGTATGACATTCATTAAACGGGCGTCGCCGCCTCAGGTGCAACAATGATTCACGCCGTCCGTTCCTTACACTGAAACCAACTATCTGAGGAAATGCTAAATTATCTCAATTATTTTGATGTTCAAGTGCCACTACAGGGAAGTCACGTGCCACCAGTCGCACTCATACCATAGATTGAGAAACCGTGATCAACAATGAAGGAACGGGAACTGCTAAACGCTCGTTTGTTCTATTTTTAATGGGTTTAAATGTGACAACGTGAACATGAATAGTCCATAAAAACAGCTGATGCACTGATTCCATGGCAACACACTTCATGTTTACATCACACTAAAGAGGAAACTTATTTACAGCAACCAGCAATTTAGGCACATTTGTCCATTACCAGCAACCTGGAATACAAAGACAGTCAGCAGCTGAAGCTTGTCACGTATTTAGCAAAGTTCTTCTTTGATGTGAAGCAGAACGAGAGAAAGGAGGAGAAACCGGACGGAGGAGACGAGCAGGAGAGAGATTTATCGAGTATGTCAGAGAGATGAAAGGACGGAGGAAGGAGCGATTACTCCTGAAAACTTCACAGAAAATTTGATTCTCGCTGATGCAAAATCGATGCTGAATCCACAAGTTTCCTCGGATGATTCCCATTATGTCGCATTTTTCACTTTGCAGCACGCCTGTCTCTTTAATATGACATAACACAATCTCACAACCCCCCTGAGAGAGAGAGGGAGGCAAACGAAGAGGAGCGAGGGAAGAACAGAGCGAGAGAGACAGATGAGGGGAAAGGGGGAAGGAAGGAGGTGTTGAGGGGGAGATAACGAGGGGGAGGTTGAGTCCTTCTCTACAGTAGGTCATTAATATTTCAAAGTGTGTGCCAGCCCAGAAACCAGCACTCAGCTACAACGTGAACATCTGCCTAACTACCATGACGGACGCAAGGAGGTTACCAACGCTGAGGGATTCAGTCTGTCACCTCCCCAGGGACGAAGATTCAGCTGACCTCCAACACACACAACATGATACCAGAACGTTCAACAAGTCAGAATCATTAAAGAAATGATATTTAAAGGTGCAGTGTGTCGATTTACAGATGAATGATGAACGAACACCCTGGTGCTACTTGACTTTCCTGTAGTGACACGTGGAGGAGTCTCTGAAATGTTCATTTTAAATGAAAAGATCTTCCCATCGTGTACAGCCGAGATTATTTAAAAGTGATGTGAGGAGGTGGAAACTGTAATCGTGGCTCCAAACAGAAAACATCAGGAAGAGAAATAACACTTTAATACAAGGATTCAACAGACAACGATGAACAATGTGTCATCAGGAATAAACCTTTAAACTGTCTGTAGATAAACTTACGCTGAGGAGTGTCAGTGTAAAGACTGCAGAAGTCTTACGTAGTCTCTGTGACCTGTCTTTTCTCTTTCTAAAGACCAGACAGTGACTGCAGTACCAAATGACCTGAGTCACATGGCTGAACGTGTGTGTGTGTGTGCAGAATAACAGACTGTCAGTTACAGACAGTGTAACTTGACTTCTTTTTCTTTGTGGACATCAGTGAACTGAAGTGACTGACACTGTTACAAGCTTTTGTGCCGTCTCTAAATCTGCTTTTAATCCTGAGTGTAAATGTGAACACGATGCAGCACATGGTCCGTGAGCCCAAAGGAAACTGCTGCTGCTGCTTACAATCCAATTTCAAATCTCCTAAATCTGCTGCGATGACAACAGCACTGCACGGAGCATCTCAATCTGATTCTCTGAGTCAATTTTGTTCTTTAATAAATAAATAAAAACTGCTCCGGGCGTGAATAAAGAAAACAATGCACTGCAACTGTCAAGACGCACAATCTCTATTTAAATAGACCAAAATAATGAGAACAGACTTTAACCTATGAAAATGAACAAATGTAATAATGTAGTCCCAACATGCTGAGAATCAGGTTATTCAGGCCTCGCGCGTGTGTGTGTGTGTGAACTCCAGCAACACGCATCAGGAAACACTGAAAGCAGACACACAGATTCTTTCCTACACCACCAACAGTGGACTCAGTGTGTACACTAACCAAGTGTGGACCTCTGTGACAAAAACAGAAAATGTGTTTTCAGGCTGTTTTCACAGCGGCGCTGTTCGGTCCACTTCAGAGTTTGTTTCCTCCGATAGCTCGGGTCGGTCGGGGAGGTGTGGAAGCTCATCCGAACTGAAAACGTGGGTCTCGGTCCGCTTTGCGAGTGAACCCTGGTGCCGGTTCACTTACAGTGTGAAGGCAAACAGACTCTCCAGAGAACCAAAGATCAGAAAACCAATCGATGAGCCGGGTTTTCTTCTTCGTGGTGCTTTTTTTCTTCGTAGTCAGTGCTTGTTTTTGGGCAATACCGCCCCCAAACTAGCAGCTGTTGTAACTGCATGACGTTGTCGAGGAGTTATTGAGAGCTGACGATGAAACCAAAATCAAAATACCAACAGAAGTCAATCCTCTAATAACTCTGCATACTAAATCTGTTTCATTTTTAATTGTGCTGATAGAGCTGCGTTCCTCTCAGCTGATTAGTCATCGATCAACAAACCTGGTTTTGTTTTGCAGAGAGCGATTAGTCATAGCTGGAAGCTGACATCTCATGTTTAGGTCTGTAATATTTGAACAGGTCCTCCTACACGGCAGCAGACGATCTCTTCTACAGCGTTTTTCTCATCTAGCGCCGACAACACTGACGTTATGAGGGGAAGTTTCTGTTTGAGTCAATGAAGTTTCTGGACATTTTAGTTGACGTTCATCATCCAGCATCACTAACATACGTAGTTTTCAGTTTGTGTTGGCTTGTTTGCCACATGTTGTGTATCGTATCGTAACGTCTCGTGATCTTCTTCCCTCTCTCAGACGTGGCTGAAGAACTACGGTTACCTGCTGCCTCACGACGTCCGCACGTCAGACCTGCGACAGGAGAAAGCCATGCAGTCCGCCGTGGCCGCCATGCAGCGTTTCTACGGCATTCCTGTGACGGGAATACTCGACGAGACGACTATAGAGTGAGTCACAAGACATTGACGCTGTACTGAATATCTGCTACGTATGAACCAGTAAAATAAGAGTCTGTGGAAACATCTTTGTGGATTATATCGATGCTGAATTGACTGCGGACGTGTGACGTCCTCCATCTCGTGATGAACTGTTCAAATGTCTTTTTAAAGGGTTATCGGTTTGTTGGTGGTGTGCTGGTCAGGTTTATCATCAGCTGATCCTAGCTGCAGGTTTGGAGGATCAGATGAGTGTGAAGTTTAAATGTCGTGTTGTGTTCAGGTGGATGAGGAGACCTCGCTGTGGCGTCCCAGATCATCCTCACACCAGCCGCCGGCAGAGGAATAAACGCTACGCCCTGACGGGGCAGAAGTGGAGGGATAAGAAGATCTCCTACAGGTATCCACCCTCTCTCCCTCCCTGGTTGTTTGCCTCCTTCCTCCTCTCCCAGTCTGAACTTGGCTCAGCCTAATGTAAATTAGCTCCGTCCCACGGGACCCCGGCTGCATCTCGTATCCCTGCATTACATCCACCCACTCCGTCTCTTCATCCATCCTCTCTTCTTTTGTCTTCTACTGTCTGTACTGTCGTACAGTAAGAAAAATATTCTGCGCTGTGACGATCCAAACCGGCAGCTCAGCCTTGTAATATAGGTCTAATGCAGATTAGAGCCGTCCCACGAGATGCTGAGCACATCGCAGCCCTCTTCATCCTCTCCTGCTTCCCCTCGCACTTGCTCACATTTAAAAGAAGCTTCAGCGTCGTGAATAAAGCAGAAACAATGCTCAGTGTTTGGGCACTTCCTCATTAGACGTAACTAAAACTTTCCCTCCCAGCATGTTGCCACCCATGACGTCTTGTTCCTGCCATTATCGATGAACAGCTCCGTCTGCAGGTTTCAGATAACAGTGTTTCCTTGTCGACTCTCTCTGGCTCTTTCCACCCGAGGATCCACAACTTACGGTGTAGGCGTCGTCGCGGGTTTCATCTCTGACAGCTCAGCACTTTATTTCTGTGGTTTTGTGTTCCAACAGCGATCTCTGAAACTGGTCCAGTACCAGCTGCAACATAATCCTCACGGTCAATTAGTCAATGTACGTCCAATAAAAGTGCTTGTTCGTGTCGCTGACAGTCTCAGACTGTTGTTGTTGGATCCTGTAACAGCCGTCATGTCGCTGCGTTCAAAGCCGCCAGACTCTGCGGAAAAAAACGCTCATTTGGCGTCATCGAAACATTTCAGGCAGACATGATGGAAACAAAAGAGGCAAAACGACAGCTTTCATTCTCACTGCTGGGTTTGGACAAACTATTGAATGCATAAACCTGGTTACTGCTACAACACTGCATAGTGGAAGCACATTGAGTTTATTAGTACTATTACACAAGTCTTATTAATTACTTCATATTAAGTTTATTAGTCAAACCTATTCATGTCATTCAAATGGATTTTGATGAAATTTGTGTGGACGACCCGCTCCTGTCTTAGGAGGACAGCGTCAGCGAATTCATGCAGATTTCAAGTTTGCTTGCTAACGTAAAAAACGAGTTCAGCAGCTAACGTGACCCGCGATACTAACTTATGTATGTCCAGCTCCGGTTCTGGCACGACACTCCTCCTCTTCTTCTTCCCGTTGGTCTGAAATGCCTGTGGTACGAACGCTCTGAGCTCACAGAAAACATTTTCTCCATAAAATATGATCCAGTTTCACCAAAATCAGTGAAAGACGGAGACACCGCTCACCTGATCACAGGTCAGTGCAGATCAACAGGAGCTAACAGACGTTAACAGAGAAACTTCTGGAGTTCTGGAGCTCTAATTTAGCCATTAAATATCTTTTTTTAATTGTTTTGTTTCTTGCTGTGATAAAGTGAGTTTTTAATGACTTTTGTTACACGAACTGTCCTGATAAAAACCCTTTTAACGCTCTGCTCTCCTTTCATCTCGTCTCTCTCTCCTCCACCCTTCTCAGACTTTATAGGTCTAATGTAAATTACGCTTCTCCCACGAGACACTGAAGGCATCCCAGCTCTCCCGCATTACAGCTACCCACTCTCCAGCGTTACATAAACCCACAGTGTGAGATCACAGTCCTATCTGGTTTCCTCTTACTGTATCTGAGCCTCCTCGTCCTTCTGTTTCACCTGCTATCAGCTGTCACATTCCTGCAGCACAGCTCCATGTTATCTTCAGCCCTGCTGCCATTGTTCACGCTGCATTACTCTGATCATCTTTAACCTAATTCTTCTCCTTCCTCTTCTTCTGCGGCGCCAAATCATCTCCAGCCCCGTCTCCTCTGAATTACAGCCGCGTGTAGCTAATTTGCATTTGCTAGCGTAATGCTGTCTGGATGGTGTTTAATGTACAGATTCATGTTGCAGAGCGCGAAGGTGCCGTTCTCTGCCTCCCGTGATATACGGCACGAATCATGGCCGCCATCAGTTAGTGGTGTTTCCTCGCAACTCGCAGAGCACTGACCCCTGCTGGCAGTAGTTGGTACCCCTGTCGTAGCTGCAGACTGTCTAAAACCTGCACGTAGTCTCTGAGACGTCCCCGCAGACGTAGTCTTTGGATGTCGATGATCTCAGTCAGCGTGACTCTGCTGACACTGACGGCGATGCAGAGACACAGGGCTGTTAGCAGCTGTAAATTATCTCCCGTTGCTCGTTGCTGTAGCTGCTGGATTGTGCAACTGTGTATCTCTGAATGAAAACTTTCCATTGAAGCCTCGGGACAGGGCGGTGAGCTTTGGAGAGACAGTTAAAGAACAGATAGAGATGTGGATGCTGCGCCAACATTGTTCTGAAAGTTTCCTGCTCACAAAGCAAATGTTGACATGCAGTGAACATTAAGTCTTTAAATTTGGGGTAATTAACAGATAAGTATTTATTATTGGCCCATACCTGGCAGCACAGTTCACTTCTCGGCGTATGTTGATGCATGTGAAGCTATAAGAGACGAATGAGGCGTTAAAGGTCACCACCGAGTAATTGCAGGCAAGGAGACGTGCCGTCCACGTCTGTGTTGCCGTGAGCGAGGGGAATGATTACATGTTTTATCGCTCACTGTCACTGTTACACCGCCAGGAAACACTTTTAAAAAATCCTTTTAAACCTTCAGTGTCACTTTCCGATTGTGCCAGAGATACGAGGCGGGAGGGAGTGTTGGAGGACAGATGGAGTGATTGGCAGGAGAGATGGAGGAGGGGGGGTGGAAAAGAAAAGCCAGGACGCAGAGAGGCAGATGAAGAAGAAAGCGAATGGATAAGACGGCAAAAGCCAGCGAGCTGAGTTCATTTCACACAATCTGTCTCTCAACAGGGGGCAAATGCTTTGTTCCCAACCAGAAAAATACATTATGGAAATAAATATCAGCACATTACACAGTTGTCATAATCCAACATTCACACTTGAGCGAACAGCAGCGTCCTGATGCGAATAAATAAATAAGTCCATCTGGCAGAGAAACTTTCTGTAGTTTCCGAGCAGTTGGACGATGCAGACTGAGTCTCAATGAGATGCAGCTTGTGTTTTGTGCTTAGCTTCCTCCGTCAGCGTCCTCTTCACTCTCTTCTCTGCCATTATGTTCATAGAAGCTGCTGACTGCTGGGCCTGTAATCCTCTTCTTCTTCTTCCCATTAATACAGATCATACTTTACTTTTTCTCTGGGCATTTCTGTTTGAACGTCCACATAAAGTGACTACAGATATGAAACATGACGTGAAATATGGAGAGGTCACTGTAGGGTCAGAGCGGATATATATTTTAAGCACCGCACATGTTTGAAGAGAGTCTGTGCTGTCTCAGCTCATCTGAAGTTCAGCTAATTTAAGCCTTTTTATTCGACTTTCCTGACAAACCGTTTGCTGCAACGTCGTGCAGTGAATCTCTCTGTAAACAGAGCGACTGACAAAGACAGCAAAGCCTGATTTAACAACATTTATTGTGTAAGATAATGTTTCATAATCTCCTGTTTGTTCGTAGCATGATGGACGTTCAGTCATAAAATATCTGTTTGCTGACCGTCGACAAGTCGGGAAGCCCTGAACTAAAGTTTTACTGCATTGCATATCTGTCTGCATGCAAATCTCCTTTACAAAAATAATTTTATAAATCCAAATTTCCACCCTGAAGCCCTGTGTGTGTGTGTGTGTGTGTGTGTATATGTGTGTGTGGTAGGTAGCAGTTGTCTGATTTGAGTAAATGGTGTGGAACGTTACAGCAGTGAATCTGGCCAAATGACCTGTGGCCAAAACACACAGATGGCGTACTGTCACATACACACACACACGCACACACACACACACACACACACACGTCTAGCACTTCGTTTGGGTATGCAGGGATGACAGCCGTACACGCCGATGCATTTAAATACAAAAGCAGTTTCCTGATGGACGGATGGCTTCAGCCTGACCGCTCGCTTACATAGGTAACGAGTAACTAAAGGTCAGTCTGTTTAAAAACTGGTTAGTACAGCACCAACACTGTACTGGGTTGACTTTACTCAGTAACGATGTATTACGGAAACCAAGGATGCCCAGCAGGAACCCTTAAATTTGGGTTTGGGATAGACTGAACCAAACTGCAGCCATTTAAACTCTTAAAATGTGAAATGTTGCTCCACAAGCTTTATTTTGAAAGTGTAATCAGATGTAGCATGTTTACTATTGCATGTTGAAGCCATACGATATTTTAGTTTGGAGAAATCACCACAAATCGTTGACTTCTTTAACTGCTCTGAGGAGCAGTTAAACATCGATATCTATTGGTTGGCTAGTCGGTGCACCACCTTTGTCCAGACTGAAATATCTACTTCTGTTGTTGGGATTCTCTAGTGTCATCAGGTCAGAGTTGTAAATTGTGGATCAATACATTGGTTTATGAATAAATACCTTCAAAACTACTCACACTCCCATCAACCTCAACTGTACGTAGGTAGTTGGTACTTTTGGTACTGGACTTTCGAACTGTCGGCAGTCAAGAGGAGTTCCAAAGTCAAGAGGTTTCAGAAGCTGTTCGGCCATCCAGTGTTTGGAAAGTCTCGTTCACATACTAACCAGTGCTCTGTTTTTTTGCCTTCCTGCAGCATATCTAACTTCACCCCTAAAGTTGGTGAGAAGGATACCCAGAGGGCGATTCGACAAGCCTTTAATGTCTGGCAGACCGTCACGCCGCTCTCCTTCCAGGTCAGTTCAGTTATCGTGTTTTTATGACTTTTATTCTGGCATTGTTTGTTCTTCTGCCTCACCTTCAGCTCATGTTATCCTTCCACTATGACTAAAGTACCAAGATACTCGCTCTGTAGTTTGTAGTCACTGTTTCTCTCTTCTTGTTTCCTGTTCAGGAGGTGCCGTACTCGGAGATCAAGAACGAGGGTAAGGAGGCCGACATCATGATCTTCTTTGCCTCCGGTTTCCACGGCGACAGCTCCCCGTTCGATGGGGAGGGGGGTTTCCTGGCTCATGCCTACTTCCCCGGCGCCGGCATCGGAGGAGATACGCACTTTGACTCCGACGAGCCCTGGACGCTGGGCAACGCCAACCACGATGGTGAGACGTTCAAAGAGTTTCTGCACTTTGGTCAATTAGACGGAGAACTTGAGCTTCATTTGGATTAAATTAATCCTTGAGGCGATGTGGGGTGATGCAAGGCTGTCAGGAACGTGTATTTTTTATCTAATAACCAATGACTCTCCTGTTTTAAGGTAATTCAGGTGCAGACTGGAGAGACACTTTGCATAAAAATGAATCTCATTGGTCAATTCATACACTGAAAGAAAAGGCCATACAAGCTCATCAAGTTGTTCTTTGTTCATCCATCCATCCATTTTCTTCCTCTTATCTGGGGTCGGATCGTGGTGGCAGCAGGCTTAGCAAGGCTTTCCAGACATATATACAGCTCCTCCTGGGGGATCCCGAGATGTTCCCAGCCCAGATGGACCAATAGTCCTTCCACCAGGTTCTGGGTCTGCCTCTGGGTCTCCTCCCAGGTGGAAGTACTTGGGTCACCTCCAAAGTGAGGCGCCCAGGAGATGAGCGACACAGTTCTGATCCGGCCTGTGGTCCACAGATGTTTGCTCTGTGTTGTTCTCTCTCTGTCTTCCTGCTTTCATGTCTGTCTCTTACAAGTTTAAAGCCAACCCAGCGAGTCCTGCACTCTCCACACCTCTGGTACTTGTGGTACCATCTTTAGATCCGTCTCTGCATCCTCGTCCGTCTCCGTCCTCACATCTTTCCACAGAGAGTATGCTAACGCTAACAGCTGTTCTTGAGTGTAAACAAGAGAGCCGATGTATCGTGAACTAGCCTGTATAACAGAAAAATGGCAAATCACTCATCTCCATAGCTCCTCGCCCACGTCTGCAGACAAAACGGACGGACCACAAACAGTCACAACACGAACAGTCCTAAAAATACCAAAAACACAGAAGTGTTCGGGAAGAGCTGCCAAATACACGGCGCCAGAACACATAACCATATGAAGGTGCAGATATGATATGATTGAGGGCATATGCATCTCCCCAAAACTCCACTGGGCACGTCCGTGTTTCATTCCGTCCTGCATCGACTTCAAACTCCACCGGGAGTGTTTCAGCAGCGTTTCCCCTCCAGACTTTGTTTATTTGCTCAGATTTGGTAATTTCCTGGTTCATGTTCTTCTAAACATGCTTCTACACGTGTGAATATGCTGCGTACTTCAATTGTTTCTCTTTTGTCTGTTTTTACAACCGGCGAGCGTGGGGTGTTTGCGTCAGTTTGGGGGTCTTATATATCTGCTGGTGTCGCATTGGACAGAGGAAGTAGTTTGAGACATCGTCACTCAGGACCTGAATTATAATTTAAATTGAAATGTCTTTTTCTGCCTGAATCAGTTTAATGTATGAATATTTCAGGCTGTGTAAATATCTGGAATGACCGTTCTTTCAAATTCTTTTTTTTTTCAGTTATTAATGTGAAGTAAATGTGAAGACGTCCTCAGTCGTCACTGCCTCTATCTTTGAGCGCCGTGGATGAAAAATGGTGGAAAAAAACACACAAACTACAAAGTGTTTCTCTTCTATCTCGGTTTGACAAATGACTTCTGCCAGATTCCCTCTGTTTGAATAACTAACGCGTTGATAGAGAGCGAGCAAGCGAGCGAGGGGATCTGCTTTGAGAGATTAGCAGGAAACAGAATTAACTTTGACAGAGGAGCTCTAAATTTGCCGTAACACATTAAAGCTGGGGTGGAATTCTCATTCTGACCCGAGAAAAGACTTTAATTCACTCACATGAACATGAACTCTTTAACCTTTCCACCTTAAAACTGCAGCTTTGTCAACATCCATCATATCTGCAGTCATGAAACTATTGATCGATTGCTGCAGGTGTGTGAGCGGTCACCCAGGTGATCTTGTGCATGTCCTCACAAACGTCGCTTTATCTCCAAAATCCCTCCACACACACACACACAGAGTAATTGAAAGATTAGAAACTCGATAGCGAGACGGCAAACTTCTCAGACGAATCAAGCGAATTCACGGTATCAGCTTCAGAAGGACGCGGCGAGGGCAAACGGGTCTGATTCTCGCGTCGCCTCCTGAGGGATGGCGTCTGCGGTTAACCTGTTAACACCTGACGGAGCGTCCACGTCAGGACACGAGCTGCTGGGACTGCTGAATACAAACGACTGAACACAAGACGTTTAAATCACGTTGATGTGACACAGCACCAACTATTTCACTGATTCTGGTGAAACTGGATCATATTTTATGGAGAAAATGTTTCCTGGTTTTCCCTCTGATGTCCTCCGGCTGCTCCGCCTCAACTCTCTGTGATTTACAGAGTTTATGATGGACAGTGAAGTAAACTCTTGATTTACTCTTGACCGGCGGCTTCTTGCTCGCTCACTCTCTCCTTTTCTCTTCTTAGCTTCCTCTGTCAGCGTCCTCTTCACTCTCTGCTCCTCTGCCATCATGTCCATAGAGGCTATGACACCGGCTCGGCTCCCCGTCAACGCTCTGATTTGTAAATCCTCCAATTCCTCTTCTTCTCTGGTGGTGGTACAAACACTAACACTTCTCCGGTGCTCTGAGCTCACAGTCTGCGTAGCCCGGCTAACAAACTGAGCTAACAGCAGCTAACAAGCTGAGCTAACAGCAGCTAACAAACTGAGCTTCTCTGCATAGAAACCTCTCTCACAGTGTGAGATGTTTCTTGATGTATTTCTATGAAAAATGTTCCACATTTTAACAATTTTTGAACAAATTATTTGAGCCAAAAAAAGTAAATTTCAGACGGTTTGTTCAAACTCGTCTCTGCCAAACGTTTCATCGGGAGAACCGCTCGAGCTGAACAAAGAGGACTCTGTGGACACGTCAAACTGGGATTACTTGAGAGACAGGATTCATCGCAGCGATATCAAACATAATCTTTATCGCTGGCGAGCAGACGACTGCCGGGGCAAACATGATAGGAGGAAGCCGTTATCGTCGCTGCAGGGCGCCGGCGGCGACTATAGACCAATCACAAGGGGAGAGGCAGACGCACAGAGGAGCCCGCTGGGATTTCCCTGAAGCCAGTGAACATGAAGTGTACGCCGTGTGCTGTAAAATCATCTCTATCTTTGCTGCGACGTGGAAGAAAGAGAGGCAGAGGGAGTGAAGAGATAAAGGCTGGAGGAGGAGGAGGAGGAGGAGGACTGTGCTGAGAGGACAAGAGCTTAAAGAAGGTAAAGGAGACAAAGTACTGACTAAAACAGACGATGAAGATGATTACATGAATATAAAACCTGGACGTAGTCTCTGTGACGACGATGTTTTAGGGCCACTGTTCTCACGTCTCGAGACTTTTATTCTTGTTTCTATCGAGAGAAATAATTCAGATACATTTATACATTTTAGTTCATGAAAGAGCCAAAATGCCTTTTGAAGAATGACTCTGCACACACACGCTCCCCCAGACGTTAATTCAGACTGAAACATGGAGGATGACTGCTTTCTGCTTTTATCTGTAGAATGTCTCTTTGAAAGTGTTATCAATCCTCTGTAACGAGCTCGACTGGCAGCAAAAACATAGAAACTTGTGCATCCGGCTGATTTTACAAAGTGGGTGAGAACAGATAAATAGACAAACGAAAGGCGGGATTTGTTCATCTTAAAAAGGAAACAGAAGAAAATTAAACGTCTGCACAGTGACAAACGTCTAGAAGTCAGCTTCTGGCCACCGGGCTGTAATCTGCAAACAGACCTGCCCGGGTGGAAAAAAGAAAAAGATAATTACGTTCTGTAATTAGGTTCAAACAGAGTCAAACCAATTACTGAGCTGATGAAATGTATTAATTTGAGCTGTGCGCTCAGACCGTAAGAAGTCATTAAGCGTCTGACAGCAGCTCCGGATCGGAGCTCTTCTGGATTATGACAGAGCGCCTGGTTTTAACAAAGCCCACAGGAATACACGACGTTTGGGAACACGTCCGTCTCTCTGCTGTCGTGAGATTGTTCTGATTAGTTGGAACCGCAGTACGGACAGTGGAAGCAGTGCTCGTGAAACATCATGCAAATATTCATTTTTGCCTGAATTAGCTCGATGTAGTTTACTCCATCCTGGTTAAAAACTGTTTTTGGGTGCTGGTTAGCTCAGTTGGTAGAGCAGCCGTCCCGTGTACGAAGGCTCAGTCGTGGGCTCATGACATGACGCTGTGGGCCGGCAGTATTGCGGACGTTGTGCTGGACCATTGCGGTCCAGAAGGAGCTGAGCCGGACCGTCGATCTTCCAGTCCATCTACATTCCAGCCCTCAACCTGCCTCACCAAAATGAGCTTCCTCCACCTTCAGCCTTAGAGACGGGGTGAGGAGCTCAAACATCTGGAGGGAGCTCGGAGTGGTTCTGATCTGACCGTCCTCACATTGATTCATGAAACAAACTCAAATATTTGGTTCTTGTAATATCTCATTTCGTAAGTGTGAATTTCACTGTGGCACTGAAACAGTTTGGCCGTACTCTGCCGTAATCTCGGCCAGGCGGCGGCGTTTGAAGAACCGCTGGACTTCATGCTCACTTCAGCTGACAGTCGCCTCCGTTTTGCATAAACTCTTCTTTTGATGTGAGATTCATATTCGACTGCTGATGAGTCAACAGCATCACAGGCTGACTTCAGCTCACTTTTAAAGCGTGTTTGATGTTGGTCTCCTCTGCGTTTGCACCGAGGAGGCTTTGTTGAGGGAAAGTGGTTCTTATTTCCTGTTTCCTCTCCTGATTTCTGCTGGGAAATAATCCTTTAAAAAGCTCCTGACAGATCCTCGTTTCCTCCCTCTGCCTGTTTTTCTTTGTTTACTCGTGTTCCTCATCTTTCCTTCCTCCCTCCGTCTCTCAGGTAATGATCTGTTCCTGGTGGCGGTCCACGAGTTGGGTCACGCGTTGGGTTTGGAGCACTCCAACGATCCCAGCGCCATCATGGCTCCTTTCTATCAGTACATGGACACGCACAACTTCAAACTGCCTCTGGACGACCTGCAGGGCATCCAGAAGATCTACGGTGAGTCGTCCCTGTATTTTTTATTCACAGCAGATCTGAAGTAATAATCCTGAAGATGAGTCTGCTTCAACACCGCAGAGAACATTTCTAGAGCAGTTTACAGTGCAGCCACGTCGATCACAAACGTCCTGCAGACTGTCTAAAACCTGGACGTAGGGACTTTATTATGAAGTGAAAACAAACCACCTTGAACATTGATTATTAATGTTATCAGAAGTATGAACTGTGAATGTAAACATGTTCAGGGTTTGTCTGGAAAGTGAAATAATCTTTTCCTTCGTGTTTACACCAGAGACATGTTGTTCCACTTCAGAGACTCTTCAGCAAACCAAACAAAGAGCTGCCTGTCAGAGGAAGACACGTTTCCTGACACGCTCTCCGTCTCTGATATAATCGTGGCAGGTTCTGTTGTAATGTGGTGTAACTTTTATTCATGATGCAAAGAGGCCGGAAACTCTGCAAGGTCACAAATGTGTCAGAGTTCAGTCCTGATCACATTTTAAAGTCCCATGAACGTGTCACGTGACGCCGCGGCCATTTCAAACCTCTGCGTCTCCGCTGTGGTCCGGTTCCGATTCAACGTGGCAGTTCTATTTTTGAGACGTGCACGTGGGGTTTCAGGGTAACACATAAACTCTATCGGCTACAGGAAACCCGTAAAAATGAAGAACAGCACGCTACTTCCTTTTTGATGGACCTAAATATTTAATATTTCTTCAGTGCAGCTTCACAAAGAGCCAGATAACATTCAGTATGTCCAACACTGATTCACTGGCTGGTTTTGTTCTGTTTACGTGGGTCTGTTTTCCTTTAATCTTCAAAGCAGGAAGGTTATCTTCTCCCTTCAGAACATTCTTAACATTAAAGGTCATGATACACGGGTGACATTTTGAGTCAGCGCTGAAGAGAAACACCGGCTACAGTCGTGCGGTCCGCAGTGTTTTTCCACTGTTCAGTGTGAATAACAAAGCCTGTTAGAGTCCACCGTTTGCCTTGGCAAAATCTGTCCAAAAAATACATTAAAGCTGCTCTAAGTCGCACAGATTTCACTCTACAGACGTAATTTTAACATCAAACTGTAGGAAAGTCTGTGCTGCTCGCTCACATGTTACTGCTGAAGCCGTCAGACTTTTAGTTTTGGCTCAGTGAGCTCAGCTCTGTCAGGATCTCCCACCAACTGCTGCATTTACTCCCACATTAACTGAGAGCAGAAATTTGAGGAAAGCAGAGATACCATTTTTTCTACCTCGCTCTAATGGTCACATTTTTAACTTTATCCACATAAATAATATATGCAGACATTCAGCGAAGCCTGAGGATGCTCATGATCAAGTCCGTTTGTTGATTCGACCTACGGTTCGCTGACAGCTGTCTGTTGTTTGACGGTTACTTTCGAGGCTTTCACTCTCTCTCAGCAGTGACAGGTCCGTAGCTGTTGACCAATCAGAGCAGAGCATCTATCTATATGCTTCTATTTATAGCAATTATCTGTCGCTGGTTGCTGGGCAGAATTTCACAAAGCTGACTGTGATTAACTGAACTGAAGAAAGTTTCTGCTTCATGTTTTTCACCAGGTATCCCTACGGCCATGTTGGAACCCACCAGGCCGCTACCCACCTTACCGTCCAGGCGGACACACTCCACCTCCGAACGCAAACATTCCCGTCCGGCGCGTCCACCCGGCGACCGGCCGGCGCTGCCCGGAAATGGCAAACCCAACATCTGCGACGGCAACTTCAACACCGTGGCCTTCTTTAGACGGGAGATGTTTGTCTTCAAGGTGAGCAGACAAAAACGAGGTGAACGCACCTTGTTCTGGCTCCACACGCCGTTAACTCATTGAATGAATTTATTTTAACCAAACCAGAGTTGGGCTTGTTGGAAGACTGTAATAACAGTGTTAAATATGAAGCTCTGTCTCTGTTCATAATGTTTTCAGTCAGTGTGTGTGCTGTTAGGATGCAGCCTGGACTGAACAGCACTCTGGACTGATTTCACAGAACATAGATAGAAGGGACCCTTCTTTAATAAAGCTTAAGTGAACATTACGTGGAGAGGATGCAGGAGGTGTGGTCGCTCTGTTGCTCTTTACCACTGGCATCACGGGTTCGATCCCCGCCGGAGCTGGCCGTGCTGGATGCGTGCTCTCAGAGTACTGACATATGGTACTATCCATCCTATGATCATCACCAGACACGTGCTGCAGTATAGTCAGTCACAGCTCGGCATCAGCCCGACAAAGAGCCCACGTTCACGTGACGAGCGTCACATGAATATGCAGCATGTGCATCAAAAACGTTAAAATGTCAAAGAGAGAGAGACAAATGTGAAGAGCAGAGGAGAAGAAAAATTCATTCTGATGTCTCTGATCTTTAAACTGAATGTTAGAAAAGGTCACAGACCTGTCTAACTCTCCACCTGTCTGCCTGTTCATGTGTCTCTTTCCTATCTGATCATCTGTCTGTCTCCTCACTGATAGATTCATATCACCAGCTCGGCGTCTGTCTTTCAGCCTTTTATTTCACCAAGCTCTCACCAACCACTAAAAGTCAGTCCCAGATTTACTCTTGTCCGGCGGTGTGTGTGTGTGTCCAGTTTCACCAGAATCAGTGAAATAGTTGGTGTGTGTGACTTAGTGCCGTAAAGCGTTACGTACTTCTCCCGACCCGGAGCCCAAAGTTACATAGTGTGAGAACAGACGTACGACTGACAGAGACACCGTTCACCTGATCACAGGTCACCTGATCACAGGTCACCTGATCACAGGTCACCTGATCACAGGTCAGTGTGTTTTTGAGGTAATCAGCGTCTCCATTTTCCATCATAATTACGCCGTCTCGTGAGCACGCCGTCGCCTCCGGCACGTCTGCTGATGAAGCACGACGACAGCTCAGATGTGAGTGTTTAGCGGAGCAACGCCTAAGTGGAAGATTAAAACAGAAACAAACTGAGCAGCTGCTGTGAGCCTCAGTGAGATATAGGTGCAGGTATATTAGGCTCAGGTGCGAATATATATGCTGCATATACATTTTCTGTGGATCAGCTCTTTTAAAGTGGGTCAGTACCTGTTGAGGAGCGTGCAGGTGTGTGTTTTGGTGTTGAGGGTTGAGTAGTAAGAAGTTGTGACAGTATATTTCTTTGTGGGTCAGCCGCTGATGAAACGTCTGCATAGATCTAAATGAATGTTGTATCTTCAGTTCAGCGCCTTTTGGGTGGACAATGGCCGTGTATGGGCTCACCACGTTCAGATCAACACACACCTGCGAAGCTAGTTTGAAAGCTTCTTTTCAGAGGATCATTCACTGACGTATACTGCAGCCTCTGCTCTCCAACCATCGGACACATCAAATTAAACTTCCACTGTTTGTTTCAGATTTAGAAGCTGCTTTGTGAAATAGTCAAAGTCAGAACACGTTTCAGGCTGACTGGAGGTTTTGAGGTGTGATGATAGATCTGGCTCAACTTCTTCACCATTCTTCGTGTTTTTTGTGGATGAAACAGACTACGTCCATTCAAATGAATGGGAAAAACATCTTTACACCGTAGAGATGTGACGTCAGGAGAAAACAATGATTTCCAGACAGTTTCATGCCACAATGTGAAGCTGAACTGAGGACAAAACTTTGTGGACAGTTTAGGACACCTCGCTGTGGCCTCATTGAAGACACGCTTCATGAGAGCTCAGCATGTGTTGGACTCATCGTGTCCTGAGGGAGTCAAAGAAACACAAAGCCTTTCTATAACATCACCATCGATCACACAAACAAAGCCGATGCCCTCCTTCCTTCAGCTGTTGGTCGGGGGCGTATGAAGACATAAAGAGCCGGTGGGCGTCTGAAAGGAGACACTCATTATGGGATGTTTCCTCGCTGGATGTGAAGCATCGATTTTCTCTTCGGTCTGTTTGGGTTCGCACAGAAAAGCGTCGGCGGACGATGGCGGACGATCGTACGAGTGTGTTTGTAGTCCTCAGCGGGGACTGTGTGCCGTGTCCTAGATTCACCGGAGCTAAATGATAATGAGCTCAGATTGATGCTCGGCTTCTTCGTCTCCTTCCTTTGCGTCCTCCTCTTACCTCACATCACCTCCCTCCTCTTATCTCTGTCTTTTGTCCTCTCCTCTCCATTTGTCTTCTCCGCTCTGCTTCTGTTCGTCTGTCTGGTTATTTCTTCTCCTCTGACCTTCTGCTTTTATCCACGATCCACGATTCATTACACCGCCGAGAATTATGGCTCCAACTTCTCCGTGACGTCCCGCAGACTGTCTAAAACCTGGATGCAGTCTCTGAGACGTCCCGCAGACTGTCTAAAACCTGGACGTAGTCTCTGAGACGTCCCTGCAGACTGTGTGATGTGATGCTTTCTAAACTGTATACAAAGACACGTTCAGCTGCAGCTCTTTGTCTTGTGTCTCTTCGTGTTTCAGGACCGCTGGTTTTGGCGTCTGAGGAACAACAAGGTCCAGGAGGGTTACCCCATGCAGATCGATCAGTTCTGGAAAGGCCTGCCGCCTCGCATCGACGCTGCCTACGAGAGATCTGACGGCAAATTCGTCTTCTTCAAAGGTACAAACGTACAAACTTCCACTAATCAACATCAGCGTGTCACAGTTCTGCCTGGAACTGGGCCTTTCAGTCCCACGGGTCCAGACATATATACAGAGGTTATTTATTCATTCTGCATTTTTAAACACTTCAGTGTGACTAAAGTTGATCTTTTAAATCAACATCATGTAACTTTCCTCTGATAAACGAACTTTACAGAGTTTATGATGGACAGTGAAGTGAACTGCTGCAAGCTGTAGCTGCTGTTAGCTCATGTTAGCTCAGTCTGTTAGCTGCTGTTAGCTCATGTTAGCTCAGTCTGTTAGCTGCTGTTAGCTCATGTTAGCTCAGTCTGTTAGCCGGGCTGCTGTGTCTGCTGTTGGTAACCTGGTTGATGTTTGGCTGTTTGATCAGAGGTAATGTAATCAGAACAAATACTCGAGTACAGCTGGACATAGTTACACAGTGGGATTACACTGACTCCTAAACTAGCCTGCAGAGCTGCTCCAGAGTTGGTCGACTCTTCTCACAGTCTTCAGCAGAGAAACTTCAAATCTCCGTCCACCATCTGCTCCGGTGTTATTAGACTCTGTCCCACTCTCCACGCGGCCTCCTCCTCCTGGAAATATATTTAATAAAGTGTGAAATAGAGAATGGCGAGGCAGCGGGGAGCTCCCGGCCTCGAGTAATAGAATTTCAGTCTACGTATGAAACCTCGCTCATCTCTCGCCTGCCGACGGTGCAGTCACTCATTTCCATCTCGCTCGCTCTATCTCACTTTCACTGCAACTCACACACACACACACACTCACCTACACACACACATCCTCTGACAGTGTCCAGCCAGGAGCTGATATTAATAGCTTTGCTCTCTCGGCTGCCGGCACACACACACACACACACACACAATGACACGCCTCAGCCAGTCTATGACACGCTCGGTGACACATGCAGCGATGCCTCTTGCACACATTTGTGTGAGTGCAGGGACAAACAGACGCTCTGCAGCTCCTCTGATTTATTTTGACGGCTTCTGTTTTTACAGTGTAGATGATGAGGCAGGCGCTCCGTCAACGTCCTCTTCACTCGCCTCCCCTCTGCCATCATGTCAACACTTTGACTGGTTAACTTGCCTGTTAACGTATCAGCTTGTCTGGGGTGGATAATGTCAGATGATCCGTAATAACATCAGCTCCTGGTTGAGTTACTAAAAGCGTTCGGCACTTCTGTAGCGCTCATTGTAAAAGTCGGTGTTGGAATCACGATCTGTGTTTGTGCTCATCTTTTCAAAGTGTTACTGTCAAGTCCGGCTAATTTAATGAAGCCAAGCATTTCTCTGATTTATCCAGCAGCTTTAATCTGTGTGTGTTTTCCCACAGCTGCCTCTGAATAATATTTAACAGAGCCAAACAGCAGCTGTTTAATCTGCAGATGCTGCGCTGCACCACACTTTGTGACTATTGGATTTCTGTATGACGGTCATGTTTTGACAGATGGACGTCATGTTTTCACCTCCTGATATTTCCAGTCAAAGAACAATTGATTTGAGAGAAGCGACCCTGAAACTGTCCTGTAATGAAAACACTGACTCTTCTTTTCCCACCGTCTTCCAGGCGATAAGTACTGGGTGTTTAAGGAGGTCACGGCCGAGCCGGGGTACCCTCACAGCCTGGTGGAGCTGGGCAGCTGCCTCCCCAAAGACGGCATCGACACGGCGCTGCGCTGGGAGCCGGTCGGGAAAACCTACTTCTTCAAAGGAGACCAGTACTGGCGCTACAACGAGGAGAAGCGCACGGCCGACCCGGGATACCCGAAACCCATCACGGTGTGGAAGGGAATACCGGACGGACCGCAGGGAGCCTTCATCAGCAGGGAGGGATGTAAGTGTACGACCGACACACAACCGTCAGCAGTTACTTAGTGTTTCCTTACGTGTCCGTAAGGTCCCTGGGCCATCCCTCATAGTTCATTGGTTTATTGCAAGCTGCGTGCATCACCCAGTCACCTTCACCGGATCATGGGGTATCTCTGCTTGGCGCCTGGTGGGTTGACCCCCGGGAGGTCCAACATAAATCCTGTTGGGAACCCTTTTCAGTCTTCTTCTTCTTGTACTCACCGTAACTTTCCTCCGGTCGGCGAGGCAAACCTTCTGGTGTCTCTTCAAGCTGTCCTGCAGGATGAGTTTGCAGCTGAGAGGTCTCCAAGTTATCGAACCTCGCGTTCATTGAGTTTTCCATCAGTCTAAAGATGAGTGAAGGGGGTTCCTCTGCCGGCGTTTCTGCACCATGAGCGATCCTGGTGAGCCGGTGCTGTTTTGGTGGTTTTACGTCCCATCAGGAGCGTTTCAGAAGTCCAGATTTCGTTTACTTGCGCAGGTTTGGTCGCTTTTCATGCTTCTACCACGACTGAGTAGTTTCGTGTTTTGTTTTGTAAATTAACAGCGTTCTCGATGCCGTTTCTGTGTCTGACTTCCTGTCAGCTCGTTCTTCTCCGTCAAAAATAAACTTGCTGTGTCTCCGTCAACTGAAGAGGAAAGACGCTTCTGAAACGTGCCGCGGAGCTTCTGGTGGAACCTCAATCATGGCTGCGATCAGCTCCGCCGGCGGGTCGCCAGAGCAGACATGCCCGGTGGGACGAAGTGCCAAAAGCCGTCTGCTTGTCAAGATGAGACCTCATGACCTCATGGATGCCTCAGAGGGCGTGTGTGTGTGTGTGTGTGTGTGACATCAGAGGTGGTGACATGGTCGGTCAGGCGTGGTGTCTTGGTGTCGTATGAGAAGCTCCTGCAGGGACTTTAGATCATGCAGTGTGTGTGTGTGTGTGTGTGTGTGTGTTAAAGCTGATATGTAACGTGTTCGTAGATCAGAGGACCCTGAAGGCATCGTCCAGTCAGATTTAGAGGAAACTACAGCAAAAAAAAAAAAACCCTGTTTGTATTTAAGATGTTGTGATTTGTCGTCTGTGTCGTTGGAATCATCGAGTATTTATATTCACTGACATGTTGAATTAAAGGTGTAGATATTAAATCCGTTTATTTTTCATGAACTGATCCTGGTTCAAAAATATAAATTCAAAGTTTTCTCAGTCACCATTATCACCAACACTTCATTAAAACAAACTGAATCTGTAAAAATATTAACTTGTGGCTCCGCGGGTGAAGTAACTTGCGCCTGTGCTCGATCCTATGAATGTAATATGACTGCATGTACGCAGACAAAGCGTCAGGCCAACGCGCACCGCAGTGACAAACGGCGTCCTTCGCTCTTTAAGAAAAGCTGCCTCTCAAACTGAAAAACATCCATCAGCGTCCTCGGCTCGCTCGCTCAGCTCTCCCTGTGGCGCAGCGTCTCATTAGAGCCAATAACATTTCTATTGTGACACGGTGGTTACAGGCAGCGACAGTATTTCAGTCCCAGCAGTGTTGTTTTTATTGAAGGGCGATATTATGTAATGCCTGAGAGACAGACGCTGTAGCTGTGAGACAAATGAGATGGTGTGTTTGAGGGCGAGAAAACATGGAGGCATAAACCTTCAACAACACACAGCCTCACACAAACAGCTGGAGGAAGTCTGCTTTATTAAATATAACATGTTTCCTGTTCATCTGCATTTACTGTGCTCTGATTTATGTTTCATGTCTGTGCTCATCATAATGTTTCTGTTGATGTTCTGGTGTAAGGCCTAAAAAATATAAAGTGAGTCAATGTGGAGTTTTATTGGCAATTAAAAGAAGCTTTAATTCTACATTCAGCGGCTACCAGCCAACACTGGTGTAACGTGACTTTTGGTCCAAGGAGGAAACAAAAACATGAATGACTTTTTCCAAATCTTCACAAGATAAATCAGGATCGGGCGTTTTTCTTCATGTGCCACTCAGAGTTCATATTCATGATTTTTCTGTGGTTTTGCTGCTCAGGGACCAAAAACACTGTAAAACACTTGTGTAAAGGACTTGTGTGAAGTTGTCTGACATCCAGCCGATGTCAGCTGACAGGCCACGTCCTGCAGTCATTTAAATAAACTATTGCAAGTTTTTTCTTTCTGTGAAGTAAAAGCTCTAAAACTGCAGAAAGGAAGTAAAATAAAATAAAACTGTCTCAGAGCTCAAACTGCAAAGATCAGGACAGAACAACCAAGAACAATGTGAATCTTAATTCAGCTTGTTTCACGATCAACAATCACTAATGTTTCCTTCTTTGTTCTCTTTCTTTCACGTCTTGTACCCACCTTTCATTCCAACCGTCCCACCCTCCTCAGACTACACCTACTTCTACAAGGGGAAGGAGTACTGGAAGTTCGACAACCAGAAGCTGACGGTGGAACCCGGATACCCAAAGTCCATCTTACGTGACTGGATGGGCTGCGACCAGTCTGACATGGAGCGCTCGGGAAACAAGGGTAACCGCGGCGACCGCCAACTGCCCCTGGACGACGTGGACATCATGGTGACCATCAACGACGTCCCAACGACAGTCAACGCCATCGCCGTGGTGATCCCTTGCATCCTGTCGCTGTGCATCCTGGTGCTGGTGTACACGATTTTTCAGTTTAAAAACAAAGGAGTGCAGCAGAACACCATGACGCAGCACTACTACAAATACCCGGTTCAGGAGTGGGTATGACAGGCAACTTTCCTTCTGAAGAGGTCAAAGTTCATGGATCAAAGGGGGGTCAAGCGGTGGTCATCTTGTTAGCTAGCTTCTCTTGGCTAACAGCCAAGAATGCTAGCAACGAACGATGGAGAGTCGATCCTGAAAGACACTAAGTGTGCTAGCTGGTGACAAAATGGCACATACTGAAAATGCAGGAGTAGATTTAGATCTCGGCTCAGAGTGTGTTTGTTTGAGAGGTCGATTCGTGCCTCAGATACTGATTCTGTTCCTCACCGTTCCTCACCAAGGACGCTCAAAACAAACATGGCTGAGGACAAGGAGAAGTCCGCAACGTCTCCAGGAGGATGTGACGAGGCTAAAGACAGAAGTTTTTCCAGCCTTTCACACTTGATTTGTCCAAAACTCCTTGGAGGTCTTAGGAGCGACGCTGAACTTTGACTTTTTCTTCTAGGACCTACAACACAAGTCTCTTCTCAGTGAAATGAAAAAAAGAAAAAGAGGATTTGGAAAGGATAAAGTTCCTTAAAGCCAGACACCACCTCCAACAACTTGTACACGTGAGCTACTTCAAATATTCAGTCAGATGAAATCTAATGAAAAAAAAACAGAAAAGAAAAATCACACTTGAAGATAAAATTTAGGTAGAAAGGCCATAACAAACAAAAAACAGACAAACAAAAAAAAACAGGATCTCTCTGTGGATCACTGAATATTGTTTAATTTATTTTTAGCTGTTATGGAGATGTAAAACTGTCAAAGAGGACCTTTTTCTCTCTTTTTTCACCAAACACAACAAAAACATCTTCATCATCATTAAATCAGACCTTTGTCAACTCAAAACTCCCCTCAGAGAAATGCTTTGCTTTCATAGTTTGGAATTTTTGGTGCGTGTAGAATAGTTAGTCGTCAGCGTATTGCGACAATTCATATTTAACAAGTAACACAAAACCAGTACCTGCATTTATCAAAGAACTGAAAGTGAAACTTTGGAATTAAGTGATAAATAAAAGTGAAATAATCACTTTTACTCACAAACGTAAGGATAAAAGCAGTCCATCACATTTCTTAAATATTCTTAAATTTACGAGTGCATGCTGGATTACTGCTTTATTCTGCAAAATATCATCAGTTATGATGAATATGTTCAGAAATGTCTTTTTAACACAATGTTTGGATTTTTATTTGAACATTTGATTTGATGCTAGCGCCACTTTTTTTTTTAAACAGCAAAAAAGATCAAATTTTTTTGTTCATAGTTTTTTTAGACAAACAAAAACAGGCTTATCACGCTCTGAACATGCATGTTATTCTTATACTTTGCTATAAGTAGGAGTAAATTGTGTTTCTCGCACATAGTCCTAGATCAGGTTTTAAAAGCTTTCTTAAGTGAAATTTTTAGAAGTTTGATAAATACGAGCGGAGCTCGAGTCTTGTATTTGTCTTGTCCCCATCTCGGTATTTTTCTCTTTCCAAGTGAGGCCCCGCAAGTTGTGAGAAATTAGGAATTAAAGAAATGCAAAAATGGAGGAAATGGAAAGAGAAAGGTGGAATAAAGCAAGACAAGAAGGAGGGTATGCACAGAGGATATATGTGAGTCTGTATTAGTATGCTGGCTGTGGCACAGCGACATCGACTGAGCTTAATGAAGTACTTCTGTTCACAAAGCTCTAATAGGGGCTACTCGCCCTCCACATCCCTCGCTTTAATCCTACTGTCCTCGCTGTGTCTTTACTCGCTGTCCTCTTGTAATTCTTCCCGTCCATCTGGCCTCTCGTCACTCCGTCTGTCTGATCTTTCCTCCCTTTCACCTTCTTCATCCGTCCATCTGTGCTGCTCTCCCTCGCTTCTTACAGTCTCTTTACGTCTTCCATCAATACACATCTGCATCGAGAATTAACGCCCCAGGTTGCTTTTATTATGTTTTAATTTATTTATGATTTGAGGAGCTTACGCATGAGGAGCTTTCAATTTGGCTCCAGTTTTGTCAGAAGTGCCAAAATTTCTTGACGTCTTTGGCACTACCATATTTAAAGGAGCAGTCTGTATGATTTAATGGCATCGATTGATTGCAACCCCTCACCCATGTAACAAACAGCTGCAGCTGTCTGGCTGACCTGTGAAGACAGAGTTAACAGCATTCAAGCCTACTGAAGATGAACAAGCTCAGACAGATGTCAGTCTTTAGTCTTTATCTTGTCCAAGAATTTGGCGTTCTCACGTTAGCTTCTGAAACTGAGGACTGACTTTTAATTGGTTTTTTTTTTGGCTCCAAAAACAATTATTTCTTTTTTTATATTTCTCTAATTAAAGATAATTGTTGCACATAAAAAATGATTTGTTAAAAGCACCTAACCGGTGCTTATATGGAATATGAAGTGTCGTCTGCATAACTGTAGATTTTGAATGAAGAAGAGGTCTGAGAACGGAGCCTTGGGGAACTCCTCAGACTGAAAGTTGTCCCTTTTAAACCAGTTTGACCAGTTTAGTCCCCGTTTACTCAGTAATATACCCAGACTGGAAATTAACTTTTCGTGTACATCAGAACATAAAATTGGCTGTGACCCGTTTCATTTTTGATGAGTTGCCTCACTTCCAGGCTTTACAGGAGCGATTATAAGTTTCTGTGAGACGAGACTTGAAATGTTCAGTTATTTACATCAGTTTAGAGATTTTAAGTACAACAACCTGCAAAAGGAACTGTTTTTATATGAACTACTTTAGATAAGACCATTTAATTTTGACTGTAGTCACCAGGATGTCGGGTATGGGTGTTTTTGCAATCTCAGATTTAATATTTCATAGAACAGATCAAATATTTTGAAGTTTTTCCTCTCATAAACACTTTACAGTTGGTATGTTACACAATTTCTGAGTATTTTCTGGGCAGTTTCCAACTTGCTCCTCTGTTAAAATGAGCTCCACTGCAGTTTGAGCTAAGTATGTGTTATATAAATACACAGGCTGCTCATTTAAATGTCATTAACTCCAATGTGACTCATAATGGTTTACTCCGAGCCTCAGTCAGCTCCCCAGAGGGGGTTTTGTAGTCCCCCATCCATGACCTCCCACCCGAGGCGAGTTGGGACATCCTCACTGAGTCACTGTTTATTCAGACTCTGTGCAGTGCAGCTTAAACTCACTCTACATTTTAAATAATGCATCATCATCATGCAGAAACAACCTTGCTGTTTTATCTTGTTCCTGAAAAGAGTTTTTAACTACACAGTCCACATATAGGAGCATTAATAATGCAGCAGGATGCAGCATGTCTTTCATTTCCAAGACTTGCTTTCCATACGTTTAAAAGGCGACACTGCCTCTGTGCATCTCTCTTTGTCTCCCTCTCCCCCCTCCTCCTTGTTCTCATTCGTTCAGCTTTGTACCTTATTCACCGAGCGCTCTGTCCTGCAGTAATTGAATGTGTTCTTGACGCACATCCTCGCAATTACTTGCTGCCGTCGAGAGCAATTCAGCACACGCAGCGTTCAGCACAAATCGATGTTGCTCGATATCCTACAGCGCTATTTTGAATTGGTGGAAGAAGAAAAAAGAGAAACCTATACTTGTTCCTTGATGGTGTCCAATAAACACAGAACAAGATATCCTGCTATCCTTTTACCTTTAAGCCTATAAACATCATACAGACTGTCAGCTGGAAACATGAATGTCTATCTAAAGAAAATTGCCTTTTGGACCAAACTTGTCTTTCTCTTTCTGTTTCCTCAGCTGTATTGTGATTGTTTGGACAGATCTGCTTCATTCAACTGAAAAAGAAAGAGAAAATACATTTGATGAAAGTCTGAGTGAGCTGAAAAGTTAGATCCCAAAAGAAAAATACCTTTAAAAGGCTCACGTTCAGGACTGTGATGGACAGTTCCGATCAGGCGTACGCCTTCAATGTTTTAATTCAGTTTTATTTATATAGCTCTTTATAAAGTAGATCGAGCAGAACCCGGATCGTTGGTGGACGGACAGCTGCAGAGACCACTAATGTTTCCTAACCTGTCTGTGCCAGATTTTTTGTTACACAGAACCATCTGTGAAGCAGCTGTGGGAAGCCATTTGGAAAAGAGAGAAAATACTTGGTTGATGGTTTATGGAGCTGCCGTCATGGGCGAACGTAGTCAAACTGTAAAAACTGAAAGCTTCCTAATGTCATTCTTTTCTTTTACTTTTCAGCAACAAACCGTTCCAGCTCGTGTTGCAGTTTGTTTGGACACGTAGAATAGTGAGTCATCAGCGTATAATGACAATTCAACAGCCTTACCTACGTCGCAGTGTGATTGCTCATATTTAACAAGCGACACACGAGCAGTACTTGTATTTATCAAACTGTAACAGTAATTGTACCTGTTGCCCGTACATCCGCCATCGCTTCCAGCTTTGATTAAGTCTGGGATCATTGATATTTCATTACTGATTAATCTGCTGATTATTTTCTCGATTAATCAGTTTTAAGGATGAAATGTCAGCGATGAAGCAACGATTGATGAGCTTAAACATCTTAAAACTGCAAACTGAAGAAATGGTCAGAGGAGATAAATCATCCTGTATGTTTACAGCAACTCGAGCATTTTTGGACTGTTTATCTTGAAACCACTGTGTCATGTTTTGTTGATTTGTCTTCCTTAATTTCCACTCTACAGATCGAGCTATAAAACTTTTTTTATCAGTTAATTTCTTTAATTGATGAGAAACACTTCAGGTTTTCTGCTTTTGTGCACTTCTTAGACATGACGGTGTTAGACACGTGATCTTTGCACCTGTTTTCAGCTGCGCGGCATCTCTACTGGACCACTTTGTAAAATAGTAGAGCTCCGAGCTGAAGCAGGTTCGTCACCAGGTGAAGGCTTTGTTGTTTTACGATGAGAGTCGGCTTCCTCTCGGTGTGTTATCCCTGAGGGGAGAAACATTTCATGGAGCTAACGAGGGGTTTCCATTCCACTTCAGCACACCCACACATTCTAATAATAATAACAACATCTCTGAATTCATTTCACTCACTCGCCATCATCATTGTCGCTCTTGGTGCTCATTCATAATGTAAACGGCAGAGGCATACAGGATTAACGTCAGGTACTTACTGCAGGTTTTACAGAGCAGATTTAACAACCGTTCAACTCCTTGTTTATTGCAAGACACCAAGTCGCTGCGCTGATGTAGTCGGGGGTTTAAGTGCCTTGCTTCACGGCACTTCGGCAGTAGATATTTAAGCAGAAAGGAGCTTCCTCGTGCTGATTTTAAAGACGGAGGCTCCTGAGACGATGAGGTCGGCTTGTCCGGTGGTTTCATAAAGGAGGGTGGTGAGCAGGTAAAACTTTCATCATGTTTTTACAATAGACAAAACATTCAAATAAAGAGACGCCACCCTCCACTGGAGAGAGAAGTCTGAGGAGACTGTGTACATATTTACTGAGATTTACAGAATAGCCGTTTACAAAGTGCAGTGTACTTCAGCAGATGTCTGTTTGTGGAAATGGAAAAAGGGTACTTGAAGACTGTAGTGATTTATTGTCGCCTATTCATATTACTTATGAAACACTCATTAAGACAAAATATATGTACATGAGATTTTTTAAACTTTATGTGGTGGTCTGTCTGGCCACCACTCTTCTGTTTCAAAACTTATTTATTCTGTATTTGTCACAGAGGGCAAAGGGTCCTCTGAACATTTGCCTCTTTTCTGATAATTGTATGCAGACCTGGGATAAAGTGAAACACTGAAACTTCATTTATAGTCTGCTCTGGAGTCCACGCGCTCCTCCCTTTGGCCCTTTCACACCTCTTACTGTGCATCCGTCATGTGAGTGTTACGTTAACTCAAAGGAGAAAGGAAGGAGCTCAGTGTGGAGCAGATGAGTTCAGAAAAAGGAAAGAGCTCAGCGTGACTGCAGAACAGAGCTGACGTCTTGCAGGTGGTTTTTTGTATCCCAGGTCTGGTGACGTTCTGGTGGCTTTGGACAACAGTGAGTTGCCTTTAAAGGTAGACTTAGTTATCGGAGATGGCCACTCCCAAACTAACAGGGATTACCGAGGATGGTACGTCTTCAGAAAACCTTCAACACAATGACGCAACAAAAATGTGTCTTTTCATTACACAAACTGAACGCTGATCTGCTGTGGACAGAAAAACATGTTTTACTTATTTAAATTGAAGGTGAACACGTAAACAAATATAGTTAATTATAATAATGAATAACCACTGAACCTAAGTGTGACTTTGATTTTCTGGTTCTTTCTTCAGTTTATTTCAAGCTCTTATGATGCTTCATCTGATTAAAAAAAAAAACTGGCGTCTTCAGGACAAAATCGTGTCTTTGTGCGGCCGCCCCCAAAAACACTGTGTGCCATTTGCTTGTCGAGGGGCTCCGTGTCAAAGTATCACTTCTGTTGTTTTACCTTTAAATTCTGCTCACATGATGTAAAGACGTGTTTCATGAAATCATAAGGATTGAACATGATTGAATTAAAGCATCATAAGAGCTTCAGATAAACTGTGAGAGCCAAACTGTGGCTGTCGGAGCTAATCGCAGTCGCTCCAGTCAAGGTTTTAACTACGCAGCATATTTACATATGTAGAAACAGTTTGAAGACAGAGTTTGAAGTTGTGTGGACCAAAAGTGTTTTGTTTAATTGGTTCAGGTTGTTGCCTTCGTGAGCAAAATCCAAGACCATGAATCATGTGAAAAACAAACTGTCCACAGTTTCACATTGGACGATCACTCGCTTTCTTTGTGCCCAGCCGCTGAGATTAGATTTCACGTCTTTCGGTCCATCTGTGATAAACGAGTTTGGAGTGTGGCTTCACGTGGCTAAGTCTTCCTTTAACTTGCCTGTTGTTGCCTTTAGTTTCTAACGTTGTCTTTTCTTAAAAAATAAAATAAAATAAAAATGACGTAGATGAATAAAAACATATCAAAGGTAGTCTGGGCAGACTTTTTGAAATAACGAGATATACTGAAGTTCTTTGGATAATATCACAACTACTACTACTACTACTTGTAGGGATTTTATCAGCTATAGCTTTAAGAGAGATTCAATTCAGTTTTTCTTATAAAGAAACGTTTTCTGTAAATATGATTTTTGTTTGGTTTTGGGTTTTTTGACTAAATGGGTTGATTATAAAATCAAAATGAAAAAAATCTGACCGTGGCTCACTTCTTTACATGAAAAACGATGCACCGTTTTGTTTTATAGCGTCATCACGTAGTCTTTTTCCAGTCGGATATCAAATATCAGCTCGTGTAAATAGAAAAATGAACAAAAACTTTTTGGAAATTTTTTTTTTTAAATTTATTTCTCTTATTTAAGATGAACGTCTTCATCATTTGCACATCATGTTCTACCATTTTTATGACGATGCTTATATCACATAGGCATGTTTACGTTAATGACTTGAAGATTATTTAAAATGCTAACATGACTGAACAGATTTTTATTTTTCTGTTTTGTTTGGTTTTATTGTCCCACACCAATTATATACCAATAACACCATGTTCTGTTAACAATGAAATGTCAATAAAAGTGAAAACTTGTGTTTTCATTGAGTTTTTTTTCATTGAGTGGACGACGTCCAGATCAATGCTTCCACACAACTAATTAAACCAACAGACTACAATCAAGATTCATCACTGTGTTAAAAACAACTAGCATATCATATTTCATATTCAATTTCAATGTTTAGTGTTAGTTTGCATAGTTATATCATCACATATCATTACTGTTGGGAACTTGGGAACCATAAATGTAGTCCGCAAAACAGAAATAATGTCTAAAACCTGGATGCAGTCTTTCTGATGTCAAGCACCCACCCATGGCCGCACCATGTTTGTAGTCCTGTTTTTTCTGCCTCTTGGCTAATCTTGAAATCGGCAAAGATTATTCAGGAAGCTGAAGGTTTCCTGCTAAATGCTAAAGATGCCCATATTAATTCTGCATCTTTGTGCCTTAATATAATTTGAACAGGTGAGTTCTGTCTTGTATCGCTGTGTAGGACAGGACATAGCCTAAACAGAATCGGGTCATTTGTAAATGCACTGCTGTTTCTTCTGCTGAATTCACATTGCATACTTACTTAGCGTTTAATAGCTCTGATATGAAATGGATTTCTGAGTCCATTCACAGTTTGGGGGGCATCTGTGAGATAATGTGCAGTATAAATCCACCAGATGTGCACAATAAATCTGCCTTGTGGTATTTTGCTGAAATAACCCTTTAGGGATACACATGCATCTCTTCTGGTGATATGCAATATGTTCAACCACCTGCCCAGTAATGGGGCTGGACATACTGATGCTCGCCAACACCATTTCAATTTCATGGCAATTTAATGTGGCATTTGGAGTTTTCATCAGAAACTTTTATGTCTTCTATTTTAGCTTAATGGATCGTTACGTCAGCTTTCAGTTTTTCTTTCAGAGGCTTCTCATTACTGAAACCTGTAATGAGAAGGTGAAGCATCTTGCAATAAGATCACACCCATGACATCTTTCAACATGCGAATGTTTCCGACCCATTGATACTTTGTAGTTTTTACTACATTATTACATGAATACTAATGAGTCAGACCACACCCATCTTCAATTCAATCTTCATTTGGACACTGTCTGCCCACAGACAGACATAAACCTGTAGAAAAGTAATGAAAGGGTGGAGGAAGTACAGCGGTAGTTCTTGCTATTGTAGCCTTCAATGGTTTGTTTGATCTGATCCATGAATAATGTGGTAATCACTCCTGAATGGGCCCCATTGGTTGGTACATCAACACGCTGACGGTCGTAGTGCCTGTTGTGACCCCAACACAGTCTTTATTATGTAGATTATACAAATGTGGGCTAGGGCCGAAAAGTGCAACCTTTGATATCAACTTTACAACTGTACAGTTTAAGTGCATATTATCAGGTTTAAATACAGTCATGTTGACAAAATATGTCTACAGAGCTTCTGTGGTAGTTCTTGCCACAGTAGAACCAGACCAGAACCAGAACTTTGAGAAGAAATAGATTCACAAGGCAAAAACGATACAAGCCAACACTGTCGTGGTTGATAACCTGTTTATCAGAATGGGTTTCTAGAGCAGTCACCAGAACACTGAGGTTAACGGATGTACCAAAGTGCTTTACAAGTATCTAAAGGTTGGACCTGGAAGTGTTTGGGCTGTTGGAACCTCTACAGAAGCAGCTGTCCACTATATAGGCAGCAAAATAAATATAAAGAAGTGACAGGAAGGGCTAAATTACCAGGTTCACAACACAAGCTCATACATGAGGGAGGGTTTCTACATTTTAAGGGTTGCTCCCCCAGTTTTCAGGAAAATAAAGTAATCTTTGTATCCTTATTAAAGGGATCGTTTAATATTTTGAAGTGGGTAAAAGGTTTATTGTCAGTGTTACCTACAGCAGATGGCAGTCAGCAGGCCACCAGTTCACTATATCAAAATAACTGTGTAATTAATTAATTAAGTGTGTCTCACACATTATTCGGATTGCTTTGGCTTATTCTACCTTCTTATTCTTCACTATGATTCAGTGTGCTACTCCCACAGTTTTGGTTGACATACATAAAATAATAAATCAAAATGGCCGCACAAACTATCAAAAAGAGCGGGAAAATTTAATATAGGAGCTTATGGACGGAATGTTCAGAGCTAGAGTCACATGACCGCTAGAGTGGACAGGGTGAACAAAATCTGTCACAAAATAACATTAAAGCTGCTCCAAGTCGCACAGATTTCACTCTACAAACATAATTTTAAGACCAAACTGTAGGAAAGTTTGTGCTGCTCGCTCACATGTTACTGCTGAAGCCATCAGACTTTGAGTTTTGGCTCAGTGAGCTCAGAAGTGTCAGGATCACCCACCAACTGCTGCATTTACTCCCACATTAACTGAGAGCAGATTTTTTTTTTTTTTACCTCGCTCTTGTGGTCACATTTTTAACTTTATCCACATAAAAATTATATGTACACGTTCAGCAAGGCCTCAGGATGCTTATAATCAAATGGATGTGATCCACAGAAATGTAGTCTACTATGAAACCTACTACAATTTAGCTCTACTGTACTGTATGTTGTCATTGCAGTAACTTTCAAAAGCTGAAATGTGTCTTCATATTTTATTACAAATGATGAAAAACAGGAACATATTGTACATTAAACATCGATGTTAGAGTTCTAAAACCAGTCCAAGTCTAACAGAATCACCAAATAGAAACTTGATATACTTTGGATGATTTAAAACATTTTATACACGTAATTAAACTTCCCCATCCTCTGTGTCTCTAACTGCTCTGTCCCACTGTCACACTGACTTTCTGTGGTAATATCTTCAGAGGGATGGCATCCCAGGTGTTAATGAAGGGAAACATCTTCTCAGTGAAAGTGTGTGTGAAGGTGTGTATGTGTGTGTTTGTATCAGGATCAGAGAACGACAGTTTTCCTCTGTTCATGTCCAGGTTCACTCTGATCCTCTGGAGCTTCTTCGGGACTTGGAGAGAAATGAATGGATCTGATGGGGATTGTGCTGTGTACATGTCATCGTCGCATCGTAGCTTCCATATTCCATTCTCTGTGTGTCCTTTCCTCTGGACAGACTCTGTAGACACACCCAGAAACCAGTATTGACTGTCTCCAACCTCGACATCCCAGCTGTGAGTGCCTGAGTTAAATCCTTCAGAGCCCAAGGCAGCGTTGTGATCATCAAACCTCTCTGGATTGTCAGGAAGCTGCTGCTGTGGAATTGATTCCGTCACACTGGTCAGATCTTCAGACATACCTAGTCTTGAAGGAGCAGTGTTTGGATCCAGAACCACAGGAGTGTAGGAGACCATGTCCTTCATGTTGCTCCAGATGTTGAAGGTCAGGTTGCCCAGGTGTTTGGCCTCGTCTATCAGAGCTCCTGAGGGCAGCTGTGGATCATCCAGCAGGGGGCGCTGCTGGACTCTTTGCACTGCAGCCTTGTAGTTGTGCAGGAATGAGACGTCTTCAGCTCTCAGCTCGTCCTCTGTGGCTCTGACGGTGTCTGAAAGAGCTGCTATCTCTCTGCTCAGAGCCTCCATCTTCTCCTTCATCATCTGACTCTTCTGCTCCTCTTCCTCCCTCAGTGCAGCCATCCTGGCCTCCTCTTCCTCTTCTAGAAACTGGTGAAGCTTCTTAAACTGATCCTTAATCTGCCTCTCTGTGCGTCGGGCCTGGACCTTCATGTGTTCTGCTGTTTGATCCAACTTCACTTGAACTTCTTTATAAACCTTTAACTTCTCCTTTAAGGACTGCAGAGTCTCCTGAAGGTTCTTCTTGTGTTGTCGTGCAGCTTCATCGATGGGTCTGAATCTGTGGTCGGTGTGTTTTTCTGAATCTCTGCAGACGAGACACACCGGCTGTTGATGGTCCAGACAGAAGAGTCTGAGTTTCTCAGAGTGCAGACTGCAGAGAGCCTCTGAAGATCTCTGATCTCTCTCCAACAAGAAGGCCTCACAAAGGTTCTTCAACACCAGGCTGACGGGCGGTTCTGCCACTGACGACACGGTCTTACAGAACGGACACTCGCGTGATTGTTTCTCTCTCCACCAGATCTTCAGACACATTTTACAGAAGCTGTGGCTACATGACAGAACTACAGGATCTCTGTAGATGTCGTGACAGACCGGACAGCAGAGATCCTCCTCTGATCTGGAAGCCATTTAGTCTGTGAAGCTGAAAACACAACAGACAAAGTTAGACATATCTAATGACACATTTTCCTTCCAGTTTCATCTTGAATCTATAAAACTATGAAGTCAAAACTATGAAATAACAAAGCAGCCTTGGTTTTAAAGGTTATAGCTCACGCTGTGTTGATGCTTGTACACTGTCTATAACCACATGTAGTATATAAACATGTGGCCTTTGTTTTCAGAATAAAGCAAACGCAGAATATCACATTCATAACTGCTGAAAATAAGAATTTTGTTTTGTTACTTAAAAATTCTCCTTTTATATCTACAGTGGGAGCAGGTCCCCTTTCATGGAGACGGCCATGTTGAAACACTGTTTCTACAGTAGCCCAGAGCAGACAAACTAAATACTTTCAAGTTTGGTTTCTGTCCTCACGTAACTCTCACTTTACTACAGTAAAGGAGAAACAGCACTTTAAGGACTCTGTCTGGAGTACTGCACTGTGTTTCATGTAACACTGTATAATGTATGTACTATATAAACGGTATAAATATGGCAAATATAGAAAGATTCAGCGTTATAAACAGAATGAACAGTATATACTGTGTATATACATACAATAAAACCCACGTGACTTGAAACAGATAAAAAGAAATACATGCACAATAAAATCTTACTTATTCTTATTAAATGTGAAACCTACCCCTGTTCTCCGTGTGTGTGTGTGTGTGTGTGTTACCTTGTTGTAAACTCCTCGTCCTTTGTCCAGTTGAAGAACCGTCTGTGTCCTGATGTTTGGGTAAAGTATAAAAAGTTTAAGTATAAAACCAACACGCAGCGTCTGTGTGTCCTCCTCTCCTTCTGTCCTCCTCTCCTCCTCTCCTTCTGTCCTCTCCTCCGCTAACTTCCTTCTTCTCCTCCGTCCTCTCTCTTGGTCCCGGGACTCCTTCCCGCCCATAGCGCCACCTCCCGCCCCGGAAGACACGGACACGCGTTTACGTCACTGACAAGCAGAGAACAACCGACTAACTCAACAAAATGAATCGATATAACCCGCTAAGGTTCATATGTGATGTTATATAATTTAAATAATTAATTATAGCCGCATTCCTCCAAACGTCTCTGTCCCTTTCTCTGCTCCCTCGCGCTCTCTGAAATCAGCCAATAGGAACACACGGCGCGGGAAATGCGGATTCTATCTGTGACGGCAAGGAGGCGCCATTTTGGAGAAGAATTATAGATATATAAACAAACTGTAAGTATCTCAATCACTGACAGACTGTATGAAACATGGAGATAGATACTTTATTGATCATGACAGAAATTCAAGAGTCTCCGTGATGTCTTTATGTTGGCTGCTGGTGGAGCCAACGTAAAGAAGGTTGTTTGGGACTGGTGGTCTGTTGGACGGGTCCTTGGCAGGTTTAGGCTCTGTCCACAAAGGTTGCGGGATCAATGGACACTGGACTGTTCGTTGGTTGATGTTGGTTCTGTAAAGAAGGCTTTGTACAAATACAGTTAACAGGTTTCACACCAATTAAAACATCTTTATTTCAGTCATCATTGTTTCAAGAACAGATTTACATGATTAGGTTATTCAATGAAGGAGCAGGGCTGGCAGCCCGATAATGGTTCTTGAAGCTAGTTTTGACTGTTTCTTTAACTGAACCAGTGTTGGTGATAGTTAGCGACATGCTACACGTGTCTTCTTCTGGAAGTAAATGGTGTGGAAATGCAGCTCAAAGAGACATTTGACATTTTGGGACATGTACTTATTCACTTTCTTTCTTAGAGTTAGATCAGGAGATTGATGCCGCCCTCGTCTGTGCAGTAAACATGAAGCTACCTCCAGCAGCCAGACTGGAAACGCACAATGACCGTCATCCAAACTGTAGCTCAGGTGATGAGGACGACCATCGTTCACACCAGAGCTCATGACTCCAACGACAGTCGTCTCAACAACAATGAGCCCTAACAAACCAGGTGTGAACGACGGCCTGTTCAACAATGCCATCAAGACTGAAGGGCCTCCTGATGGAGTGAAACGTCTTCACGAGTCTACAACCAAAACCAGTTATCCCAGATTTAACTGTTCTCAAAGAAAGACGACCTGATTTAAGAAGAACTGGAAACAGCCGGCCTGGCTCCAACTCTGATGAAACCTACCGGGAAACCCTTTTAAAGTTCACGGTTAACTTGTTATGTCACGTTTAACTTGAAAAAGTTTTGCTTTTGTACACATGCACTAAGATAACTGGCTGCTAGCAGCTTCATATTTAGTGTACTGAAACATGTGGTTACAATCTCTGTGTCTAACTTGGCGATAAGAAGCAGTCCCTGAAATGTTGAGACAGTGTACAATATCCACTTTCATCTGTGATTACCAAGAATGATGCAAAGCTAATTTAGAGACCTAATTTTAATTTACTAGGTAGAAAATCTCCAAGAGCCTCTAATGGCCTCGCAGAGTGTGTGGACTTTACACATGTTGAACTTGTGGACAAGTTCTCAGAGGGTTGTATATATAGGAACATCCTCTCCAAGGGTTCATGGAATATGTAGTTGAGACAGGCTGCTCATCATCTGTGGACTCATGATTCAGCATGATTCATGGAGCCATGAAGGTGTCCCATCCCATCACTTATCTTCTAACTACTCGTTAACACTACAGGATCTTCTTCTTGGATGGATGCAGCCCAGCATGTAGGACATCCAGGTTCAGACCAGTTTAGTACCAGTTGGTGCATGAGATCATGAAGCACATGTTGTCCACCTTCCTGTCCCCCATCTGGCACTGGGGCAGCTCTCCTGGTGTGTCTGTGGGAGCAAATCGCTCAGTACGTTATGTTATATATATTTTTCATGACGTGTGCAGTGACACTGTTTTTGTTTTTGGATGTTTCTAGGATAAAGATAAAGTTTTTGAAGATGACCTCCCTGAAACCAAACTTCAACCTCATTAAGTCACCTCTGGAGGAGATAAGGTGAGTCGAGTACCAATGAATTCATATAAAAACACTGAAACACAAGTAAAAGGACTCAACCAGACTTTGGAAACTTTCATGGTCAAAAAGGAACCACAGCTTCTGTCTTTAACAATGTGATGTATTTTATTATCTTAACATATATTTTCATGTAAATTCTTAATCTGAATGAATCAAAGCTGCAAGAAGTCAAAAAAGTAGACGAACATCTGAAGTGTTTACCTTCAGAAGCAGCAGACTGTGACTGTGAGTTGTCAGGTTTGGCAGTGTCTTCAGGTTTTTCCTCGTCTCTCTCCGTCCTCTCGCGGCTCTGATCTCCTCCCATCGTCACACCTGAGCACAAACACACAGGTACATGCTCACACGGTGACCCACCTACAGTTAGTCGTCTTTGTCTTGTACCAATAATGCTGGCTAAAGTCACAGTGGAACTATATATAAGACTGCAGACAAAAGCCGGTTAGCCTAGCTTAGCGCAAAGACTGGAAACAGGAGGAAACAGCTAGCCTAGCCTGAAGTTGTTGTTGTTGCTAGCTGGGTGCTAATTACTATAAGACTGGGAGCTTCCCATCACAGAGACCAACAGAGGCCAGTTTGACGACAGGGAACACATTACCAAGGTGGTTTTCTTGACAAGTTAGCCTCCTAGCATCCAAGGGGCTGAGTGAGCTACCAAGGAAAACGCTACAACAGATATCAGATGTGCTCAGTTTGCTGTCTTTCCTTTAGAGAAGTCCTGCTGTGTTGAGCCCGGTTCCATAGCTTGGTAACAGACAGTTAGCAATTAGCTTCTTTAGCAAGTGGAGCTAACTGCAAACCAGCTAAACAGGGACTTTTACTGGCAGTGGAATGTTTTTACAGCGTGGTTTGTCTCATAGGTCATAAAATCTGAACACTCTGAAGCCAGAGTTGACAGAAAACAAATGAATGTTCATTTTAATAGTTAATTTTTCAAGTAATTCATCAGACAAACACATCAAACTAAATTAAAGTGAAGATTCGCAGCTTCTTCACGTCTTTAAAAGTTGTTGTTCGTCTTCATCTTGAATAACACATGAATAACAACCTGATCGACTGACTGTGACAATAAGTGATTTGTTGCGTCCCTGTTGTTGCTCTTGTGTTTCTACATAGCATCAGTCCCAGCATGCATTACAAGATCACCGGGAAAGCTTTCAAAGCTCGCACTGCGATCGTGTAAAGTGTTAATCAGAGTAAGACGATGCCATCAGTTGTGTCTGATTGAGTTGGGCTGGATTGGATCAGCGGCCCAGACGGATCGTTTTGGAAGAGATTAGAGATGTCCGAGCTGATAACCGGGAGGTGGCTGTGATCGCTGTCCATCCTCTTCCTCGCTATCTGCGTCCATCTTCCTCGCTATCGAGGTCTCTCCATCTTTGTTCACTCTTACTCAATGAGTCGACTGATTGTGTTGAATGTCTGTCCTTTGACTTTGTCCACCAGGTCTTTGGGTCCAGGATCCTGGTGGGCAATAAACTGTTTCCAACTGTAGCTGCTGTTAGCACAATGTTACCACAGGCGTTTTGGACATATCAAAACATGCTACAACCACAACATGGTATTATGTTTGACATGTTTTGCAGTAATGTTAGCGTTGACTTTGGACCATGTGTTGTAGTCCATGTGTTGTAGTGGGTGTTGGTCGTTTGTTGACGTTATTGCTTTCCCAATTCTAAGCTAATGTTAGCTCTTATTGCACACTGTCCATTAGCTCAAGGCTCAGCAGCATCCATGGACATAATGTCAGAGGAGAAGAGGCTGGAGAGCAGCCGGAGGACATCAGAGGGAAGACCGGAAAACATTTTCTACATAAAATGATCCAGTTTCTCCAAAATCAGTTATCAACAATAGTTGGTGGTGTGTGACAGACGTACGAATGACAGAGACACCATTCACCTGATTACAGGTCAGTGTAGGTCAACATTAGTTAACAGACGTTAGTTTATCAGAGAAAAGTGATCAAATGTCGATTAAAGACAAAAATTGAACTATAACTAGCTGAACCCTGTCGATGGTTTGGGCTCATGGGATGTTTTCTGTCTCGGATCCTGAAATAAACTGGAACAAAATGCAGCTGAATATTTTCACACTGCTCAGACTGATTATACTCACAGCGCTGTGACAAATGGAGATAGCTCTTAAGGAGTAACCAGCGTGTTGCAGTAATGTGTGGCCAAGCGCTCCTTTCAAAGTGAGAAATTAACTGCCTCACAAATGTGTTACGGAGACGCGTCTCCGGCTGAACCAGAGAGCAATAACTTGTGATAATTCTCACATAAAAGTTGATGGTGGACCTAACCTCTCCTCCAGACCCAAATATAACATCACAGAGAGGAAGGCATAAAAATTTAAGCACAGGCGGCGAGAGAAAATTCATATTAGGGCTAAAAATACAGCTGCAGGAGCGTTTCAGAGACGCCTCAAGGATGCTTTTCTGTCATAATAAAAGATTTTTTGGAGCCGAGCAGTTAAAATGAAGACAGCAAGCAAGTTAATGTGAGCTACACATGCTTCATTCATGAATCTGAGCATCTCCATCAGTATTCAGCACAGTCGCCTCACTTCCCCTCCCCAGCTGTCACAGCCGGAGAGAAAGCCGAGCTAAATATAGCTCCTCTTTCTTTCTTCTTCCTCCGAGATGTTGTTTTGTTTTGACTCCTTCCTCGGTTCACGGCAAACTGAAAAAACCTGCATGTGACCCTCTCTGCGTGCAGCTGCAGGGTTCACTCCAGCTTTTCTTTCAGGGTTGGTAGTTTGATTCCTGCAAGGTACAACCCTGAAGACGATGTGAATTCATAGGTTAAATATGAACATTAAATGTCGCAGAAGTTGAACCTCCAACCGAGAATATCTGTGTCCAGCTGATTTTATCTTCACTTATTTGGTTGATAAACTGCTTCGAACTTCATTTGAAGCATGAAGAAAAAAACCACAGTGGCCGTAAAAAAAACAACACAAAAGGTCGTACGCAGAGCCAACGTTCGGTTTGTACGTAGTGTCAGCGTTTGGTTTGTCCCTTCTGGGCTGGTGTAGAAACATGGAGGTTCAAAATGGCTGACTCCCTCCTTCTGTAGATATAAAGGGTTCTTAAACATAATTATTATTTTTTCAGGTGATTATACACTAAAAAAAACAACATACTTTTGAATATTATTCTCCCTTAAATGTTACACGCTGGACCTTTAAGGTGGACTAAACTAACCTTTAATGGAAGGAAACCGCCAGTGCTACCTTAAAGTGTTACCGTGTTCCGCTCATGTTAGTCACGTGTTAAACGTTAGTAACGTTATAAATATGATGTAGATGAAGTCTGTTTGGATTTGAACCTGTTGGCCTTATCCCGACCACAGCCCGTCACTGCCTCCACCTCCATGTTCATGCTGACATGTTTACAGCACGGAGCTCCGCCTGTGTGTGTGTGTGTGTGTGTGTTAGTGAACATACATTAATCTTATCCCACCTAGTCGACCCCCTCGCGTCCCGCGAGCCTCGTCCGGCCCCGTCAGCGCGCGGTGTCTCCAGGCAGAGTATCCGGAGCTGCTCACTGCGAAGATCGTGTTAATGAAAGAGGAGGGATCACTCTGTCACAATATGGCGCAGTGATTAACACAATATAAAATATGTTGTAAATATGTTAGAACATATAATTTAATGCTAGCAGCTCTGTGAGGCTTAGCCACAGCAGCACATTGAGCTACATGCCAACATGCTAACAATAAACAATGCTTAGCTAATGCTAACCGTATTCATGGATAACTTGCGGCATATTGGTGCTAATATCAGTATGCTAACATTCTCACAAAGATGATGCTAATGTTTACCGCTAACTTAGTTAGCCTTTACAGCAGTTTATATAGCTAGATTCCAACATTAGTATGCTAACATGCTGACAAAATCAATGGTAATGTTTACCATTAGCAGTACATTGAGCTAGATGCTAATATGCTAATGTTAAATCATTTCATCCATAGTCAAGTTAGCGAAAGGCTAAACCAGAAGTTAGCGGCAGCTGTTGGCTGTGGCGGGGTCCGCCTCTGTGATTGGTGAAGCAGTAATCTGTGCTGTGATAGAGCTGACAAAAACGCAGCAGAGTGAGACCTCTCATTGATCTTGGATGCTCTTTGTCTGCTCCCCAACCTGCTGCAATGACGTCACGCAGGTGGCGAGCTAATGGAAGTGTCAACAAACAAGACGTCACAGGGAACGGGCCGACGTGATTGGCTCCGAGCGCCCATCCCGGCGCTGCACGAGGAAAGAGGAGGAGGACAGCACGCGCATGCGGTTGCTATGCAGGTTAATAAAGAAGGAGGCAGCTTATTCTGTCTCCTGTTGCCACGTGCTCACACTCATAAACACCTGTGTATATAAATATAATATAAATGTGTATTACAGTTCATCAGTGATCTAAATATATCTATCCATATATGGTCATCACAGTCAGACTGCAGCTTCAAAGTAAATTCATAACCAGCTGTTTTGAGTGATTTAAATTTGATATTGTTTTATCAGTGTATGATAACTGATAAATAAACAGATGAGAATGTTTGTTACATTTGTTACGAAGCCTATCGCTGCCACGACAGAAACATAAAGACAATTTTTGATTTTCACGTCATATAATAAATGATTTTAATGTTTACATTTATTGTTTAAATGTCAAACTGATACATTTGTCTGGCAGCTTCTCTAGTGTTCTAGCAGTAAATAATGATTCTTTTATTCTATAACTTTGTATAGATGTTTAGCATGTGTTAACTTCTTAACACTGTTTTATATTTACTTTCCATGTTTAGCTCTGTACATATTTAAATCACATGCAATGTTTGATTTCTCTGCAGACGTTTAACTTTGCTACAAATAATTCCTCTGTGCATGTTTAAATTTAGATCTATCCCAGGTTCATTTTAACGTATGATTACTGTGTTACAGGTTTCTTCTAATGTATGTTTAATGTTTAATGGGGCGGCTGTGGCTCAGGCGGTAGATGATCGGTGGTTGGATCCCCGGCTCCTCCAGTCTGCATGATGAAGTGTCCTTTGGCAGACACTGAACCCCACATCAGCCTAATGACTGAATGTAAATGTATGCTTACATTTCCTTCGGGATCAATAAAGTATCCTGAACATATTCAGTTTATATGTTTATATGTTTTATTTGCATTATTTGTTGTATGTTGGCTCATCAGCTCTTTATTTGATTATTATTTAAATATTATTTTATATATAATAATACATATACTTTTTATTAACAGATTGTTTTTGTTACGTGCCGTGCGTCCTGCGTCATCACGTTGACCCCGAAGCGGAAGTGAACACGTGCGGGTTGAAGGGAAGCCCCAGCGCGTGCTGTGCTGCCACGAGCGTGACTGAGGTGACAGGTAACCTTCGTCTAACGTGTTTGAAACGTCGTCAGGTGTTTGTGAAGACGGGACATCAGCTCGTTTCAAGTCGGTTAAAGGTGAGGTCACGTGACGTGTTTCCTCTTTCCGGAAAACTTTTTTTAGAAGTAGCTAGCCTGCATGCTAACAGTTAGCCTGGCTCGTGGACCTGTCTCCGGTGTCTCCGCCGTTGATTTAACTAACTCCCTGCGTGTTGCCGTGGTAACCACCGGCTCCTCTCCGGGGACTAACCCCGCGTGTCTTAACTCCTTTTTCCCGCCGTTGTTCCAGGATCGTTAGCCTCCTCTCCGCCATCATGGCCGTCAGAGCTGCCTTCGAGAAAAACAACGAGATCGGCTGCTTCGCCAAACTCACCAACACCTACTGCCTGGTGGCGATCGGCGGCTCGGAGAACTTCTACAGGTGAGCGTGCACACCTGGTGGTTAGCTTGAGTCAGCCGGTCTGTGTAGCATGGAGCTAAGTTAGCCTCTCCAGGATGATGACATCAGAGTGTAACCAGTGACTTCATCAGGTCATGTGACAGGTGACAAACAGGTGACAAACAGGTGAGGCTGTCAGAGCGGACTGAAGGCTGATGTCAGCTGACCTTTAGACAGGTGTGCTGTAATGTCATTATGCATTATGTGCTGAATGAACATTTATTTTACTCGGTGTTTACTACTCCAGCAAGTAGCCTGAGCCCGAGTAACGACCTGCAACAGGGACGACAGCTACCATATAAAACATGTAATTAAATACATGTTATGTATTTAATTTTAATTTTAATTATGTAATACATCTGGACTTCTTTTTATGGAGCTGGTAGACCGCCTCGTTAATACAGGTGTGACTGGTTTGTGCAGAGTTTCTGTATATTTCTACCTGTACAGAGCTGTGTGTTCTTCCTCCCTTCAGCTTGTCTGATACCGTGTGCCTGTTTTTATCTTGTTGATTAAAAGTCGTGATGTCACTTTGGGTGTGTCGTCTTAATGATTACGTAGAAGACTCGAAGAGACTTTGTGAATGAATGTTTATTTCTTTAAATCTGGATTTCAGTGTTGAACGATAAGTTTTATTTCATTTCTGAGGTCAGGACATTTTAATAAACATCACAGTGTGTCAGAATGAACCAAGCAGCTGGCTGATCTGTGATGAACATGATTATATTTTCTTCAGTTAGAGGAATGTACCGTTGCCGTGGTCGCTGGTTGACCTCAGTGTGTGTGTGTGTGTGTGTGTGTGTGTGTCTGCAGTGTGTTTGAAGGTGAATTATCAGAAACCATCCCCGTGGTTCACGCCTCCATAGCCGGCTGTCGCATCATCGGGAGGATGTGTGTGGGTGAGTAACTCTTTATCCACTCTGGTCGGTAAATCTGTAAAAACACGCCGGCGTTCCCGCGATGACACGTCTGTCCCGTCGGTCATGTGATCATCAGGAAACCGTCACGGCCTCCTGGTGCCCAGCAACACGACAGACCAGGAGCTGCAGCACATCAGGAACTGTCTGCCCGAGGCGGTGAGGATCCAGAGGGTGGAGGAGAGGCTGTCGGCGCTCGGCAACGTCATCGCATGCAACGACTACGTCGCACTCGTCCACCCCGACCTCGACAGGGTGAGACACACACACACACACACACGCTGACTTCAGTCTCTCAGATTTTTCTGGCTTCTTTCATTCTCTATGAAGCTGGTTCCCAACCTGAGGTCCTGACCCCCACTAGAGGTCGTCAAAGCTCCACACAGGGTGTAAACTGAATGTCTCAAACTCATGATGTAATAATAATAACATTAGCTCGATATTCAGGGCTGAAGTCACAGTTTGATCAAGAGTTTGTGGATCCTAAACTGTGGACATCAACTCAGGCTTTGAACACAGACACCAAGATCTTAAGTTATGGATGAATCCAGGAAACGTTCAGCAGATTAATCTGTGGTGGAAAGTTTCAGCCTGAACTCTTAAACAACTTGCTGTTTTTGACATTTCTCAAGTTAAATATGAAACATTTGCTCGATATTTGACTCAAGCTCCAGTAGTTTGTTCTTTCCTTCAGAGTTTATTCAAATCAGTATTCAATACATGAGTTGATTAAGACTTTAAATACTTCCTTCCTTCCTTTCCTTTAGGAGACAGAGGAGATCCTCGCCGACACTCTGAAGGTGGAGGTTTTCCGTCAGACGGTAGCTGAGCAGGTTCTGGTCGGGTCATACTGCGCCTTCAGCAACCAGGGCGGCCTCGTCCACCCGAAGACGTCGATAGAAGACCAGGACGAGCTGTCGTCTCTGCTGCAGGTTCCTCTGGTGGTGAGTGACGGCGGCGTCAGACGAGCGCCGTGACGCTCATCCCTTCACACGCCGCTTTAAGTTTTGCACTTAATGTTAAAGTGAACTTCCTGTCCAGGCTGGCACGGTGAACCGGGGAAGCGAGGTGATCGCGGCGGGGATGGTGGTCAACGACTGGTGTGCGTTCTGCGGCCTGGACACCACGAGCACCGAGCTGTCCGTCATCGAGAGCGTCTTCAGACTCAGCGACGCCGCACAGCCGTCCGCCATCGCCACGAGCATGAGGGACTCGCTGATCGACAGGTAACTGATCTGGACTCACATCAGCTGTGATCTGAAGACTGACATGATCTTCATGAGACTAAATCAACTCCTCTAGACGTCCCACACAAACTGTGTAACAGTAACTTTGGAGCTAAAGACTCAGCAGTGATCTGAGGTTCAGTATCAGCCGATACCGATCCGACACGGTCCAGAAAAACAGAATTCCAATAACAAACAGTGGAAAAGAATCATCATCAGACCTCACTTAAACCTTTTTCACATCGACGAGCACAAACACACAAACTGCTGCAGATGAACTGCAACGCCTGATTTCTCCAAAGGCAACCAAACTTCAGTAAATTAAATATAAAATGAAGATGAAAAACTCATCGATTACTTCCTGTTTTATTTTGAAGGGTCATTAAGACTTTAAAGTGTTTCCTCTCTCTCTCTCTTCAGCATGGCCTAACACACCTCTGCAGTTTCCCGCCGCCATTGACGAGCTTCTGCTGCGGTTCCCTGATCTCACGTGAAGCCAACGAGAGCAAACCTCCACCCACACAGGACAGCCACCTCCACCTCCACCTTCACTCATCTGCAGCACTCATCTTTGTACTTCTCTTTTAACAATCGGTTACTCATCAGGTTCAGCTGCACGTCTCGCCTCGGGTGGAGATCAGATCAGAGGTTTGGCTGCTTTGATAGAAGAAACTGAAGAAGTGTTGATAGGAAGCTTCTGATATTTCAGCCTTTGTGGCTCTAACGTGAATATTTCTTCATCCAAACAGTTTGAAACAAATTAAAAATGAAATGACGTCTGTGCCTGATGACAAACTGCTCGCCGACTGTCGAGCCGTCTCTGACGGGTGACGGCGTCCCGTCGCTCCTTAATGTCGGCGCTCCTCGCTCTGCAACAGATTCACACACAAAACCAACTGTACCGCCGTTCATCAGAAGGATGGCGCTGTAATGTCGCGGCCAGACCACGCGATGCTCGACGAAGGATGTCTGCCTGACAATCGATCGTTTTATCTCGTTTGTCGCCATTGACGACCAACGACGCTTCACAACATCAGTCTCGTCAATCGATTGTTTTATCTCGTTTGTACCGACGCCTCACGACGTCCCTGGAAAGGTCACTGTCACCTTTTCACGATCACAAACATGGCCGCTGTTTGCATCAGTCACGTCATACGTCAAGCGATGATGATTGGTCCGTGAGCGACGTCTAATCTGACGATGTTACACGTCTTAAACATCGTAAACATCGCGCAGTCTGACCACGACGTCACAGCCAAAGATCCAGAATGAATTTGAAAGTAACTGATGAAATGTTGAAGTGTGTCTGTCTGGACGAGCGGCGGCGTGCAGACGAACTGGTTCAGAATCCAAGCCGCCTGATGACCTGACGGTTTCTGTTTCGTCTCGCGTGTCTTGTAAAATAAAATCGATCTCCTCTTTTTGTGTTTGATTTTTCTTTTGAGGTTCACAGAAGTCTGTTTGAGAAGTGTTGGAAACTCAGTGTTGTAATAAAGTTTTTGAGGTAGTCAACACGTCAAGCTTCTACTTTGTAACATCAAACATCCAAATTAATCTCACGTTAGTATTTCTACCTCTAAAATTGTCCTGTGGTTTAAACTCAGTCACTGTTCGAAGATTCGACAGAAGATTAAAGTTTAAAAACGTTTTATGAATCAGAACTTTTCTTCTTTTTTTCTTTAATCATCTCACGACACCTCAGATTTATCTGCTAACACTTTAATATGTGGACCGAACTGTTCTGAAGTGTTACCGATATCCAGGCTCAGGTGGGCGGTCCCCCGTCGTTACCTCAACGAGTGAATTCCACCAATCAGCCGTAACATTCAGACATGTGACAGGTGATAAAATGGTTAGCGTGGCTCCTCTCAGTGGGTGGATACACAGTTTAAAATGTTTAAAATAATGTGAGTGAAGCCCAAAGTCTTTCTAGTGACTTTTATTCCCACTCATGCAAATGCAGTTTGAACACTGCACACTGTTCCAGATCAAAACTTCAAGAAAAAATGATGAAATTTGTTTTTACTTAGAGAAAATGAAGAAACATTTATATGAGGCTTCTGAAGAAAATCACATTCTTTACAGACTCAAACTTTTATTGTGAATCTGTGAACTAATATTTAGTTGTATAACCATGGTTTCTAAGAACTGCTTCACATCCATGTTGCTTGGAGTCAACCAATCAGCTTGTGGCACCTGTAAACAGGGATCCCTGCTCAGGACCAATGGACTATATGTGACATTGAAATTGTTCATAAATGATTTGATAAAATAAACCTCATGGACAGAGAGCAGTATGTGTCTCCTGGAAATCTTAAATGAATCATCTGAATCTGTTCAGACTGTAAAAGGCGTCCCACAAGGCTCAATACTGGGGCCTGTTCTGTTTACTCTATATAAGCCTAGATGATACAGTCTCTTCTCAGAGTTGGTGTAATATACATCTTTATGCTGATGACACTATTCTGTACTGATATGTGTATGTTAAATATTATTCTGTTAAATTCATTAAGCACTGCTTTGCTGAGTTTCGTTAGTAACCATAAACAAGTTCTTTATGCAGATAAAACAAAATTCATGTTGTTTAACAGAGCCAAAAAATATTGATTATGATAATCTGAACATCTCTAAGAATCATGCAAGTATTTAAAATCACAGAATACAGATATCATGGCACCACACACAGATGTCAAAATAAAAAAATCAATTTGAAATGACACAGTATTGATAAAAAAGAAAAGTCTGAATGAACCAAACGTGAAGATCAGAAACTAAGTGAAATCATTTTACACATTAAAAAGGTCGACGACAGAAACAAAAAGATTTTTGTCAAACTAAATAACAGAAAAAGAAAAAAAACAATAAAAACAAGAAGTGAAACAAAAATAAACTTCTCTGGAATAATGAGACAGCAGGAGCAGCTAATAAACAGAAATATAATCATCCTCTGTGTCTCTAACTGCTCTGTTACACTGTCACACTGACTTTATGTGCTGATATCTTCAGAGGGACTTTATCTAAAGTGTAAATGAATGGAAACATCTTGTCAGTGAAAGTGTGTGTGAAGGTGTGTATGTGTGTGTTTGTATCAGGATCAGAGAACGACAGTTTTCCTCTGTTCATGTCCAGATTCACTCTGATCCTCTGGAGCTTCTTCGGGACTTGGAGAGCAATGAGTTGAAATGATGACGATCGTGCCGAGTATTTACCTTTAAATAACCCTATTCTCCATATTCCAGACCGTATGCGTCCTTTCCTCTGGACAGACTCTGCTAACACACCCAGTGTCCAGTCTTTACTGTCTCCAACCTCGACATCCCAGCTGTGAGTCCCTGAGTTAAATCCTTCAGAGCCCAGAACACGGTGGAAAGAATCAAACCTCTCTGGATTGTCAGGAAGCTGCTGTTTCTCTCCTCGTCTCACACTGGTCAGATCTTCAGACAGGATCAGTTCTTGATGAGCAGTGTTTGGATCCAAAACCACAGGAGTGTAGGAGACCATGTCCTTCTTGTTGCTCCAGATGTTGAAGGTCAGGTTGCCCAGGTGTTTGGCCTCGTCTATCAGAGCTCCTGAGGGCAGCTGTGGATCATCCAGCAGGGGGCGCTGCTGGACTCTTTGCACTGCAGCCTTGTAGTTGTGCAGGAATGAGACGTCTTCAGCTCTCAGCTCGTCCTCTGTGGCTCTGACGGTGTCTGAAAGAGCTGCTATCTCTCTGCTCAGAGCCTCCATCTTCTCCTTCATCATCTGACTCTTCTGCTCCTCTTCCTCCCTCAGTGCAGCCATCCTGGCCTCCTCTTCCTCTTCTAGAAACTGGTGAAGCTTCTTAAACTGATCCTTAATCTGCCTCTCTGTGCGTCGGGCCTGGACCTTCATGTGTTCTGCTGTTTGATCCAACTTCACTTGAACTTCTTCAAAAACCTTTAACTTCTCCTTTAAGGGCTGCAGAGTCTCCTGAAGGTTCTTCTTGTGTTCTTGTGCAGCTTCATCGATGGGTCTGAATCTGTGGTCGGTGTGTTTTTCTGAATCTCTGCAGACGAGACACACCGGCTGTTGATGGTCCAGACAGAAGAGTCTGAGTTTCTCAGAGTGCAGACTGCAGAGAGCCTCTGAAGATCTCTGATCTCTCTCCAACAAGAAGGCCTCACAAAGGTTCTTCAATGCAAAGTTTGAAGGTGGATCTCTTGAAGCTCTTCTCTTACAGACTGGACACTCTCGTGTTGGTTTCTCTGTCCACCAGCTCTTCAGACAGTCTTTACAGAAGCTGTGGCTACATGACAGAAGAACAGGATCTCTAAAGACCTCCTGACAGACCGGACAGCAGAGATCCTCCTCTGATCTGGAAGCCATTTAGTCTCTGAGTGAAGCTGAAAACACAACAGACAGAAAGTACAGTCAGTCATGGCTCCCCTCCCTCCTCTACGAACTTCACTGAGATTTACTTTGAGTTCAGTTTTTAGTCAAACTCACATTCAGTGTGTGGAGCGTCAGCAGCTTGAAGCAGCAGTGTTGGAGTTTCCCACTTTTCTCTCCTGTAGCTGAACTCACTCAGAGGAAGTTGTTAGTTTGGTCTGAAGGTGAATCTGATCGTCTGTTTTTCAGTCCGTGTCTCTTCACTAGAAGTGAAACTAACTGTTTCCTGGTTCGTGTCAGTGAGTCAGATGAAGGGTGGAGCTTTGTCTCACTTCCTCCTGTTACACAGAGCCTGCAGCAGTGTTGTCTTGTTTCTGTCACTAGAGGGCAGCGTGTTCTCACTCACAGATTTCCAGCATGAAGTCATGTGACTGTGAGCGAGCGTCCAAGGACAGTTAACTGTTTGTTAGTTTCCAAGGATTCAGTGAAGTTTCACGCTGCCTTCACGAGTCGAAGCTTCAGTGAGTCCTCGACTGTCAGCAGAAGCTCAGCGTCCTCCAACAGTGGAGTTTGCAAACCTTCAGGAACAGTTTATGACCTTCACCACAGCTCGTAGCCTCACATCATGGAAGCACATCAAAGATCTCCAGACACAAGTTCACTTTCAACAAACTTTTAACACGATGCAGGGAGACGTGTTAGAGCCCAAAATCTGGGAACCAGTTTACATTCAAAGAAATAATAGAAACACATCGGCCTGTCTAAAGCTGACCTAACGCACAAAAGGAGACAGTCTTTATCTTTATTCATTTGAGGAAGTTGTTAGTTTGGTCTGAAGGTGAATCTGATCGTCTGTTTTTCAGTCCATGTCTCTTCACTGAAGAAGAAAAACTAAGTGTTTCCTGGTTTACTGTTCTACAACACACAGTAAAGTCTAACCTTTGGAATAAACTCAAGTTCAAATCAACTCAAGGATCACAAATTACATCAGCACGATACAGGACACTGCTGATGTAATTTGTGATCCTTGAGTTGATTTGAACTTAAGGTTACAGTACACGCCCTCCTGGAGCTGCCACCATACCACAGTGGAGGGGTTTGCGTGTTCCAGTGATCCCAGGAGCCAGGCCTGGGGGAAGGGCTCGTTGACAAGCGCCTGGTGGTCGGGGCTTCTCCCATGGGGCCCGGCCGGGCACAGCCTGAAAGGGTGACGGTTCCTGACTGTCGTCTGTGCCTATTTACTGATTGGCAGTTCAGAGTACCCACCCCTTTTGGAGTCCTTGGAGGGGGTGCTGGAGGCCGCTCCCTCTGGGGACTCCCTCGTCCTCCTGGGGGACTTCAATGCTCACGTGGGCAGCGACAGTGAGACCTGGAGTGGCGTGATTGGGAGGAACGGCCCCCCCTGACCTGAACCCAAGTGGTGTTCTGTTATTGGACTTTTGTGCTCGCCATGGATTGTCCATAACGAACACCATGTTCAAACACAAGGGTGTCCATATGTGCACGTAGCACCAGGACGCCTTTGGCCACAGTTCGATGATCGGTTTTGTGGTTGTGTCGTCGGATTTGCGGCCATGTGTTTTGGACACTCGGTTGAAGAGGCGCGGAGCTGTCAACTGATCACCACCTGGTGGTGAGTTGGCAGTCAGACCTGGCAGGCCCAAACGTTCTGTGCGGGTTTGCTGGGAACGTCTGGCTGAATCTCCTGTCAGAAAGAGCTTCCACTCTCACCTCTGGGAGAGCTTTGCTCAAGTCCCAGGGGAGGTGGGGGACATTGAGTCCGAGTGGACCTTGTTCCGTGCCTCCATTGTCGAGGCAACTGACCGGAGCTGTGGCCGCAAGGTGGTCGGTGCCTGTTGCGGCGGCAACCCCCGAACCCGCTGGTGGACACTGGTGGTAAGGGATGCTGTCAAGCTGAAGAAGGAGGCCTACAGAACCTTTTTGGCCTGTGGGACCCCTGAAGCAGCTGACGGGTATCGACATGCCAAGCGGAACACAGCTTCTGCAATTACGGAGGCAAAAACTCGGGCCTGGGAGGAGTTCGGTGAGGCCATGGAGAATGACTTTCGAACAGCTTTGAGGAGGTTCTGGACCACCATCTGGCGGCTCAGGCGGGGGAAGCAGTGCACTGTCAACACTGTGTTCAGTGGGGGCGGGGTGCTGCAGATCTCGACTGGGGATGTCCTGGGTCAGTGGAGGGAATACTTCGAAGACCTCCTCAATCCCACCAGCACGTTTTCCACTGAGGAAGTCTGGGGACCCTGTGGTGGGGTCGCCAATCGCTGGGGCTGAAGTCGCCGAGGTAGTCAAAAAGCTCCTTGGTGGCAAGGCCCCAGGGGTGGATGAGGTCCACCTGGAGTTCCTCAAGGCTCTGGATGTTGTGGGACTGTCTTGGTTGACACGTCTCTGCAACATTGTGTGAACATTGGGGGCAGTGCCTCTGGACTGGCAGACCGGGGTGTGGTTCCTCTCTTCAAAAAGGGGGACTGGAGGGTGTGCTCCAATTATAGGGGATCACACTTCTCAGCCTCCCCGGGAAGGTCTTTTTGGGGGTCCAGGAGAGGAGGGTCCGCAAGATTGTTGAACCTCGGATTCAGGAGGAGCAGTGTGGTTTTCGTCCTGGTCGTGGAACTGTGGACCAGCTCTATACCCTTAGCACGGTCCTGGAGGGTGCATGGGAGTTTGCCCAACCAGTTTACATGTGCTTTGTGGACTTGGAGAAGGCCTTCCACTGCGTTCCCCAGGGAACCTTTTGGGGGGGGGGGCTCTAGAAGTATGGGGTTCTGGACCCGCTAATACAGGCCGTCTGGTCCCTGTACTCCTGGTGCTAGAGCTTGGTCCGCATTGCTGGCAGTAAGTCGGACTTCTTTACCAGTGAGAGTTGGACTCCGCCACGGCTGCCCTTTGTCACCGATTCTCTCCATAACCTTTATGGACAGAATTTCTAAGCGCAGTCAGGGCGTTGAGGGGCTATGGTTCGGTGGCCTCAGGATTGGGTCACTGCTTTTTGCGGATGACCTGGTCTTGTTGGCTTTATCTGAGCCTGACCTTCAGCTCTCTCTGGAGCGGTTCGCAGCCGAGTGTGAAGCAGCTGGGGTGAGAATCAGCACTTCTAAATCTGAGGCCATGGTTCTCAGCCAATGGTGTGCAGTCTCCGGGTCGAGGTTGAAATTCTGCCTCAAGTGGAGGAGTTCAAGTATCTCGGGGTCTTGTTCATGAGTGAGGGAAGGACCGAGCGGGAGATTGACCGGCGGATCGGTGCAGGTTCTGCAGTGATGCGGACTCTGCGCCGGTCCATCGTGGCGAAGATCAAGGTCAATCTACATTCTACCCTCACCTATGGTAACAAGCTTTGGGTAGTGACCGAAAGAATGAGATCGCGGATACAAGCAGCCGAAATGAGTTTCCTTCGCGGAGTGGCTGGGCTCTCCCTTAGAGATAGGGTGAGAAGCTCGGCCATCCGCGGGGAGCTTGGAGTAGAACCGCTACTCCTCCGCATTGAGAGGAGCCAGTTGAGGTGGCTCGGGCATCTAGTGAGGATGCCTCCTGGATGCCGTTGTCCACGTGTTTGAAGTCACATGTTTGATCTATACATTAGAGGAAGTGTGTGACTGACTCATTTCCTGTCTGAAAGCGAGTCCACCCCTTTGTGTGTCTGCTGCTCAGTCTGTCGCTTCATTTGCTCTTTGAGTCTCACAGGTCGAGTGGTGAAACATGGGCGCTGGACCCTCTCAACAAGACTACGACAGGTGTGCTTACGACATTTATCAGACTGCGTCGAGGTACCCATGCCTCTTACCAGATGTAAGCATCGACGAGTCTCTGCTGAGATATTCTGGCCTCGACTCTGACGCTGTGCTGTAGGCCTACTCCAACGGGCTGGTCAGCTACGTGCCGGGCTACATGGAGAAGTTGGGGTCTAGTTTGGGATCAGTGACTCCGATCCCAAACGCTATTGGACTTGGAGCACTGGTGATTTCCATGATCATAGAGCTCTGCATCAATGTGGCCACTCAAACAGGAGACGACTCGTTCAGAATGCTCCAACGTGTGTTTGGGGAACAGAAAGCCTCAGGCGTCCGGGACACGATGACAGAGTATCTGAGGCGCCATCAAACGTCCATCTACGACCACCAACGATTACGGGAGGAGATCCAGAGACTGGAACAGCAGCTGAGCAAAGATCTGACCATCCTCAGGAACTCCCTGCTGTACGACGGACAGATGAGCACCCGTGGGTTCAAAATCTGGGTGAACGGCGCCTCCTTCCACCTCCAGATGCTGATCCACGAGGCTCGACTGAGTCCTCGGACAGACTCCGTTCACAGGATCAGGAGCACCACCAATTTGTATCTGCAGGACCTGAATCAATTACTGGAGAAGTACAAGACTCACCTGGGCGGTGTTAGGATGTATCCGTACTCGACCTGTGGTCGTGAATGTACGACATACTGTTTCATAGAAAGTGACGTGTGTCGAATAGAGCTTAGGGAGACTGTGAGGCGAATCTGTGGAGGTTCGGTTCACGGTTCATTCAGTCTGCCAAACACAGCCTGAGATCACTGTCACAGGTTAGTTTATCTGTGTCTGCTTCGTGTGCTCACCTTAAATATCACTAATCATACATACATAACACAGTAATGGGCAGAAACTGACCTGACTGAGTGAGATGACTCATGTAAACTGATTTAAACTCTGACCTCCATGTATATTTGACTGTGACTGTGACTCTGTTTGTCGTGCTTGTTACCAAATGATGATTTTCTCTGGTAAAAAATGATGCAGACGTGTTTGAAGACAAATCAAATCCACTGCTTTGGGGTCAGTTCAGGTGTGTCTTCATAATAATAAAAGGTTTGTGTTTGTGCTGACCCGTCCTCCACTTCTGTGCTACATGTACCTCATTCAAACAACCTGAACTGTCCCTGTAAATATTGTTCATGTGAAAAGTTTGTCACGTTTCTTTTGTAGCTTCTGTTTTATTTGTCAGCTCAGCATCCCATACATACATACATACAGTTTTAATGTCACTGTCCATCATTGTCTCATTATCTCGACATATTTCCAGCTGCTCTGATATCTACCTGCTCTTAGTTGGTCTTTGCAGCCTTATCGCAGACATCATGTGGTAGTTCACATATTTTTGGACTGTTACTGTCCTGCAGCAAAAATCAACGTTCATTTCCAGCTTCAGACTTTGTTTTGTGGCACTTTGCTCCTTTAATTCACCAACAGATCTCAGGCCACTCTGTTCCTAACCTCGAAGAACATGGACAAACATGGATCCATCAGCTGAAACAAACTGGTTGCTGGTCTTCATGGCTCCACACCCACGAGTCAAAATAAGAAAAAATCCACAATTTAAAATGACACAGTATAAAAACAATAAAAACAAGAAGTGAAACAAAAATAAACTTCTCTGGAATAATGAGACAGCAGGAGCAGCTAATAAACAGAAATATAATCATCCTCTGTGTCTCTAACTGCTCTGTTACACTGTCACACTGACTTTATGTGCTGATATCTTCAGTTTATCCCAGGTGTTAATATATGGAAACATCTTGTCAGTGAAAGTGTGTGTGAAGGTGTGTATGTGTGTGTTTGTATCAGGATCAGAGAACGACAGTTTTCCTCTGTTCATGTCCAGATTCACTCTGATCCTCTGGAGCTTCTTCTGGACTCGGAGATCAGTGAATGGATCTGATGGGGATCGTGCCGAGTATTTACCTTCATAGAACCCTATTATCCATATTCCAGACCGTATGCTTCCTTTCCTCTGGACAGACTTTGCTAACACACCCAGTGACCAGCGTGTACTGTCTCCAACCTCGACATCCCAGCTGTGAGTCCCTGAGTTAAATCCTTCAGAGCCCAGAACACGGCGGTAATAATCAAACCTCTCTGGATTGTCAGGAAGCTGCTGTTCCTCTCCTCGTCTCACACTGGTCAGATCTTCAGACAGGATCAGTTCTTGATGAGCAGTGTTTGGATCCAGAACCACAGGAGTGTAGGAGACCATGTCCTTCATGTTGCTCCAGATGTTGAAGGTCAGGTTGCCCAGGTGTTTGGCCTCGTCTATCAGAGCTCCTGAGGGCAGCTGTGGATCATCCAGCAGGGGGCGCTGCTGGACTCTTTGCACTGCAGCCTTGTAGTTGTGCAGGAATGAGACGTCTTCAGCTCTCAGCTCGTCCTCTGTGGCTCTGACGGTGTCTGAAAGAGCTGCTATCTCTCTGCTCAGAGCCTCCATCTTCTCCTTCATCATCTGACTCTTCTGCTCCTCTTCCTCCCTCAGTGCAGCCATCCTGGCCTCCTCTTCCTCTTCTAGAAACTGGTGAAGCTTCTTAAACTGATCCTTAATCTGCCTCTCTGTGCGTCGGGCCTGGACCTTCATGTGTTCTGCTGTTTGATCCAACTTCACTTGAACTTCTTCAAAAACCTTTAACTTCTGCTTTAAGGGCTGCAGAGTCTCCTGAAGGTTCTTCTTGTGTTGTCGTGCAGCTTCATCGATGGGTCTGAATCTGTGGTCGGTGTGTTTTTCTGAATCTCTGCAGACGAGACACACCGGCTGTTGATGGTCCAGACAGAATAGTCTGAGTTTCTCAGAGTGCAGACTGCAGAGAGCCTCTGAAGATCTCTGATCTCTCTCCAGCAAGAAGGCCTCACAAAGGTTCTTCAACACCAGGTTACAAGGTGGTTTCTCCTTTGAAGCTCTTCTCTTACAGACTGGACACTCTCGTGTTGGTTTCTCTGTCCACCAGCTCTTCAGACAGTCTTTACAGAAGCTGTGGCTACATGACAGAAGAACAGGATCTCTAAAGACCTCCTGACAGACCGGACAGCAGAGATCCTCCTCTGATCTGGAAGCCATTTAGTCTCTGAGTGAAGCTGAAAACACAACAGACAGAAAGTACAGTCAGTCATGGCTCCCCTCCCTCCTCTACGAACTTCACTGAGATTTACTTTGAGTTCAGTTTTTAGTCAAACTCACATTCAGTGTGTGGAGCGTCAGCAGCTTGAAGCAGCAGTGTTGGAGTTTCCCACTTTTCTCTCCTGTAGCTGAACTCACTCAGAGGAAGTTGTTAGTTTGGTCTGAAGGTGAATCTGATCGTCTGTTTTTCAGTCCGTGTCTCTTCACTAGAAGTGAAACTAACTGTTTCCTGGTTCGTGTCAGTGAGTCAGGTGACAGGTGGAGCTTTGTCTCACCTCCTCTGCTGAATGCTTCACATGTATCACAGAGGTGTGTCTCATTCCAAAGGACTGGTTTGTTGCTGATGATGCAGACTGATGCAACAGATATGTTCATTTTAAAACCGGTCTGTCGACTGAATGAAGTTTGTCAGCTTGACCTGAAAATGTGAGTTGACGTGGAACTGTAAGTTTCTTTGACCGAGAACGTTTTCTTGGATGTGTAATGTGATGCAGTCAGTTATTTGAACTCAGAGTATCGAGTTTAAACAATAAATGATCTTTAATTAAACTTGTCTTGAAGTTGAGTTGAGTTTCTAAGTTAAACCACGCTGATCATTGTTAGTGTGATAACGAGATGATCAGCGTGCGTCCTTTCCTGAAACACGAGACAAACAAGAAAAATATTTTAAAGGCAACTTTTTTATTTATTTATTGGCAAATGCTTTCAGGTTGTAGCAATGCGTCTATGTACACCCGTCCAAACATTGACAGTGACGTCAGGAAGCCGAAAAGGAAACCACACTTTGTAACACAGCTCGATTATATGATCGTTTACACGCACACACCTTTTTTATGTCATACACTTACATTTCTTTATTTTCAGTTTTTGGTTCAGGAAACATCTAAAAGACTTTTTAATTAAACAATACAATATTATCTATAGCGTAAAATCAATATACATTATTTAAAAAACAGAAACATGCAGGTCTGTAGTGCATCACAACCTTTTTTATCTATAAAGTCTCATTGAACTCATAAAGGCAGACAGACAGAGGAGATACAAAAAGAAGGATTGTTATATATAGATACAGTAAATCCTAAAAAAACTCTATGCCAACTCCTTTTTTAGATTCATTCATGTGCAAAAGAAGCTCATTCATGTCCGACGTTAAATACATTTGATTTCGTCTAATGCTACCGCGACACGCTGCGTTCTTACAAGCCGCCTGACGAGAGAAGCTCCACCGGGATGTGACTACTTCCTGCAAGATAGAGGACTGATTACCTACACTTAGCGTTTCTTCATCTGTGTGTCATACAGCCTTGGATTCAAGGGGAATTAGGCCTTGAAAAGTCCTTGAATAGTGACAAGAACCAACGTATCAGATTACCTGATAGATACAAAGTGTGGTAGATCCTTGAATTTAAGGGGCCTTCAAAAGTCCTTGAAAAGCAACAAGAATAAGGACCAATACAGCCGATTACTAGATAGCTACGATGTGTAATAGATCATTGAATTCAAGGGAAACTGGGCCTTGAAAGGTCCTTGAAAAGTGACGAGAACATGGACTGATCCAGCTGATTACTGCATACTGGTGACTAGTGACAGATCCTTGAATTTAAGGGGCACTGGGCCTTGAAAGTCCTTGAAAAAGCTCTAATATGGACCAACATATCAGATTACCTGAAGTGTGATAGGTCCTTGAATTTAAGGGGGGTTGATTGGCTTTGTTGGAGACGTCCTGTCCCGTGATCGTCCGAGGAGACAGCGGCCCCTCCTGTCAGCGAGAAAGCAGAGCGCGTCCTTCGTGTTCCCGCTGCCTAAAACAAACAAAGTGGACTCTGAATGAGCTGATTGGTTGGCTGTGACGTTAGACGGCGGGTCAGCTTTGTGCAGGAAGACGGGTGCGTCGTGTTTTTGTGCTTACAGGGCGAAAAGATAAAGTTAGCATGCTGTTAACGGGATGCTAACGTCCTTCTGGTACGTTACAGCAGCTTCACCGGGAGGAAGGGGGGAGTAGTGTTGTGTCACCCAGCAGGGCGGAAAGGGTGAGGCGAGGGGTAAGTATATTGCACATGTTGTTCATCTTTTAGCCTGATTGTCAGCTACTCGGTAGCCAGCCGGCGAGTTGGCGAGTTGAGCTTCAGGCTGACGGTAACTAAACTACAGAGAAGATCGCAAACAGACGACGGTTAATTAAAAAACTAACGTGAGTTTAAAAACAAACAAAATTATTTAATTAAAACAATCGCTGCGAGTCTAACGACGAGAAAATGAAGAGCGACGCGGCGGATTACCGGAGAGTCACGAAGCGATCAGCCGCCGCCGAGCTTCAGGTTACATCCCGCCTGCGTTCAAGTTTAACGGATGAACGTCGCAGATTCCGAACTCTAAAAACACGTCGGGGGGTCGGCCCACCTTTTCAAAATAAGAGTCTGCGTGGAACCGAAAGAACGAGAGAGAGAAAATAAAAGTAGAACGCTCGCAGGAAGTCGTCCTCTGGCTTTTGTAGCTCGTGTACTGACCGATGAAGATGAGGGGCTGCGTGGGCCTGCAATGCATCAAAGTGGAGAGAGGATGGTGAGTTCTGTGGTGGTTCTGACCCAATGCCCTCCCCCCTCGACCCACTCCCCCCCGAAGATGTCCCGCTCTCCCTCCTCCTCCTCCTCCTCCTCCTCCCTAGCAGCCGAAGGTCTCCTGCGAGGCGTACACCATGTACAGGAAGCCGTCCTCGTCTCTCTCCTGCTCGTAGATCTCAGAGATGGGCGTGGACACCGACACCATGCTGTGCTGGTTGACCAGCAGGAAGAAGGCCTGAGTGGGGTTCAGCTGGAGGCGGCGTCTGAGGGGGGAGACGGGGGGAGAGAGGGTGAGGAGAGAGGAGGGACAAAGAAGTTAACATCATGGTTACTACAGGTCCTTGAAATCCTTGAAAGTTTGAAAACATAGTTACAAAACGTGATAAATCCTTGAATTTCAGGGGAACTGGGCCTTGAAAAGCAACGAGAATATTGACTAAAGCTAGTTAGTTAAAGATCCTTGAAACTGGAACTGGCCTGGAAGGTCCTTAAATAGTGACAAGAATGTTGACCAACTCAAGCAAGTACAGGATCGTATCAGAGTTGATAGATCCTTGAATTTGAGGCACATTTGGCCTGGAAAAGTCCTTGAAAAGCGACTGATGTAGTGAATTACCAGATAGTTACAAGGTGTAATAAATCCTTGAATTTCAGGGCAGTTGGGCCTTGAAAGGTTTTGATCCTCAGCTGAAATGACCGTCGGTTTGAAACTGTGTGGACTGAACACACACACGTAAACACAGCTCCAAATATACACACACATACCAAACACACACCTCGGTGACCCACAGTGGTGTCCAGTTCAGTGTGTGTGTGTGTGTATGTGTGTGAGAGTGTGTGTGTGTGTGTGTGTGTGTGAGAGAGTGTGTGTGTACCTGATGATCTTGACCAGCTCGCTCATGTTGACGTGGTCCGGGACCAGAAACTTGGTTTTGTCCAGAACAGGAAGCTGCTTCTCTCCCTTGTACCTCTCGATGATGACCTGCACACAGTTTGTGTTTGTTAGCATGTTTATAGCAAATCCCATTATGTGTTAGCGTTGAGCTAACTGACTAATTAAACAAACAAGATGTTAATTAACGAGCTGGGAGGTGGATTATGTTCCTGTAAAGTCAGGTCTGTGTGTGTGTGAGGTCGCCCTGCCCTGCCCTGATTGGAGCAGCACCTGACCTGACCGTCCAATCAGCAGGCTCCAATCTGAAGCTTCACGTTTTTTAATTTAGAGATTGAGGAGGAAAACATAATTACAAAGTGTGATGGATCCTTGAAATCTGGGGGGAACTGGGCCTTGAAAGGGCCTTGAAAGGGCCTTGAAAAGCGATGAGGACATGGACCAGGGAGCTTCACATCCTGAACTCTGACTGACAGTTCAGCTTGTCTGACACACGTCTTTGAAAACAGACCTGGGTCATTGAAAGTGCTTGAATTTGTATGATATCATGTTTCGAGCTGCATCAGACTGATCTGATCAGCTGCTGTGCTGAGCTTACGGGGATCTTGTTGGGGTGCTGCTCACGGATCTGCTGGACCTCTTTGCACCGATCAGCTGTGAACGACAGAAAACACAAAGTTATTAATAATAATCGGACCTCTGCGCGTCGATCACTTCCAGCTCTGTTTGTTTGTTATTACATGTTCATATTATTAGTTATGATTTTATTATTATTATATTATATCGTATATTTATTATTTATTATTTATTATTACACGTTCATTATTTTCATATTTTAAACTTTAATAAAAAATCTGTCGCTTCAGTCAGACTGAACTGACCGAGGACGTTTCTCTGAACTGTTCAGGTCAAAGTTTATTTACTGAATCGACACAGATAAATATAAATATAAATATAAATATAAATATAAATATAAATATAAACACTGTAGATATCGATAAAGTGCCTTTACATCAGTTTCATCTTCACTCTTCACGTTCGTTCACTTTCTCTGGATCAAACACTTCATTTGCATATTTAACTACTTTGCATATCATTTGTCTCCATATCTCCTGCAGACTGCCTCTCTTTATTTATTCATGACTTTATTTAGTGTCTCTGATGTGAGTGTGACGTGAATACATCACTCGTTTTAACATCTCGTCCCTGTTGCAGGTGGCGGGTCGACGTGTTGGTACCACAGTCTGAGGCTGCAGCTTTATCTCATAAACTAACACCAGCAGGGTCCAAAGCTCAGCCCGGCGCTGAGAGCCGACAGCAACGTGTGAATGCCTCCTTTGTTTGGGTTCTGGGGACGTTTGTGTTCGCCGGGGTTACAGGAAGGGTCGGTGCCGACCGCTCGGACATGAGTGTGTTTGTAAAAATATACGCAGAGTTAACGTCTCATCGACATCAGCATCAGTCTTTAAACGTGAGCTGGAACACTTCACACCACATGAGTTCATATAAACATGTTGATGTTATAGATCATATTTATACTATATTATATTTACATATCCAGATTCACAGTATATTAGTTATAGTATGTATAGTCAAGTATTTATTATGCACATATTATACATATTCTATAAATAATATCTGTGTATATATACATATATTTTTACATGTTTACATATTAATTATTGTAGTTATATATGTGTGTTTGCACACCTTGCACAGGCTAAATAAATGACTCATTTCTATATTATTATTGTTGTATACTGTTATTATAGACTAATTATTATTATTATTATTATTATTATTATTATTATATGCTGTTATTAACGTTACAGTACTGTTGCAGCATCTTTCCCCTGCACCTGATCTGCCTGTTTGTCAGTCACTCGTCACTCATCTATCTGTTGTCTGTGACCCTTTGCAGGTAATAACCGAGTACACACACAGAGTAATCAGAGTATTTTCCGTGCAGCCTGTCCCATATTTCTGTGTCTTTGGCCGGATTATGTAACCGACGCTCCTCCCTGTGCAGGACAGAGGGGCTGTCTGTGTTTTAGCATCATGTTACCACATAAATCAGTGAACACGTGTCCTGGGATAGTGTGTCAGCACATGTCGTTTCCCTCCTGTGAGCAAACACACAGTGTTTACCGCGAACATCACACAAACACACACACAGCTGGGCCCTGTTAGCTCCGAGGCTAGTGTGACAGTGACCCAGATGGCCTTTAAACGTTAGCACGCAGGCTAATTGAGCAGATTTCATGTTATTATTCACTTTTATCGGCATCTTAAATGTATATTTAACACGCTTAGCTCCAACAGGTGTGAGCCTCGTGTTGTTACAGATCATAACCTCCGTTATAAGCAGCTGTTAACGCTTATGACAGCACAACAAACATGTCAGTACTCTGTCAACAAGCTAAGCTGCTAGCAGGCCCAGCTACCTCCTCGGGCTCAGCTGCCTTGTTTTTCGCGGCTTTATCGAGCCTAACAGCGGCTTTCTTACCGAATGTCCTGCGCTGTTTGAAGGGTCTGTCGGACGGCATCTCTGTCGGCTCTTATTACGCAGTTATAACTGTGATGGAGGCGCGCTGAGGCCGGTTCTAACGCAGCTGTGTTGGCCGGCGGACAGTGGCTGCTGGTCGGCTGAGTGTCTGCTCGACGCTCCGGACAAACAAAGCAACTAAACCGAGGAGCTGACGTCATCCGCTCGGCCTTAAAGGGGCCGCGCACCAAAAAACTTTAAAAACAAACAACTTTAAATTAATTTATCGAACTCATACCATCAAAACTAACCATATACTAGAGTGTGTCATGTGTAGGAAACCCAGTGTGTGTCATTTGGTATTGATATGAAATGATGCAATGTTTATAGCCAGTGTTGACATGCCAGCCTGTGTTTTTCCAGTTGTTGAGTAATAACAGAGCCATGCGAGAGCTTAGTCTCTGTGACGTCCCCGCAGACTGTCTAAAACCTGGACGTAGTCTCTGTGACGTCCCCGCAGACTGTCTAAAACCTGGACGTAGTCTCTGAGACGTCCCCGCAGACTGTCTAAAACCTGGACGTAGTCTCTGTGACGTCCTGCAGACTGTCTAAAACCTGGACCAAAGCAAACCTCTGCTTTGTTTGTTTTCAGCACAGAACATGTCTCCAGCTTCAAATTTCTGGGTGTCCACATCTCTGAAGACCTGTCTTGGACTCCATCCTGGTCAAGAAGGCTCACCTGTCTCCTCAGATCCTGGTGATCTTTTACTGCTGCACCATTAAGACCACCTCCTCTCCTCCAGGAGGCGCTACAGGACTCTCCTCTCCAGAACAGGTAGCTTCTTCTCATCAGCTGTCAACCTGATAAACTCTGCACCAAGGTGACCCATTCATTTCACTCAATACTTTTTATATCTGTAATATATTCATATTTATATCTACACTGTCATTTAAATATCCAGTTCATCTGTTCATTATTCTGCACACAGTTCATGAAGACCTGATTTCATCATTCATCAGCAGTTTGTTTCATGTAAACAGTATGTTACATTAATTCATTTGTTAATTCAGAATGACTCAGTCAGACTTGATGGACTCCTGGATGAAATCTGCAAAACTGGATTTAAACTTCTCCACCAGATGTTGAATCATAAAACTTACTAAATCAAAGATGATTTGATTTGACACGACTCAAAAGAAAGACGACAAAACATTTGATCATTTTTTAATGTTAAAAATCAGAAACATCAGCAGAGTGTTTGTAGTGTCGCTCTCTGCTCAGTGGAATACTGCACGCCAACAAAATAAATAACAAGCCCAAAGAAACATCCTCAAACTTCAACATGTCGCTCTCTCTCTGTTTGTATCTTCTTCTATTGGTCTCTGATGTAAACTGACAATAACACGCAGTATGTGTGCTACTGTCAGTGTGTTTACTTCACACAGAGAGAGAGGAGACCGAGCTGGAATGATAAAAAAAAAAAATCAACCTCCGTCACTGAGCGCATCCATCTTCATCCACCTTTGAATTGTGCCGTCACTTCCTGGTGCAAGAAGCTTCTGATGAACGGACTCGTTTGATTTAGCAAGACAAAGAAATGTTTGGCTGTTTAAACACGAGACAGACAAAGAGAGAAACGAGTCGGGCGGTTCTTCTGTTTCAGTCCGACGGGTTCTGGATGACGATCAGGAAATAATCCTTATCTGTGAAGGAGAGAGAGAAGACACGTTACAACGGGCGAGTCGGACTCTTTAGCTCGTCAAACAGGAGACTACGTCTCACGTCCTGACGCACCTGGAGCGATCATGATCTCGTTCTTCTTGGAGCGCACGCGGAGGAAGGTGAGGTCGTTCTGGGGATCGATGTTTCGGATGGTGCTCCGGGCCTTCATCACCAGCTGGTGGATGAGTCCGGCGTACTGCACCGTGCTGGAGTTGTCCAGAGTCGTCTTGATGGGGATTCCTAAAGGGGAAGAGATGGACGTTTAATCAGCTGACGGACTCCGAACAGAGAATGGAGACTGCACTGTTGCCGAGCAACACATCAACACGCTGGCTTGGTAACCACTTTATGGCGGTCTACATATAAGCATCACGTCTGTTAACAGTCAAACATGTTTAAATATCATCAGAAGGTTGGCGTGCTCTCCTCAGCACCAAACAGGAAGTGGGAAACCGGGTGGTTACCATGGTAACGGGTGAAAAACAACAGTTTCTGACAGTAGTCTGCAAACGGTCGTTTGTTACAGTCTAAGGTTTTGGTACGGGAGACGCACCGATGTGCCAGGATCACCCACCGACAGCCCCATCTACTCCCACGGGGCACCTGTTCTTTCTCTCTCTCCCCAGGTCACATGTTTTAACTTCACACACTGAAATTGGGCATTCACATGGTCGACAAGATGAGGATGCTCACGGTCATTTGGGCTTTTTGATACCACCTACCGTTTGGCATTAGTGTCCACGAGTTGGAGGGGGTTCATTTAGAGACTTTCTGTGTCTCTCAGCAGTCACTCACACACAGACAGAGCACAGCTGCAGTTCATTACTCTGACCTGCAGCTGACCCTGGTTGCTTGGCAACCTCAAGCCTGCCTTTGACTGACTTTGTTGAAGTCTGTGTGCTGCTGCAGGGTCAGTAATAATGTATGGGGCCACAGTCAGGCCGCTAAATGAACAACATGCGTCAGAAATGTGGTAAATGAAACAATAACTGCTGAGTAATGAATGTTCCGAGCCGCCTCACCTTCTGAATTGACGATGATGATCCCCTGCACTCCCTTCTGTCCCTGAATCCTCTTCAGAGTTTCCTCCACTTCAGCCTGAAAACACCAGTTAGCATCAGTTAGCCACACCGAACAACACCGGGCAGTCCAAACACCCTGAAGACTGAAGCTAGGCTGAGCTAAGCTAACTGTACAGCGCTATAAACACTGACAACGCCCGGCTAGCATCGTGAAGCTAACTCGTTAAAATCCAGGTTTATCTGAACTAATTATTCAGACAGTCACGGCGGGAATGTGAACATGTTAATGAGACATATGTTATGAAGCCAGCCCGTCGTACCATGTTCGGTTATGTGAGCAGAATCTGGCCCAAGAGCTCAGCAGAAGAAGCTAACAGTCCGGTTCTGTTGCTGTGAGAAGACAACTGACGTCAACATCCGGGTCAGCGCTGCGTTCACGTACCAGCAGAAAAAGTGGAACAAATGAGTGTCGTACTGAAACAAGTCAACATAAACTGATAATCTGACACCTGTGACCTCCTGTTGATCCACACTGACCTGTGATCAGGTGAACGGTGTCTCTGTCAGTCCACTGATTCTGGTGAAACTGGATCATATTTTATGGAGAAAATGTTTCCTGGTTTTCCCTCTGATGTCCTCCGGCTGCTCCGCCTCAACTCTCTGTGATTTACAGAGTTTATGATGGACAGTGAAGTAAACTGCTGACAGCTGGAGCTGCTGTTAGCTCATGTTAGCTCAGTCTGTTAGCTGCTGTTAGCTCATGTTAGCTCAGTCTGTTAGCTGCTGTTTACAGCCACACTGACTTCAATATATAAGCAAAAGTAACGGATTACTTTTTAAAAAAATAACAAAGTTACTGAACGCACTTAACGCATGAAACTAACACGTTACATTACACAAAAAAGTCATTAGAGTACTCATAACAGCAGTCTGCAAGTCAGTAATATTAGCTGCTGTTTTAAAACTGAACTTTTCTGTGTTTCCCCGCTAAACGGCACCAACAGATCTTTGAAGCAGACATTAGAAATGTCATGAAAATGTAAATATAATTCTAAAAATATTATAAAAAACTCTCTTTGCTGGGGTCAGAACACTCCTCTCTAATCAAGGTTTAAAGTTGCAGGTCACAGGTTTCAGTAAATACAGTAATTTGTTGAATATTTTATCTGATTGACTCATAACTTTTGTTATGACACGGCGCTGTATAAGTAAAGCTGAATTAATATGAATTGAATGGTCAGCCACGCTCTCGTGGTCTGTTATTTGTGTGACTGCTGTTCTTGAGATAAATACATCTCTGTCATCACCCTCAGTAATGTACTCTGTTTCATACCAACATATGGACAGCTCACATTCCAGCCCACGCTGTCATACTTTAATAAAACTCAGTCTGTCATCAGCTGTTTGATGTTTTGAAGCTGCAGCAGAGTCACAGTGTGTGTACAGGAGGAATTTAACCAAAGATCAGTGAGTTATTACATAATCTGTACATTAATGTAAACATTATGGGCGCGGCCAGCAGCTGCTTCAAGTCAGTCACAAACAGAGTCAGGACAGGAAGTCCAGAGAAGATTCCTTCAGAATAAAACTAAAGGGAGCTTTGTATTTAAATGAGAGTTCGGTCCATTTTGAGGAGCGACATGATTATCAAACACATCGTCAGATACATCGTACTTACATACACCTACTTTACACACGTACTTATATATTTTTGGATAAAATTGGGAACTTATCTTTTCAGGCTTTTATTTTTACAGTCAAAAGCGGAAGTTGCTCGTGCCTCTCAGTGACGTGCTTCAGTGGCTTCTTTACTTCACAACTTCACTCGCGCCAAACGACACCAGGAGCTGAGACATGGACAACAAGGATGAAGACCTCGGTGAGCATTGAACCATGCCGAGTCCAGACTGTCCGGCCCGGTCCGGCCCGGTTCTGGTTCCTTTATAGTCTCTGTAACGTGAGTGTGTGCAGAGGGGCTGACCCGGACCAGCCCGTGTTAGTTTAGTTTGACACAGTGTGTGTGTTTAAAGTGTGTGTGCTGTCTTCTTCCTCATGTTGCCTCATTATGACGTCAAATCAGTACTTGTTTGTGTTTTTGTGACGTGTTGCTGCCACGTGAGAAAAAGAAAACTCGACCAGTGTTACGTCATAAAGTTAATTGCTTTAACGACAAGACGCTGTTACGTCACAGGGGCGTTAATAGACAGTCACATTGGGGCCCATGGGCTAGCTAACCGTTAGCTAAAACTAGACGTAGTCTCCGAGACGTCCTCGCAGACTGTCTAAAACCTGGACGTAGTCTCTGCGACATCCCCGCAGACTGTCTAAAACCTGGACGTAGTCTCTGTGACATCCCTGCAGACTGTCTAAAACCTGGACGTAGTCTCCGAGACGTCCCCGCAGACTGTCTAAAACTAGACGTAGTCTCTGTGACGTCCTTGCAGACTGTCTAAAACCTGGACGTAGTCTCTGTGACATCCCTGCAGACTGTCTAAAACCTGGATGTAGTCTCTGTGACATCCCTGCAGACTGTCTAAAACCTGGACGTAGTCTCCGAGACGTCCCCGCAGACTGTCTAAAACTAGACGTAGTCTCTGTGACGTCCCCGCAGACTGTCTAAAACTAGACGTAGTCTCTGTGACGTCCCCGCAGACTGTCTAAAACTAGACGTAGTCTCTGTGACGTCCCCGCAGACTGTCTAAAACTAGACGTAGTCTCTGTGACATCCCTGCAGACTGTCTAAAACCTGGACGTAGTCTCCGAGACGTCCCCGCAGACTGTCTAAAACTAGACGTAGTCTCTGTGACAAACTGTAACTCAGTTAAAAGTCGGTACAAGATGTTTACTCGGCGTGTTGACGTGCCACACCTGTCAGGTGGGCGGCCTGAACATGAACACGTGTGTTCACAGATTCACTTCGTCTGGAGAGAAAACTGAGTTCATTTTGTTCTTGTGTTGTTGATCTTTGTCAGAATCTGAAGTTCAAACTGACTGTAAACAGATCTTTAGAGCTGCGTGGAGGCTGAGGAGTGTTTTGAACCCTCGGCTTTGTTCTCCCCTCCTAATGACTCCCTACCTCCTCCCCACCTTCCCTCCTTCCCTCCCTCCTTCATGCCGTTCTCACACTCCGTCCATCTCAGCCCAGCTCTCGTCGGGGAAACACCTTCTCGCTGATATTTTTATCCCTCAGCTCGAGGTATTGTGTCCAGCGTTGTATTTTTATCCGAGCGCTGGGTGAAAAACAGTGAAAGTAAAAAGTCATGACGCACGCTGCCTCGGAAGCGTCTCAGTCAAGCTGCTATTGTGCAGATTTCTGTGATATGACGCTGCTGTGTGAAAACATCAGTCTGCAGTGTTTGCTCAGGTTGTTTTTCAGACGCCAACGCTTTAATATTAATTGATTTGACACATAAAACTTCACGTGAAGCTGATCTTTAATCACATTTTGGTTTTTGCACCAGTTGAAGTGAATCTGTGAACACAGACAGTGTTCACGTCCACCTGTGTTACATTCACCCATCAACACGCTGAGCAAACGTCTCCTTCTTGGACGGCTCACAGTAAAAGTGCAGTTTTATTTTGAAAAACAGCGTTTACTGGTGAGGACCGCTGTTGTTGGATAAGCCAATCAGGAGCAGGGCGTGGCGGGTCATGACCTCTTGGGTAAAATAAAAAGTAATATGTAACTAGTCTGCGTGTTCAAATGTCCGACTCACCTGTTTGAAAGTTCTGCAGGATTAAGAGCTTTGATTGACAGGTGGGTGTCGTCACAGGTGACTTGTTTGATCTGTTGATGTTACTTCACTGTTAATTAAATAAGAGCTTCTTGGTCAGACACAGTTTTTCAGCCGTTACCATAGTAACTGTCCGTTGTCCTGCTTCCTGTTTGGTGCATCGACCTCCTGATGATGTTCAACATGTTCATGAGTGACAGGACGGACTGATGTGGAACACACAGCCCGCTGCGAGGCTCGTAGGTTCTGTTGGCGGGTCTGAGCACGCTCAGTTTGTTCAGCGACGTTCACACAGATTTAGACTATGAAGTTTAAATAAAGTTTTAAAGGTGCAGGACGTCGTGACACTGCTGACTCCACAAAGAAAGTTCACACAGGCCGACATGATCACAGCTCAGTCACTGATTAAACATCAGGCATGCCTTGGATTTTCACAATAAGAGTCTACTAGATCTGTTATCTTGAAATTGGACGTTTATTAGACACTGATCTGTTAACCAGGAGAGGATTGTTAACGATAACAGATGACTGAGTCTTGAGCTTTACGATGGAGGGGCGTCGGCTGAGAGGAAGTGATCGCGAGGACGCGTGGGAGTAAATGTCAGGACGGAAAGACAAATTAACGACAGGTCGAAGCTTGCAAACTAAAAGTCGTCCTGACTGAACTTCAAATGTCAATGAAGTCATGACCCGCCAAACTCCGCCTCTGATTGGCTCACCTTGATAAAGACACACCTGTGTCATTGTCTTGTTATGCCACAGCTGTCAGGTGATTAAGACTGTAAGCTGTTCTAAAAAGTGTTGCTGAGGACAGACGTCCTCTTCGCTCTCTCTCCATGGAGGCTGCTGAGCCCGGCCACGTGAAGCTCCGACGTGTTTCCCAACTGATAATGAGCTCGGCCTACGTTGGGCGGGTGGAGTCGAGTCGTATCATGTGGTCTAAGTACATTATGAAATGCACGGGCCTCTTTGAGCCGCGATGACAGCTATTACAGACGTTGAAGTTTTCCTCCATCAGGGATCGGCTGCTCTGTTGAACCTGCAGAGCTTTGAATCCAGAGAGAGACCAAACCTTAAAAAAACAACCATGAACAAACTCAGGGCGTGAGCAGAAACTGTTCACATGGAGTTTGTCCTGGACAGAGGAGGGAGTGTCCCTCTTAGGACATTAGAGACACTGAATTTGTACAGTAATCAGTGAGACAGTTTGCATGCATGCACCGTGTAAACACTTTGGCAGAGTCAGAGCGGCTCGTAGCGTGTAAATGAACATCTTCTGTAATGTAATCGTGCCCTTTTGTGTGTGAGCGCCTCTTGTTACTCCGGGCTGTAAGCAGTTTCCTGACGGCCTCCTAAAGAATGCATCCTCCTCCCTTCCTGTCTCGCTGACAGAAACACTGAGCACGTTACAGAGACATCAAAACATGTGTGAGGACACGAGGGGGACAAAAGTCTGAATCAAGGTTTCAGAGCTCAACATACAGAAGAAGGTCAGCGTCAGAGGTGAAGAAGGATCGTGTGCAAATTTGAAGAAAGTTGTCACAAAAGGTCAATTAATGTTTCCATTTGAATATCAGTTGCTTCAAAATAAATGATGGTTCAGATTCAGATCCTCCCCTCGGATGCCATTAAATCATCGCAGAAGAAGAAGAATTAAAAAAGCTCCAGTCCAAACCTCAAACAGACAAAAACAATGTTGAAACCTTGATGGAAGTTTAACATTTCTGTTTGTTTCATGTGTGAATGTCTCCTCGTTACAAAGAAATTATGTTTTCAGCTCTTCACAGGATAATTAATTCAAATATCTAAACGTTGTCGTTTGATTTAATTAATTAGGAAAAGATGAACTTTGAACTTTATACTACTAAGGAGGAGTCCTCTTCGCTCTCTTCTCCTCTTACCTGCTTGCTGAGCTCCGGTTCTGGCATGACAGTGGTCCAAAACAAACACAAACACTCCGCCCTTGCATGCTTGACGGGGGTTCAGAGGATGGACTTTGGATTCAACAACACAAACTCTTGTTTATTCATCTTTTCAGGTGCATTTGATCCAAACATACCAGAGGAGGGACCTTCAGCGCCGCCTCCTGGCTGGCTGGATGACATTCATGGATATCAGGGTCACAGAGGAGGAGGTGAGTCTTGGGTTCTCCTCTCCTTTCTCTTGTTTTGTTCTTTAACATCTCTCAGCCTTCATCTCCTGCGTGTTTGTGCTGTTGTTTAGAGGGTGATAACCCGCTGTACCCACCACCACCTGCCTACAACCCCCAACCTGAACTGAACAGAAACACTCTGGTGCCCAACATCAAGTAACGCATCAATAATTCACTGTATTTATAAAGTTCTTTGCTGATGATTCTGTGTTTTATCTTAATACAAATATGGAATATAAATATACGATGGCATCAAGCATTGTTTGTATGTTTGTTCCTCAAGTGTTCCCACAATATCGGAGGACGTAGCCAGAGACGCCCTGCTCAAGTTTGTGGAATCAAAATGGAGGTACAGCTCCAAACCTGCCAGGAACCTGACCTTCAAAGAGCTGAAGCCCATCACCGTGTTCAGGGTAGGAGCATGTCTGTGCCACAGATGGCTGGATGAAAACCAGCATGACAGAACCGTAGAAACTCATGTAAAACCTGCAGAACATCTCAAAATACTGAGTGCTGCCTCTTTATTCTGCAGTATCGACTGGAGACCTACACTGAGACCAGAACCAGCGGCTGGCAGTTTGAACCCTACAACGGTAAAAATGTACTCTGAGCTAACACCTGCAGATGATTTCATTTGGATAATACATTCAAATAAAACAATATATGGTGAACTGTAAACAGCAGTAACTACACAATGATTAAAACATCTCCGGATCAAGACCCGCCCGTCGAGAGCTTCATCCAGGATCTTCATGGTTTTTGTAAAGATGTGGCCACAGTAGTGAAGCCTCAAAGGTTCAGTGTGTGAGATGTAGCAGAATTTATTGGCTAAATATGGAATATAATAGTCATAAGCATGTTTCCATCTGTGTATAATCACCTCAAAATAAGAATTGATCAAAGTTGCGTTACCTTAGAAAGAGCCGTGAAAGTTTCATACCCACTTTAGGTTCTCCCACTAGCTTGGAAGGGGTGGGGGTGAGGTGAGGTGTGTTCAGTTGGTTCACCGCTAGATGCCACCGAATCTCACGCAGTAGACCTTCGAGTCCAGCCTGGTTCAGTGTCATGTGGCAACGTTCGTTGCTGTGAAATGAAGCCAACCCAAATCCCTCAAACTCTAAAACCAACCCGTGGATGTGAAATGGGGCCAGCTTCTCTGCCGTGTTTGTCTTCAAACAGGGCAGATGGTCGATGGTCCTCAGTACGGTGCGAGTCCTCCGCCGTGGGACGTTCCCGTGTCTTTGCCTCAGAGATTCACCGACCGGGTGGATAAGATCGTCGTTCCACACTCGTCCTTCGTGAAGGTGCAGCTCTTCTTCTTCTTATTTCACACCGTCAGGCTTTCTGTTTTCTGGATCTGCTGTTCTTTGTGTTCTAGTTTGACTTACAGTTTTAAATCTTCTCTTTGAGTAACTGATGCTTCTTTATGTCTCAGATGTGTCACAAGTGTAACGGCTGTGGAAGAACTCGCTGTGTGGGCTGTCACGGTCGAGGAATGGTGAGTTTGGGTTAGGCTCGCTCTCTCTTTCAGTTTCAAAACAAAAACATTTATTTCAATATTCAACATTGATTTTGCAGAAACGTTGCACGTTCTGTCACGGTCACGGACACCGCAGGAACTCACGCTGCACCTCCTGTCATGGCCGTGGTCGTAAGAGGTCAGAGTCCCATCTGCCTGTCTGTCTGTCTGTCTGTCTGCCTGCCTGTCTGTCTGTCTGTCTGCCTGTCTGTCTGTCTGTCTGTCTGCCTGTCTGTCTGTCTGTCTGATTTTGCTTCTTGGCCTTGTTTCACCTGTTGATAAAACAGCTATTATGAGTGTCATTTATTTATCAGTTCATTGATTTAGTTTGAGAGCAAATTTACCTGAAGTGAAACCAGAAAGCTGAAAGCACACAGACCGCTGTAATGGCTGTTGAGACACCAGGACGTCGTCTAGTGGCACGTGAAGGAAATATTTGTATTAACGTCACTGAATTAGATGTAAAAACACCAAAAGAGATGCATAAAGACACAATACAAAGAACAGTGAATATGAAATATGATGGATAAATCTCAGTACACTGTCTGTACCTGAACAGGGTCGGCAGTTTCTAATATAAAATCAGATTTGTTTGTTGCTCCAAACCTCGCGTATCAGCTGGGCTGAGATCTGGTGACCATGTGTCTCATTATTCATCATTATTTTCATTCTTATCGAAGCCTTTAGCCACATCTGCAGTCCTCGTGTGTCTGGACTTTATTCAGGCTGTTTTTTACTCCTCATGATCTTTCACTTTCCTTCATGTTTTGCTCTGATGTTCATAAAAACATTTCCTCCTCCAGGTGTATCTCCTGTCACGGCCATGGCTACAAGACCTGCACTGTTTGCCACGGCAACCAGAACCTTCTGCACTTCATCCAGCTCACTGTGACATGGTACGACAAAGACACATGCCTTCATCCCGACATAAAACCTTCTGTTTAATTCTCCTCATCTGTTTGTCTTCTCGTCTGTGCAGGAAGAACAACATCGAGGATTTCATTCCTGACCGTCAGCCTGAATTTCCTGATCAGAAGTTTGAGAAGGTGACAGGAAGTCCTCTCTTTGTCGACGAGAGCGTTCTGGTAAAAAACTCTTTCATTTGAACAAATATTACACCTGCTGAACGTCAGCGTGTAAGCATGACCCGTGTTGTTTTCTCACCTTGGTCCCCAGGTGTATCCTCTGCAGGGTTTCCCCGATCAGGAAATCTGCGGCGTCTCTGCAAAACTGATAAACGAACACCTCGGTCGCTTCAGCTCCACCAGCCGCATCCTGCAGCAGGTACAACACACACACACACACACACACACACACACACAAACAGACACTGCTGTGTTTTGGTGATGTACACTGAATGCTGTGTCAGCACTGCGTTGAAGACAACTGGTCTTTTTGTAGTCACATGTGATTTACATCTACCTGCAAACATCACTGAAGGAGATGGACAAAAACTACAGAGACACAAAACAACAAAAAAAATCTGCAAAACAAAAGACAAAAAACTTAAACACTCAACTCAACTACACTCAGAACAACCACAAACAGACACAAAACAACTACAAAGAAACAGAAAACTACAAAGACACAAAAACAATGTTTAAGTTTCTCCAAAGGAAATCATAAATCGTGTCGGAGTGCTGCTGACGCGTTGATGCTGACTTCTCGTTTCCTCTCTGTCCGTAGCGTCAGACCATCGAGATGGTGCCGCTGACTCACGCCTATTACATGTACGGTGGGAAGGACTACAGCTACTTCGTTTACGGGATGGAGAACAAAATCTTCACCACCAAATATCCCTCTGCGTGTTCTGTCCTATAAGGAACGTGAAGACGTTCATGTGTGGTTTGGATCATGGAGGTTTGATTTGTGGAAAATGTAATCATCATTAACGTGCCCACGTGTATTCACCAAAAAACCATTGTAGCAGCGTAAAGTGGGTTTATAATGTTAACGTCAAATATCAACATTTACTAATCCTTCATGATCCGTCAGGCTGAAAATATTTGGTGCTCACTTTTTACATCACCTGTGTTTCTAAATGACGATGATGATCTTTGTTGTTGCAGCTCTGAGTTGATTCTCAGACGTCTTCACTGTCCAACGTCGACGTTTCTGTGGGAAGAAGCCATAAATGTAATACTTACAGTTTGTACTACGACTAACTTTAAATACTCGACTTGTACTTTTCATGGACTGAACCACGCGCGGCGCTCACTTTACGGATCGTCTAATTCCGACATGTTACGTGACGACCTTCAAGTCGCCCTTTAACGTCTCATCTACGAAACGCCTTTTAAAAACGTGAACGTTTGTTTAGGGCTGACGATAAAACTACTTGGTTATGTTTAGCAAAGACTGGTTTGGGTCAAAACAAGTTTAGTAACTTGCCTGTTGTTACTGCGACGAGTTCAGAAGTCACGTACGTAACGTTACGTAACTTAAAACTTAAAATACGTCAGTGTTGAGTTTTGGTTTGACGCGGGACACAAGCCGTGATGAAAATTCTGGGTTTGTTCGTCTCGTCCGACCACGACTGACGTGTACGTGATAAAACACATGACGGTGTTCGACCTCCTGCATGAACAAACTGCTCTGTGCGGACTTCACCTCCGTCTGCCTTTAGCGTGACCGACTGTTACGTGACGACCCTCCAGGTGTTCTTTAACGTGTCCGCGCCTTTTTAAAGGAAACTGTGAAACAGTCACGACAAATCTACGTGGTTAGGTTGAGGAAAATATGATGCTTTGTTAAAATACATATTTTAACGAGTTATGTGACTTTGCAAGTTTCCATCACAACGTCGTCAAGTTGGAGTCACGTACGTAATGTTACGTAACTTTAAAGGACCCGACGTGGACGGTTACAGACTTTATAAACAACATTTTTATTTTGTACTCAGTTCAGTTAGTTCAGACAGTGACTGTCAGTATAACTTGTCTTGTAAATATATATAAATCAGTTTGTAACACTTTGTACGCGTCTGATGAGTCTCCTTTGGGTCTGAATCCAGACTCTCGGATCATTACTACCTGAATATCTCAGTAAAAATACAGTCGTGAATGTTTTTATCTCTTAAACTAGCTGTGACTAGCGGCTCAGATCAGGTCATATTTTCATGATCTTGTGTCACAGTTTTCTCGTCTGTCGACAGCTCTCTGAAGTTTAGATCTGCGGCGGCCTCTACTCCTTCTCGTCTGTGAAGTGCCTTTCTCGTGTCCGTAAACCAGCGTGTGACGTGCGAGGTCATGACTTCAGCTCCACGTTTTATTCTGAAGGTTTACGACGTTCTGCAGCGTGCAGGAACACCAGCATCGCGGTGCGTTCAATGACCAAACAAAGCCTTAATAAAACTGTACATATTCAGTCCGTTTATGATGAATAACTCTTAGCTGAGTTTATTTTTCTTTGTATATTTGAGTGAAATGTTTTTCTGTTTGTTTTTTTAAATACTTTATTCATGTTCAGAACATCCAGGTAAATAACAACCCAAGCTTCTCCCCAAAGCTTCATCGAGGTGTGATCACCAATATAAGAAATGGCTGTCAGATCTGATGGAGTCTGTCTGTCCCTGATAAATCAGATGTTTCCATGTAAAAGGTATTTGAAAGGTTCAAAACCTGCAGATATATCTTTGTTTCTGAGCAATAACTGTCCCGTGCTGAGCTGACCGAGCCTCGAGCTGGTGAACGATTTTTTATAAGATGCACGAACCTGAAAATCATTTCATAATATTTTATACAACATAATAAAAACGTGTCAAATGTATTCAGTGAATTAATCATAATAAAGTTTCATGTTATCATCCGACAGTCTGAGTCTCAGTCTGTGCAGGCGCAGTGATCCACCAGGTGGCGCTCTGGTTTATGAATCGGTGGCTGGCTGGTGTGTTTGCTGTCATCGTGTGCTGTGGGAAATAAAGCAACTGAGACAAACGCTCAGGAACAGAAACAGTTTGAAAGTTTGGTTTGTTGAAGTTTATCATGCAGAAAAAAAAGATCATGGATCCAGAAAGAAACGCGACACTTTGAGGAAACTTTAGACATTTTAAAGGAGAAAGTTTCAGTTTAAGAAAGAAATGTGCAGCTTTAAACGTCTCGTGTTAACAGCTGATTGATACTTTGTGGATTCTTCATGATAAACTAAATAAACTGATTACACAATGATGTACTGCATTCTAAATAAGTATTAATAATAGAGTAATAGAGTACTTGTGGTACCAAAGTACTTTGACATCCAGCTCCTTTAGTGAAAAACTAGTTTCTTCTGGTTTTTGTCATCAGTGTAACACAAGGTGAGTCTTTTCTGTCTTTCTCTACAGGAAGTCCAAAAAACTGCAGTTCCTCTAACGTCCACCTGAGGCTGGCTGCAGAAGTGAGTCAGTCTCCATAAGTCCCCATGTTAGACAGCAGAAATAAACATGTTTACAGCCTGGTACAAAAACAGTTTTGGTCTCTGTAGCTAATTTCCCCGTTCATGACAACTGTACTGAGGGTGAATTTATATACAACTCACCTGTTCACATTATATTAAGGCTTAAAGTTATGCAGGGTTCAGAGCGTGGACGCTTTGACTGACAGATGGGCGTGGTCCCATTCTTTATATGGTCAGTGAATGCAACAAGTTATTTTTATTAGTAAATTGAGCTAAATCAGAGTTTGAATTTTATTATTTTTTAAAATTTTATTACTTTTTATCAGTTTTGATGCCATTTCATCACATTTTTTGTTTTTATTTAATATTTTCTTATCTTTAATGTTTTCTTGTGAATCATTCATATATTCTGAACACACACTTTACTTATTTATGTTTAATATACATATTTCATTGTAAATATTTGAGTTTATTTATCATTAAATGGGCTGAAACCGTCCTACAACCTCTCAGATCTCGGAGGTCGGATCTTCCGAGCGGACCATGAACGCCTCCTCCTCCCATCAGCTGCGTTCGCGGCTCCCGGAGAGTTGAGTTCAGCCCACATGTGTTCACTTGTTTATAACGTGCCGAGCCTTCAGGTGACACCCAGCCCGAACCGACCGGACCGGACCCGCAGCAGCTCGAACCGGATTAACGGAGACAGACTGAGCGCGGTGAGTTCACGGTGAGATGGACCGGACCGGCCCGCTGCTCTCCATGTTCAGAACTTTAACATGTTTGAACTCGTGCTGCTGTGTGTTTCCTCTGACGAGGTCTGGAAAGTCATTGAGAAGTTTCCAGGAGTCCTTGGACCTGATCTGTGTGGTCTTTCCAGGATCACTGTTACTGATACAGGTGTTTTTTTGTGGTCATTGAAGGTGTTTCAAGGATTGTTGTTGGTCATCAAAAGTTTCCAGGTGTTTGTACAAAAATTAAGAGAAATTTTCAGGAGTCCTTGGATTTATGTGGTCATTTGGTATGTTGGTGTTTGTGTGGTCCTTGAAGAAGTTTCAAGGACTCTTATAGATGTTTTTGTTGCTCATCAAAAATTTCCAGGTGCTGGTGCGAGAGTTAAAGTCATTGAAGACCCTCCAGGAGTTTATGTAGGTGTTTTTTGTGGTCATATGTTTTAAGGATTCTTAGACAGGTTTTGCTTGCTTCAAAAGATTCCAGGCGTTTGTGCAGGAGTTAAGATGGTCATTGAGAACATTCCAGGAGTCCTTGTAGAGGTTTTGGTGGTCGGGAGGTGTTTTCCAGGATGCCTAAGACCAGATTTTGTGGTCATTTGGGAAGTTCCAGGGTTAAGTTTTTTTATTCTGGTCATTGGAGTTTTTTTCAAGGCTTTTATAGAAGTTTTGTTGGACATCAAAAGTTTCCAGGTGTTTGTGCAAGAGTTAAGAAGGTCATTGAAGACATTCCAGGAATCCTTGTAGATGTTTTGGAGTATTGAGGTGGTTTCCAGGAGAGTGAGAGGTGATTCAACAAGATGAGGAAATATGTTTTTATTTAATCGTCCAAAAAGAAACTTTAATCACTGCGTGTGTGTGTGTGTGTGTGTGTGTGTGTGTGTGTGTGTTCATTAAAGACGCTGCTGACTAACCCTCCCCTGATTGTCCTCTGCCTTTCCTGTTATGGAGTTCAACCCCCCCCAATCTACGAGTGGGACTGCTGTTTCCTGTGTGTGTGTGTGTGTGTGTGTGTGTGTGTGTGTTCAGATTGTTGTTTTCCTGGCTGCATTGTGTCATTGTGTGTCTCCTCTCAAACGGTAGTCCTGCTGTCGTGATGATAATGGAGTGATGCTGACACACACACACACACACATAAATACCTGGGGTGTGTGTGTGTGTGTGTGTGCATACCTGAACATTTACTCAGGTACTCTGTCAAACTGTTTTTGAATTTAGAGTTGAGTGTAAGGATTTCCAGCATGTCCTGGAAAACCTGGATTTGACTGAGAATCGATCAGATACCTGGAAATAATCAGTGTCATCCTGGAAAATCAAATTCAGATCACGTGTGAAGCATTCAGTCATGTGACGGATGATTTCTCGAGGTTCACAGACCTGGACTTGCACAGACTCTGAAACTGATTCACAGAGCTCCTGGTTGCTCCTGCTCGTGTGATTCCATAGGTTCCTATATAACTGGCTGCAGCGTATGTAAGCTGTCATACGGGAACACGCTGACGCTCGGTGTTACGCCCCGATCCAGCTGCACACACACCGGCCTCGTCACCTCGTCACTGCTGATGAATAAAGTCAGACTTCCCTCCGCGTTCGTTCACATCGTCCCACGTTCTCACGATTGTTCCCCACAGGCGCCTTGATCGGGACTGATTGAGTTTTAATTCTCATTAGTGTCAGTGCTGAGAGATGCAGCTTCTCGGGCGTGTCCCCGTTTTATGTCATCGATTTAAAATAATTTACTAACGTGTCGATTGTTACCGTGAATCCTGGACGACTTCTCTGGTCAATGCCATCTTTAGTTTAGTTTAGTAGACAGTCTGCAGGGACGTCACAGAGACTCTGTCCAGTTTTAGACAGTCTGCGGGACGTCACAGAGACTACGTCCCAGTTTTAGACAGTTGATTAACTGGTTCCTGGTCGTGCTCCCTCCTGCAGGATCTCGAGATGATGGGATAATTAATCTCTCCGGCATGTTATGAGTCGACCCCGGGGTCTCCTTCCAGTTGCACATGCCTGAAATACTTGGAGTCCTCGAGGCGTCCTGAGCCGACGGATGTCATTCTTTGAGTTTGGGCGGCCTCACCAGCTCGGCGTCTGTCTTTCAGCCTTTTATTTCACCAAGCTCTCACCAACCACTAAAAGTCAGTCCCAGATTTACTCTTGTCCGGCGGCTTCTTGCTCGCTCACTCTCGTCCTCTTCACTCTCTGCTCCTCTGCCATTACGTCGACGTTAGTCTGCTGATCACGGACAGACGGTGTGTTTTTATGAGCCTGTGTTGTCGTAATGGGAAGATTTGACTTCTTGAGCACTCCCAGACTGTCATGCAGAAATAATGAACACACTGTGTGTTGACTGAGACATGAATTTGCCTTCAAAGTTTATTTTTACAGTTTATTCATGGCGGGAACGTTAACGTGCACAGGCGCTCTCCGGCCAGCAGTCCTCGTATCCGTCCAGTCTTTGGTAGCTCCTCGGGGGAAACTCGAGGTTAAGTGCCTCGCTTAGTGACGGCACGCAAGTAGCCGATGAAAGAGGGGAAGCGTCGTCCCTCCCTGATCTTTGTCCGGCTCCAAGTCGAACCGTACAAATCACAGATCCGAGTCGGCCGCCCGGCCGTCTGTGAGCCGCAGACGTCCGCACCTCTGTGTGTGATGAATGGCAGCAGGAGTTTCTTCAAGTTTCATCATCCCGCCGTGGCCCATTCAGGCTGATCTCTGGGTTAACATCACAGAATAAAACATTCAGAGTCCTGATTAAAATGTCAGCTGGCCTCAAACCACAGCTAAACACACACACACACACACACACTGATGAAGAGCCCAGAATAACATCCTCTGCATCCTTCTTCCTCCAACCCACAACTATCCAACGAGGGACTCTTTACTGTTTTAGAAAGCTGGACACACACACACACACACACACACACACACACACACACCTTTGTGAGACGAAGAAATTCCCCACCAGTATTTTTACCACAAAGGACACAAAAAATACAACACACACCCCGAAAAACACAAGACCCCGAGACACAACCAGAGAATTCATTTAAAGGAAAGACTGTCTAAAACTTGGACGTAGTCTCTGAGACGTCCCGCAGACTGTCTAAAACTTGGACGTAGTCTCTGAGACGTCCCGCAGACTCTCAGTCTTTCTGAGTCTGTACATTAGATCCTGTCTGAAGGTGGAGACACACCCCGTCCTCCAGCTCGTCCTCCGTCCATTCACTTGACGTCTTTGAACCGAGTCCTTCATCGTCTCTCTGGCTCTGATGTGAAGTGTCTCTATTGTGTGAGAGCTGATGAACGTCGACCTTTGCTGACGTGTTGGAAACTGAGTGAATAGTCTGATGATGGAGGAGGTGGAGGAGGTGGAGGAGGTCCATCCTCAGAGATCAGACTTCATTCTTCAAGTCAGACCTCGTCTGTAAGTTTGCGGCTGTGTTCGAACAGAGAACGCTGCAGTAACATCACGTCTCAAAGCTCCAACCTGAGCCAGGACGTCCTGTTCAATCAAAGCTGCTCTTTATTAAAACTGATCTCCCGTTTTATCTCCGTCATTAACGTCATCCTGATTTAACCTGAGCTGAACTTTTGTTTGTGAGGACACCAGTGGACGTCCAGGTCTGACACACACACACACACACACACACGATGCTTCCTGCCCTTTACAACTTGAACTTGTCCTCTAAAGACAGACTGAATTCTTCCCGTCTCCCAGAGACACTTTGTTTGCTTCCCTCCTCAGATCAAACCTGTCCGCTGAGGTTCCCCGTCAGTCTGAGACACAAACAAACACTCTTCAGTTTTATTGCAGCCGTTAACGTTTCCACCGGCGACTGTTTGCTCTCACAGCGCCTCAGTGTGTGGAGCTGGTTCCATCTTCAGACGCGTCTGTATTCACGTCTGCTCCGTGTGCTGAAACCGAAGAGAACGCGTGAGCGGGACACACACACACACACACACACACACACACAGTGGCACACACTCCGGCCTGGCAGAGGAAACAATGGCCTCTAAATAAAGTCCTTTATGTCGACTACATTGTCCTGCAGTAAGTCAAATAAACTTTTCCCCTGAGGACGTGAATACAAACAAAGCCTTTCATTTTAGTGTCTGTGTTAAGACGTACAGTGTGTGTGTGTGTGTGTGTGTGTGTGTGTGTGTGTGTGTGTGTGTTTCCCGACCTGTTATTTTCATACTTGTACAGACAAAACAGGGAGCAGACAGTCATACACAGAAGAATCAAGGACACCACGACAATATTTAGCTGCTAAAGTAAGCAAGACGTGTGTGTGTGTGTGTGTGTGTGTGTGTGTGTGTGTGTGTGTGTGTGTGTGTGTGTGTGTGTGTTTTATGACACTGTGCCAAATGCCTGATCTAATTTATTCTCATTGAAAAACAGAATTTTCTTCCTCATGGTTCCGCGTCACACTCTGTCAGATGGATGTCGGCTGAGACGTGGTTAACGTTAAACAGAAGAGTTTGTGTTCAAATAAAAGTTACATCAGTTCAATTATACCAAGCTGTGACCCAACGTGGAGCGAGTTTCAGAACGACGGCCCGTCCTCGGCCATGACGGTGGCGTGCACAGCAGTGTTAGTGTGTGACGTCAGTCAGTTATTATGGAGCTCGTGTTTACAGAGCACAGGACATCATGGAGCCGTGGACGCTGGTTTCAGGATCATAGTTTTGGACTTTTGGATGTTACGGCACCGTTTACGACGTCCTAAATGTTGAACAAGAAGTGCTAAACTATGATTTGTTCAGTTTTTCGCCAATGACAACAAACCTCAACGAGCCAGACGGCTAACCGCAGCTAACCACGGCTAACCATGTCTAATCACAGCTAACCTCAGCTAAACTCGGCTAACGATAGCTAACCGCAGCGTAGGTGTGCGAGGTACAACACCTCGTAGCATCGTGCTAATGTTGCTGTTCACATCAAACAGATGAAGACTGCACATGCTAATCCTTCAGTTGGTTTTTCCGTCAGTCTGAGCTCTGTAAATGTGAATGTCTGCATCACTGTGATGATATTGTCATATACTCTGTGTGTGTGTGTGTGTGTGTGTGTGTTACTTGGCGCCAGCCTCCAGGTTTGTTCAGATGGTCGCGGAGAGGAAGGAAGCGTTTGGCTTGGCAGAAAAACTTTATTGTTGCCTCCGTCCTGATAAGAGGTTATTAATTAGCCGGCTAGACAAACAATGATACAATAGAGTGTGTGTGTGTGTGTGTGTGTGTGTGTGTGTGTGTGCTGTCAGGAGGGAGGGCAGCTGTTTGTGTGCCAGCTTATACACACACAAACAGATGTTCTGTGGATGTCAGTGTCTTCGTATCTAAACGATATTCTGCCTCCTGATTTTGGACGTTTAGCTGTAAACAAACATTTAGCGTTTGGAAACGATTCATCTGTGAAGCCAGAGAACGTTTGAGGCTCCGAGCTCAGAAATATGAGCAGCCATCTAAACATCACTGCAGCAAAACTAGTCTCTGAGACGTCCTCGCAGACTGTCTAAAACCTGGACGTAGTCTCTGAGATGTCTTCGCAGACTGTCTAAAACCTGGACGTAGTCTCTGTGACGTCCTCGCAGACTGTCTAAAACCTGGACGTAGTCCCTGAGACGTCCCACAGACTGTCTAAAACCTGGATGTAGTCTCTGTGACGTCCTCGCAGACTGTCTAAAACCTGGACGTAGTCTCTGTGACGTCCTGCAGACTGTCTAAAACCTGGACGTAGTCTCTGTGACGTCCCCGCAGACTGTCTAAAACCTGGATGTAGTACACGTCCGTAGTAAACTCTGTAACTTTGACGACAGAGAAGAAGCAGACAGTAACGTCGGCACGGCAACAGATAACAAATAAAATGTGAATTAATGTGTAAGCGAATGATTAACGGCACCAGGTGGATATTAATGTGTTTAATCTGGCAGCACCGAGCCTCCTTTATCAACCAGCCTGTATTAAAATCACAGCAGCCTCAGATACATTCGTACTCGCCTTATCTCACTCTGTGCTTCATACTCAGTTACTTCTGCACATTCTGTCGACGAAGGACGGAAACTCAGTCGGACTTTTACATTCTCCACCTGTGCTCGTCTCTCATTGGCTGCAGGTTGAAGCAGATTAAAACAAACACTCTGATTAATATTGGTGACGACGTCGGGTCAGGCTGCGATACAGAGCGACCGTCCAAAACACTGTTTATGTGAATGAAATCATGTCTGGACTCAATTTCAGGTTTCCGCTAAATGCTAACAGTGCTAACATGTTGATGTTTAGCGGGTAATGTTTCCTTTCTCAGTTTAGCGTGTTAGGCTGAGGAAATGTCCTGCGGGTTCATCCTCGGGGACCATGAACGACTGTCTTCATCTCAGGGTGAACGAGGCGTTTCGGTTAATCTCCTCCATTGTTGTCATGCCCGCCCCCCCTCCTCCTCCAGGACCCGGCCGGTGACCCGCACTGGACCCTGACCTTCAGTTTGAGGCAGTGCATCTTCTTTGGTGACCCGGCTTGTCTTGGCAGCTGATATATAAACCCTGCTGCTCAGCTGTCACGTCCTTCGGGACAGAGACGCCACTGTGAGGCTGACTGGGTGGTCTCCCTGTCCTCTAACATTATCAGCACCCTGCGCTTCCCTCGACGTGTAATTCATCATAAAGTTGGCTTGTTAGAAAAAACTCCAATAATATGAAAACTCGTGTTATTTTGGTGCAGCGTGGTTCGAGTCATGAGAGCAGAGCTTTAATCGGAGCTTCATGATGAATTTAAATGAATCTCACAGAGCGAGGACGTCGTTAAAGACTCGTCTTCTTTCTCACACACTCAGGAAGCCGAGGAGGAAACGACAACAAAACACACACACGGCATCTGAACGACCATTAACCATGTACACAGAGAGGATGGACACACACACACACACACACACACACACTTCCACAGCAGATTGTCCTCAGCTTGGAGGTAGTTCAACCAAAACAGACGCTTAAAGGTCCAATGGGACACTGCAGGGATGTCACAGAGACTATGTCCAGGTTTTAGACAGTCTGTGTGACAGATCTGTTTGTGTGTTTCTGTGGCGCTGAGCTCGATCATCCCTGCGAGGAGTCAGAAATATTTACCAGTTTGTTTCTTAGAGTTCAGTTCACAGTGAACACATGAACATGTTTGTTCTTACTTCATGTTAACATGATAAATATCATGTGTACCCTCGCCTCGCCCTCCCTGTGGAAACATGGCGTGTGGAAGACGAGTCACGCTGTCTCATGATGCTGTCAGAATGTGTTTGAATTCAGACACATCCAAAGAGAAACTTTTAACTGTGTGTGTGTGTGCAGAGATTACAGTAAATTAAAGGTTATTATCGTCTGTATTTGTGGCTCACTGTAAAGTACCACTCAGTGAATGTGCAGGTCGTGTCACTGCACACACAGCCGGCGCCGCCCAAACTGAAGTTTGTTTAACGGCTCAGATTTTTAAATCTTTACAGATCTGAGAGGACGTGTACAGAGAGTTACTGTGTTCAGCTGTACTCGAGTATTTGTTCTCGCTCACTCTCTCCTTTTCTCTTCTTAGCTTCCTCCGTCAGCGTCCTCTTCACTCTCTGCTCCTCTGCCATCATGTCCATAGAAGCTGCTGACTGCTGGGCCTGAACACCTCTTCTTCTTCTTCTTCTTCTTCTTCTTTTAACACACTAACAGTAACACTCCCCTGGTGCTCTGAGCTCACAGCCCAGCTAACAGACTGAGCTAACATGAGCTAACAGCAGCTACAGTTTGCAGCAGTTTACTTCACTGTCCATCAGGAAACTCTGTAAATCTGATGCCCAGAATTTGTAAACACAGATCATCTGTTTGATTTGTATGACGGATGCTTCAGTTCGGCGTTGAGTCTGTTCTGGCTCGTGCATCCCAAAGAGACTCGCTGGCGAGAGTTTCAGGTCCCGTGTCTTGGCCGAGGACACTTTGACACGTGAACAGGGGGAAGGTGGGAATCGAACGCACAACCCTGCGATCAGCAGACGACCTGATTTAACTCAAGAGTCACTGAATAGATTCATTCCTCTGTACGCTGTTTTTGTTCCTGAAGTCATATCAGAAGTTACATTCCTCTATACACTGACCACCTTGTGTGTGTGATGAGGGTGTGTGTGTTGGTGTTTGTCCAGCTGTGTGTGTGTGTGGAGGAGTTCAGGGTGTAGCTGGTAATGTCTGGGATCAGTGTCAGGCAGTGGGAGTAGATTATCTCTGCTCCTCTGATATCTTATCATCACAGCAGAGATTCAGACCGGAGATACACAACGTGAACACACACACACACACACACACACACACACACACACACACTGAGTGGCTGGGAAACTCTCAGCCTGTTTGGCAGCGTACCAACCTGCACATGAAGGTTTTATTTGACTCCAGAAGCTCGGCTTCATCCTGATGGACCGGCTGGTATTTGGCCTGCTGGCCCGTCAAACTCGGATCACCCACAAGTCAAATGATTCAGATTCCTCCGCGACCGCGATCACGTGAAAACTGCCCGATCACTTCACGTTATCCTGACTGATGTTAATGTTTTTATTAATTAAGGTCAGTGTTGGAACTTTAAAGTAACGTACGTTCAAAACACTTTTCTGTTGAGTCTGCAGACCTGCCGCCTCTTCAGCCTTTTCTCCTCTGCCATTAGCTAACAGCAGCTACAGGTCACAGCAGTTTCCCGTCAGCATTCCAGATGTTGAGTCTTGGCGATGTCGGTGGTTTTGTGCGTTGCCATGGTTACCGAGGGCCACAAGTATAGATGTAAACATAATATAGGAGTGTGACACATTTCTTCGTAACTCAAGGCCGCGTCAAACAATGATCACTTCCACCGCGTGCCGCTCGCTTCACTTCCCTCAATAGAAACTATTGTTCAAAGAAGCAACCGCCCAGCTGGACTCCATCTTTATCCGACTGTAGCTGAAAACTCCATCCACGCCTCCACCACCAGAAGCACACAAAGACAACAAACTTTCCAGCATGAGTTATCGACTGCAGCTTGCAGAAATATTCACTTTAAAGTTGATTTCTGCAGCGAAGACGTCCAAAAAACCAGACGTGAAACCAGCAGGAGCTGCTGCGCTGCGATGGAGGCCGATGGAGGCCGATGGAGGCTGATGGTGGGGGGTCAGACTGACAGCTGTCAGGAGGAATTAAGGCAGCTTTTCTTTGACAAACCCGAGTGAGGAGGAGGAGGAAAAGTCTTGAGATTTAAGCTTCACACACATTCTTTGTCTGTGTGTGTGTGTGTGTGTGTGGTTGCCTCCCTGGACGGTTGGTTGTTTTTTTTGTTGTGTTCCCACCAGATGAATAGACGCTCCTTTCAGCGCTCGCTAAGACGCCTAATGAGGGGGGACTACTTTCTGTCTCGCTGTGTGTCAATGTAAAGCCCGCTGTGTGTCAGTGGGGGTTCGCTCGGCGAGTGTGAGCGCACACGTTTGTGTTCATGAAGAAAATTCAAATGACAGGAGCTGCTGCTCAAATACTCGATGAGTAGCCAGCGCTGGAGGAGGAATCTTTGAGACCGTCCAACCTCAGCCTTGTTTCAGACTGCCGGGCTAACAGACTGAGCTAACAGCAGCTCCAGCTGTCAGCAGTTTACTTCACTGTCCATCAAAGAATCAGTGAAATAGTTGGTGTGTGTGACTTAGTGCCGTAAAGCGTTACGTACTTCTCCCGACCCGGAGCCCAAACTCTTAATAGTAAACACTTCACAGGACTTTTCATTGGGTGGATCAGCGTCATCTTTTGAAGGTGCTTGCATCTTTTCATCGTGTCTTACTGTTCTTTACTTATTTGAACCTGTCATCGCTCGTGCAAACAGTTCTCACACGTCTTAAATATCTTGAGCTGCGTTCACTCGGCTCTGAATCATAAAGAGCAGACTCTTATCTCGCTGCACTCGCTTGTAAATTTTAATATTTATTCTTACGCTGCATGCCGACCTTTAAAGGTCCCCTCAGACTGATGGGGAATTTCAGCCGGTGAAGACTTATCGACTGCTCAGGCCAACATATGGACTCCTGTGTTATTGCAATATGTCAGCGCCGACTGAAGCGCAGTAACTCAGGTTGTTAAAGGGTCATTCCACCGAACGTCGACTTCTTTGTGCAGCTTCACGGTGAGCTGCAGCAGCTCAGGCTTCATGGATCTTTGGACTTTGTTGTCGTGGGTGTTTCGAAGCTAACGTTAGCTCGTGTTGCTCACTGTTGACACGTTGCAGCCTTTGCAGATTGATCCACAGGCTGAGAGGCAGCCGGGAAAGTTTGGAAGGTCTCATCTTTTCAAATTATTATACAGCTTCTTCACCCGTTAGCAATAAAAAGTCATTAAAAATAAACTCTCCAAAATCCAACACATGGCAGCCAGATTTACCCTAAGATACAAAATATTTAATAACCCGCATTAATCCGGTTATATACTTTGTTTTTATTGCTGTAGACTGTAAAGTCTGCAGAGATTCGTTAACCTCTAATCAAACCGTTTGACTGTTTTGTTTTTAGCTTATTAATTGAAAACATCCAGTTTAACGTAGGTCGTACTTTTTATAGCGTTCGTCGTAGCTGCAGATCATTACTGTGATTTCATAAACGGCTAAAATGAAATGTTCGTCCAACATTCACTTTAAACGCCGTCCCTAATTATCAGTAATAGAAGCCGCATGCAGAGAAGAAACAGGATGCTGAGCTGAGACACATCTGCCTTTAATAATGTCTAATCCAGCCAACGGTAAACACACACAGTAAATATCCAGCCTGCTTCACTGGCAGCCAGCGCCGGGCACGAGGCAGAGTCCTGACCTGAACATTTAATAATCGTACGAGGTTCTCCGGTTCAGCAAATCCTGTGCATGCATTTCAATCTTTCAAACCTCTGGTAGGTTGTCAGGTATCCTGCTGCAGACTCAAGTTTGGACGTGACTGATGTGAAGAATGTAGTCGGGATGCCAAAGCTGGCAAGGAAACTCTGCACTGCGTTCCCTGTCAGGATGCTCACGGCTGGTCTGGAGGTTCATGTAGCTGCGGTGATCTTTACTTCACAAACCCTGAAGGCTGCAGCTCTCCATCTAAACGGACGGTGACTGTACTCACACTGCACATGCAGCCAAGCGTACACCGCAGCCTCATTATGTGACTCTGACAATAAGCAACAGTTCCCCTCTGGGCTTCTTCCAGGAAAAACCTCATTCCTGTGCAGATGAAAAGAACATGTTCACACCGCACCTGTGCTATGAACGCGTCCTTCACACGCCGACAGTCTGCCATCTTGGTGCCACTGCTAAGAGAGTCTTGCTGGCAGCTCCGTGAGCTAAATGCTAACATTGTTGTGGTAATATTACCCACAAAGCATGCTGATTTTTAGCAGGTATGAGCCTCTGTGGTTGTGATGTGAGGCCGAAGCCAAAGTACTAAAAACTGCAGTTCCTCTAACATCCACTTGAGGCTGGCTGCAGAAGTGAGTCAGTCTCCATAAGTCCCCATGTTAGACAGCAGAAATAAACATGTTTACAGCCTGGTACAAAAACAGTTTTGGTCTGCAGTTTGTGGCTGACTGTCTGGATGTCGGAATGTTCCTGAACATGAACACGTGAACGTCTTGTTCTTCTTAGATTAAATATAATCGCACGCGATGTAGCGTGACGCGCTAACAGTAGCTGTAATCTCTGATATGGTTAAAGGCTGATAGGGACGATTATCTCCCGTCATGTGCTCCCGCTCTGTCCTCGAGGACAGACGCTGCCCGACGTCCTGATTTGACGTCGATCTCACACAGCCTGACTCAGAGGACGCGTGTGTCGTATTCTTTCTTGGAGTTGAACAAACAGCAGCAGGTGTTTTCTTTGACAATGTGAAGAAATCTGTGACTAACTTAAAGGATGTGGGAGTTGTGTAAGAATGAAGAGGCCCGTTTCCTCCTCTTCTCTCTGGAAGTGGATGACATCAGCTTTTTTCCTCTTCCCACAAACCTCCAGAGGGAGAAAGGGGAATATTTCCTCGAGGTCGTGGACAGATAGAGGTTAGAAAGATAGCTTCCTCTTCCCAGAATGCCTCAGTGCAGCCCGGCTCGGTTCCCATGACGCCGTTTGTTTGTCTTGACTCTCGTCTCGAGTCATCTCTCTGGAAAAACACGCCGTGCACTTGTCACGGGGCGCGGCGCTCGCTCGACCACGAAGACTTTGATGTGAAAGCAGCGTCTTCTTTGTGTGACGCGGTTTTATGAACTCTGTGACGTCCCCGCAGACTGTCTAAAACTGGACGTAGTCTCCGTGATGTCCATACAGACTGTCTAAAACCTGGACGTAGTCTCTGTGACGTCCCGCAGACTGTCTAAAACCTGGACGTAGTCTCTGTGACGTCCCCGCAGACTGTCTAAACCTGGACGTAGTCTCTGTGACGTCCCTGCAGACTGTCTAAAACTGGACGTAGTCTCCGTGATGTCCATACAGACTGTCTAAAACCTGGACGTAGTCTCTGTGACGTCCCTGCAGACTTCTGGTTTCACTTTGGCTCGATGGTCACATGTACAGAAGTTTTCATCTTCTGGGATTTGTTCACTTCAGGAAACGTACCTTCATGACGACTGTTGGAGCCGTTTGACCTTTGACCTTCGGGAATAATCATGTCAAACTGAACTGAAACACGAGAAGAACCCGTGTGTTGAATTTAAACATAGCTGACCTGAAGACGTCCTGTTAGGACTCAAACAGATCCAAAGATTTCCTCCGATCATCAGACTCTGATTTAAATCGTTACAGTTTGATTTATTCGTTCATGTCGTTGAATCTTTCCGTCTGTCAGACTCCGTCTGCTTCAGGAACGCTGCTCTGCTTTCCTGTGGACGCTCTGACGTCTCGCAGTGCGACACACTGAACACACACAACCAAAGACAAACCTTCTCCTAACGTACACGGAACAAATAAAAACCAAAACACAATCATCAGGTCACGGCCCTCAGCGAGCAGCTCTGAAACTTAAAAGCATTAAATAATTAGAATAATCTGATAGAACTGTTTTTGTTCCTGGAAAATGAAACGTGATGAATCGAACAGTCTCAGTAAACTTTGTGCCAGCCTCATAAATACTTTGATATTATGTGTCAAAGCAGACGCTTCACTCTGAATCAAGAATGCTGCAATAATTTCATCCTCAGAGGAAAAACTGTTTTTTATTTTTATGACTGACCAGACGAAACCCGACGATCTATGAACGTCTTTAACTTTCAGAGTTTCACACGTTTGACCAAACGAGGCCAAATGTGACCTGAAAACACGACGCTGTCTAAAACCTGGACGTAGTCTCTGTGACTGTCACAGACTGTCTAAAACCTGGACGTAGTCTCTGTGACTGTCACAGACTGTCTAAAACCTGGACACAGTCAGGTCAGTAAAGATCTGCTCGCTCGCAGGCGTTCGTGGATCTTTGGAGGTGTTGTACAGACGGACGTGCAGGTGCAGGCCGGACCTCCGGGCTGAACCTCTGCCCGATCTGTGCACCTGATCTCTGGGAGCTGATGCAGAGTCGACCTCCTCCCAGAGTCTTAGACGTTAGGCGTCAGAGCTGCAGATCGTCGGAGAGGTCGGTGCACGATGGGGGAGGGAAGCACGCAGACAGAGAGACGGAGAGTGTGTGGTCAGGTCGAGTCATAAAAAAGGATGAAGCTGATTAGATTAGAGATGAAGTTAACTTAACGTCGAAGCAATGAGACGACAGGAGGGATCAGCAGGGAGGGAAGGATGGAAGGAGGGGAGGTATTAAATCATGGCGAGGATTAGAGGGAGAAGTCGTAAAGCTGTCACCTCCTCTAGGAGGAGAGAGGAGGAGAGAGGAGAGGAGGGATTAAAGGAGAGCAGCGAGGAGGAAAACATGAAGTTATAAATAAAAAGAGATTAAACAGTAGAAGAAGAAGTTTGGGAGTGATGGACTCGGGTCAGATGTCGTCCTCTGATAAATCAGCCGGCTCCGTTAAAATGAGGGTTTTAATCCCTCGAGCGGCAGCAGCTCGGTTTTATTCTCCAGAGGTCACAGAAACATTTCAAACATTTTTAAAGGCAGGTCGCTCCTCATCTGCTCCCGGAGACGCGTCGACTTCAACCTTCAACCTTCAACCTGCGACGTGTTCGATATGTAAAGACGGAGTCCCCGAGTCCCCGAGCGGCACCAGAGTTACAGAAACATCTAAATACTGATGTGATTAATGTCACGTGCAAACACAGATTATTGTTTCTTTGTCCCTCAGAAACGTTTCAGAGAACGCGTGCAATTAATCTGAACGCCAACAGTGTGAGTGCAGAAGAACAAATACATGAAATATTTAGAATAACTTTAACTGCAGTCCCACAAACGTCCACCTGAGGCTGGCTCCAGAACTCTGTCCAGGTTTTAGACAGTCTTTGGGGATGTCACAGAGACTACATCCAGTTTTAGACAGTCTGTGGGGACATTTTTAGTTCAGTCTTTTTCTTTCTCTTGATTTAAACAAAGGTTGGGCTCGGTCTATTTCAGGAGCGTTGGATGTGTCGGACGTGTCGGATGGAGGTCAGTGTGATTCAGTCTTCGTACGTCGACGTTACAAACAGGAAAAACATAAAACTGTAAAATGTTATCAGTCGTCTGCGTTTCAGTGATGGAGGTCACATGACTGCGAAGCTTTTGTTTTGTTTACTCATTGTTTAGCACGAACTCCCATGGTGCAACAGGAAGAGAAAACAAAGATGGGTCGGGCTGATAACCATGGGAACCGCTCGCCACGACCACATCGTCACCTCCACGCTGTGTCAAACTTTATTTAAAACTGCTGTGTGGACAGCAGCGCTCTGACCCGAGGATCAGCTGATAATTAGATAATTGCTGACTCATTATTATTCTAATTATGTTGATGTGTTCAGTGTGTTAGAGAAACAAAGGTGACCTCCTGTGTGATGTCACTTCCTCCCAAGAGGTTGACGTGAAAGTAGACAAACAAGGTCACAAGACAGTTAGCAACACGAGCTAACGTTAGCTTAGAAATGGATCTGCTAACGTCCACAAACAACAGCTAACAGACTGAGCTAACAGCAGCTAACAGACTGAGCTAACAGCAGCTAACAGACTGAGCTAACATGAGCTAACAGCAGCTAACAGACTGAGCTAACATGAGCTAACAGCAGCTAACAGACTGAGCTAACATGAGCTAACAGCAGCTAACAGACTGAGCTAACAGCAGCTAACAGACTGAGCTAACAGTAGCTAACAGCAGCTACAGTTGGCAGCAGACTGTACAGAGCGTTGAGGAAACAAAGTGTCTATTTTTGGTCTGTAGACGTTGACGAGTCCTCGTCCGGTTGCCTTCGCCACATTGTGTCGCTGTGTTTGTGTTGTTGTTACCGATGTGTATTCAGTCGCGTGTTACAGACAGACGGAGGAAACCGACGATGGGTTTCCTTCAGGATTTATTTAAAAAGTCTCACACACACACACACACACACACACTCTGCATGTCCGATGAGCAGAGGAAGAGACAGTTTGTTCCTCGTCCGTCTCCGTGTTGACATGTTGCTCTGAGGTCGTTTCCTCGAGTCAAGTGAACCGTCCTGATGTAAAACACGTGAAGCTGTCACTCACGTTCCTGCGGTGCGAGCGTTTGCAGTCATATTTACATGCAGAAATAATAATTCCAGTTGTTGTTGATCTGTTGTCTCCAGTTTCCGTCCTCTAACCGTGAAGCCACAGACGTCTCGATGTTTTGGTTGTAATTTATTGTGTTCGCTGCAGATACGCCCTGTTTTTCTCTTCATTAAGCAACTCATAATCCGTAACTGAAAACAGACGGTGTGGGTCATAACTCCATCAGCTCTCAGAGGATGTGTCAAAGTTGGGTTAAAACCCCAAACCAGGCGTGCAGATGTGTGCTGACGTTTGTTTGTCAGCCATAGCCAAACAGGGAATGCTTTTAATTTGAAAGGTTTTTCCCCACAGCGATGAAATGCATCGAAAGGCTGTGATGAAGTTATGCGTCATGTGCAGTTGTTTTTGTCGATTAGTGGCATTAAGGCTCTGAAACTTTAACTGAAGTCATAATGTCACAATGAAAACGTTGCTTAAGCTGAGACAAGAGGCCGCATGCGGCGCTGAGGATCAACAGAAACTCCCTCCGAGCTCTTTATGAACTCAGATTTCCACATCGTTGGTGAGTCATGTGACGTTAAACCTCTCTTTCCTCTCTCCGACCTGTTGAGCTCTTTTAAAACCTGCTGACAGGATGACATCCAGCCAGCCGCCATGACACTCTGTGATAAACTCTGATAACGTGGCCAGTTTCTCCTGGAGCCGAGCTCGAGGGCTCCGCGAAGCTTCCCGAGAGAGATTTAGAGAGTTTTCATCAGTCGCTGTGTCGTCCTCGTGGATTAGATTACTGCACAGACGGCCTCCGCTTGAAAATGACTATGGAGATACAAAACGACTATAAAGATAAAAAATGACTGAAAAGAAAAATAAAACTAAAAACAGTTTCTCCCAGCGCCTTCGTTCCACTCGCACGTCTCAAACTGAACTCTTGAAATTGGGCCGGGCCGCCGCAGCAGTAAACTGTACAGAGATGATGAATTGAAGCACGGCGCTCCACATTAACACAGAAAGTTCCCGTCGACTGCAGATTTATTCAGGTGGCCTCCAGCTCGCTGAGGAAAGAGAGAAACCTTGTTCTCTGGTTTGTTTGTTCTGCAGTGACTCAATCCGACGTGATCGATTTGACCTGAAATCGCTCAAGACTGATTTAATGTGGTCTGAGTATCGGATCCATCTCATCGTGCAGCTTCAGACTCGTCGTTCAACAAATACGCTCAGGTCGTCACATTATTTCTGGTCTGACTCGAGCTCTGTTTCTTTCTGTCTCTGACTTTATAAATGGGAGCTTTAGCGGCCAAGAGGACTCCAGCCAGCGTTTCCTCACAGGCTGCTCTCTTCCAATATGGATAGAAACGTCTTAAATTCCAGGAGGTCCAGTTAAAAACGTTTTCAGTTTTAAAAGATCGACGACGAGCTCTGTGATCTGTCTGAACCAGACTGATCATGGACGTCAGTGTGTGGAAACGTAACGTAAGTTATTAGAGTTTGTCCTGAAGGGTAGACGGATCTCTGCACCAGGTTTCCTGCCGATCCGCTCAGTCACGTCCAGATCTCTGACTCTGAAATAAAAATGTCAACTTCACTGTGCTACATGAAAACCTGAGAACCGTGAACGTCTGCACAAAACCTCATCCAACAGTTGTTGAAATATTTAAGTCTGGGCCAGAGTGGTCGACTGACCAGCGAGTACAGAGCCGCGCTGCAGCATGCAACTAGAAAGAAGAAACACTGACCTAAAAATAAAAGTCAAATCATGTTATAAGACACTTTCAGCATGATGTTTAATCTCTGTCTTCCTCTTTGTCGTCTTCCTCAGCTCACACTGGGATGTGACCGGCTGCTTCGACCTTCTTCCGTCTTTCTCTCTCCACATCCGTGAAGCTCGGTCAGAGATGGCAGCAGGACGAGTCAGAGCGGTGAAGTCTCTTCAGATACTGACGGTGTGTCTCGTCTCGCTGCTGTGGCTCCGGCCTGCAGACGCCAGCGCTGCTCCAGATGCCAAAGCCTGGAGCCAAACCGGGCCGCGACTGCAGCTCTCCCACGCAGGTAGGAAACACAACATCAGCTGCCACTTTCACAATAAGAGGGCCTTTGTTTGCTGGACTGATGCAACTGTTTCGCAAATGTACAATCGACATTTAACAGAAAATGAATCAGTTCATTCTAGAAGGAAAGAGGGACGCGAACCCTGTGACACCCGGCTGAGCATCAAAACATGGAAGATAAAGTTCTGAGCTTTGTTGTCAGCAATAACCGGAACCAAAAATAGACTTCAGTTAATATTTCTGATTTTATTTTGGCGGGTTTCCTCTGTTTGTTTGACTCAGGCTAACTACCAGCAGCTAGCAGCTTGTCAAACCTGCGAACGTCACATATTTGGTATCAAATTAAAATGGAAACTTGTGGTTGTCAGCTTTCTGTTTTTCCTCTGGGGGTTCACTACATTTCGAAAGCAGCTACTTCAGCTGGAGGCCAAGCGGCTGAACGTGAGTGACTCAGTTTGAACTGTTTGGACCTAAAAGTGAATTTTTTTTTGTGGGGTTACATTTTTCTGTACTTTTTATTGCCTACGACTTCTCGGGTTCAAACACTTCATGCCCAATTTCCACGTCCTGCGCCTCGTTTACACAGCAGCATAAATCACGAGCGCCGTCATCGTAACTTTCCTCTCAGCTTTTGTAAACACGAAGGATTCAGACCGGGTCGGGCTCTTCAGATCAGTTCGTCGAACTGTCGACGTGTTCAGGCTGTTTTACAGCACAGGGAGCAGCAAAGCTCTTCTCCTACTTTGTCCTCCTTCCTCTACTCGTTGGTTGGATGCCGATCAGTTCATTCCAGCTCTGACACAACTGGATTAAGTTACTGATGAAAGTGAAGTGTTGGATTATCTCCACGGCTGTCCTGATGTCTCCATCAGTTAAAGGTTTTTTCATCATGCAGGGAACTTTACAACATATCGTAAAGATCAGAGAAGGAATGTCTCTGACACAGCGATCGAAGTTGGACGTTGTAACTGAAACGTTCTCCAACAGCAGATGAACTCATGAAGGAGTAAAATGGAGATTAACAGGTTTTTAATCACCTGTAACAGATTTAAGTTTCTCTGTCATCTCACGTTAAGAAGGTTTCCTGCATCGAGCAGCAGGAGCTCGTTTACTTCCTGCTTCTTAGTGTAATGAACAGTGGCAGTACAGGCTCAATGTGTTTTTATCTTTATGTTGAATGTGAAGCAGCGAGCAGGACGTTTGCTGCTTCCTCTGATTTACACATTTCCTGTAAACTGATTGCAGTTAGAGACCGGCTCTTTAGTTTAAAAAGTAAATATGTAATCTAATATTCGTCCTCACAGTTTGAAGTGTGTGTTGTGTGTTGTGTTGAAGCAGCGGCCCGTTTTGTTCTCGTATGTTGGACCTCGGATACAGCACAGTGTGTCGTGTGCCGGAGCTGCAGGTTTTGCTTCACCTGAAATAATAAAACTGCTCCTCGTCATCGGAGCCGAGCACACTCAGACTTAAATCCCTCGTGAAGTCGTTTGCCCACTTGCAGCCTCATTAACGCTTCTTTTTTCCGAATGCTTGCTTCCCGCTTGGCAACCAGCAACGCCAGCAAAGCCAACAACTGTTTCCTATCCAGCAGCAATTAGTTCATGGAGGCTGGTTTCATTGTGCCGTGGTTAGTGAGATGTTTGTCGAGTGAGCAGCCCGCTCAGTGAATGGATGAATAACTGAAGCAGCGACCGTGTTTGTCTTCAGGAGGTTTGGAGGAACGCTCGTGACGTGACGGACGTTTAGAAACTCTGCGTGGATGTTTGTGATGCGATGGGTGGAAAAGAAAGAAACTTTGTCCTGAAAGTTTGAAATGTCAGTTTGATTTAAAGAGACTGGACGTAACACGAGATGAACCAAACTGTGTCATCTCTTTATTCTCGACCCAGAAAGTTTACATCGAGAAAATAAGACCTCTTCTTCTTCTAATGTTAGCTAACTGCAGCTAACAGCAGCTAACAAACTGAGCTAACAGCAGCTAACAAACTGAGCTAACTTTAGCTAACAGCGGCTAACAAACAGAGCTAACAGCAGCTAACAGCAGCTAACAAACAGAGCTAACATTAGCTAACAATCTGAGCTAACATTAGCTAACAATCTGAGCTAACATTAGCTAACAATCTGAGCTAACATTAGCTAACAGCAGCTAACAAACAGAGCTAACATGAGCTAACAGCAGCTAACAAACAGAGCTAACAGCAGCTAACAAACTGAGCTAACATTAGCTAACAGCAGCTAACAAACAGAGCTAACAGCAGCTAACAAATTGAGCTAACATTAGCTAACAGCAGCTAACAAACAGAGCTAACAGCAGCTAACAAATTGAGCTAACATTAGCTAACAGCAGCTAACAAACAGAGCTAACATTAGCTAACAGCAGCTAACAAACAGAGCTAACAGCAGCTAACAAATTGAGCTAACATTAGCTAAATGAGGACGGTGGTTCGTTGCTCTGTGTTTGATGTGGTTTGAAGTTTGCAGCTGGTTTCAGCCGCTCTCCAATCGACCACAAAGTCAGTCTCAGGCTGTAAAAACTTCACCCAGACTGTGACGTTTACCTGACGGCGCGGCTGTGATTTAAAAAGACGGCGTCTCTCCTGGCTGCTCCAGTCCATCATATTCCAGATGTGTCTGTATCAGGTTCATCAGAGTCTGTATCTGGAAATTTAATGTACTGCCGATGATCTCATGGTGTCATAGCACTGACGTGATGGATTACATGTTGTTAGGTGTGTGTGTGTGTGTGTGTGTCTGGCTAACAGTAGCAGCTCGGTGGTTTTCATGGCAGTAAAGTGAAGCAGTGAACTCGACTTAATGAAGTAAGACGCGGCTCTCTCGCTGCGTTTGTAGCTGCAGGATCGACCGTGCAGAGACTGTTAAGATTTTATAAGGCAGATACTCAGACAGGAGCTTCAGGGGCAGTGAACACACACACACACACACACACACACACTCACACACACACACACACACTGTAACATACTTGTATGTGTGTCATCTGTTTCTGTGTCATCTCTTCTCTCTAATGTGTCTAATGTATCTCCTCATGTCTCTTTCACTTTCTCTCTCACACACACATACATTGCAATTCAACACACACACACACACCCACACACACACACACACACAGGGAGGGAGTGTGTGCGTCACAGCTGACCCAGTGTCTGACCTGAGCAGGAATCCAGAGAGACCAGCCCTCATCCTGCAGGGAGACACACTTTGTTAGCCTTTAACCTGTGTGTGTGTGTGTGTGTGTGTGTGTGTGTGTGCAGTCATTACACATTCACCAACAGGGGACATTTTGAAGGTTGACCTATCGTCATGCTAAAGTCATGTAACTCTTTAAAATGAACGCCCTCTGTTGGTGAGTTAAAATTATTATTATCATTATGTTATATATTATTTATGTCACTACACGATGACAGCCCACATAAAGTCTTTTTTTTTCAAACTCTGCAGGTAAAACTTTATTTATTCTTCATCTGTAACGTTTATCATCATCAGCGTCACGGTGGAGCTCGAACCTGTGACACGCGGGGCGAGTCGCCAGCTCATCAGGCTGATGGAGATAACTGTCTTTAAAAAAGTCTTATTATTATTTATGATGCATATTTAGGTGATTTATACAGAATAAATAATGTTAATTGTTCTGTACGTCACCGTGTAACGCGGTGAAGGCGGCGCGGCCTGCAGGTTGTCTGTTTGGATTATAATCTGAGTCAGATGAGTTCGATGAAGTCGTTTATTGTTTCAGGGAGTTCTTCCTGCTGCTTCTGACGCTCAGGTGGAAAAAATCCAACGAAAACACGCTGAGCTCATGAGAGACGGGAGACACACACACGGTGACCAGCACACACACATTATTAGTGGTGACAACATTAACTGGCACGCTCGCGTCCGGGTGAAAATCTGATCAGCGCTGTGACGTTTGTGGGTTATTATTAGACGAACTCTGACTCCGTGTTTGTGTTTGTCTGTCAGAACTGATTCATCCAATCTGCAACACGCAAACGATCCAAAGCATGGAGCCAGGAACGTGACCTCACACACTCACTGTAATCTGACCTCTGTGTGTGTGTGTGTGTGTGTGTGTGTGTGTGTGTGAGCTGTCGCCCGTACCTTGTGGTGTCATGCTGTGCACCTCGACCTCTGACCCCGCTGCGATGATCTGAAAACAAAAAGAAAAAACAGAGACAGACGTGATGATGAAAGATCAAACATGATGCAGAAAACTGAATTTGGAGGTGTCGAGAAAGGAGAAAGGAGGGAAGGAAAGAAAAGAAGAGCAGGAAAGGAAGGAAGGAGGGATGACACGGCGGGTAGCGAGGTTTCCTGAGGTCATTGAACGTGTCAACCACCTGAGACGAAACAGAGCGTCAGAGAGGTCAGAGGTGAAACTGCTGTTAATTAAACCAGTTAGAGTGTGTGTGTGTGTGTGTGTGTGTGTGTGTGTGTGTGTGTGTGTAATCCCAAAATATGTTCAGCTGTACTCGAGTATTTATCCTGATTACATTACTTGTCAAACAGTACGAGTGGATGAAAACAGTAAAATAAATACAGAGACGGTCTTTATTGTCATTTACTGGGGTTGTTCTGCTGTTTGCACACACACACACACACACACACACACACACACACACACACACACTGATGCTGGTTAACGTCACACAGTCGGGAGCTGACAGACGCCCTCGATCTTTAACTCGTTACCAGATAAGAGACAGCGGTCACAGATAACAGAAGATTAAAGCTCGTATAGGCTGCATGTACTGATAGCATGGCTAACGTCAACACACACACACACACACACACACACACACACACACACACACACACACACACACACACTTCCCTGTGATTACCTGAAGGGAGGTTGTTCTGCGTGTAGTTCTCACCGTCAGTTTTGGTGTTTGAGGTCAGAGTTTGAATTTTTTATCTCTCTGATGTTCGTCAGCTTTCGGGAGTTACAGGGACGACACACACACACACACACACACACACACACACTCACACACACACACACACACACACACACACTCTGACACTTCGCTGTTTCACCTCAGATGTTTACCAAACACTCTGTAACACTTCAGCCTCCTTAAGAGTAACTCATGCACGACAGAGTGTGTGTGTGTGTGTGTGTGTGTGTGTGTGGGTGTGTGTGTGTGTGTGCGTGTGTGTGTGTGCAGGGATGCAGAGCTCACACCAGAAGAAGTCAACCTGTGACGCGTGTTCATCGTTAGACGCAGAAATAAAACAAAAAGTTTGTCTGAGACAGAGAACGCGGCGTTCAGGAAGTGTCTCTGTTCCAACACGTCCCTGAGGACAAACTGCTGAGGTCGTAACGAGCTGAGATGAGAATAAAATGTCTGATATTATATTTATATTCATCACCTCCCCTGCTAAGCTACGCTAACATGTCTGACATCACAAACAGATCGACCTCGAACTCACCGCGGCCTCCGGCATGAAGCGACCTCGTCATCATAATTAATATTAATAACAATAACTGGGAGCATGACGGCTGACTGAACATGAAAATAACATCCAGGAAACGCTCCTGCAGTGACGTCAGCTGATGAACAGACTTCAGTTCATCGACCGCTCTGTCGTTAAACAGCGAGAGAAGAAGAAGAAGGAAGTCGTGAAGACTCTGCAGTGACTGAGCGTCGCGCTCAGGACAAACACTCTGGCTCTAATATACGTGATTAATTATCTGCTGTCGGAGTTCCTCGGTCTGCTCTGACTCTCCCTCCGTTCTCCTCTTTCTCTAGAAGTTGCAGCAATAACACAAAAGACTTATTGACGCTCGTCTTTGTTGCATCAGTCCGCTGATAAGAGCGCAGGTCATCAGTCAGTGTGCGGTGTCAGGAGACAAAGTCTTTACAGTACCTTACTGTGAAATCACAAGGAAGCATGCTTTTATTTTGACGGGAACAGACTCATGCAGTGAACTTCCTTAACGCCGCGTTCGTTCTTCCTCTGTGGTGCATGAGTCGGTCTCACGCTGCGTTTGTGTTCCTCTGTAACGTGGATTATCTTCCTCTCTGACTGATGGGCTCCTCTGATGGAGGTCACAGCCCGCTGTCATGTGTGAACTGAGGCTGAGCTCATGATGGATCACGGCGCGCTGAGAGGAGGTCACCGCGGCTCCGCTGACGGAGTTCAGCTCCTCTGAGAGGAGGTCGGAGCCGCTGGATGATCATTCATTAATGTACTGACAGAGTCTGCCAGAGAAGCTATTAAATGTTAATTAAACATTTAATTCTCGTTAATCCAGAAAATATTTGTCATTCGGCTCCGTGACTCGAGAAGAAGAGCGACCGCCTTCATGCTCGATTTATGATCCTGTTATGAGCTGCGGCTTGTCGGTCAGAACAAGTTGTTGCCTGCTGACGATGAAATGTGGCTTCTAGTTTCAGGGAGAGGCTGCGGTGTGTGTGTGTGTGTGTGTGTGTGTGTGTGTGTACATCTGCATTACACAGCATGTTTGTTACATTTGTTCCTCTTCCACCTTCAGAGTTAGGTTCGTATTAACGTGTCCACATGTCCGAGGCTGCTGGTGTGCAGGTCAAAGGTCGAGCTCTGCTTATTTTCGTGAGGCCCAGATCTGAAATCTGAGGTGTGGCTGTGAATCAGCAACAATCAGCTGGAGGAAGTCGATTGTTCCAGTCCGGGAAATGAGTGAGACTGTAGAAACTGACTGTGTGTTGTTGTTTGAGCGTTCTTCTGTATTTTTATTATTCAGCATCACTGAAAAAAATATTCCAGAGAAAAGGAGCGAGTGAGACTGAGGTTTGGTTTCTGTATCTACAGCTCATGTGGACATTTATAGTTAAATCTTTGTAGTTTTTCTTCTTTGTGTCTTTAAAACCTGAAAGATGAAACCAGTCAGAGTCACTTTGTCATCGGTGTAATCAAACCAGCCTGTACCAGGCTGTAAACTGTTTATTTCTGCTGTCTAACATGGGGACTTATGGAGACTGACTCACTTCTGGAGCCAGCCTCAGGTGGACGTTAGAGGAACTGCAGCATGTGTTGGCTTCACGACTCAGTGTGTAACGGGAGGACGAGGCGAGACTGGACCTTTAACGTTAAAAATCTTTGTTGAGTCGCCGTCGATGTTCCAGCAGCTGCTGAAGGGATTTGTCTGTGGATGAAACCTGATGAATTAAACGTCAAACGTTGTCACGGCTCAAACTGCTGCAGGATCAAAGACGCTCGGAGAACGACGAGCGTGGTGAAAATGGAAACGTGGAATTAACATCAGCCTCCGACGAGAAGACAGACGTGGACTGAACCCAGATCAGATGATCAGGCTGTGTTTGTGTCTCAGCTGGAGACGCCGGACGGTTTGAGAGATGTCATCCTCCTCCTCCTCCTCCTCCTCCTCCTCCTCCTCCTCCCCCTCCTCCTCCTCATCCTCCTCATCCTCCTCCTCCTCCTCCTCCTCCTCCTCCTCCTCCCTCCTACTTACAGAAATCATTTGCTACATGATGTACGACAGGCCTGAGTCACACATGAACCGCCTGCTCCGTCTGCTCCACCTTCTCTGCAGACGTTTATGTTTTAAAATCTTTTAAGTCTTTTAAGTTGAACTGAATGTCTTTAATTCGCTCCTCGTTAGACTGACGATGATTGGACGACTCCTCCATCATGTGTGGTCCATCACTGTGATCTCTGGTTGCCTGGCGACCAGCGTTAACGATGTCCGTTACTGTAACGGTTTTTTATTTAATCTGAGACTCTTCAGAGAAAGTGAAAGAAAAGAAATCATGAGGGGAATTTTTCTTTTCTGCATCGAGACGAGGGAAGAAAAGAAAAGACAGTTTGTCTTCTTTGTTTCATGGCAGAGGAAACGAGGAGAGGGAGCGAGGTAACGAGGAGGGGGAGGAGGAAGAAAGGACAATGTGCTTCTGGGAGGAATTTGGAGGTTGAGATTTTGTCAATGAACCCCAAAAGAGGGTGGAGGAGGAGGGCGGAGGAGGGCGGAGGGCTGAATACAAACAGAAGAGGGTTGAAGGAGTCAGTAAAGGAGACGGAGAAGGACACACGATGAGCGTCTGTAGATGTCGTCATCAGATAGCTGAAAAGATAAAGCAAAGCTTTTGACAGCGACCTCTCTCCACCCTCTCCACCTCTCTCCACCCTGCACAGTCTGTCCAGCGAGTTTCCAAAGAGAAAACACTGTAACCGTCCAGGAAAATCAAAGATCAGTACGAGCCATGAATCTGTTTTCACGACACGTCTGTGATTCGCCTCCAGATCCAGATCACGGAGTTTCATAACGCTCTGTGCTCGCTCGCGGTCGACAGTCGACGTGGAAAGTGTCAGGAAGCGTTCTCTGTCTCTGTTTCACATTAAAGGAAAAATACAACTCATCTCTTCATAAGATAACTTCATTCAAACACTGAACACATAAAGTTCAGACATTCAATCAGAGGTGAAGCTGGTTCGTGTTGAAGACACGATGGATGAAGAGTAGCGGTGTTTATCTAGTAAACCACACAGACGTTGGAAGTTATTGATACTCGACATCGACTGACCCAAAGAGGTCGACGTCCTCGGCTTCATCGCGGTGTCGGCTAGCCGCCGGCTACTGGATCCACAATGAAAAACAAACGTCTCAGTGTTTGAAACACGAGCTCGAGCTTCAATCAGTCGAACTTTATTTACACAGACTGACCACAACAGAAACACGAGAACATCTGGACCCCAGCTAGCAGCTAACAGCTAGCAGTCAGTGTAGCGTGCACGTTGATCCGGGCCATGGCTCGGTCCGGATGTGTCCTGACAGTTTCAAACGGAGACATTGCTACCTGAAATCACTGCAACAACAAACAGACGAGCTCAGTTTCAGACCTCAGCGGCAATTATGTGTCACTCTATACCTCGCTCGCGTTACCGGGAAAACCGCTCAGAGGAGGGAGCCTTGAAACTGGTTTACCCAGACATGAGTGCAGGTCCGTCTGAGCCGGGCCTCCCGCTGAACTGTGAGTCTGCTGGTTCAGGACTGTTTAAACCTGCTGCACAAAACACGTCTGAACCCAGACTGATCTTTGCTACGTGCTGTTAGGAGCTCGCCGTGCAGGACGGTCAGGTCACAGGTTGGTCGTCTGATGCAGAGCGGCCTCACGGAAACGTGGAGCGGCATTGAATGTCGCCGTGTTGGTCGAGGTGTCGGAGCACAGGCGGCTGCTGCTGACTCTCTCTGTCTCCGGTTTGTTGGGACGGGAAGCAAACACACTCTGAAGAAGCTGTTTCAGATTTCAGGAGTGATCTCATCTGAAAATGTTGGTTTGTCTTTTGTTATTTCAGTTTTTTCATCGATGCCTCTTGAGATGTTTCTAACTGTGAGTGCATAAAAAGAAAAATCATCCATGTCTCGCTGGGAGTTACACACACACACACACACACACACACACACGGAGAATGAGTTACCCGTCACCGAGTCAGGACCTCCGGGCCGGGTGGGTTTGGTTTCTGTCATCCTGCAGACCCGCTTTCATTTGAATCCAAACCTTTGAGCACATGAGCTGCAAGATGCTCCGCTGTAAGTGTTAGCATGTGCTAACTGAGACAATGTGGTGCAGCTTTACGCCGCTGACTCATGAAACAGTCGCTGCATGTGAGAGAGCCAAAAACTTCTTCTTCTTCTTCTTCTTCTTCTTCTTCTTCTTCTTCTTCTTCTTCTTCTTCTTCTTCTTCTTCTTCTTCTTCTTCTTCTTCTTCTTCATGGTCCAAACCTCCTGTGGTTCAAACACTAAAACTCCCCCAGAGCTCTGAGCTCACAGTCCGTGATGCACAGCTACCAAACTGAGCTAACATGAGCTAACATTACCTAACAAACTTTAGCAGATGTTAGTTTCTGAGAGGAAAGTTTCATTTTCTTCAGTATCATAATTTCATTTAGCAGATGACTCGGTTTATTCAGTTACATTTTTCACGGTTGGAAACATGAAAAACTTCTAACGTCCTAAAAATGTCAGACGTCGACTGTTCTGATGAACTCTGTTGCTGTCGGTGATCCTGCCAGACGTTCCGTGGAGAACCAGATGTTTTCCGTGTGGCGTGAGAAACATCTGCCAGCAGACACACACCAGGTTACACACACACACACTCAGTATCGAGTTGTTTTAAGTGTGTAAACCGAAGGCGTTGGCGGTGTGTGATAATCATAAAAATGCAGAGCAGACAGGTGTGTCTGACAGGTGAGGAATCCCGTCAGGTTTTTAATCTAATTGCGTTTTTATCAGCGGGCGATAACGGGCCGTCTGGTCCCGCTCGGCGCGGGCGAGGTTCTGTCACTCATGTTGTCACGTGAAGCTAAAATAAACTTTAAAGGCTTCTCTTGCTCAACAGCTCGAGGGAGAGAAATCGTTTCCTCTCCAGATGTAAATCATCATGTCAGCGCCTGGAATCAGAAACAGACGTAAATATGACGTCCTATTGTTTTTCTTCTCCGATGTTTGACTTGATTTACCCGAGGAAGCGTTCGCCTCGCTGCGAGCACAAAAACAGACTGTGACTTCGATGTCAGCGGTGGGAAGTTCAAGTCCTTTTACTGAACCGGACCGCCGACTCCCGCACGGTAAATCGGACGAATCTTTGATTTGAGTCACTCCGTAGCTCTCTGTGGAGTCAGATAAAAGGTTAATTGAATTAGTTCAAAGTGAACGACACGTTCCCGATCGACACGCCGCTATCCGTTATATATAATCATCGAGTTTTATTGGTTAATGGCTGTGGTCAAAATGTTATTACGCAATTAACTCTGAATGAAACCGACTTCATCAGTGTCATAAACGCAGAAACATTCTCTCGTCTGTCTTCAACCTTCTGAGTTTAAGTTTCTCTTTAGATCAACTGAGCCGCTTCGATAACTCGCCGCCGTGACTTCGTGTCTTCATCAGAGCTTCGAGCTCTCACGAGATAACGAGAATCTTCATGATCATAAATCACAGAGACTCTTTTCAAGTGCAGTCTGTGAATATTTAGCTCGAACGACAGTTAAATGTTTTCAGTATGAAAACTTTGGCTTCGATCGGACCCTGCAGTGTTACACTGAACACACTCAGTAGCTGTGTGTGTGTGTGTGTGTGTGTGTGTGTGTGTGTGTGTGCAGGACTCGTTTGCCTCAGCGCCTCGACACTCGAACACGTGCAGCGTTTCTTTGTTTCTTTGTAGATTTTTTGGGTCAATCTGACAAAAAACTCGGAGCGCCGTGCTGAAACGTGTTCTCACACACACACACACACACTCCATTTTAATGAAGTGATCCCTTTTAATCACCTTCCTGATTGCAGGTAATCAGCGTTCATCACGGCGAACAATCAATCACACACACACACACACGTAGACTTAGACCCTGCATAGACTTCCATTCATTTCTTGAAGACTTGCAGGTCTCTAACCTTCAACCACTGACCCAAAAATCAGTTTCTCCCAACAGACGAGACACGTTTGTTGTCCCCAATTAACTGGTCTCACACACACACACACACACACACACACACACACACACACAGATGTTAGACAGACTCATTCACTCCTCCACACACTCACATACCTCCTCACAGTGAATGAATCTTTCCACTGATCTGTTTGTCTCTCTCTCTCTCACACACACACACACACACACACACACACACACACACACACACACACACACACACACACACACACACTCTCATACGTTTGCTGTGCAGGTGTTCGCACACACCCAGCTCTGAGCATTTGTTCTGCTTGAAGTGTTTACCATTATCATTACACACACACTTAGCATTAGCTCACTGGCCGTGTTCGACGTACCTCTGACTCTGACACTGAAGTCACGTGACTGATCAGCTGTTTCCTCGTGGCTCTCATGGCCCCACACATTAATTTATGAATTAACATTAAAACATGAAACAAAAACAAATGTCTGATTTACTTTAACATTAGCTTCACATCACAGAGCTTTTCATTCAGTGTTCCTGATTATCTGATTCAGCTCTTAGTAATCACACAACAATACACACTCACACTCTTTGACGTGTGTGTTCATAATAACTGAATCCTCACGTTCAGACTTCACAGAACGTGCTTCATAAAACAGCTGCAGAAATCCACGAACCCCTCGAAGGTGTTTTTTAAATCAAAGATTTGAATCGTGTTCGCACCAAACGTCTCGTGTTTCCATCTGGACGCTCAGCTGGAGCTGCCACATCAGCTCCAACATGTGATCAGAGCTCAGCGACTGTGTCAGTCCACAGTAATGTTCTGTAGTGCACGTGTATTCAGCCAAACACTGCAGTAATTATAGAGTTACTGTGACAATCACAGTAACCAATGATGTACTGCACGTTCACTTGTCAACAGCTGCCACTCACAATAACTATTTACAGAGTATATCAGAACATGAACGGACCCTGCTGCAACTTCTATTAACTCTTCATAAAGAAACTGAGAACCTTCACAGACGACTGAGAACCTTTCATTGACCAGTCAGCACGAATCCAGATCACAGCCGACCAATCAGAAGCAGTCAACATTTGTCTGATTTGCATGCAGACTCGGTGAAGCTCCGATCGCGAGGCCGAGCGGCTGCTCTCCTGCTTTAATGCACTCTGTCTTTATCTCCACATACTCACTCCCCTCAGGCAGAATTGATTCTGCTGCAGAAAGTTTCGTGTTTTTACACATTTTTAATGCATTTTCTTGAGGACGGCTCGACTTTAAATACGTGGGAGTCTCTATAAGTTATCAGGGAAACTAATGGAAAACTTCAACCAGAAAATGACAAATCTGAGCCCACGATGGTTCAGCGTGACGCAAAGCGTTTGGTTTCCTCTTGTCTTCAGTATTTCATGTCATATTTTGCGCCGCGTCCCCCTCAGGGAGCGTACTTTGAGATATCTCCTGCTAAGTTTGCTTTCATCATGCGCTCTATTTCCCATCGTTGGTTCCCGTGATGGATGGGATCTATAGGACACGGTGAGGCAGAGCCAAGAGCAGCGGGTCCATAAAACTCAAACTCTCCAGCTCGAGTCTGAAACCGCAACGGACAAGAACCTTTGAAAAATTCAAAACTCAAATTTACGTCATTTGTTTTCAGTAAAAGTTTGTTTTTTTGTTTCATTAACTCGTAGAACACAAAGAAGATTTAAATCTGTTGGACCTGCTCGAACTCAGAGTCCATGAATCAACTTTAAGACAAGACAACTGAGATCCGAGCGCAGACAGACCTGATGACAATCACAGCTTCATTTATTCTGTTTTAACGCCGTGTGTGAAACTCTAAGTGTGATTAAAGGACGTACAAACAGACGCGGTCGAAGTTTCTCTTCACGGCTGGTTAGTAAGCAGAGCCTCTGTCAGGCCCGGCGAAGGTGCCGTGATTTATTCCTTTTTAAACACATTCTGTTGTAACAAATGTACCGTGCTGCATTCAAAGACACGACTCGCCGTCACAGCAGCGTCTGCGCAGTGTGGGGTCCGAATGTCATGACAGTCTCGTGGAGTTTCACGGTTAATTTCCTGCGCTCATTCAGGTGATTATTTTCAGCGAGGGGAGGTCAAACTCAGCTGACAGACGGCGGCAGAGAACTGGGAGAGTTTCAAGGTCAATTATTTACTTTGACTCAAGTTAAGATTTACAGCCGGAGCTCATGAATTTACCTGCAGTCGACCCGAAAGGCACCAAATTAATCACAGGTGGAAACAAAGACTGACTCAGAGTCTGAGAAACTATTTTAAATGTACTACAGCTGCACTGAAGATTATTTTCATCGTCCATTAACCTTCATATTCAGTGTCAGGGGACGTCACAGAGACCAGTTTTAGACAGTCTACGGGACGTCACGGAGACTACGTCCAGGTTTTAGACAGTCTGCAGTCACAGAGACTACGTCCAGGTTTTAGACAGTCTGCGGGGACGTCACGGAGACTACGTCCAGGTTTTAGACAGTCTGCGGGGACGTCTCAGAGACTACGTCCAGGTTTTAGACAGTCTGTATCGGAGTAGTCTGGACTGCGCTCATGAGTTGAACACTAAGAAAACATGACCCGTCACGACTGTAAGGTCTTGTGCCGTAAACCTTCCTGTTGTTTTAGGACAGTTCTCTGCAGGTGGAGGTAAGTGACCTCTTGGAATGAGACCCAGCCGTGTTCCCTCCTCTCCTCGCTGCGGTTATCATTCACAGCTCAGCAGAGTCGAGCTGACAGCGTTACAGAGTAAACAGAGCGTCGGCTCGGGCAGAGTTTCAGGGTTAATTTGCTCTGCTTGTTCACGTCGTTTTCTGCCTGCTTTAGCATCGACTCCCCAGAGAGACCAGAGGCAAAGGCTGCGAGGCCTGGCTGATGAACTGCTGCTGCTGGAGTGTGTGTGTGTGTGTGTGTGTGTGTGTGTGTGTGTGATGAATTATTCACATCATTTACTTATGTAAAAGTAGAAACAGCACACTATAAAACTACTTTATTACAGGCTGAAGCCACGAAGAGAAGCAGCGTTAAACTCCATACACTGCTATAATAATAAATCATATTTAATAACCTGAGCTAACAGCAGCTAATAAACTGAGCTAACTCATGTTAAAGGGACTTAATGACATTTAAAGTTTCACATGTTGGACTCGTGTCATCTCTCTCAGATTTGAAGAACGGGTCGGCGGTCTTCTGGGAGGGCGGAGTCAGCGGCGGGTATCAGGCGTTGCTGTTGGACGAGGATCAAGGATGGCTGCTGGTCGGAGGGAAGGACCACATCTACCTGCTGAGACCCGACAGCTTGGATCTGCCGACTCGTATGGTGAGTCATTAAAACGCAGAGCTGATCAGAATAATGAATTCTGTTTAAAGACAAAGAGATTTTAATTGTTTTCATGTGTACAACTCAAACTCAATCAGATCTACTGGCCGGCTGCCAGAGAACACGTGGAGCACTGCCGGCTGGCGGGGAAAAGTCTGGAGGTAAGTGACTTTAAATCAGGATAAAAATGTGACACGATAAACATCTTTACACATGTTTTATGAGTTTATTTGATATGCAGAGAGTTTGACATTTAAATGCACTTGTCCACTTTGTTGCTGAGTGTTAGACGAGATGTTTGATGCCTCACATGCCTGTACCCGGAATACTGTGTGAAGCTGCAACCAGCAGCTAGCTCACTTAGCTTAGCATAAAAGGACCTTCCTGCTAAGCTAACAGGCTCCTGGAAGCTTCATATTTGTCATGTATGGTTCATGTACTGGTCAGTGTGTGATCATGTTCACCTTCAGCGTCTCACAGACGATCGTTGATGTCTGTATCGTTGTTACATGATGAAAATAGAACGTTGATATATTTTATTGTTTCATTATTACAGACAGACTGTGCTAACTTCGTGCGGCTGCTGCAGCCGTTCAATAAGACCCACGTTTATGCCTGCGGTACCGGAGCCTTCCATCCACAGTGCACATACCTGCACTTAGGACACAACACAGAGGTAAACACACATTCATGTGTTTGTTCATTTAAATCTATAAATTTACTTTAATATGAATTTATTTATCATAACTTTAGGTTGTGTTTGTTTCTTATATTATAGAGACTCAAGCTCACCGCTCCACCACAAACTGAGCTAGCATTAGCTAACAGCAGCTAACAAACTGAGCTAGCATTAGCTAACAGCAGCTAACAAACTGAGCTAGCATTAGCTAACAGCAGCTACAGTTATCAGCAGTTCATTGTCCATCAGGATGTTAGTGCTGTATGAATGACAGACACAGAGTCCGTCTCCTCGTCCTCCAGTGTGTCGTCATTGTGTTTGTGTGTGGTCTCTCTCTCTCTGGCAGGAACCATCGTTCACTCTGTCTCACGTGTTCGAGTCCGGCAGAGGAAAATGTCCCTTCAGTCCCAGAGAGCCGTTCACGGCCCGACTGACCGGTAGGTCTCGTCCAGTCCGCCCACACTCGCACACCAGTGGACACTTAAATCATCTCCTGTCGTGTCCGCGTCACTGACAGCGTACAATCCCTGCACTGTCTCACTGCTGGCTGCAGTGTGTGTGTGTGTGTGTGTGTGTGTGTGTGGTCTGTTTCACTTATTCACACACTGTCGTCAGCGTCTGTTGCCCAGAGTGACATTATGGAGATAAAATGCATCGACTGCATTTGGATCCTGCAGACAGAGACCTCCTCCACCTCCTCCACCTACACAACCTCCTCCACCTCCTCCACCTCCCATCAGTCAGCTTTAAGTTATCAAGCTGAGTTTTTTAAAGCTGATAGTTGTGAGCAGTAAACACACGGAGGGATGGAGCTGCAGTGTTTATCTGTGGAGCTGAGACTGAGCCTCACTGACAGACTGAGTGAATATTGAGCTGACACATTTTGTCATTCCCGACATGTAACAGTTTCTTTCTGTCTGCAGACGGTGAACTTTATGCAGGCACCTCCGTCGACTTCATGGGAGCCAACGCTGCCATCTTCCGTACGTCTGTGCAGGGCAGCAGTCAACATTACATCCGGACTGAAGCCTACGATCACAACTGGCTCAACGGTGAGAAGATCCAACAACACCGACAAACACCATTTCTCTCCTGGTACCACGGTGCCATGTTCTGGTTGGAGCTGCCATGAATCACCATGAGACCGTATTCTCTGTCACCCGGTTCTGTTGCCCGCTCACCCAGCTCTGGTTCTGGTGCTCATCCCTGAGCCTGGAAACCTGATCCACCTGGTTGCACCTGGTGCAGCTGGTAGTTCAGAGTTCAGGGTTCCTCTGAACTCTAAATCTGTCTTTTTGAGCCCAGAAGGCGGGCCGGTGTCCAGAGTGACGACAGTTTTTATGTTTTTGACCTTCAGGAGTGAAAGTGAAGTGTTTTTGTCCTCCTCTCTCACTAAAGCGATCACTAACACTCTCCCGTCTCGCTCTCAGAGCCGGAGTTCGTGGGCTCCTTCTCCATCCCCGACACTCACAGTCCAGACGACGACAAGGTCTACTTCTTCTTCAAGGAGAGGGCGGTGGAGGCCGGACAGTGGGACAAGAGGGTGTACAGCCGAGTGGCTCGAGTCTGCAAGGTAGAAGACAGAAAGTTTCTGTTTATGGACTAACCTCCAACTTTCATATTTTATCTGTAATGTTCCCTTTGTTCCTCCACCCTGTCTTTATCTGTCATACTCCACCTCTCGCTGCCTCCGTCCAGAATGACGTCGGCGGGAAGAGGAGTCTGATCAACCGTTGGACCACGTTCCTCAAAGCCCGGCTGGTCTGTTCTGTCCCCGGCCCGTCCGGAGTCGACACCCACTTCGATGAGCTCGGTAACGCTTCCCTCCTTTTCCTTCCTTCATCTCCTCTGTGACCTTTGACATCACGTCCCTGCATCTTTACTTCATCTTCCTCAACTTCGACAAGTGAGCAGTGTCCCCTCCTTTCCTTTCCTTCCCTCTGTCCTCCTCCCTCGTCTGTTCTCACTTCAGATGACCGAGCTGTAAACTCTCTTTGAATCATCTGAGCTCATCTGGCAGAGAGAGCGCAGAGTATTTCCAGTTATTCTGAGACAAAACGGCTGACAGGGACTCTTTGTTTCAGGGACTCGTCTTCAGATTCAGACAAACTGATTCTAAAAATGTCTTCATGTTTTTCCAGAGGACATCTTTGTCCTGGAGACCAAGGACCCTCAAAACCCGACAATCTACGGAGTCTTCAGTACATCCAGGTGAGAACGTGTTCAGCAAGTTGCATTCAGCATTGCTGCTTGCCCAGCTCCGGTTCTGACACGACACTGGCTCCACTCCCCGTCAGCATTCCTCTGAAAGCTCCTGTGGTACAAACACTAACGCTCCCCCGGTGCTCTGAGCTCACAGGCAGCCCAGCTAACAGACTGAGCTAACATGAGCTAACAGCAGCTAACAGACTGAGCTAACATGAGCTAACAGCAGCTACAGCTGTCAGCAGTTTACTTCACTGTCCATCATAAACTCCAGTTCCAAATCCAGTTTCACCAGAATCTGTGAAATAGTTGGTGTGTGTTCTCCACAAAGAGAGGCCATAATATAAGTAGATTTACAGCACACACACAGACTGATCAAACAAATCCAAACAAAGACTTTTAATCTGCTGTAAATGAAAAACACTTCTTGTTCTGCTGTTTCTCCAAACACACGAGAAATATTGAAGAAAATCAGTTTTAAAAAGACAACAGACGGGAGCGTTTCATCTTCGTCTGAGCTGGAAAATGAAGACAGATGGTCATGGCAGAGACACTACAGGCTGTACAAGGTCACGCATCGACAGAAACTACCATAAAATAACAGATCACCTGTACGATCACGCACAGCACCAACTATTTCACTGATTCTGGTGAAACTGGATCATATTTTATGGAGAAAATGTTTCCTGGTTTTCCCTCTGATGTCCTCCGGCTGCTCCTCGACTCTCTGTGATTTACAGAGTTTATGATGGACAGTGAAGTAAACTGCTGACAGCTGGAGGTTTACAGGTGGAGAAATGTTCTGTTACTTCTTCATCTTTTGTTGGAGTTTGTTTGTTTTCTTGGAAAGAAATGATTAGTTAGGGAGGAGCTCCTCCACCTTCACATGCACACTCCAACAGGCCGACACGTGCACACCCAGTGGGATGGAGGGTCAGAGGTCAGGCGTGGGTGGGTGTCGGGGTCAAAGGTGAAGAGGCCCAGCTGGTGGTGTTATTGTAACCCTGTTGTAATAAAACACCCCCACCTCTGTTTCCTCTCTCCTCCTCTCCTCTCCTCTCCTCTCCTCTCCTCTCTCCTCCTCTCCTCTCCTCTCCTCTCCATCCCTCCTTGCTGCAGCTCCATATTTCGTGGTTCAGCAGTGTGTGTGTTCTCCATGGCCTCCATCCGTGCTGCGTTCAACGGACCTTTCGCTCATAAAGAAGGTCCAGACTATCGCTGGGTGGAGTACAAAGGCCGCATCCCATACCCGAGACCTGGCACCGTGAGTACACAGACTGAAGTACTCCCACAGCCACGACTGACAGAAAACAGACTTTCTTTATCATATTCTGTAAAAATGTTTGTTTTTGTTACAATGAGTGTGGTGAAGCTCCACACAGCACTGGAACACTTTCTGGTGAATCAATCTTTCTGTATTTATTCTTGGTCTTGGTGGTCGTGGGCAGTAGGAGCTGTTGGTCACTTGAAGCTCACTTTGTAAATCTGGTGTGGACAGGTTGGTTTTTATGTTCCCGTGAGATCAGACTCATGACAGCGAGCCGATGAAGCTGTGAGAGGCTCAGACTGAACTCTGGGAAAGCTCAACCTGTCAGGACGGCCGACGTTTGAGTGCGTCAGGTGTTATTTCATTGTCCCTGCTGGGGTTTTCACCATGTTGTTGACCAGATTCGTTCATCGATCTTCACATCTTTAAATATTTCCTCCCCAGCGTCACTGTTCCTCCTCTGCTGACTTCTTTTATCTCATTTTTTAATATTTCAGCTGTTAATCATATAAAACTGTTCAAAAGTCGTGAATCTTCAGCTCACACATGAGTTTTTGTACTTTGGATGACTCAGAGTATTTCAGTTTGTTCCAAACATTTTTGGCTCAGCTGACAGCCCATAAAACAAACTCACAGGTTAACCGTCTTCAGTGTGAACGTGTGTTGGAAATAATTCAGCTAATCACTGATTTATTCTTCTCAAATTGTTTCAAAGTTTTTAGAGATCAAGAAGAAAGTTCAGACAAACCAGAGAACAGTTCACGCTCTGTTTCTCTTCAGATAAACTCAGTTTTAAAGATCTTCTCGAGCGCTCGATGTTTCTCTGACAGTTTTTCTTCTTCTTAAACAATCTGAGTTTCACCGGACGCTGTCGCCCTCATCAGCACCTGCCTGCACCGTCATGGCCGTCGCCTCGACACCTTTCATGCTGATAAAGATTCTGTTCTTGTCCGTCAGTGTCCCAGCGAGACATACGACGCTCTCCACAAGTCCACCAAGGACTTCCCGGACGAGGTGGTGAGCTTCATGCGGCAGCACCAGCTGATGTGGGAGCCCGTCCTGCCTCTGGGCGGCAAACCCATCCTGACCAAAGTCAACGCCGCCTACATGCTGAAGAGGGTCGTGGTGGACAGGGTGGACGCTGAGGACGGACATTATGACGTCTTACACCTGGGAACAGGTGAGGAGGGCGATACCAAGTGTAAAATGATGTAAAATATTTGTTGTTGAAAGCGTGAAAGTACAATTTATGATCCGCGAGAATTCAGTCAAACTGCCTGCGAATGTGGCATGAAGGAAGGAATAACAGAGAGATTATAAGAAGCTTCATTTCTTGTTGTTTCAGTGGAAATAAAAACAGGTGAACGTGTCGGACAGAGAAATTAAAGACTGAAAACACAAAGTGAAGCATGAGTGGACAAAAGAAAACAGATGGAGACGTAGAGGACGGCATGGAGGCAGACTGACAAACGCTTTCTTATAGAAACCAAAAGATTTAAAAGAAACTATACAGAGGACAGAGCAAAGGGTTAATGCTGATAGATGAGGTGGGTGAAGACATGGAGGGTGGGAACTGCAAAAAAAACAAAATAATGGTTTAAAGAGTCTTTCAGGATTTAGGAAATACCTTGAATACCTTGAGAAACCTTCTGGGTTTTTCAAAAATCGGCAGGTAATAATTTTTTGTGACTTTTAAATGTAGCAGAAATACACGAGAGGCGCAAACTGACGGCAGGTCAGTCGAGTAAAAAACCAACAGGGAAAAAATCCCGACAAGAAAAAGAAACAAGTTAAAAAATCTTTCGACAGCTTCATATTTGAACCAAACCACGTCGTTAAAGTGTCACAGAGGATGACGGACTGCGCTTCATTTGTTCATTTGTTGTGTGTAAACATTCAGCATCCATTCATTATCTTTTCAAAGGTTTACTGTTCTATCCTGAAGCTACACTTCTGAGCGTGTCTGCTCTCTGTAAGTGTGTGTGTTCATAAAAAGCCTGAAGCTGTATGTAGGTAATGGTGATCCTGTGTGTGTGATTAATGGTGGAGGTTATTTAACTGCTGGTGACAGGCCGAGGGGCCAGAGGTGGTCCGACGGCTCCATACGTCTCCTCTAAGTGGATTCCTCTCCAGCATCTCTCATCTCCCCATCAACTGCACATTTACCTGCTGATAAATGCTCTTTGTGCTCTTTCAAGTGCTCCAATTTTCACGTTATATGAGCAGGACGGGTCTTCTGACTCGTCTGGTACTTTTATTTAGTTGCCGTTTGTTAGGAAAGATAGTGCCCCTCTTTTTATATATCACAGTGCTTAGCCACGTGTTAGCGTCAGGATGGTTTACTCTAAATATAAAATATACTTTAAGAAGTCTTCAGGTTTCTCTGAGGTCGTGCACATGCAGTGGCTTTCTAAATCCAGTTTCAGTTTGTCATCTTAGAGAAGTCACACAGATTATCAAAGCGTATGCAGACGATGTTCAGAACATTTCTTACATCTCAGTGCTGACAAAACAAAAAGGTTTTCTTGGCTTTGAGGTGATGGAAAGTCTCAGTTCTTGTTCTGAAATTCAGGTGTGTTTATGGACATGGTTCTGAATCTGGACCAGCTTGTCAAGTGTTTGTTTAATTCCTGTTTTTCCAGCTGCAAAGCTCAGGCCCATTGTGTCTGAAGTGGAGATGGAAGTGATAATTCATGCCCTTATTTCATTCAGACTATTGTTACTTGTTTTTGCACATTGTCTGTGTGTTTGTGTTTATTATGTAGGTTATAAGTTACTTCTGTCTGTTTGTGGTGTGTACTACACCACAGAACTTACACAGATTATCAAAGCGTATGCAGACGATGTTCGATTGTACATTACATTTAAGCCTAAAATTGTAGCTGACTGCCTAAACTCTATAAAGATTGGAGGGCAGAACATTTCCTACATCTCAGTGCTGACAAAGTTCTGATCCAAGTCTTTGTTCAGAGTTGATGGAAGGTGTCAGCTCTCTTTCCTCTCCTGTTAAAGCCTCCCTACAAAATTCAGGTGTGTCTGCGGACGTGGTTCTGAATCTGGACCAACTTGTCAAGAGTTTAATTCATTCCTGTTTTTCCAGCTGCAAAGCTGCACTGTATCTGAAGTGGAGATGGAAGTGATAATTCACGCCTTTGTTTTATTGTATTCAGGGTATTGTAACTCCTTATCCACCTGCCTCAGCAACGATTTAGAAATTGTTTATAGTTAATGTTAGCGTGTCCTCAGGTTCCACCAATACAGATTCTTTAGATTTCTCTGAGCTCATGCAGTTGAGGCTTTCTAATTCAGTTTTAAGCACATATTCATCCTTATTAACAGCTTTAGAAGTTAGATAGATTATCAAAGCTTATGCAGACGATGTTCAATTATACGTTTCATTTAAGCCTAAATCTTTAACTTACTCAACTATAAAGATTGGATGGGAGACACTTTCCTACATTTCAGTGCTGACAAAACATCGATTTGAAGGCTTCAAGCAGGCAAAGTAAACATGGGAATATATTCAAAATAGAGAGTACATTGATTTTGTTGCTGCCTCTGTCCACAGCAGTACTTTGCTTCGCCTCAGGCTGGTCCTCTTGTAGCATCATGCCCACAGATATCTGTCAATAAAAGATGTTTGTCGGTGATAGTTTGATCCTAGATCTGACAGAACAGTGAACAATGTCACTGTTAGACATGCATCTTCATGTTTTTACGGACGAGATCCGGCATGTTTTGGAGATATTTATCGATGAGCTCGCATGGTGCACAAATATTTATAAAGATGTTCATCGTCGGCGTCTCTTTCAGGACTTCTTGATTTGTGGCTTCTTCACGTTTCTTTATTTTTTTTGCCTTATTGGGTCGAGACTCAAAGAGAAGAAGAAGAAACTCTGGCCTGCTGTCAGACTCTAAAAAGAAATGTTACAGAGGACATCGCGTTCATCTTTAGTCCATGTAGGGTAGGCTTGTATGACAGACTCATCCCACACACACACACATGCACAAACACACACACACACACACAAGATGCTCCCAGGGAACCTCATTATGAGGTTCCCTGGGAGCATCTTGTGTGTGTGTGTGTGTGTTTGTGCTCCATTACAGTGTGCTTACAAACAGTGTGTAGCTTCACTGTAACAGCTGGTGTGTGTGTGTGTGTGTGTCTGCAGTAAATCCTTCCTTTTTTTACATTGTGTTAGGTTTAGTTTGTGGATTCCTCCGTCGCTATGGTTACCCCTATAGAAACACGTCCTTGCGCCGCGTTGGCAGCGTCCATTTAAACTCAGCGATCGCGCTGTGAACTTGACGCTCGAGGCCAGATCAACTTTTTTCTGTGACGCGTCTTTGGAGCGCAGACATCAGGCAGAAACAATCTGCTCATGATCAACGCGCTGGTATGAAGCCAGCGTTCCAGGGAAAATGTTCAAGAAATTTAATCCACAGAAAAATGGAAAAATTGTGTCTGACAGAAAAAAATGAAACGTGACGCCAAAATAAGCAACGTTTTAATTTGTTTAGTGTTCTGCTGTTATTTGTCTTCATGGGATGTTTCCAATGAACCAATAAAACATTTATTAAACAGTAAAATGAAGAAAATTTTATTCAAAGTCTGCACACCTTAAATTCAGACATTGAATCATTCAGATCTTCTTCATGGGATAAACATGTTTGTTTGCAGTTGAAGAAAGATCTCACATGTTGAAATATTTTGTCCAATCAAAGATACTTCAGCTGTTTGGCTTTCTTCGTTTGAGTAAAGAGGTTTTAGGTGTTGAATCAGTTTGTATGTATCTACTTTGTAAAATATAAAATAATGACAAATAAAATATTTGGTTCAAAGCCAAAATCATCCTGTGTTTCTGTTTTTGTTGCAGATGACGGGAAGGTGGTGAAGGCCGTGTCGGTCATCAAAGACAACTGGGACACCGAGGAAATCATTCTGGAGGAGCTGACTGTCTTCCAGGTGACCAATAAAGATCAACATGACAACATTAATTAGTTAACTTTTCAAACTTCACCTGCAGCAGACACAGCGTTGTCGTCTGTTCACATCACAATCTGGACTTTTATGGCCAAAACCAGAAACTTGTTTTCTCGTGCCCGTCCTCGCGTGAAGTTTCCAATGGAACATATTTGTCTGGAAGAAGTCCACTAAACAGAAAAACAGATAGCAGGGCACATTTTTCCCAAGGTCCTCTGTGTAAATAAGCTGATGGGGAAGAGGAGGAGAGAGAGGAGCGAGGAGGAGAGAGAGGAGAGAGAGGAGGAGAGAGAGGAGGAGAGAGAGGAGAGAGGAGATGAAGTAAAAACGTGGTGATGTGAGGAAATGAATGAAGAAAGATCAGGAAGCTTTAAAAACAGAGCGCAGGTGAAGGGAAGGAAGAAAGACAGAACACGGACACAAACAAACAAACCGGACGCTCTTTGTTATTTACTCATTAAAACAGGAAGTGAGCCACTTCCACCAGCTGACACACATTTGATAAACTGCAGTGTTTGTTTCAGTTTGCTCTCAGCTGACGGCTGACCCGGAGCCAGCGGTCGGTCAGTTTGTCGGCCGTGACACGACACGGGGGAGCCAGATCACCGTGCAGACCCTCTCTCTTCATCCCTCAGCTCAGAGCGGTGGTCAGGGGTCATTGACTCCCTTTGTGCGGCGCTGAAACGAGTCAGTGAGCCGGAGAAAATGGAGCTGAGGGTAATTCAGTCCTCTGAAGGAAGAAAGAGGCTCATTAGATTTGTAATCTCAGGAGCTGCCGCAGCGTTTGACGGGCCCCTTCATCTCCGAGGCTGAAATATCAGTTTTCAGTTTTTAAGACATCCGTCTTCTTCGTGTTGTTCCAGGTGTAGTTTCTGTGAAGTTATATGGCGCCTTTTATTTTAAATTAACCTGAAGGTGTGTTTGGATGCGTTTTGAAGTTTCTCATCAGAAACATCAAAATTCAAAAGAACTCTGAAAACACAGGAAGCCGGTCGCGATGTAGCGAACGCTGAAGTCACTCCGACACTCTGCACCTCCAACTCTGTCTATTAAAAGTTCATCTGACTCTAAACTTTTGTTCACACTCGTCCGTGTTCTCCTGCTTTCTCCTGCAGACTCCTTCTCCCATCCTGAGCATGGAGCTGTCGACCAAGAGGGTAAGTGAAGGAGTAAACTTCAGTTTCAATGAAAGGAATAAAAACAGACCGTTTGACTCTTAAAGAAGTTTTTAGTAAGTCAGCGGCAAACCGAGAACTCCAACTACATTTTTGCTGAGATCCTCATCGATGAATCGTGAGACGTTCTGGTGGGAGTCGAGCACATTTCTTTGATGGATCTGCAGCACCTTAAACTCCCGTGATCCTCTGTCATGTTTCCTCTCCGTGACAGTCGGACGGATGACGAACGCACACGAGTGTAATGAAATGTTTTTTCTTTCTGCTCCACAGCAACAGCTGTACGTGTCCGGCGAGCTCGGCGTGGCCCAGCTGGGCCTCCAGAGGTGTGAGTTATACGGGACCGACTGCGCCGAGTGCTGCCTGGCCCGAGACCCGTACTGCTCCTGGGACGGACAGACCTGCTCCAGGTTCTTCCCCACCAGCAAGAGGTAACGAACACGGAGGCTCGATGGCTTTATCCAAGAAATGAGCTTGAACATGGGGACCTACGGAGACTGACTCACTTCTGGAGCCAGCCTCAGAGTTTGACCTTCAGATGTGTTTCAGTCTAATAAAGCTCTGGTTCCCAACCTGTGGGTCCCGGCTCCTACTAGAGGTCGCCAAAGCTTCATGAGGAGTCGTGAGGCGTTCAGGGCTCATTGTTCAGTTTGTTATCAGCTGCTCTCTTCTGTTATCGTTCTGCATGAAACATCCATAAAATATGTCACTTAGTGAGTCAGCTCCATGATGAAAACACCCCTGAGGAGGAGGAGGGGAGCAGGGGGAGGAGGAGGAGGAGGAGGAGGAGCAGGGTCAGAGAGCGACAGACGGAGACATGACAATGATTTTTTACCATGACTGAAACAACATGCTGTGTTTTCATAGTCTGTTCACGCTCCGTGTTTCCTCATTCATGATCATACTAGCTTCATATTTTCAGTCCTGAGGAGGAGGGAGGAGGAGGAGGAGGAGGAGGAGGAGGAGGAGGATTTAATGCTGTTTGTTATAGGACTTTATCTAAAGGCAGCTGCGTTATCTGCTGCTGTTTACTGTAACTGTTACAGACAATAATGTAATGTTTATTTAACACATTCTAAATGTGTGTGTGTGTGTGTGTGTGTGTGTGTGTGTGTGTGTGTGTGTGTGTGTGTGTGTGTGTGTGTGTCAGGCGGGCTCGGAGACAGGATGTAAAGTACGGGGACCCCTGGAGTCAGTGTCCAATCACAGAGGACGGTAAGGATTTCCTCCGTCTGATGTGAATGAACTGTTTCTGTTTGTACGATTGTCCTGGCGGCGGTTACGTAACGGGCGGCCGACCAGCCGGCGAGGTTCGCCTGTGCTCAGAGGATTTCCACACACACACACACACACACACACACTCAGTGATTGATGACTTTTATTTTGAAGTGCCATCGCAGGGATGGAATGTGAAGCGTCAGTCGGGACGGTCTGTCTGCTGGCTCCGTCACAGTTTTCATGGGTCGATTTCTTTACTGAAGTAAAAAGAAAACACCCAAAATCCAAACCCAAGTTGTCTGACGTCACTTTGTCTGTTTGTCTGCAGAGCTCACTAAAAGTTACATCAGTGCCTCATCTGCATATTTAAACAATAAATAATAAACAATAATCGTCTTAATGTGAGTACTGATGAAGTTTGCGGTGATCTGTGAGTTCACCTGAAGTGTCGTTTCCTCTGAGACAGATCTGAACTCCAGCAAACAGAAACTTTGAACATGTAAATATGGAATAAACTCTTAATGTGATGAGATGTTCATGTGATCAGCTGTGGCAGTTTGATGGTGACATCAGTTTGAATCCTGGTCAGTGAATTAAAGGATGAACTGAAACAAACTCCGTCTGTTAGCAGAAGTAGTGCGCGCTCTAGAGGCTGCACTGTGTAACTGCAGCTCCTCTGCAGGATGAAGTGTATCAGTGTTTTCCGTCTGTCGTCACTTCACGTGCTGAATATATATTTCTGTCTTCAGACTCGGACTCTGTGGAGGTGAAGTCGGTGTACGGCGTGGAGGGAAACTCCACCTTCCTGGAGTGCGTCCAGCCTCGGTCGCCGCAGGCCGAGCTCAGGTGGACGATGCAGCGCTCGGAGAACCAGCAGCAGCAAACGGTCAGCCAGACGCATGAAAGCAGAGAGGTGAGCCAGGTAGCACCAGCACTGAATCACGGCACTGAAACACTGCGCCTGCGTCTGTGTCACCTCCTCGTCTGTCGTCTTGTCTCTCAGCTCTCTCAGGGCGACGCCCGCCTCCTCCACATGAAGCGAGGTTTGCTGCTTCAGCACTTGGAGATGTCTGACTCAGGCCTCTACACCTGCTCCAGCCACGAGCACTCCTACAGCCAGGTCCTGGTCCGATACCGCGTCCACCTCATCCCCAACGACAGCCTCCATCCGACCCGCTACCAGCAGAAGCACGGCCAGAACCACCCGGGCCCCGCAGTCGTCGGGAAGGTCGGCCCAGCCGGGGTTGCCGGGTTTCTCGGTCAGTCCGGACCCCCTCATCATCATCATCTTCACCAACAGCCGCCTCCGCTGCCGGGACACAGGAACTCGTGGCTGCCCCAGCATCCTCAGCAGCTTCCTGTGAAGAGCTACAAAGACCTGCAGATGGTGGACACCAACAGTCTGAGCGTGGACGAGTACTGCGAGCAGCTGTGGTACCGCGAGAAGCGCCGGCAGCAGAAACTCCGCACGCTGAAGCTGAAACAGGAGAGCAGGAAAGCCCGGGTGAGGAGGCACAACCCGCCTGAGGTCCCCCTCTAGTCCCCGCTGGAGGACACAGAGACTGCCTGTGGACAACAGATCCTGGAGGACGATATTTAGCATTAAAGACTGAACAGAGCAGAGTAGTGTATCCTCATGATGAATATTTTGATATTTAGACACAGTTAATGTTTAATTAGCAACATTCAGAATGTTTTTGGACGTAGACGCTCCGAGCTTCAGGGAAAATGAAACACTTTGACCCTTACATGTAGCCAGTCACTGCACGTCCTCTCCTGCTCGACGTGGCAAACATTACAGAGCACGGACTGGACCGGACATCACGGCGGTGTCTGAACTACCACAGAATGAAGAACACGCAGTACTGACGGAGAATATGCAGACACCGTCTGTTAGCAGCAGGAGGGCGCACTCTAGATGTTCTACGGTGTAACTGCAGCTTACTGGTGACTGCAAACACACACACACACACACACACCTCAGAGTGAGAGTGTGTTGTCAGTTTTTCTTTCCGTCTGACTTTTTTTTTAGTTAGCCGTGCCAAGTTAAGACTTGTAGTTTTAGAGTCGTCTCAGACTTTTTACTTAGATTAGATGTTTGTTAGACGTTTCTTGGTCCCAGCGATGGTCAAACTGTTAGAGTCTGTTCAGGGATCACTGTAACACATGAGAGCTAACCTTTGCAACAAGTTTAATGAGTCACAACAGAACACAAACGCTCTGAGCCTGCCAGCATGCGCAAACACAGTATATATGAAGGGGTTAACGTCGCCATCACGGCCTCCACCAGGTGGCGCTCTTCATCCTGAACAGACAGGTGGGAATGTTTCACGTATATTAACGACACGAGACTGACTGTCTGCCTGCGTGTTTCACATCTACGTGTATTTATGTCCTGACATGCTTCATGTAAACAGACGCACACACACACACACACCGTGTGTTTTATGTAAAGCTTATTAATTCTTCCATGTAACTAATAATAATTATTCACATCCATGTATATCAAAGAACTCTATTTTTATAGTCTTCTTTCTGTGTTTCTATAAACTTGTGTGTTTCTCATAAATAAAATAAAATATTGTTTTTTAACTTCACGTCTCTGATAAGCTTCGAATAAGAACTGAGTGATGCATCATACTGTATGTGAATAAACATGATGTCAAATAAAATGAATGAAACACTCTGAGTCTCACAGACTTTGTTTATATGTTTATTCTGTCTGTCTGTCTGTCTGTCTATCTGTCTGTCTGTCTATCTGTCTGTCTGTCTATCTATCTGTCTATCTGTCTGTCTGTCTATCTGTCTGTCTGTCTATCTGTCTGTCTGTCTGTCTGTCTATCTGTCTGTCTGTCTATCTGTCTGTCTGTCTGTCTGTCTATCTGTCTGTCTGTCTATCTGTCTGTCTGTCTGTCTGTCTATCTGTCTGTCTGTCTGTCTGTCTATCTGTCTGTCTGTCTGTCACCGTGATAACGTGTCTGCGCGCTGCAGTACCTCAGTCCTCCTGCGGGGGCAGTCTAACGCGCAGCGCAGTCACAGACTGTCACTGATCCAACACCACCGAAGAAGCCGCCGCTTGCCGCCTGCTGTCGGTGTGTGTGTGACTGTCAGTTACAAAGTGTGTGTTTCTCGTTAACCCGCTGCACGTGCTGGGTGTGTGTGAGCGGAGGAGGCACACACACTCTCTCGGGAGTTCAGCGGACACTTTAAACTTTATTTAAACTTTCTTCTTCGGGTGTTTTTGACGTCACGCCGCCGCTAGCTGAGCTAAGCGATGCTAGGCTAGGCTAGGCTAGCCCGTGTCACTCGGAGAAGAAGAAGAAGTCTGGCGCGTGTTTCAAAGCCCGCAGGTGTGATCCAGGTGAACCTCGCGGACACGGAGAGTCCTCCATGGCTGCTCCGACGCTGCAGCAGCCCAGCTTCCTGCTGGTGAGTCTGGGACGGGGAGCTAACGCGGCTAACAGCTAACACCTCCAGCTCACTGCGCGCTGTCCCTGCAGCTCAGATTAGCATTGGTACTGAAGGTTCTGGTCCAAAAAAAAACAATCAGAACATCAGCAGTGTTAAAAACATTTCATGCTGATGGTTTATCCACTTTAACATAACATGGGTGAAGTTCTTCAGCTAGTTTCTGACAGTTCTTGAAGATCCTGTGGCACCGTCAGTCGTCCTGGTGTTGATCTCATCACTCGGTTCTCCTGAGGAGTTTGAGAAGCTTCCCTCTGTCTGAGGTTCTTCAGGTTCTGGTGTCACACAGGCCGAGCTCGTCTGGTCTCAGCTTGATGGAGCTCAGTGTGTGTCAAGTGTTCTAATAATTGTGGCCACCAGTGTGTATCCACAAAGTGCCAGAGCTCTGAGACTGTGGACGGACCTGGACAGAGCCGAGCTGCAGACGCTCGTTTATGAAAGAAGCTGCATGAATAATAAAGTTTATTATCATTAATATAAAGTGATGAATGTGTTGTGATGTCTCTGCAGGCCAACCTTAAAGCTGATTCGACCACCAAAACTCTGATCCAGCGATGCCAAGACCTGGTGAAGATCATCGATGACTATCCTGCAAAGGTAACTCGTCTGTCTGTGAGGCTGTGAGACGATATTCAGACGTGAGCCGCAGGTACAACGAGACGTGCTGACGTGTTTCATACGTGTGTCATGAACAGCTGTCTCCGTGTAGCAGCTGTATCTGCACACTTCAGTGTCTGAACACGCTCGCTGCACAGAAATGTTTGTCATCGGATCAGTGCACCGCTGCAGACTCAGTCAGCTGTCTGTCGGTGAGCGGACGCCGCCGGGCTCGGCTGACCTTTTATGGTTCTACTCGGTGGACGAGGAGACAGCTGCGAGGACGGCGGCTCAAAGCGACTCAGTGTCTTCACTTATCTTCAAAGGACGGTTTAAACTTTGGACACAGTCAGAGGCTGAATGAGTCGTGGTGAAGCTGCTGCAGGCTTTGTGGAGTTTACTGTGTCAGATTAGAGATGATCCTGATGGCTGATTTAAATCGAGTGTTTGAGTCTGTCTGAAGTCTGTCGTCTTCATCTGTGTCAGACAGTCAAAGTTCAGCTGTGTCAGCTGAGGTCAGTCACCATGGACGGCAGCAGAGGCGTCGTCACTGTTTTGTGGTTGTTGTCATGCAGAGACTCTGAAGTTCACAGCCTGCCACGCTGCCAATGCAAAGATGGTGCGTGTCGACTGACGACTCCAATCCTCAAAGCTTCGTGATAATTTAGTGCCAACTTTTGGCATGTTTGAGAACAGCTGTTCACTGAGTGAGAGGACGAGGCAGCAGAGTTTCCTGTCTGCTCTGCAGCACTGAGGACAACACTGGACTGTAAACTGCAGCAAAGAGCCACAGCTGACAAACAGCTGACAGATATATTTATATACATATTAACAGAATATCAGAAGTCTGATTTATTAAGTCTCCTACATCACGTCTTTCACCCCATCCTTCTTCCTCGTTCACACGTCACATCAGTGCAGCTCTGTGTCTCCATAACAACATGTTAACGTGTGTGTGTGTAGGAGCTGCACCTGATCTTCCCCTGGCTGGTGGAGAGTGTGTTTGGCAGTCTGGACGGCATCATCGCTGGCTGGAACCTCCGACTGCTGCACTCACGGAGCAACGAGTACAACATCGTCCTGGAGTTCCTGAACCCGAGGTGGAGCCTTCATCCACGATCGCGTGTGTGCGTGTGTGTGTGTGTGAGAATCAAATCAAACGTTGTTTTTCTCTCTGGTTCGTCCTCAGCGGGCCGATGATGAAGCTCGTGTACAAGCTTCAAGCAGAAGAGTACAAATATGAGATTCCTGTTAATTATCTGCCGGTAAGACGATCTTTGGATTCTCATTGGACGGTTTGTGTTTGTTTATTTCACCGTTTCATGTCTCGTCCTCGGCGTCTCTCGCAGGGTCCCGTGAAGGCCTGCATCCAGGAGGGAGTCCTGCCTGACTGTCCTCTGTTCCACAACAAGCTGCAGTTCCCTCTGTCCGGTCTGAACCTCGCGCTCAGTATCCTTCAACACAAACACTGATGAGTCTGTTTCTTCATGTAGCTCTCTGATCCTGGTGAACAAATGAACGTCTGAGTGATGTGGAAGGTTTGATTTCAGAGAGGACAGACTGCAGATTCAGTGCACCACCTCGCCATGTTGGAGTTGTCTGCAGATGTCTTGTGACGTCTGTGCAGAACAGACTTGGTTCATATGAAACAAACTTCTCGTCACCGTTCACGTTGAGTTCTTCCTTAATGTTCTGCAGATCCGTTTGAATTCTTCATGTTTAATTTCGCCTCCTGTCTCATCACGCCGAAGGTCAGTTTGTCCTTTGGCTCATACTTCCACATCCTGTCTGTCCGTGTGAGGTCGTGGACTGCTTCATGACGCCATCTTATGTTTTCAGATCTACCCTCAAGGTCATCATGGAAGCTCCACGGACAGCGCCTACTTTGTGCTCGTGGACGCTTATCTAAAGTACTTCCTCCCCAGTGAAGGAAGTGTGCCCCCCTCCCCTTTCTCCGACTCCAGAGGCTCCGTCACTGCACCGTCACCGAGGTACCAACAGCTCGAAATGTTTACTGAACCTGTTGGAGTCAAATCTGTCTGAAGATGATCAGCAAAGATGTTTTTCCTTTAACTCCAACAGGTCCTCCACTGTTTCCTTTGTGGGTTACGGCGTTCACAGCCCGAGTCTCCTCAAACATCACATATTCCACCAGCCCTCAGTCAATGCCGACCCCTCGGCTCAGGAGATCTGGAGGTCTGAAACACTCTTACAGGTAACACACACACAAGATACTGTGCTCTGTCAGCTGAGTGAAAGGTGTGTGAACTGTGCGTGAGGCTTAACCTGAGCGTGTGTGTGTTTAGATGTTCGTGGAGATCTGGCTCCATCACTACTCGCTGGAGATGTACCAGAAGCTTCAGTCTCCTCAGGTGAAGGTAAGAGAAATACTCCTCCACCTCCCTCCTCCTCCACCCTGCACCGCAGCATCGCACACTGCCTGTTGACTGGCTGACCACACCCCGCCCACCTCCCTCCACCCCTCCACCACCTCTGTCCCATCAGAAAAATGTTCAACCTGATCATCTATGAGTCACATCAGCTGATACTGGTCACATGTTGCTTTGACGTAGCAGCTGGTGTAACATCATAACTGCTAGGCTTAAAGTCTGAAGCTTCTCAGTCATCCAGGTCATCTTTCTTCAAAGAGGTTCAGCCTGTTTGTAGATCCGTGAAGACGTTTCTGAAGGTGGAGTCTATGATCTCTGATCTTTCTTAGCAGAAACACTCAGAACTGAAGAAGCTTCTGGGATGGGAGGCGAAACGTCTTCATGGATCTACAAACAGTCCAGTTTCCCCAGACTGAACCTTCTGAAGAACTGCTAGGTGTAAAATAAGTCCCAGCTTCTCTGTATCAGAGAGGTCATGGTCTGCTCCTAAACAAATGTGTTATCTGACCTCAGTCTCATCTTTATACTGAATATTGTCCGACAATCTGGACGTCCTGACTGAGCAGGCTCGAGCTTCCACAATGTTTCTCAGTTTTAGGTGAGATCAGGATGATGAAGGTGATATTTGATGATGACCTCCTCCTCCTCCTCCTCACAATGCAAGCAGCCACATGTCAGCACATTCTCCATAACTTTCTGTCTGTGCTCCGACGTTAGAAGCATCAAAGTCTAAAGAACGAGGAGCTGCATTCAGGAGTCTGCCACATTTCCCTGTAGTTCTGCTTTTGCCTCCTTTGACCACGACCTCCGCATGCTGCATGTTCACGTCTCCATGTGTCTCCATGTGTCTGCATGTTCACGTCTCCATGTGTCTCCATGTGAAACACCAACATAAAGCTGTGACACGGTGAAAGCTCCTGTGACTCTGTAAAAGAGAAGCTCCCTCGATCGACAGAAATGAGTGTTTGGAGTTTAGAGTCTCGTTGCTGTGCAGGTTCCTCAGCAGGTTCCTCAGCAGGATTCCTTGTTTCCTCTACAGCCGAGGTGGAACGTCACATGAGCCATACAGTCACATTATCACAAATACGACAGGACAAAATAAACCGTTATTTCCCTTTAAATTAATTCTCCGTCCGACCTGAATCGCATCAAAGTATCATCAGGGGTCATAGTGACTCCAAAGAGGCTGCGATGGTCCAACAAAGCCAGAACCTGTAAAACATGAATGATGTTTTTCATCGTGTCCTCCAAGCTCACTTCACAAACACTTTATGGGAATCGAGATGACGAGAAGATGTTTGTTTTATCAGCCGTAAACTGGGAATATTCCAAATCGGAAACTCCACAGAAACAAACTCTGTCATATCCAAACATAAATAGAAACGTGCAAAATAAAACAATAAAAACATTTCAACATATTTATTTGTAAGTAGAACTTTATCAAATTTATTATATCATGCAGACCACAAGCTCATGTGTGTCTTCACTAACTATATTTAAGTTCCCTGTTAAAGGGCCGACCTTCAGTTTTCTGTTTGTTCCCATGGAAAGTTTCCAACTTTGGAAACTGAAAAGATAAAATAAATAAATAGATTTGTTGTGAAGAACGTGTCGATCACAGTGAGTCTTTATGCTGGTGTTTGTCTCCTGACATGCTGTGTTCTGTTTGCATGACGCCGTATGAACAGTTTCCTCAGAGTCTGTGGAGCAGAATCTGTCGTTACTTTAAATTATTGATCAATCTGATGATTATCGGATTATCTTCAGATGTTTGAGCTCCATCAGGCTGCAGAGGAAGCTCGTTGTCTTCACCTGATTTTAAATGACCTGCAGCATCAATGTTACGAGGGCTGTGAGGTGTGACCGCAGTCAGTCACATGGATGTTACTGCACACACCCGGTGCAGGTGTGTCACATCGCACAGCCCTCACCTGAACCGAAGACTCACCTTGATCACGTTAACACTGTCGAGTCAATGTGTTGTTCTGTCCATCTGTGAAGAGTCCACTCAGACTGCAAGAAAGACTCAGATCCACACGTTAATCTGGACTAGGATACCGTGAGGACTGCAAATTACAGGAATTTTCCAAATTGGAAACTTTCCATGGGAATTAACAGGAATAAACCGGAAACTAAGGGGAATAAATGGAATTAACTGGGAATTTAAATACAGTTATTATTCCTCAATAACTCATGCACATAGCACACTGTTGACTGCAGGTGTACTGAGGCCACGCCCCCTACCTGCACAGGTGATTTTTAAACTCTGGACCCAGAGCTTACCCCCAATTACTAAATTACTGCCAATTTCCAGTCAATTCCCATGGAAAGTTTCTGGAAATTTACCAAAGCAAACCCATTTTATCATCACGTAAATTGGAACCTTCCAGGTGTGCGTTGACTCTGTTAATGATGTTAAACATGCGGGATGGGAATCACATCCGCCCATCTGGACACAAGGTGGAGTGTCAGTGACGTCCGATTGGTCCGGAATGATTCCCATCCCTCCGTCCTCGTCGCTGTCCGCCTGGACTGCAGGAGACGTCTCCTCTCCATCCTCAGCGGTCACAGCGTTTTGTTCTCACAGTCAACATGTTCTTTGTGTTTGTCTCCTCTCTTGTCTCCTGCCTCCTGCCTCCTTCCTCCCTCCCTCCTTGATGTTTTTGGACGATTGTTTCTGTCTTGTTGCACTTTTCTTCTTCTTCTTTTTTCGCTGCCTCCTTGTCTCCTGTTCTCATGGAAACCTTCCTCCTCTTCCTCCTTCCACCTTTTTTTCTCTTCACTGTTGTTCCTCCTCCTCTTCTTCCTCCTCCACCTTGTTTTTCCTCTTCCTCATCCTCCTCCACCCTCTCCACCCTCACCCTCTCCTGGTGGTTTACGGGTGAACAGCTGGCGCTGCTTCAGTATCGCCTCAGTATGTCCAGCATGCCGTGCCAACCCTACGCCCCACCAGGCTCTGGGACCCTCCACACCTACCAAGTACTTTTACCTTTTCATTCACCCCCGCCCCTCTGGGGCCTCCTGGAGGTAAACTCAATGAGTTCAGGTCAAAGTCAAGGGTACTTCTCTCACAGCGACAAACACGGTGAGACGTTGTCCCTCTAGTTTTAGAGCTGCAGCTTTATTGTGACGGCCGGCGGCCTCTTTTCACCTTTTCCTGATCACCTGTACGTTAACCTTAACGTTTGGCTGACTGCTTAACGAGGGCAACTGTCGATCTTGTTCCTACAACAAGCAGCAGTGTTTGGTCCAATTTAATAAAGCAGACATTAGACGTCTCCGTCCTCCATGATGGACGGCGGTCTACAGAAGATCCTTCGAACAGTCTGAACTTTGAATAAACTTTGAATTTGTACAGAGAAGTATCCTTGACGGGAGAAGTAATCCTGGAATGAAGCTTTGGATTTTTAGTTTGCATGTGTTTGTGTTTTGCTGTGCATGTGTGCTTTGATGCTTCACGTGTTCGACGCTGCTGCTCTCACTAAAGCAAAAGAAACGACGCCGTGCCTTCAGATCCTTTAATTATTATAATTATTGTTAATGTTTGTGTCGACTGACACGATGTAGAAGAGGAAACTCGTTGCTTGAAGCAGTTCATGGAGCACTGAGGTCCCACCTTCATGTTGGTGACTTCATTAAAATAATAAATCACAGCTTTGATGGAAATAATTTAAAAAATCGAATTAACTAAATCAGATCAGGTGTTTTATATCACAGATTCACAACCTCAACTCCTCCTCCTCCTCCTCCTCCTCCTCCTCCTCCTCCTCCTCCTCCTCTTCTTCTTCTTCTCCTGGTTTGTTCTAGAAACACTGATGTATCTGCAGCAGTTCAGTCTCAGTCAGTTTTTATTTCTATTATTTTATTGAACCTTTAATTTGTCAGACGAGTCATTAGAATCAGATCAAAGTGTTCAGTGTGATGAAAGTTTCCTGTGTTCAGACATCAGACTGACCTGAGCCGGTCTGGACCGGTCCCGCGTCAGTCTGTGAGACCTCTGTGCTCTGTAAAACAGGAAGTGCTCTGAGCCTCTGGTGGTTGTTTGGCTGCTTTTGGACTGGGATGCGTTACGATTGGCTGCTTTGTTAAAGCTGGGAGCTGATTGGGTGTTCGTGTGTCCGTGCAGCACTTTGTGACTCGTCGTCTTGTTTCTTTTTTAGGAGCCCTTCAGCCCGACGGAGGAGCACGTGCTGGTGGTGCGTCTCCTTGTGAAACACCTGCACGCCTTCTCCAACAGCCTGAAGCCGGAGCAGCTGTCCTCCTCCACCTCCTCGCCATCGGCCCACTCGCACGCGCACACGAGCCCGCTGGAGGAGTTCAAGAGGTCGGCTAACGTTTACGTTTAATGTGTTGCGTGATGTCGTGTACACGAGAGGTCGGCTGTTTCCAGATGAGCTGAATTAATCTGAGTGTTTAAGGTCCAGTGTGTCAGTTTCTGTCAAGTTTCTGTTGTCTGGACTGAGGACGTCCTCTTCCAGTACATCAGATACAGCTGACACCGGGTCAGGTTTAACCACAAGTCCGAGAATAACAGAAGAACTTTGAATCAGACTTACTGGGCTTAAACTACGGGGTGTGACTGGACCGGGCTGACCCTGTAACATGAACAGATGTTGGCTCGTCTTCCCTGCAGGGTGGTGGTGCAGCGCTTCGTGCAGCAGAAGCTCTACCTCTTCCTGCAGCATTGCTTCGGTCACTGGCCTTTGGACGCCTCGTTCAGAGCGGTAAGTTTCACCCAAAAGAAATATTCATTTATTTCTGTCTGCGTTAAGCTGCAGGCTGAAGAGAACAAGCGTCCTCCGCTGTCAGCACTTTGGTTTGCTGTTAAGAGTGTGTGTCGTGTGTGTGTTCAGGTGTTGGAGACGTGGCTGAGCTACATCCAACCGTGGAGATACACCGGAGAGAAGACCAATCCACAGCCCGACCAGAACAGAACAGTGCCGGACAAATGGTGAGTGTCTCTTAGAGAAGTCTGTGAGTTATGAAGTCAAACCTGCAGATTATGGTGACGGTTCATCACGTTCTGACTTTTCCAGGGAGTCGTTTGTCCAGGAGAACCTGCTCATGTACACGAAGCTCTTCCAGGTTTTCCTGAACAGAACCGTGAGGACGGACCTGGTTAACGCCAAGAACGCCCTGATGGTGTTCAGGGTGGCCAAAGTGTTCGCTCAGCCGAACCTCGCTGAGATGATCCAGAAAGGTGAGAACTAAAAACACGCGGTGAAGACGTGCTGAGTGTCGTCTCTAACCGAACATCTGTCTCCAGGCGAGCAGCTGTTTCTGGAGCCGGAGCACGTCCTGCACCACCGACAGCCCCGCGGCTACCTGACGCCAGGCCAAGGAGGCAGCTTCCTGTCGTCGCGGCAGCGGGTGGTGACAGATCTGGTGTTCAGGGTGAAGAGTCACGTGTACGCGCTGGAAGGCCAGGACTGTCAGTACAAACAGATGTTTGGCACGGAGCTCAGAGGAGCCGTAAGTTCTGTCGTCGTCTCTCGGCTGCTCACAAACCTCAGCGAGAAGCCGCCCTCGTGGTTCTGAACGTTCTGTCCGGTTCCACAGGTCATGAAGTTAATCCAGATCATCGCGCAGGCCAGACAGACGGCCAAGAGGATTTCTGATCACTCCAACGAGGTGGCGGCCAATAACTCGTTCCTGTCCTGGTTCGGGATGGGCTCCTCCGACCCGAACAACACCTTCAACGGCGCCGAGCCAGAGGAGAGCGGAGAGTGTTTGAAGAAGACCCACGAATTCCTGGACAGAGCTCTGGAGAACCTGTGTCAGATCTTCAAGGTCAGTCAGCCTGTTAAGTTTATCTGATGAAGGAAGTTTCAGGTGTTGTCAGAAGAAAGTTCTGGACGGTCCTTTACTTTCACTTTACGTTTCCTGGTCTCTGCAGCTGAACCAGGGTCAGCTGACCCAGCTCATATCCAACCTGAGTTCCTCTCAGGACGATGGGAACTGCAAGCAGCTGCCCGACTGCATCCAGGGAGAGAACGGACTCATTCTGACGGACCTGGGCAGGAGGCAGGTCAGTACCAGAGGAAGGAGGGCAGGTGTTGAACCTGTGGGCTGAGCGAACACTAAAGTGTGTGTGTGTGTGTGTGTAGATCATAAGTGGACTGCGCAGGTTCGACATTCACTACCAAGGAGACCCGGAGCTCCAGCCAATCAGGAGCTACGAGAACGCCGTGCTGGTCAGGCTCTTCTACAGGATCTCGTCTCTGATTAACGACAGGGTGAGTTCCTGTCTGACGCATGCTTACCCTGACCGGACCGGGCCGTCTCTGCCACGTCCTGCATCGACTTCAAACCACCGGGAGCGTTTCTCCCTCCAGACTTTGTTTACTCGCTCAGATTTGGTCATGTTCCAGTTTGCACAGGGTGTTTTATTTTGAAAATCCAGCAGATTCTCTGTGCGCTGTTTCTGTGTCTGGCTTCCCGTCAGCTTGAGGTGCTCTGTGGAAACTGACACAGGCTGCTCGCGGCTTCTGAACACTTCTGAACGGCCGCGTTTCACTGCATTTGGGGGTTCAGAGTCAAAAGAAGTCCTCAGAGATGAGGACACCCAGAGTCGTGCTCACCTCTGTAGACAGGTTAGGTAGCTGATCGGTACTGCCGTTGTCTTTCCTGAAGTCCACGATCTTGTTGGACTCCTCAGTGTTGGTGAGGTTATTGTTCATGCATCAGGTCACCAGGTGCTGGACCTCCTCCCTGTAGTCCGTCTCGTTGCCGTTGGCGATCTTGATGATAGTGTTGGGCCGTTCAGGTGCGCGGTCAGGTGAAGAGAGAGTAAAGTAGACTCCTGTTGGGTGTTCTAGATCCTCAGGTGTGATGAAGTGTTCGTTCCACATTGCAAAGGTGACAAACGTCCAACAGGTGAACCATCCTTAGCATGTTCTGTTGAATTTGAATGAACCTGAAACGTTGGACTGTTTCTCCTCCCACAGTTCGGAGGACACATGAACGCTCTCTGCTCTCGTCCAGACTTCCTGGGTCGCCTCGGCCGTCACTACTTGTCTGACCCGGATACATCCGCCCAGCTGAAGCAGAGCCCGGTGTCCCGGCGGACGTTAGAGAGGAACCGGCAGCCTCGACTTAGCCTGCGTCCGCTGGCCAGCTACAGGACGTTACTGCTGCTGCTGCTCTTCTACGTGTTCGGAGCTCTGCTGTCGTTCGGGCCGGCGTCCAGCACTCTGCTCCTCCTCGCGGGAGGATTCCTGTACGGACTGTTCATGACGCTGTTCGCAGACAAACTGAAGACGCACTAGCCGAGCTGCAGGGTTGGAACAGTGTGTGTTCTTCATTTAGAGTATTTTCTATTAACCTGACAAGAAAACATTTTAAAAACGCCAAATTCTGAAGTAGAAAGCTTCGACTGATCAAACAGCTGCAGCTCGATCTCGACCCCTTTGGTTCTCCTGAGGTTTGCATCTGAACATTGAATAAACTTCCAGGACTTTAAGTAGACCGGCAGCTCTCTCGTTGCTTTTGACACGACTGCTTTTAAACGCGCTTCTTCTGATCTTGTAAATAAATCCGGAGTGTCGTCGGTTTTTCAGCAAACGTCTGGAAACAGACGCAGGCCAAAACTTTCAAACTGTGCTGATGGAATAAAGTATTTTTTCTCAGTGAAAGCTGAACGCCTTTTTGTCCAAAAGAATCAATAAACTGTTGCACTCTTTGTTTTCTGCATCATTCATCCACACAAACTGTCAGAAAAGGTAAATAATGAATAACAGGAGAATTCTAAAGACTAACAGCACAAATGTGGCAGGAAGTGGACTGTAGTGTGAAAATGTATTTATTCATGAAGAAACAGAAACATCTGCAAGGTGTATGACTCAGACTGATCTTTGAGCTTTAAACTTAATTTTCATTTTCACACATTGTAGGAGCCATGTTTCATTTCTACACATTGTATTCCCAAACCACAAGGCGTCAGTATTTCCTTTGAGTTCTGACCTCGATGTGGTGCAGGGTCAGGCAGGTTACCTGAGGTTGCTCAGTGTTGAGCCCAGGTGCTGCTGATACGGCAAAAACAGTTTTTGACAGTGCTACAAGTGGCTTTATTAAGAAATGAAATGAATATTATTATTTCAGTAGTATAGTCATCAACAGAAGTAATCAGCATCCAGTCGTTGCTACAGGACCAGTCACCACAAGTTATATGTTTGTCCATGTGCTGTGAATCATTTTACACATTAAAAAGGTCGACGACAGAAACAAAAAGATTTTTGTCAAACTAAATAACAGAAAAAGAAAAAAAACAATAAAAACAAGAAGTGAAACAAAAATAAACTTCTCTGGAATAATGAGACAGCAGGAGCAGCTAATAAACAGAAATATAATCATCCTCTGTGTCTCTAACTGCTCTGTTACACTGTCACACTGACTTTATGTGCTGATATCTTCAGAGGGACTTTATCTAAAGTGTTAATGAATGGAAACATCTTGTCAGTGAAAGTGTGTGTGAAGGTGTGTATGTGTGTGTTTGTATCAGGATCAGAGAACGACAGTTTTCCTCTGTTCATGTCCAGATTCACTCTGATCCTCTGGAGCTTCTTCTGGACTTGGAGATCAGTGAGTGGATCTGATGATGATTGTGCACAGTATTTACCTTCATAGAAAAACATTCCCCATATTCCAGACCGTATGCGTCCTTTCCTCTGGACAGACTCTGCTAACACACCCACAAACCAGCGTGTACCGTCTCCAACCTCGACATCCCAGCTGTGAGTCCCTGAGTTAAATCCTTCAGAGCCCAGAACAGAGAGCCAACGATCAAACCTCTCTGGATTGTCAGGAAGCTGCTGTTCCTCTCCTCGTCTCACACTGGTCAGATCTTCAGACAGGATCAGGATTGGATGAGCAGTGTTTGGATCCAGAACCACAGGAGTGTAGGAGACCATGTCCTTCATGTTGCTCCAGATGTTGAAGGTCAGGTTGCCCAGGTGTTTGGCCTCGTCTATCAGAGCTCCTGAGGGCAGCTGTGGATCATCCAGCAGGGGGCGCTGCTGGACTCTTTGCACTGCAGCCTTGTAGTTGTGCAGGAATGAGACGTCTTCAGCTCTCAGCTCGTCCTCTGTGGCTCTGACGGTGTCTGAAAGAGCTGCTATCTCTCTGCTCAGAGCCTCCATCTTCTCCTTCATCATCTGACTCTTCTGCTCCTCTTCCTCCCTCAGTGCAGCCATCCTGGCCTCCTCTTCCTCTTCTAGAAACTGGTGAAGCTTCTTAAACTGCTCCTTAATCTGCCTCTCTGTGCGTCGGGCCTGGACCTTCATGTGTTCTGCTGTTTGATCCAACTTCACTTGAACTTCTTCAAAAACCTTTAACTTCTCCTTTAAGGGCTGCAGAGTCTCCTGAAGGTTCTTCTTGTGTTGTCGTGCAGCTTCATCGATGGGTCTGAATCTGTGGTCGGTGTGTTTTTCTGAATCTCTGCAGACGAGACACACCGGCTGTTGATGGTCCAGACAGAAGAGTCTGAGTTTCTCAGAGTGCAGACTGCAGAGAGCCTCTGAAGATCTCTGATCTCTCTCCAACAAGAAGGCCTCACAAAGGTTCTTCAACACCAGGTTACAAGGTGGTTTCTCCTTTGAAGATCTTCTCTTACAGACTGGACACTCTCGTGTTGGTTTCTCTGTCCACCAGCTCTTCAGACAGTCTTTACAGAAGCTGTGGCTACATGACAGAAGAACAGGATCTCTAAAGACCTCCTGACAGACCGGACAGCAGAGATCCTCCTCTGATCTGGAAGCCATTTAGTCTCTGAGTGAAGCTGAAAACACAACAGACAGAAAGTACAGTCAGTCATGGCTCCCCTCCCTCCTCTACGAACTTCACTGAGATTTACTTTGAGTTCAGTTTTTAGTCAAACTCACATTCAGTGTGTGGAGCGTCAGCAGCTTGAAGCAGCAGTGTTGGAGTTTCCCACTTTTCTCTCCTGTAGCTGAACTCACTCAGAGGAAGTTGTTAGTTTGGTCTGAAGGTGAATCTGATCGTCTGTTTTTCAGTCCGTGTCTCTTCACTAGAAGTGAAACTAACTGTTTCCTGGTTTGTGTCAGTGAGTCAGATGAGGGGTGGAGCTTTGTCTCACTTCCTCCTGTTACACAGAGCCTGCAGCAGTGTTGTCTTGTTTCTGTCACTAGAGGGCAGCGTGTTCTCACTCACAGATTTCCAGCATGAAGTCATGTGACTGTGAGCGAGCGTCCAAGGACAGTTAACTGTTTGTTAGTTTCCAAGGATTCAGTGAAGTTTCACGCTGCCTTCACGAGTCGAAGCTTCAGTGAGTCCTCGACTGTCAGCAGAAGCTCAGCCATCAACCATCAGTGTTTCCCAGCTCAGATGTTGAGAGAGCATTGTATCGAGTTGACTTGGTATTTCTGATGGAAATGTGCTTTGGGGAATAATTTGTGGCTTGGATTAACATACTCCATAAAGAGCCCAGCTCCAAAGTTAGACTCAGTGGTCATTGTTCTAGTTTTTCAGGGTTGAGTGGAGAGTGAGACAGGTAGACTCGCTGTCGCCTGGCAGAGACTTTTTGCCAAACTGTACAGATTGAAGGGCTGGTTAATGAAGCAGGGTTAACTCATGAGATCGCTCTGAACAAATAAAAACGATGTGGTCCTTGCAGGTCCATCCATTCTTTAATTGGTAGAGTTGAGACTGTAAAAATGAACCCATTACCTCGACTTCTGTTTTTGTTTCAGTCCCTCCCTGTGAGAGAACCTGCTTCCACTTTAAAACGTGTCAGACAAACTAATCTCAACAGTTATCTGGCAAAGGAAGAGGCCGAGGGTCTAAAAGACTTCAAACTTTTCATTTGCCTCAGGACAAGGGAAATTTCAACATTATTATTGGGCTGCACCAACAAATGCTGGAGTAGGATGGAAACGATCAGGAGGCAATGTGAACTCTGACAGAGCAGGACTCAGTCAGAGGTGCTTCTTTATCAATACTACACTTTATTGATACCAAGTCAATCAATGAAATAAAGATAAAGACTGAACGGATCAAACACCTTTACAGTCTGGACAGCAGTTAAAGATGCTCAGGGCACCAGAGGGTCAAGCTGACAGTAGGAAATAGAGAACTGCCCCGTCCAGGTGAGATGGCAGGTTTAAAAGGACGGCCGACAAAAGACAGAATTCAAATGTTTCTCTCAGCGTTAAGAACAGGTTCACCTCCCATCAAATGATTTTTATAGATACCTCTAGATGAGACATGATATCACAAGCCATAAAGAGAGGGAGCTGGGCAAAGGTGGATCTGATCCTCTTCAATAATTACAGCTCCATCGTGTCTCTCTGATAAACACATAAATGTGATTCTGATTCATTTCGTCCACTGTCGAAACATCTGGAGCATTTTTGTCTGTCAGTTCAGACTGATCCGTCAGTTTGTCCGGGCTGAGATTGGTTCTGAGGATGTTTTTTTTTTCTGGGGCGGCACATTCAGGAAACACAACCACCATTTTGTGCTGATGTCATTAGTTGTGTCTGTCTTTGCAACACACGGAAAAAATCTGTGCAAGAGTGTTTCACACACTGACTGTGACTGTATAGCTGTGTAGATATGTATGTTCATGTGTGTGTGTGTGTGTGTGTGTGTGTTCATGAATGTGAATATAGGAACGATGAATATAAATCAGTTAAATAATCGTCAGTGCTCTTTATTCAGAAAACCCTCATGTCACATCTACAGTTCAGGATCTGGTTGTTACAGACAGATTCAATGTGCAATCTAAATATTTCAGTGTGTATCATCACAGTAACAGTGTTACACACATTAGTAGCTGTACACACTCAGCATTAGAAATACACACCCGTTGGTTTGGTGCTTACTTCTATCCTACACATAAGGAGTAAACATTCATAATCACCACTTTAAAGTGACAGAGGTTGTTTGTTTGCAGACATGTCAGTGTGTGTGTGTGAATGGGTGAATTAATGAAGTGAAATCAGTGTAGAAAGGCGCTTTATGAAGCTCACTCCATTTCACTTTATTACTTTACGACCTGCCGCGTCCAACATGGCGGACGCGCTAAGGTGACGCAGTAACGGAGCAACCTGCTGCCTGAGGCGGCTGTGAAGTCTGAGACCTCATCCCTGAAAGACTGGCTGAGTCCAGAAGTTTCCCTGCTAACACAGTTTGAAACTGTGAGCTCAGTGTGTTCACTTTATTTTGACCGTTTGAAAAACGCTCTTTGCTAGCTTCACTCTCACACGCCGTGTGTTGCTAACGTGTTTTAGTGTGAGGCTCAAAGGTCTGAGGAAAATAATGTAAATCTAAATATGATTATATGTGTGTGAACATGCTGCGTTCTGTTTTTGCGCGGTGTGTTTTATTTTGAAAATCTACCGGCTCCTCTGTGTTTTTTCTGTGTCCGGCTTCCGTCAGCTCGAGCTGCTCTGCGTGAATTTACGCGGGCTGCAGCCGCGTACGTCACGTGAGTCCGAGCGGAGGCCCGCTTCTTCTGGGTCGCTTCTGAACCGAACCGCCCAGAAGAAGCGGGCCTCGCTGGGCTCCGTGCTGAGACGTGCCCGGTGTGGTTGTCAGGTGACACACATGCAGGTGTTCAGCTCTGAATGTGGAGCTGCTGGAGGTGCTCTGAGACTGTGTCCACGTGCTACCACTGACTGTAACAGTACAAACTGAAGATGGCAGAAAATACACAAAGGTCTGATAGTATCTGAAATAATTCAGCTGTGCATTATAAGAAAGTATAAATTTAAAACACTGATCTCAGATCATCTGTGACAGGTCATTTCTCTACATGAAATCTGGTCAAATTATTATTATTTCTACACACGGTGCGGCAGTGCTGAAATTCATTCTGCAAATGCTGATGAAGTTTGAGGAAGAAAGTTCTGAAGTACTTTGTTTTTCAGGACGAACACAAGATGGCTGCAGCACTGAGCGTTGTACTGAACAGACGACACGTCCAAACTAACTCTGTCCAACGCCAGGCCAGATTCAGTCGAGGCTCTCCAGGTGTGTTTCTCACTTTGACCCTGAGCCCTCACACCTGAACTCTTGACATAAAGAAGATGTTTGGTGTACAATACAAATCTGAAACTATCAGTTATTTTAAAAAGGTTTGGTAAAAATCTGTTTTTGGTCTCCCACAGAATCCAAGCATTGAAGTAAGGCGGGAATGCAAACTAAAAGCATCACGCGTCATTAAATGAAGATCCTGCACGGTGAGTTATGACACTGTTGATTCCATAGCTGTTGATGCTGCTGATTCATTTTTAGTGTGTGTGTGAGAGAAAGGAGTGTGTGTGTTGAAGTGTGTGAAGCGACCAGATGTGTGCATGCGCATGTGAGGTGAAAGTTCACAACACGGCTCATTCAGTCTGCCAAACACAGCCTGAGATCACTGTCACAGGTTAGTTTATCTGTGTCTGCTTCGTGTGCTCACCTTAAATATCACTAATCATACACACATAACACAGTAATGGACAGAAACTGACCTGACTGAGTGAGATGACTCATGTCAACATCTGATTTAAACTCTGACCTCCATGTATATTTGATCTGTGTTTGAACTCTGTGTGTGTGATGTGAGTCAGGCAGCCGTCAGTAAACTGTCCAACAGATTCACCTTCAGTGATCGACATCAGACTGCTGCCATCTAGTGACACAAACAGTCACTGACATTACAGCAGAGCTGTTGGACTGTTACTCACACTGTCCTGCAGCAAAAATCAACGTTCATTTCCAACTTCAGACTTTGTTTTGTGGCACTTTGCTCCTTTAATTCACCAACAGATCTCAGGCCACTCTGTTCCTAACCTCGAAGAACATGGACAAACATGGATCCATCAGCTTAAACAAACTGGTTGCTGGTCTTCATGGCTCCACACCCACGAGTCAAAATAAGAAAAAATCCACAATTTAAAATGACACAGTATTGATAAAAAAGAAAAGTCTGAACGAACCAAACATGAAGATCAGAAACTAAGTGAAATCATTTTACACATTAAAAAGGTCGACGACAGAAACAAAAAGATTTTTGTCAAACTAAATAACAGAAAAAGAAAAAAAACAATAAAACAAGAAGTGAAACAAAAATAAACTTCTCTGGAATAATGAGACAGCAGGAGCAGCTAATAAACAGAAATATAATCATCCTCTGTGTCTCTAACTGCTCTGTTTCACTGTCACACTGACTTTATGTGCTGATATCTTCAGTTTATCTTCAGTGTTGATGCATGGAAACATCTTGTCAGTGAAAGTGTGTGTGAAGGTGTGTATGTGTGTGTTTGTATCAGGATCAGAGAACGACAGTTTTCCTCTGTTCATGTCCAGATTCACTCTGATCCTCTGGAGCTTCTTCTGGACTTGGAGATCAGTGAGTGGATCTGATGATGATTGTGCACAGTATTTACCTTCATAGAACCCTATTATCCAGAATCCAGACCGTATGCGTCCTTTCCTCTGGGCAGACTCTGCTAACACACCCAGAATCCAGACTGTACTGTCTCCAACCTCGACATCCCAGCTGTGAGTCCCTGAGTTAAATCCTTCAGAGCCCAGAACAGAGAGCCAACGATCAAACCTCTCTGGATTGTCAGGAAGCTGCTGTTTCTCTCCTCCTCTCACACTGGTCAGATCTTCAGACAGGATCAGTTCTGGATGAGCAGTGTTTGGATCCAGAACCACAGGAGTGTAGGAGACCATGTCCTTCATGTTGCTCCAGATGTTGAAGGTCAGGTTGCCCAGGTGTTTGGCCTCGTCTATCAGAGCTCCTGAGGGCAGCTGTGGATCATCCAGCAGGGGGCGCTGCTGGACTCTTTGCACTGCAGCCTTGTAGTTGTGCAGGAATGAGACGTCTTCAGCTCTCAGCTCGTCCTCTGTGGCTCTGACGGTGTCTGAAAGAGCTGCTATCTCTCTGCTCAGAGCCTCCATCTTCTCCTTCATCATCTGACTCTTCTGCTCCTCTTCCTCCCTCAGTGCAGCCATCCTGGCCTCCTCTTCCTCTTCTAGAAACTGGTGAAGCTTCTTAAACTGCTCCTTAATCTGCCTCTCTGTGCGTCGGGCCTGGACCTTCATGTGTTCTGCTGTTTGATCCAACTTCGCTTGAACTTCTTCAAAAACCTTTAACTTCTCCTTTAAGGGCTGCAGAGTCTCCTGAAGGTTCTTCTTGTGTTGTCGTGCAGCTTCATCGATGGGTCTGAATCTGTGGTCGGTGTGTTTTTCTGAATCTCTGCAGACGAGACACACCGGCTGTTGATGGTCCAGACAGAAGAGTCTGAGTTTCTCAGAGTGCAGACTGCAGAGAGCCTCTGAAGATCTCTGATCTCTCTCCAACAAGAAGGCCTCACAAAGGTTCTTCAACACCAGACTAACAGGCGGTTCAATCATTGAAGATCTTCTCTTACAGACTGGACACTCTCGTGTTGGTTTCTCTGTCCACCAGCTCTTCAGACAGTCTTTACAGAAGCTGTGGCTACATGACAGAAGAACAGGATCTCTAAAGACCTCCTGACAGACCGGACAGCAGAGATCCTCCTCTGATCTGGAAGCCATTTAGTCTCTGAGTGAAGCTGAAAACACAACAGACAGAAAGTACAGTCAGTCATGGCTCCCCTCCCTCCTCTACGAACTTCACTGAGATTTACTTTGAGTTCAGTTTTTAGTCAAACTCACATTCAGTGTGTGGAGCGTCAGCAGCTTGAAGCAGCAGTGTTGGAGTTTCCCACTTTTCTCTCCTGTAGCTGAACTCGCTCAGAGGAAGTTGTTAGTTTGGTCTGAAGGTGAATCTGATCGTCTGTTTTTCAGTCCGTGTCTCTTCACTGAAGAAGAAAAACTAACTGTTTCCTGGTTCGTGTCAGTGAGTCAGATGAGGGGTGGAGCTTTGTCTCACTTCCTCCTGTTACACAGAGCCTGCAGCAGTGTTGTCTTGTTTCTGTCACTAGAGGGCAGCGTGTTCTCACTCACAGATTTCCAGCATGAAGTCATGTGACTGTGAGCGAGCGTCCAAGGACAGTTAACTGTTTGTTAGTTTCCAAGGATTCAGTGAAGTTTCACGCTGCCTTCACGAGTCGAAGCTTCAGTGAGTCCTCGACTGTCAGCAGAAGCTCAGCCATCAACCATCAATGTTTCCCAGCTCAGATGTTGAGAGAGCATTGTATCGAGTTGACTTGGTATTTCTGATGGAAATGTGCTTTGGGGAATAATTTGTGGCTTGGATTAACATACTCCATAAAGAGCCCAGCTCCAAAGTTAGACTCAGTGGTCATTGTTCTAGTTCTTCAGGGTTGAGTGGAGAGTGAGACAGGTAGACTCGCTGTCGCCTGGCAGAGACTTTTTGCCAAACTGTACAGATTGAAGGGCTGGTTAATGAAGCAGGGTTAACTCATGAGATCGCTCTGAACAAATAAAAACGATGTGGTCCTTGCAGGTCCATCCATTCTTTAATTGGTAGAGTTGAGACTGTAAAAATGAACCCATTACCTCGACTTCTGTTTTTGTTTCAGTCCCTCCCTGTGAGAGAACCTGCTTCCACTTTAAAACGTGTCAGACAAACTAATCTCAACAGTTATCTGGCAAAGGAAGAGGCCGAGGGTCTTAAAGACTTCAAACTCTTCATTTGCCTCAGGACAAGGGAGAATTTCAACATTATTATTGGGCTGCACCAACAAATGCTGGAGTAGGATGGAAACGATCAGGAGGCAATGTGAACTCTGACAGAGCAGGACTCAGTCAGAGGTGCTTCTTTATCAATACTACACTTTATTGATACCAAGTCAATCAATGAAATAAAGATAAAGAATGAACGGATCAAACACCTTTACAGTCTGGACAGCAGTTAAAGATGCTCAGGGCACCAGAGGGTCAAGCTGGCAGTAGGAAATAGAGAACTGCCCCGTCCAGGTGAGATGGCAGGTTTAAAAGGACGGCCGACAAAAGACAGAATTCAAATGTTTCTCTCAGCGTTAAGAACAGGTTCACCTCCCATCAAATGATTTTTATAGATACCTCTAGATGAGACATGATATCACAAGCCATAAAGAGAGGGAGCTGGGCAAAGGTGGATCTGATCCTCTTCAATAATTACAGCTCCATCGTGTCTCTCTGATAAACACATAAATGTGATTCTGATTCATTTCGTCCACTGTCGAAACATCTGGAGCATTTTTGTCTGTCAGTTCAGACTGATCCGTCAGTTTGTCCGGGCTGAGATTGGTTCTGACGATGTTTTTTTTTTTCTGGGGCGGCACATTCAGGAAACACAGTTTGGACTTTACAACCACCATTTTGTGCTGATGTCATTAGTTGTGTCTGTCTTTGCAACACACGGAAAAAATCTGTGCAAGAGTGTTTCACACATTGACTGTGACTGTATAGCTGTGTAGATATGTATGTTCATGTGTGTGTGTGTGTGTGTGTGTGTGTGTGTGTGTGTTCATGAATGTGAATATAGGAACGATGAATATAAATCAGTTAAATAATCGTCAGTGCTCTTTATTCAGAAAACCCTCATGTCACATCTACAGTTCAGGATCTGGTTGTTACAGACAGATTCAATGTGCAATCTAAATATTTCAGTGTGTATCATCACAGTAACAGTGTTACACACATTAGTAGCTGTACACACTCAGCATTAGAAATACACACCCGTTGGTTTGGTGCTTACTTCTATCCTACACATAAGGAGTAAACATTCATAATCACCACTTTAAAGTGACAGAGGTTGTTTGTTTGCAGACATGTCAGTGTGTGTGTGTGAATGGGTGAATTAATGAAGTGAAATCAGTGTAGAAAGGCGCTTTATGAAGCTCACTCCATTTCACTTTATTACTTTACGACCTGCCGCGTCCAACATGGCGGACGCGCTAAGGTGACGCAGTAACGGAGCAACCTGCTGCCTGAGGCGGCTGTGAAGTCTGAGACCTCATCCCTGAAAGACTGGCTGAGTCCAGAAGTTTCCCTGCTAACACAGTTTGAAACTGTGAGCTCAGTGTGTTCACTTTATTTTGACCGTTTGAAAAACGCTCTTTGCTAGCTTCACTCTCACACGCCGTGTGTTGCTAACGTGTTTTAGTGTGAGGCTCAAAGGTCTGAGGAAAATAATGTAAATCTAAATATGCTTATATGTGTGTGAACATGCTGCGTTCTGTTTTTGCGCGGTGTGTTTTATTTTGAAAATCTACCGGCTCTCTGTGTTTTTTCTGTGTCCGGCTTCCGTCAGCTCGAGCTGCTCTGCGTGAATTTACGCGGGCTGCAGCCGCGTACGTCACGTGAGTCCGAGCGGAGGCCCGCTTCTTCTGGGTCGCTTCTGAACCGAACCGCCCAGAAGAAGCGGGCCTCGCTGGGCTCCGTGCTGAGACGTGCCCGGTGTGGTTGTCAGGTGACACACATGCAGGTGTTCAGGACACACGCGCTCTGAATGTGGAGCTGCTGGAGGTGCTCTGAGACTGTGTCCACGTGCTACCACTGACTGTAACAGTACAAACTGAAGATGGCAGAAAATACACAAAGGTCTGATAGTATCTGAAATAATTCAGCTGTGCATTATAAGAAAGTATAAATTTAAAACACTGATCTCAGATCATCTGTGACAGGTCATTTCTCTACATGAAATCTGGTCAAATTATTATTATTTCTACACACGGTGCGGCAGTGCTGAAATTCATTCTGCAAATGCTGATGAAGTTTGAGGAAGAAAGTTCTGAAGTACTTTGTTTTTCAGGACGAACACAAGATGGCTGCAGCACTGAGTGTTGTACTGAACAGACGACACGTCCAAACTAACTCTGTCCAACGCCAGGCCAGATTCAGTCGAGGCTCTCCAGGTGTGTTTCTCACTTTAACCCTGAGCCCTCACACCTGAACTCTTGACATAAAGAAGATGTTTGGTGTACAATACAAATCTGAAACTATCAGTTATTTTAAAAAGGTTTGGTAAAAATCTGTTTTTGGTCTCCCACAGAATCCAAGCATTGAAGTAAGGCGGGAATGCAAACTAAAAGCATCACGCGTCATTAAATGAAGATCCTGCACGGTGAGTTATGACACTGTTGATTCCATAGCTGTTGATGCTGCTGATTCATTTTTAGTGTGTGTGTGAGAGAAAGGAGTGTGTGTGTTAAAGTGTGTGAAGCGACCAGATGTGTGCATGCGCATGTGAGGTGAAAGTTCACAACACGGCTCATTCAGTCTGCCAAACACAGCCTGAGATCACTGTCACAGGTTAGTTTATCTGTGTCTGCTTCGTGTGCTCACCTTAAATATCACTAATCATACACACATAACACAGTAATGGGCAGAAACTGACCTGACTGAGTGAGATGACTCATGTCAACATCTGATTTAAACTCTGACCTCCATGTATATTTGATCTGTGTTTGAACTCTGTGTGTGTGATGTGAGTCAGGCAGCCGTCAGTAAACTGTCCAACAGATTCACCTTCAGTGATCGACATCAGACTGCTGCCATCTAGTGACACAAACAGTCACTGACATTACAGCAGAGCTGTTGGACTGTCCTGCAGCAAAAATCAACGTTCATTTCCAACTTCAGACTTTGTTTTGTTGCACTTTGCCTCTTTAATTCTCCAACAGTTGTCAGTCACGCAGTCTGTCACCACAAGTTCTATGTTTGTCCATGTGCTGTGAATCATTTTACACATTAAAAAGGTCGACGACAGAAACAAAAAGATTTTTGTCAAACTAAATAACAGAAAAAGAAAAAAAACAATAAAACAAGAAGTGAAACAAAAATAAACTTCTCTGGAATAATGAGACAGCAGGAGCAGCTAATAAACAGAAATATAATCATCCTCTGTGTCTCTAACTGCTCTGTTTCACTGTCACACTGACTTTATGTGCTGATATCTTCAGTTTATCTTCAGTGTTGATGCATGGAAACATCTTGTCAGTGAAAGTGTGTGTGAAGGTGTGTATGTGTGTGTTTGTATCAGGATCAGAGAACGACAGTTTTCCTCTGTTCATGTCCAGATTCACTCTGATCCTCTGGAGCTTCTTCTGGACTTGGAGATCAGTGAGTGGATCTGATGATGATTGTGCACAGTATTTACCTTCATAGAACCCTATTATCCAGAATCCAGACCGTATGCGTCCTTTCCTCTGGGCAGACTCTGCTAACACACCCAGAATCCAGACTGTACTGTCTCCAACCTCGACATCCCAGCTGTGAGTCCCTGAGTTAAATCCTTCAGAGCCCAGAACAGAGAGCCAACGATCAAACCTCTCTGGATTGTCAGGAAGCTGCTGTTTCTCTCCTCCTCTCACACTGGTCAGATCTTCAGACAGGATCAGTTCTGGATGAGCAGTGTTTGGATCCAGAACCACAGGAGTGTAGGAGACCATGTCCTTCATGTTGCTCCAGATGTTGAAGGTCAGGTTGCCCAGGTGTTTGGCCTCGTCTATCAGAGCTCCTGAGGGCAGCTGTGGATCATCCAGCAGGGGGCGCTGCTGGACTCTTTGCACTGCAGCCTTGTAGTTGTGCAGGAATGAGACGTCTTCAGCTCTCAGCTCGTCCTCTGTGGCTCTGACGGTGTCTGAAAGAGCTGCTATCTCTCTGCTCAGAGCCTCCATCTTCTCCTTCATCATCTGACTCTTCTGCTCCTCTTCCTCCCTCAGTGCAGCCATCCTGGCCTCCTCTTCCTCTTCTAGAAACTGGTGAAGCTTCTTAAACTGCTCCTTAATCTGCCTCTCTGTGCGTCGGGCCTGGACCTTCATGTGTTCTGCTGTTTGATCCAACTTCGCTTGAACTTCTTCAAAAACCTTTAACTTCTCCTTTAAGGGCTGCAGAGTCTCCTGAAGGTTCTTCTTGTGTTGTCGTGCAGCTTCATCGATGGGTCTGAATCTGTGGTCGGTGTGTTTTTCTGAATCTCTGCAGACGAGACACACCGGCTGTTGATGGTCCAGACAGAAGAGTCTGAGTTTCTCAGAGTGCAGACTGCAGAGAGCCTCTGAAGATCTCTGATCTCTCTCCAACAAGAAGGCCTCACAAAGGTTCTTCAACACCAGGTTACAAGGTGGTTTCTCCTTCGAAGCTCTTCTCTTACAGACTGGACACTCTCGTGTTGGTTTCTCTGTCCACCAGCTCTTCAGACAGTCTTTACAGAAGCTGTGGCTACATGACAGAAGAACAGGATCTCTAAAGACCTCCTGACAGACCGGACAGCAGAGATCCTCCTCTGATCTGGAAGCCATTTAGTCTCTGAGTGAAGCTGAAAACACAACAGACAGAAAGTACAGTCAGTCATGGCTCCCCTCCCTCCTCTACGAACTTCACTGAGATTTACTTTGAGTTCAGTTTTTAGTCAAACTCACATTCAGTGTGTGGAGCGTCAGCAGCTTGAAGCAGCAGTGTTGGAGTTTCCCACTTTTCTCTCCTGTAGCTGAACTCACTCAGAGGAAGTTGTTAGTTTGGTCTGAAGGTGAATCTGATCGTCTGTTTTTCAGTCCGTGTCTCTTCACTGAAGAAGAAAAACTGTTTCCTGGTTTGTCTCAGGTGAGTCAGGTGAAGGGTGGAGCTTTGTCTCACCTTCTCTGCTGAATGCTTCTCACGTATCACAGAGGTGTGTCTCATTCCAAAGGGTTTGAATGAGGGTCTGAATGAAGTTTGTCATCTTGACCTGGAAATGTGAGTTGACGTGGAACTGTACGTTTCTTTGACAGAGAACGTTTTCTTGGATGTATAATGTCATGCAGTCAGTTATCTGAACTCAGGGTATCGAGTTGAAACAATAAATGATCTTTAATTAAACAGCTTGTCAAACAAACAACAAGAAAAATATTTAAAAGGCAACTTTTAAAATGTATTTATTGGCAAATGCTTTCAGAAACATGCAGGTCTGTAGTGCATTACAACCTTTTTTCATCTATCTCCTTAAACTCATAAAGGCAGACAGACAGAGGAGATACAAAAAGAAGGATTGTTATATATAGATACAGTAAATCCTAAAAAAAAGAATACATATTTGAATGCTCAGCAGTACAGATTCTAAACTACAAGTTTTATTTTTATTTGGTTTTAAGTTTTTTTTTTTTTTTAAGAATCATTAAATAATTACTAAAAAAACAAAATCTTACATTTAAACATATGGGACAAAATACAACATCAATAGCACAAAGCTCAGGTTAGAAATTTTTTAACTAAGTTTTAAGGATTTTAAATATTCATTTCAAGTTTCATTCTAAATAATTAAAAACAATATTGACTTTATAAAAAGGACACAAAAACAAATCTCAAGGATACAGACCAAAAAAAACTGCAAGTTAATTTTACATATAGGGCACAAATTACAGGATCAACACTTAAATAATAATTGTTATAAAATCATTCAAACATAGATCTTCTACTAAACACGTTGGACACAACATGTTTGTTTTTCAACATTTTAATTTTTATTGTTACATTATTAAAAACATACTTGACATTTAGGACACACAAACACAAATTCCGCATTAAAAACTCAGATCTCAGAACTACAGACAAAAAATGTTGAACTACAAGTCCCATCCGGAAGTTCGTCCTCTGTGACGTCATCTAACGTGGACCGTTGGTCTGTGTGACGTAGCTCGCGGCCGCCGGCAGAAGTTTGAAAATAAACGCGAAACTTTTTTTGTTTGTTTGTTTTTGTAGTTTAACGTTAAATGTCCGCGCGCTCTGTCATCCGGTCGCCTTCCCGGTAAATCTACGTGAATCTCCCCGGTGAGGAGCGGCGCGCGCGGGAAGGCTCCGCGTGATCAGGTGAGTGAAGCTGCTAGCTGAAGCTGTTTGTGTCTGACATGAGGCAGCGGCTGTCAACACGCTGCTGCTGCCCGCCTCACCGAGCCCTGCGGCGGGCTCAGACACCGTAACGTGCCGGTACATTCACCGTAAAGAGCGGGAAACACGTTAGAGAGGATGCGCGTGAACCGGAGCACGCGTCGTGATCGTAGGTGAGTTAGCTGAGCGCGCTAGCTGTCACACGGAGCGGGGACGAGGCAGCTGTCCTCCCCGGACAGAGGCCACCTGTTGGCCCGGAGACAGAGCTCCAGTGTGCGGCTCCGTCGACGGGCCAGCTGCCGGTAAGAAGAGAGGAGGAACACGTGACAGAGAAGTTTATATACACTCACCTGACTGCTCTACCTGTGTGTGTGCTCACACATGTGAACACGCACACACACTGATGAGGATAAATAAACAGAGTGTGTGTGACACACATTATTACTGACCCTGCAGCAGCACAGACTTCAACAACGTCAGTCAAAGGCAGGCTTGAGGTTGCCAAGCAACCAGGGTCAGCTGCAGGTCAGAGTAATGAACTGCAGCTGTGCTCTGTCTGTGTGTGAGTGACTGCTGAGAGACACAGAAAGTCTCTAAATGAACCCCCTCCAGCTAGTGGACACTAATGCCAAACGGTAGGTGGTATCAAAAAGCCCAAATGACCGTGAGCATCCTCATCTTGTCGACCATGTGAATGCCCAATTTCAGTGTGTGAAGTTAAAACATGTGACCTGGGGAGAGAGAGAAAGAACAGGTGCCCCGTGCTCCTCTCCAGTTTACATGGGAGTAGATGGGGCTGTCGGTGGTGACAGCTTCAGCTGTGATATCGCTGCGTAGCCGTTTGGAAATGTATTTTTTGACAAATGTTTTTACTAACTTCTCCTTGTCTCCTTTTCTTTCCTCCTTATCCCCTCTGCTCTTCCAGGCAGCGATGTCTTCCCCACCAGAGGACGCCCCCACCCTCGCGTCAGTCGTCCCTCCGTCCGTCCTCTCCTCCGCTCTATCGGCTGCCGTGTCGGCCGCCATGGCAGTGGCGATGGCCGTGGACGGCAAGGCGAGTCTGTCAGCGCTGCTGGACGAATGGGAGGAAGCCCAGCGGGGCACCACGGAGCAGCTGGTGTCCATCCTCACTAAGTGAGCAGAGACACACACACACACACACACACACACACACTCTCAGCTGACTCGTCTGTGTGTTTTCTGCAGAATATCTGAGCTGATTGAACGAGAGACGGGAGAGTATCACAAAGCCGACCCCGACCCGTTTGACGACCGTCACCCAGGTCATCGTCCGTTTACGTTTTAAAAAGTTCCAAAAATTTCAGAATCGACGCGTCTGATTGGTCGTTGTGTGACTTTACAGGACGGGCGGACCCGAACTGCATGCTGGGACTTCTCCTGAAGATGCTCTTCATGAACGACGACTTCACGAACGCGGTGAGGTCGCATGCACGTTCTCACACGCACACACACACACATATGAGTTATTCTTTGTTTGATTTTGTGTGTGTGTGTGTGTGTGTTCCAGCTGCTGGACACGTACATCATGACCAGCAGAGAGCTGAGCCTGAACACAGCCGCCTGCCGTCTGCTTCAGAACATCATGCCGGGTCTGGAGACGGCTGTCGTCTTCCAGGAGAAGGTCCAAACTCCAAAATCTAAACCGCTGCACGATGAAGGAGACGATCTGTGTTTTGCATGATGATGATGATGATGAAGTGTGTGTGTGTGTGTGTGTGTGTGTGTGTGTGTGTGTGTGTGTGTGTGTGACAGGAAGGGCTGGTTGAGAAGTTGTTCACCTGGGCTCGTGAAGCGGAGCGACCGCTGTGCGTCTACGCCACGGGCCTGCTGGCCCGAGCCATGAGCAACCAGGAGGTGGCGGCCAGCTACCGAGAGGAGAACGCTCAGCTGGTGAGGTCACCGCGAACGCGCTGCTCCACCTTCTTCTGATGATCACACCACCACCTGCAGTCTTCACCGTTTGTTTGTTTCCCGTGAACTCTCCAGGTGCCGATCATGATTCAGCGCCTGCGTGAGCTGCAAACCGAAGAGGCCAAGAGTCGCTCCAGTCCTGCCACGGCGGCGCCGGCCCAGAATCTACCTCAGGACTCTCAAGATGAAACAAGCCAGACCTCAAACAGCTCAGACCAGCAGGAGAAGAAGCCGGGAGACGACGCGAAGACGTCACAGCTCGGTTCAGCCATGAAAAATGGCGGCTGTAGCGGTGTTGGTGGATCCAGCTCGACCCGACTGCTGCCAGACTTTGTTTACCAAGCGAGCCCGGACCTCGCCTCCAAGGAGACGGAGGACAGGCGAGGAGGAGGAGGAGGGAGGAGACGGGTGGTGAAGGAGAACGGGAGGAAGGCGAAGCAGAAACTCAACTACACCTCCTCCTCCACCTCCTGCAGGGCCGAGGAGGAGGAGGTGGAGAGAAAGGACCCGAGCGAGCAGCAGCCCACCAACAGCAGCACCTCCTGGTCCGAGATGAGCTCCATGGTGATCGGCTCCGACTACTGCCTCTTACCGCTGAGCCCGGCCATGGAGCAGAGGCTCATCCTGCAGTACCTGACGCCGCTCGGGGACTACCAGGAGGTGAGACAGCTGGAGAGAAGCCTGCATGGAGGCGCGCAGTGTTTCTTTTGACTCGTGCCCATGAATCTTTGTCTCTCCTGCAGCTGCTCGCCGTCTTCATGCAGATGGACACTCGCTCGTTGCTGATGAACTACATCGACCTCCGGCAGACCAAAACTGTGCAGCTCACCTTCGACGCTCTCCTGGTAAGACTGTCCACCTCCAAACATGTGTCTGATACACTGAGCAGGAAATCTGCTGCGGACTGTGTGTGTCACACGTCAGGTCTGTTCGTTTGATATTAATATTTAACGCTGTGCGCTTCATATTCACAGAAAATACTGAACAGTTTTCAGTTTGTTCAGCTGATCTCACGTCTGCGTCATGCTCTGCGTCCTCTTTGGGAACAATCAAACTTTTGTCAGACCGTCTTTAATCTTCTCCTCCACCCTCCACCTCCTCCACCCCACAGGAACGTGTCTGTGCGTGGATGATAAGACAGACGTTTGTGGGTGGAGCTACTCTGAGCTCCACGAAGGAGCAATAAGCAACGTAACGTTAGCTCACTGTAAACACGTCACGTTCATGGAATATTATATGACCATGAATTATGGGGAGTCACGGCTGGAAATATGTGACAGTAAACACTTTTTAAATTATCGTCTCTGCTGCCGACATCAGTACGACCGTGAAACAAGTCCTCAGCTGCATCAGCATGGTGATAAAATGAGTTTATTTGGTGAACGCTGCAGACTGTTGAAGTCGCACACTGTGAACAGCCACGATGGGCTGATTCCTTTGCTGATCAGAGTCTGTGTCTCGTCTCGTGTCTCGTGTCCGTCCTCAGTATCTGGCCTCGCTGCTCCTCCATAAGAAGTTCGCAGCGGAGTTCATCGCTCATGGAGGAGTGCAAAAACTTCTGGAGATACCGAGGCCGTCGATGGCGGCGACCGGAGTGTCTCTCTGTCTGTACTATCTGGCGTACAATCAAGATGCTATGGAGAGGGTGAGCACACTCACACACACACACACTCACACACACACACACACACACACACACACCCCTTTCCTTTACCTCGGCTCTCTCTCTCTGTTTGTAGGTGTGCACGCTCTCAGACGGCGTGCTGTCCGACATGGTGTCCTACGCTCTGTGGCTGCTGGAGTCGTCCCACGCTTCAGGCGTCTGCCACGCCACCATGTTCTTCTCCATCTCCTTCTCCTTCAGGGCGGTGCTGCAGCTCTTCGACCATCAGGACGGCCTGCGACGGCTCGTCAACCTGGTCAGGACTAAATGTTTCAACTTACACTGAAAGTTTAACACTAAATGAATCTTAAAGGTGCAACATGTAGGATTAACACTGCAGCTCAAACACTCCCCACCTGTATTAACGAGATCCTGATGTCGTCCTCTCCCTGCAGGTCAGTACTCTGGAGATCCTGAACACAGAGACCGAGGTGTCCATAATGAGCGACGATCAGGTGTTCTCCAGCCGACAGACAGCCAAACACACCTGCATGGCTCTGCGCAGGTACAACAGTGGATAGAAGTGTACAGATAAGTTTATTGGAAGGTGGTGACGGGATGCGAACCCGCACACATGAAGTGCAGCTCGTCTCTGTACGTGCAGCTGTCTAACTGATCGTTGATGACGTGTTCAGGTACTTCGAGGCTCACCTGGCCGTGAAGGCCGAACAGGTCAAACAGTCCCTGCACTCGTCAGACGGAGGCACCGTCGTCCCCCAGCAGCCGTTTTACAAGGTGTGTGTGATGTGTGTGACCGTCAGCATGTTAGAGAGGAGTGAACGAAGCACACTGAGTGTGTGTGTGTGTGTTTCCAGGCGTACACGTACACCAGGGAGCAGGTGATTGAGATGATGGAGTTCCTCATTGAGTGTGGGCCTCCTCAGCTGCACTGGGAAGCGGTCGAGGTTTTCTACAAGTTGTCCTGCGTCCCTTTAATGCTGCAGCTCATCTCCACAGCCTGTGACTGGAGGACGTACTACGGCAGGTAAAGTATGAGCGCGGAGTCGCGAGCTGGTGGGCCGTCGTGATCATCTGCAGGTGTGTCGGTAACTGTTCTTCTCGCGTCCCTTCCCGTTCGTCCGTGCAGGAGTGACACCGTGCGGTACGCGCTCGACATCCTGGCAATGCTGATGGTGGTTCCTAAAGTCCAGTTGGTGCTGGCGGACACGGTGGACGTTCTGGATGAAACCAGGTCGCCCGTTTCCACTGTGGGTCAGTACGTCCTCGCTGATCAGAGATGAATATTTGTCGCCCGTGTTGAAGCATGAGCACGTTTTCATGGCAAAAATATTTATTTACTGTGCAGCACGGATCCATTCTCTAACCCACACGTGTGTGTGTGTCTGCTGCAGGTATGAGCATCATTCTGGGCGTCGCGGAGGGCGAAGTGTTTGTCAACGACGCTGAGATCCAGAAGTCTGCGCTACAAGTGAGCACACGGATCACCGATGTTATTTTACTCATTTAAATCTGATTAAAACGACTTTTTACTTTTTACTCAGATTACTTCCATGATCACTGAACTGCCCTGACCTGTCACCTTCTAGTCATCCTCCTTCCTCTGTCTTCTCCATCCCAGGTGATCATAAACTGTGTGTGTGCTCCGGACCAGAGCCTGAACACGGTGGGTGCCTTTGCCGTCGCCCCCCTCAGGCCGTCGCTCCACCCACAGCAGCCCCCGGCTCCCCACAACCGAGTGCTGGCCCACATGTGGCAGGTGGTGCAGAACAACAATGGTATCAAGGTGAGCACGGAGAAATGATCTTCTTCCTGAAGGAGTCGGTCCGTCAGCTGCTCCCACACCCTCTCCTCCTGTCTGCCTCCGTCAGGTGCTGCTGTCTCTGCTGTCGGTGAAGATGCCCATCACGGACGCCGACCTGATCCGCTCCCTGGCCTGTAAGGCTCTGGTCGGACTCTCTCGCAGCACCGCGATCAGACAGATCATCAGCAAACTGCCGCTCTTCACCAGCAGCCACATTCAGCAGGTGAGCGCAGACAAAGTCCTGAAGTTAAACACGGAGCGTCGCTGCCGTTTAGCTCACATTCTTCTTCTTCTCGTCTCTGCAGCTGATGAAAGAGCCGGTGCTGCAGGACAAACGAAGCGAGCACGTCCGCTTCTGCCGATACGCCGCCGAGCTGACCGAGCGGGTGTCCGGCAAGCCTCTCCTGATGGGCAGCGACGTGTCGCTGGCTCGCCTGCAGAGGGCCAACGTGGTCGCCCAGTCACGGATCACGTTCTCCGAGAAGGAGCTCCTCATGCTGATCAGAAACCACCTCACGGCCAAAGGCCTCCACGACACGGCCAACACGCTCATCAAAGAGGCCAACTTACCCGTAGCATCGCTCTGTCCGCACTCCGCCTGCGTCACCCCACCTCCTCCCTCCGCCTCCTCCTCCTCCTCCGTCATCCCCAGGTCCTGCCGGTTAGCCGGTGGGATCGCGGCTCGTATTGCCAGCCACGTTGGATCCTCGCCGGTCTCCTCTGTCGTCACCCCTGCAGCAGCGTCCTCCTCCACTCCCTCTTCATCTCGTTGCCTCGTCAGCCCTCACCCGTCATGCCCCTCCTCATCCACCTCCGCTCACCCTCCTCCTCTGGTCGGGCGGATTTTGTTCTCGCGGGAGCGCCCGACGGCTCACTGCAGCAACTCAGGGAAAAAACTCCGCGCACTGAAACAGAAGTCGGACCACGGTGCTTTCATCCAGGTGAGTGAGACACTTAATTAACCATTCATTTATAATCACGAGGCCGAGGTGTCGCCGTGTAATCTGCGCTCCATCTCGCAGACTCCAGCCATGAAGAAGCAGTTGGAGCGTCACCTCCCCTCCCCGCCAACCCTCGACAGCATCATCACCGAGTACCTGAGGGAGCAACACGCCCGCTGCCCCAACCCCGTCACCACCTGCCCCCCGTTCTCCCTCTTCACCCCGCACCGCTGCCCCGAGCCCAAGCAGCGTCGACAGGCGTCGCCCAACTTCACCGCCCGCCTGGGCAGCAGGGTGCTGTACCCGAAGTACGGAGGCGTGGACCGAGGGTGTCTGGACAGACATCTGATATTCAGCAGGTGAAGAGCCGCTCGCAGCGCTTCGCCCGATTTCTGCTGCGTCTTCGATTTTTTTTTTTAAAGTCTTTCTTCTTTTAAATCTGTTTCAGGTTTCGTCCCATGTCGGTGTTCCACGAAGGCGACGGAGACGAGAGCGGCTTCACCTGCTGTGCCTTCTCCGCCCGCGAGCGCTTCCTGATGCTGGGGACGTGCTCGGGTCACCTCAAGTTCTACAACGTCTTCTCCGGAGAGGAGGTGGCCAACTACACCTGCCACACGTCGGCCATCACGCACCTCGAACCCTCCCGGGTGAGTTCACACTGCAGCTGGAAGACGCCATGAAGCTTCAGCTCGTTCTGTCCGGCTTCACACTCGGTGCTCTCATGGCGTCTTCAGCCGCAGCGTTTTCTTTGTCTGTTTTGGCCAAAAGGATTAATTAATATAATTAATCACTGAATGTAGAAAACCAGTTGCTGATGTTTGAATCAAAGCTCGTATTTGTTCCTCAGGATGGTAAATTGCTGCTGACCTCGGCGTCTTGGAGCGTCCCGTTGTCTGCTCTGTGGAGTATGGACGGTGTCTTTACCATGAAGTAAAGCTCACACACACACACACACACTCACACACTCAGCTGTTTCTCCTGGTGTTTGGTTGACGTGTTCGTTTTCTCTCTCAGGAACTCGTTTGTCGACGATCACTACGTGGAGTTCAGTAAACTCTCTCAGGACCGAGTCATCGGCACAAAGGACCAAGTCGCACACGTACGTCGCCTGAACCGTCCTGTCGCCTGAACGTTCTCCCTCCATGCTAGTAACGTTGGTGCAACGTTCTTTCTGCGTTTGCAGATCTACGACATCCAGACGGGCCAGAAGACTCTGACCCTGAACGACCCCGCCCTGGCCAACAACTACAAGAGGAACTGCGCCACCTTCAACCCCACCGACGACCTGGTGCTAAACGACGGCGTGCTGTGGGACGTGCGGGCGTCGCGGGCCATCCACAAGTTTGACAAGTTCAACATGAACATCAGCGGAGTGTTCCACCCCAACGGCCTGGAGGTCATCGTCAACACCGAGATCGTATCCTCTGAACTAAAACACAAGTTACCTTCAACTAAACTCACTGCAACATGAACAACGCACTCAGGTTTGTCTGCAACTGCTGCTGTAGTTAGACTGTAGTTGGCCTGTAGTTGCTGTAGTTGCCCTGTAGTTGCTGCAGTTGCTGTAGTTGCCTGTAGTTGCCCTGTAGTTGCTGCAGTTGCTGTAGTTGCCTTGACAGCAGCTGTCAGTGGGACCTGAGGACGTTCCACCTCCTGCACACGGCGCCGGCCCTCGACCAGTGCAGGCTGGTCTTCAACAGCAACGGCACCATCATGTACGGAGGTACGGACTCGGTACACTGTGTGTGTGTGTGTGTGTGTGTGTGTGTGTGTGTGTGTGTGTGTGTGTGTGTGTGTGTCTTTAATGGTCTGAATCGTTCACGTGTGCACACAGCGATGCTGCAGGCTGACGACGAGGACGACGCCATGGACCAGCAGATGAAGAGTCCGTTCGGCTCGTCCTTCAGAACCTTCGACGCCACAGACTACAAGCCCATTGGTAGCTGCACTTCCTGCTCTCTGACATCACATGAATCAGCTGTTCCTTCTCCGCCCCTCAGGCCTCCACCTGTCCTTTCTCCTCAGCTTCAGTTTTTTAAGCTCAGAAGTTGTCTTTGTCTTTTCAGCCACCGTGGACGTGAAGAGGAACATCTTCGACCTCTGCACCGACACCAAGGACTGCTACCTGGCTGTCATCGAGGTACCGAGCCTCACACACCTGCTGTGTTCTCGTAGGTAACCACGGTGACGATGAGCTCACCTCAGCTGTGTTTGTCTTTTCGTGCTCGCTCTGCAGAACCAGGACACGGTGAGCTTGGACACGGTGTGTCGTCTGTACGAGGTCGGGCGACAGAAACTGGCAGAAGAGGGAGACGACGACGACCAGGTGAGACGCTCAGAATATGCGATGAAGTACTGATCCACTCTGGTCCAGCATGAATGTCGACTCAGCTGATCGCGTTGATGTTTTGTTCTTCCAGGACGATGAAGATCAGGACGACGATGATTCGTCAGACACGGATGATGACGACGATGACGATGAGGATGACATGGACACGGACCCGCTCATCGAGGAACTGGCCAATGACGAGAACCAGGAGAACGGGGATGGAACCAACTCCCCGACGGATGAAGAGGTACGCGACTACACACACCAAAACTCTCCACCCGATCTTTTAGGGTGTAGTCGTTCAGATCGGATCTTCAGAAAAGATCTCGATGTGTCCGTTTGTTCACAGAACCTTTTTGTTCCGTGTCTCGTCGTTTTTTTTTTCTGACTGTCTCCGTTAACGTCGTGTCCGTTTCCGTTTCCTCCCCTCAGATCGCAGATCTTCTCGGCAGTAACAGCAACGACGACGACAACAGCGACGACGACGAATCCGAAGACTCAGAACATTCGGACAGAAGCGACAACAGATCGGACTCGTTTGACGGCGACAGCTCGTTTAGTGAGTAACCGCGTCGTTCAACAGGAAACTGATGAGTCGTGATCTGTGTCATGTGACGTGTCACGGCAAACTGCTGATCCATGTTTTAATATTTTGTAAATTAAACACACGAAGAAGATCCTGATTGGATTCAGAGTAAAGATGTTTTACACGCTGTGTGTGTGTGTGTGTGTGTGTGTGTGTGTGTGTGTGTGTGTGTGTGTGTGTGTGTGTGTGTGTGTGTGTGTGTGTGTGTGTGTGTGTGTGTGTGTTCTCTCGCTGTAGGTTATCCAGAACAATCAGATGAGGACAGTCAGCTCTTCCAGGCGCTCCGTGAAGGATGGATCTGACCGGCTCGACGTGGACTTTATTTTTAAAGATTTCACGTCGCTCTGCTGGAGCTGAGACGTCGGCGTGTATTGTCCCTCAGCGTGTTTCCATCTGGTGCTGACGGTCTTCCACACACTGATTTATCGCTCAAACCATCAAAGCTAAAAGCCAAATATCACGTGGAGGCTCGATTCATTTTCGTTTCACAGCAATAAAAACTCAGACGAGACGATGTCGTGAACACGCTCAAAGAAATGAGACGAACAAACTGACCCTGGATCTGCTGAGTTCACGTTTCTATGCACATGATAATAAAAAACACAAACGTCTGCGGCTTCATGAACGTCCACACGACAAACTTTGTTTTGCTCTTAGAGGTCCAGTGTGCAGGAGGACGACCGGGTGCAACCTACGGTGGCGAGCGAGCGTCTGTCCTCTCTCCTGCAGGAACCAGGCTGTGAAACTTGTTCTGATTTTGGGCAAACATTTATTTTCATCTGATTATAAACAAATAAAAGTTGATAGAGAGTTCTGAATATTATTTTTCACACTGGATCTTTAACGTCTGAAGCAGGTTTGTGCAGAAAGCGTGCGGCCGTCACGATGAGACGCTTTCTGATCAATTCCCCCCAAAATTCAACAAACAAACAAAAATCCATTTTAATGAGAACAAATTTGGATTTTTGTGTTTTTCAGTCTGATCATTTTCTTTTGTTTGATTTAATTTATTCTGCCTGGTTTAATTTATTTCAGCGTGTTAAACGGGGCGTCGAGAGCTTTTACATGTTTGGAGAAACTGAGTTTTTTAGGCTCTGTACTTTGATGCTTTGGTGAACTGGCAGCACTCAGCAGACGTCTGTGGAAAAATCTATTAAAACATTTGTTTAAAAAATCCAAACGTGTCCATGAAGTCTGTTTTTAAAGGTCTGAGGGCAGAACATGGCTGCTGGACGGAGCAGCTGCTCACATCATGTGTTCACGCTCACTTCAACAACAGAATCACAGAAACTGGACAGAGATATAAAATACATAAAATATGTATATGGTATATATTTTATAAAATATATAAAAGGATGTTGAGTGCGTTGATGTTTTCCATGTATCTCCTCTGCACCACCATCTGACAGGACGGTGAGGACTCCACCTTTTCCTCCACCTTCATACAAAGAATGATTTTAATCATCAAACATCTGGAGCTCACGTTGTGATTTTTTTTTTTGGGTTTCTGTTTTATGTTGAAAGTGTGACTTCACTTCCTGTCTTTGTCTTTTTCCCGCCTGTTTTCGGTGTCACCTGAGTCTCATTGGCTCTTTAGTCCATGTGTCCGTCCTCTCTGTAACTTTCTGGATTTCTCCTGTTGGTCTAACTCGGCTGCCTCCATCTGTCCGTCAGTGAGTCTTTAAAGTTTCCTTCACAGTCACTGAGAAACTTCTGAAATATGTCTGACGTACTCACAGACTCTTCATCATTATTCAAAGAACCATCATGAAACATCAAATCTGACACAGCATGATTCACTGACAGAAAACTGCTGAATCATGTGTTGCTCTCAGATGCTGTTAGTTCAGTTTCCTTCTGCTGGCATGTAACTAAGTACATTTACTCGAGTTCTTCAACATGTCAGAGGAGAACGCTGAACTTTCTTGCATTTATTTTTTTTTAGAAGACGACAGAAGATGTCGGCTGGAGACAGACAGACAGGCAGACAGGCAGCATGTGAACCATCAGCTGCTGCAACAAGGTGAACAGGTCTGACAGTGTCTCACACTGTAATAATAATAATAATAATAATAATAATAATAATAATAATAATAAATAATCGTTAGTTTCAGTCTGATACAAAATGAGCTCCAGCAGTGAAGTCCTGTTTGAAGACATGAGTCAGCAGAATTTGAAGGGCTCAGTCTGCGAGCCGCTGTAATTTTACTCAGTCTTCTCTCAGTCTTCTCTCAGTCTTCTCTCAGTCTTGTCTCAGTCTTGTCTTGGTCTTGTCTTGGTCTTGGTCAGGAGGACTTGTCACGTGTTAAACACACCTGCAGTGTGTAAATCCTGAGACTCCACAAAGACAGCTCCATGTTAGCCAGTGTTAGCTAATGTTAGCCAGTGTTAGCTAATGTTAGCCAGTGTTAGCTAATGTTAGCCAGTGTTAGCCAGTGTTAGCTAATGTTAGCCAGTGTTAGCTAATGTTAGCCAGTGTTAGCCAGTGTTAGCTAATGTTAGCCAGTGTTAGCTAATGTTAGCTAAGTGTTAGCTAATGTTAGCTAAGTGTGCTACAAACACAGTCACAGTCATCCAATGAGATCAGAGAACAGCGGTCACATGACACATTTCTCTGCTTTAATACTCTGAGTACATTTTCCTGGTCACACTTTGAAGTTACTCTGCTGTACTCTGATTACTTTGACTTCACATCACCATGGTTACCTGATGGACCGCAGAGCTCTGTGCATGATGAAGATGATGATGATGATGATGATGGTGGTGAGCCTGCAGGGTGCGCTGCTCACGAACAAACACACGGTGGCACAATACACACACAAATGTGTGCGGAATACACACACACACACACACACACACTCTTGTAACATGATATGTAAATGATGTGTCATGTTGTAGCTTCATGAGTCATGTGTGAAGGGTGTGTGTGTGTGTGTGTGTGTGTGTGTGTGTGTGTGTGTGTGTGTGTGTGTGTGGAGGCTCCTCAGTGCGTGTACTCGCCAGAGCGCGCGCGTGTGTCATGTTGAACTCCCGCGTGTGCACGTCATGTCACCAGTGATAACCTTTGAGGATCGGAGGGTGGCGCAGCGCACACACACACACACACACACACACACACACACACACACACACACACACACACTCTCTGATCCTCTTACACTGATGTAGGCTCCCTGCTGCTGCTCGGTTGCGCGCGGCTCTCCCGGTCGTCGTTCAGCGCGCGCACACGGACGGACCGGGCTCTCGGTCTTTACGTCACTGGATCTGCTCCCGACAAGTTTGACAGCGACGGGAGCGCACGCGGACGGTTAGATAAAATCAGAAATCAGCTGATGAGGCTGCGCGAGGTGAGGTGAGGAGGGGGGGACGCGGCGGAGCTCATCCTGACGGCTCGTGCTGCGCGCTCGGTGCCTCCCGGTAACGTCCTCACGGGGCTTCAGTTTGCAGCATCCCGCGGCCGGATATCAGCCTCCTCCTCGGGCTGCCGGGACAGAAAGCGTCGGTCATCACCGGAGGATTTCAAGGCGCAGCAGACGGACACACACCGCGCCATGCGTCACTCCGAGCCTGACAGCACCTGAAGAGTGATTTACCTCCTCCTGAACATTTGAGTAAACTTTCATCCTGCTCCTCCTCCTCCTCCGTCTGGCTCCTCTCGGTGGTAACCTCCGTTGGATCCCATGAAGCGGCGCAGCGGGTGATTTATACTTTTCTTGGGGGATTTTGTGCTCTGACACCGGGACATGATGTGGACACCGACCGAGGACGAGAAGATAGGAGTGGGTGAGTGATCGGATGTTTGATGTGTGTGTTGACATGAGATGATGATCAGAGCTTCACTGTGAGCTCCTCTTCATCACTTCATGCTGTTACATGTGTGCGAGCTGCAGACTGAGAGGCGAGCAGTGTGTGTGTGTGTGTGTGTGTGTGTGTGTTTTCCATGCTCTGATGTTGTATTGCAGCATGATGGAGTGAATGTTTTGTCTCACTCCACCCCTCTGCACTGCACACACTCCTCTGCACACACTCCTCTGCACACACTCCTCTGCACACACTCTGTCACTGCTCTGTGTCACGTTGCTGCATCTGTTGCAGCTTTTCTCTGATCTGCATGTTTTTAGTGACGGATAAGCAAAGTTCAGCTGGTTGCATTGCTCTGACTCAAAGCAACGCCGTGTGTGAATCTGTAAATATGTTCAGCTGTACTCAAGTATTTACTCTGATTACATTACTTTGCTACCAGCCAATCATCATCCAGGTCAGCAGCAGCAGACCCAGCAGCAGCTAATATCACTGACTAGTCCAGCAGCAGTCAGCCCAGCTCGGCGTCTGTCTTTCAGCCTTTTATTTCACCAAGCTCTCACCAACCACTAAAAGTCAGTCCCAGATTTACTCTTGTCCGGCGGCTTCTTGCTCGCTCACTCTCTTCTCTTACATTACCCACTGGCCCAGCTCCTGTTCTGACACAACAATGGCTCTGCCCCCTGTCATTGTGCCTGAAAACCTCCACCTCTTCTTCCCGGTGGTCCAAACGTCCTGTGATACAAACACTAACACTCCCACGGCGCTCTGAGCTAACAGCAGCTAACAGACTGAGCTAACAGCAGCTAACAGACTGAGCTAACATGAGCTAACAGCAGCTCCAGCTGTCAGCAGTTTACTTCACTGTCCATCATAAACTCTGTAAATGACAGAGAGTTGAGGCGGAGTGCTCTGTTGTTTGGTGCTCCTTGCTCATACGTGTTCTGAAGCATCGTGTGCTTTGGAAGTGTGAAAACATTCTTAACTTAAAAGGATTTAAAATGAAGTGTCAGGCGTCAGCTATCGACTGACAGCCGCTCGGATCGGGCTGGTACGGCGGTGTCTGCTGAGGGAGCGAGCGAGCGGGGACTCTGATGACAGGAAGTCAATGTGGGGAATCATGACTCCGGCACTCTGTTAATTGGAAAGAGACATTACCTGAATGTGAATGAGAGGCTGTCTGCTGTTTGATACCTTCATTAGACTCCAGCTGAGGCTTCTCCGTTACTCCGCCTGCAGTTTCATAACAGCAAATCATCAAAACTCAGAACTGCATCATGAGAGCAACACAGTGCTCCGGAGGGGGAACTACGAACATTGTCCTTTTGCCTTGAACAGTAAGTGTTCACATGAAAGCACGATGCGTTCACTGCCCTTTGAAATCCACTCTGGGACGTTCAGGTTCTGTTTGGACGCCCTCGTGTTCGTAATATATCTGAATTTATCTTCCAGTGAGAGCAGAGAAGGCAGCAAACACCAGACATGACAGATTTGTGATGTCTCATGTTGTGCATCCACCTAAAGGGGGAGTTTTAATATGCAGACGTCTTCCTGTACATTGTCTCCAGTCACAGTAATGACTGAGCAGGTAGGCGCACACAAAGATAAAAGAAAACAGGAAATCCTTATTAAAAAAAGAACGGAGAGTCCAGAAATCCTCAGAAAGCCTCGTCGCTTTGAAACTGGAGAGTCACGTATCCCTTCAGTGTTTTCATGTAAGTGTGTTTTGTGTCTTTTGTTGTGTTTTTTTGCTGGATAAGGCTTTGCATACCAAGGCAGAGAGAGTGGTAACTCATAGAGGCGTTCCAATGGAGTTGGGATGACTAGTGCCTGGTTGTAGAAAACAGCTATTCAGTTGGATGAATGCAGCTTTGTGGCGCTCATAGAGGTCCCTGAATGCAGCTTCACCTCCCCCAGGGCTGCACAGCACAGCACTCAGTTCTCACACTCACAGATAACATGGAACACACACACACAGACAGACACACAGACAGGCACAGAGAAAGACAGACAGATGGACACATCGTTTATGAAATGCACCTACTAGAGGATGAAAGTTTCCTTATATCATAAACACAAATTTGTAACAGTGGACTGAAACTGACCCTGACCTCTTTGGCTCGAGCATGTCGAAGTGTCGACCAGCAGAGACGTTACCCATTGGTTTAGTGCTATGGATGACATTATGGTCCGTATTTGACCAGGAGCATGGAGATGGAGGGTGACGTTTTAAGAGTAGCTCTGAGGTGGCAGAGGCCGGACAGCCGAGATGGAGATGACCAGCCACGGCTCTTCAGAAACCTGAGGGTGACCTCACGGATACGATGTCCACAGTCTAAGATTGTCTGAGTTTGGTTGTGTGTTGCGATGGACAAACCATGGACAGATATAGAGATGGAGATCTTATGGAAGTGATGCACAAAGTCAGAAGTTTGATGTCTGAGCGTTAAATCACCCGGGTCTTCCGTAGCTGCTTCCACATCGTGTGGACAGCAAGTCCACGTCCTTCAGGTTTAGCTCTCTAACCTGAATTGGTACAAAATGATTTAATTGTTCTTGGGGTGTGTGCATCTTGTGTTAAGATGTCAGTGTTGTTCTTGAAGCCCTCGGATGAGTAATGAATCAGGTTCAGGTTCAAGGGAACCATAAATGTTGATCAGAGATCCAGTGAAGGCCGTCCAGAGAAACGCTCACATTCATCAAAATGCTCACGTTCGTCAAACGCTCACGTTCGTCAAACGCTCACGTTCGTCAAACATGTATTGAGCCTGTATCTTTCTATGTTGACCGAGTCTGTGGTCGTCTCAGCACTGATATTAAACCATGTGTGTATTAGACTGGTTGTCTCGTCCAGAAGATCGTTCCCATCAGTCATGAAGCTTTTCTAGAACTTTATCAGATCAGATTCTGATGAGTGCCACCAGCGCTGTCATTACACTGTTTGGCCAGTATGCTAAGCTAGCTTCAAAGCTTTCTCTAAATATGATCATAATTTACTAATTAAATTAATATATTAACCATGCTGTGTGGAAGAAGACTTCAATCTAGAGACTGAGACCATTAACTCATGAGGAAACTAATAAATCAGCCGAGGAGTCGGCTCATTTCTCCGTAAGACTCAATCGAAACCTTATCGTTGCAGCCAATAGAGCTGCCCCCTGCTGGCCAAATGGGGACAGGACAGCTGTAACACTGATGCTGTATATAACACACACACACACACACACACACTCTACAGTACACGTTATCTCACACCAGCGAACACGGCGTTAAAACTGGGTCACAGTGAAAGTGACGGATGTGTGAAGAACTTCCCTCTCATGTCGAGCTGCACCTTTTTTCTTTTCTTTGTTATTATTCCTCGTCTGCTTTAACTTTTTTTGCTCTGACCCATTTTATCTTGAACCTGCGTTTCATTTTGTGCCGGCTCATCTGTCACCGACGCGTCTGCACCTTCTTCTGCCTTTTGATCAGGGCTCCTCCGACGATGCAGCGACCTGCCAGACCTCTTTAAACACTTTAATGGCCTTTGTTTGGCATCATTCATTTCTCTGGTTTTTTTGGTTCAGACTCTGTCAAATGTCACGGGTGAATCTTATTACCATGTTCACCCCAATGAGGTGACAACAACAGAATGTAATGATCTAAATCTTTTTCAATCTATATTCAGCTCAAAGATGATATTTAATGTTGTTGTTTGTAGTAAATATACTCATTCTTGCCGCTCAGAGAAACGCTCACGTTCATCAAACGCTCACGTTCGTCAAGCGCTCACGTTCATCAAATGTAACAATGTCCAGAAGTCTGAAATGAATTTGTGGATTTCTGTGTTCTGGCGAGTTGTCCAAGGTGTGCCCTACCTCTAAGCCGCTGCTGTGCTAGGTTTTATCCCCTGTGACATCTCCACAGGATAAGTAGTTTAGAAAATGGACGATTGGTCGACTGCAGAGCTGTTTGATCCATTTTAATGGCTGTAATTTCATTTTAACAGCCACATTACGGCGCAGAGCCGAAACAATCACGCCTGAACTGCATCTGTGAGACTTCATGAAGCTTTACACGGAGTGGACGACAGAACGAAGCGCTGCCTGTTTGCCACATCACCGAGGGACACGAGAGTTACCATATATCACAAACCTCTAAAATTAGCAGAGAGGGTCTGTGTGATGTGTGCTTGTTAGCTTTGAGATGTGATTAAAAGGCCAGGCTAGCACCCTGAGGAAGGAGGAGTGACGGGGCGGGAGCAGAAGCAGTTTCCATCTGCGATATTTCAGCATGTAGAACCTGGGAGTTCTTCTCACTTTAATCATTTCCAGTGGGAGAGAACGTAACTCCTCAGAGACTCGCCGCTAACGCACGAAGCTTCAGGCAGGAACACGGAAATAAGTCTGTGCTGCGTTTGAGGCACCTTAATACAACAGACCTGACTGTTTGCGTTCATTAAGATTCAAGGCTGCTGATTCTGATGGTGAGTTCAATGACTGCATGAAAGTCATTGAATGTTTACAGCCTGGTACAAAAACAGTTTTGGTCTCTGTAGCTAATTTCCCCGTTCATGACAACTGTACTGAGGGTGAATTTATATACAACTCACCTGTTCACATTATATTAAGGCTTAAAGTTCTGCAGGATTAAGAGCGTGGACGCTTTGATTGACAGGTGGGATCACATCAGTGATCCATTCATCTCTGAATTAACATGATTTCTAAAAGTGTTTTTATAAAAACTCTGATCTTCATCACAGCAGCTTCATGTTGTCTGAAGCATCCTTGACCAGGAAACTTAAATTTACAGCGATCACAGCGAGGCGTTTAGCAACTTAACGTTCCTGTGAGTGTTTCCTGACCCAGATTTCCAGCTTTAATCGTACAGCTCCTGTAAAATAAAAGCTATTCTCAGAGGAGGAAAGCATCTAATTGGGATGAGAGCCAGCGTTTTTCCCCCACAGACGCTCCGATCTAACCAGGTCAGTCTCCTGCAGAGGAAACTGCTGACAGTTGGTGCGCTGTAACAGTTAATGCAACGTACACAACTCGACCACCATCAGAAGATTCAGGTCACTCTGAGCTCAGCGTGAACTTCCTGACAATTCAAGTCACCTTTCACTTCTTTGACACACTGTAGTACAGCAGTACACTGTGTATCCAGTCAGGAGTTACTGTGAAGATTACAGTAACAGTGATGTACTCGAAGTTGCCGAGTCATTAACTCCAGTTTCATTAGCTGGTCTAATGGGGTCAAACTGGACTCGCTCTGTTTGTGAAAACGATTCAAGACACGAGACGAGCTGAAGAAAGCCCGTGACTGGGTTCATGTTGGCATGTTTCCGAGCTTTCGCTCGTGTTAAGCGTGCCTGACTGAGCTGCTTCATGTATTATTCTCCGTGTAAGCAAGTTTCACCAGGAGGAGCACACGTGTGTGTGTGTGTGTGTGTGTGCAAACACGCTAAGAACACGCAAACAAACCTTAATGTGAATTATTTACCCAGTAAAATGTGCAGAAATGATGATTCACCATGAAAGCAGGCGAAGTTGAAGCTGATGTTGAGCCGCGATGGTCGGCGGCTGCATCTTGTTTTTGCGAGCTGCTGCCGGCCGCTCGCCTCCTCTCTGCTGAAGCTGACCGTAAGTCACGACGGAAGCAGCCGCGGGGTTTTCATACGTAGGCGGGAAGTTCATCACGAGTGTTACGTGTGTCGTGTGCTCGCTGTGAGTCGAGTCGTGCCATCGGATCCATAACTGGGAATAAAAACTGAGATGCAGCCTCGAGCTGCAGGACGTGAAGCTGAATGTTTGAAGCAGCAGAGAAACAAAAGCTGGATGATGTGCAGAGCTCAGCCAGGCAGCGCGCTGCGGCCTCATCGCCTTTCTCCATGATGAGCTGTTCTTTGTTTACACCTAACTTCAAATCACAAAGCGTGTGTGTGTGTGTGTGTGTGTGTGTTTTCTCTGCAGTTTCCTTCCTGTTTTTTTGGTGTGTGTGTTGTTCATGTCAGAGCTCTGCAGGAAATAAAATGCCACGTCAGGTTTGCAGCATAGTTTAGACAAAATACATAAAAATTGTTATATAATCTGATTATATAAAAGAATGCAAAGAATTATGTATGAAATATATAAAAACAATAATGATGAGCAGGGTGAGACATCTGGCCTCCTCTCAGAGCTGCACATGTGCAGTACAGATCGGGTCACTCGATGGCGGCGGGTAAGATGAACGCCTTCGTCAGTTCAGGTACTTCCTTCAGTACACCTCCGTGTAGTACACTGTGTACTTCCTGCTGTACTGTGTGTAATTTCAGCAGTTGGCGTCTCATTTCAAGTTTGGAACCTACAGGAAACGGCGATCGCAACATTTTACCACGACGCAGCGAGCTGCGGGCCGAACCTTTTCAAGCAGAGGAGGACAAACCGGCTCATCGAGTGTCCGACAGGGCTCTGAAGTGACGGACGCGTCTCGCTCGGAGTCTTTGCTGCTGACTGACTTGCGTCCTCTCTAACGTTGTGTTGTGTGTGATGCGTTGTTGGCTCAGCTCAGGCGGCGCACGCTGTGTCCGGAGCTTTGATGTGAGGAACCCCGCGAGGACTTGAGGACTCGGGCTCTGCTCTCAGATTCTCTTTAGACTCCAGACTTTAATCTCCATCTCTGAATGTCTCTGTCACTGTCACGCCGCTCCTCCTCCCTCTGTGTGTCCCTGCACGCCTTTATCTGCAAGCTCACAATCTCCTCATACATCACACACACACACACACGCGCGTTTTGGGCCTCGTTGCAGTGGCCTTCGTTTGCACTGACATCACGGTGAGAGTGGGAAACACCGGCTCCGTTGTTACATCGTGCATCATGGCTGATCTCGTTAATTTTCCAGTAGACGATACACACACGCGCGCACACACACACAAACACACTGGTCTGCTGTAACTGGGGCGAGTTAACACACACTTGTGACACACTTTGTTTTTGTGTTTCATGTGTCTCTGCTGTCTCCTTTCACCCCCTGTAGTTTGAGTTTAAATGCTCAGAGAGACGACGGCTTCATGTTTGAACCGGGAGGAAAAAAAGTTTTGAAAGGGAATCATAAAATCATAAAGTTTTAATTTGTGCTTCATGTGTCGGAGAAAAGTTTGTTTTCTTGTCGAGCTCTGGTTTGGATGTGGGCTGCATCTCTGAGCTGGCGGTCAGCCAGCGTGTGTGTGTGTGTGTGTGTGTGTCTCGAGGGGTCTTAAACACAGCAGCATTCTAGAGGAGAGTTCCGTCGTTGTTATGGTTACGCTCGGTTTCCGCGGACACCCTGGCAAGACTGGCTCCACTTATCGCCATAACAACGGTCCAACTTCTCAGCTTCCTCTCCTTCCAGAGGAGGCAGACAGCAACAGCAACAACGACAACAGCAACAACAACGACAGCAACAGCAACAACGACAGCAACAATGACAGCAGCAACAACAGCAACGACAGCAACAGCAACAGCAACAACGACAGCAACAATGACAGCAGCAACAACAGCAACGACAACAGCAACAACAACGACAGCAACAATGACAGCAGCAACAACAGCAACAACGACGACAGCAACAACAACGACAGCAACAACGACAGCAGCAGCAGCAGCAGCGTCCCCTCAGCCTCGGCCTCACGCGGGCCCACACAGCACGTCAGGTTTCTCATTCTGGCCCTTCCATCAGTTCTGATCCGTGTATCTGATGTCGGGTTGGTGGTTGGAGGTTCAGCAGCGCTCCAGCTCCTCCTGGAGGATCCGAGGCGTTCCCAGGCCAGATGGGCTCCGTAACCCTCCAGCAGGCTGTCAGTCGGCCTGGGGTCTCCTGCTCGGAGACCTCAGCTGGCTCCTGTTGACATGAAGGAGCAGCGGCCTCCACGCTGCGAGCTCCTCGCCCTTAAAGCAGGGATGAGATCAGTGATCTCGTTCTCTCGGTCACTTCCCAAAAGCCAAAGACGACGGTCGGAACGCAGACAGACCGGAAAATCGAGAACTTTGCCCTCCAGCTCAGCTCGCTCTTCATCCCCAACGGTCCGATAGAGCCGATGCACCAACGCACGGTCCATCTCGTGCTCCATCACACCACCACCTGAAACAAACCCGGATCAGTCTAATGATTGGACAGCTCTGGTTAGCTCATTATTGGGGTCGCTTCTGATTGGTCGATGTGATGAGCCTTCCTTCTTTCTGCTGTGTCAGCCAATAATCGATCAGGTCGTGAACGTGTTGCTGCTCATCTGTCTTTGGGACTTTAAAGTGAATCACTGTGTGGAGATGGACCAGAACCTGTTGGTGACCTCACCCACATCCTGAACTTTGGATCCCGCTCTGTTGGCTCTGACAGTGAATCGTGTTTTTTAAATTGCAGATTGAGATTTTGTCTGTACGAACACTGAACCTGTCCACGACAGGACGAGGCGACTGATGGACAAACTGTTTGAATCAGCGACACATCCTTGTTCCCACGTCTCTCTCTCTCTCAGCCTCTCGTCTCTCGCTCCGTGATCAGAATAGAAAAGAGTCGTCAGCTGTTCTCGACATCTCCGAGCTGCAGAGGTTCCTGAAACGTAACGCCAGCCTGTCTGTCTCTGGATTTATTGATCAGCTTAAAAACAGCTCTGACGTCCTGCAGCAGGTCCAAACAGGAACAGACTCCTCCATGACGTAACACAGAATGACACAACAACTGAGTGTTTGGACCATTTTATTATTATTATTATTATTGTTCACTTTAGAAGTCATACATAGCACACATAAAACCAGTTTTTGCCTTCCGGGCTACTGTAGAAACATGGAGGTTCAAAATGGCTGACTCCGTGGAAGAGGACCCGCTCCCTCTGCAACGTAATAACTTTTATTCTGATTATACACAAATCAAAACATAGATGTGAATATTATTTTACATTACTGGCCGACCCAGATCAGAACTAACAGACACAAAGCTCCTCTGTGCCAGCTGCTCATGTTTTATATATATTATATTATCATTTATTATTTATTGGTTAATTGTTCGTATCTGTGTTATTTATGATTTTGTCTCTTCCGTGGAGGCCGCAGTGTTCAAACACTGTTTCTACAGGAGCCCAGAGCAGACAAACTAAACACTGACTAAAGTCTGCACAGTGGACGACCTCGTCCCTCTCTGTCCTCACCGTCTCAGTGAAAAATGTGACTTTAATAGATTTCTGTTTAATTCATGGAATATTCCTTTTGGACCGATGATCCGCCACCTACTGTACGGCCCGCCGCGTGTTCCCCGGCTTTCTCCACAGTGACTCATGCTTCACAGAGCCGGGCTACGTTTTAATGAGCGCGGACCGCAAGGTGAGAAAAACAATGAGTTATCAGGCGGCAGGCTGAAGAGAAGTTGGAACGCCTCCTCGTTTTATTCCGTGTTTGTATTTCTTCCTGCGATTGTCTGTCTGTGTGTTTTTGTCAGGTTTTTTTTGACTGTTTGGCCGCCGGCCTCGCTCTGCATGGGAGAGGAGACAAATGGTGGGTGACACAGCAGGCTGGGGGCAGACGCCATGGCCCAATTATCTGTCTGTTCACTCCCTCCCTCTGCCATTTCTCCCAAATCTGTCTCCCTGAGCTCGAACCTCCTCTGTGTGTTTTTCTGTCCTGTAAATCTCCCCCTCCCTCCCTTCCATCATCCATCCATCTCTCACTTAGCCTAATGAATATTTCACGTAGAAATACTATTTATAGACGTGGCATCGTCCCTCCGCTCCATCCGTCAGGCTCAGATTTCTCATCTGCACGTTTCGTTCAGTCATTATCAGATTGAGGTTGAGTTTCGTGTCACTTTCAATTATCATCAATTCTGAGATGAAAGACGTTTTTCTTTGCATCGCTCATGTGAGATGGAGCGTTCGCTCTAATTTGTTTCATCATGGATCAACTTCTATTAATGTTTTTGTCACAGAGGAGAGATGATTTGATTTGATGGAGGCCGCCTGAACGCAGCTCTGTTTTTATTCCACCATGAAGACTCCACGATACGCTGTACGCGCTACCAACAGCCACAAGCTAACTTCAGCTGGCTAACGTTAGCTTGCCTGCTAACGTATCAGAATCCATCAAAATTATGTCAGCTAATTCCTGCAGACTTCCTGTTTGCTCCTGTTATCTCTAACAAAACACTATGAGGGGAATGTTATTTACAGCTTATCGAGCCAGCAGCTAACATGACCCGTGATACTAAGTTATAGTGTCGAGCTCCGGTTCTGGCACGACACCGGGTCTGTAAACCTCTTCTTCTTCCAAACTTCCTGTGGTACAAACACTGACACTCCCCCGGTGCTCTGAGCTCACAGCCCGGCTAACAAACTGAGCTAACATTAGCTAACAGCAGCTACAGCTGTCAGCAGTTTACTTAAAATATGATCCAGTCTCACCAGAATCAGTGAAACAGTTGCTGTGTGTGTGTGTGTGACTTTACAGTGTAAGTGTGTGTGTGTGTGTGTGACTTTACAGTGTAAGTGTGTGTGTGTGACGCCGTGAGCTTCGTTAACCCATCACAGCTGATTCACTCACATTAAGTCAGATGGCAGTGTCGGAGGCGTGTGTGTGTGTGTGTGTACAAGCATGCGTGTGTGAGTGAATGAGCATTTGCATATCTGTTTAGCAGATGTGTGTGTGTGTGTGTGTGTGTGTGTGTGTGTGTTTGTTCTCAGTAACAAAGACAGAATTGGACCTTGGAGACGTCGCTGATGAAATCAGATGAAACTGCAGCAGATTTCATGTTTTCGTGGCGCAGAACAAAAGATAAATAAATATTAGCTTTCATTTTTTTCACGCAGCGCTGCAGTCTTTTTTTTTTTTTTTCTTTCTGAGTCCCGAATGTGTCTTTAAGGCTGTTTTCACAGGCTAATGTCAACAGTGAGCTGATGCAAGCTTTAACAGATTTAAGCACATTTAAAGACGCTGAGGCTTTAAAGGATGTTTGACGTGTTCAATGTGTGACTGCGTGAGACGAAGCGTGGAAGCTGAGCGACGTGCACGAGCCTGCAGACTCAGCATCAGTGTGAGTGTGCGCCAGCTTTGCCTGTCTGACGGGAATCTGAAGAGTTTATATCGACCTGTACTCTCGAACTTTACCCCGGAGAAGAAGATGGGAGTTGATGATCTGCTGTAGGAAACACCGGCCGCTTCCTGAAGATCTCATCCTGGCCTCAGACAAAGAGGAGCTGGCTCCCTGCGTGTCGGCCCACCAGGGTGCTGAGCGATGACCAAATAACGAACAAGCTCCTCTGTCCACCTGCAGCAGCCCACGATAAATTCAAACCTCTAACGCTGACTAGACCGGGCGTCCCTCTCTACCATCACAGACCTCCTGAAGACCTCCAGCTCTGCAGAGAGGACCTCCTCTACTGAACGTGATAAATCCAACACTAACGTGTCCTCGTCGTCTTTACCATGATTGATTTATAGAATTCGTCAACAGTGTCATCTTAACGAGGCTCCATATTGTCTTGGTCTTGAATACAACACTAAGAGTGTGTCCCGCCTCGCGCTGATGTCCGAGCGGAGGCGTCATTAACCCGACATGCTGACAGTTTAAAACATGGAGCCTCTGCTTCACGAGTCTGACGTCATCTTCACGGACCTGTTTGTGTTTGGAGATCGCCTGCTCTGCAGTGTGTGTACGTTACTATACATATATCCTGTCATGTAGGCTTTTACCTATAAATACATCTGAACGTGTGTGTGTGTGTGTGTGGAGGGTGTGTTTGCCCTGCAGACCATCGTGCAGACAGCGCCCCATTGAAATACTATAACAGGCTGCTAATGGGCCTCACAGAGCTGAACAAACCAGAGGTCAGCAGGCCGACGCTGAAAGCTTTCTCTGACGTGGCTGTTCTGCTCAGTGGAAACAGGAATGTTGTGAGAAATGGACCGCTACCTTCACGCGGGAGGCATTTCTACCTGTCAGCAGGTCGACTGGACGCACATTTACAGAACTGACTCAAAAGTCAGTCCCAGATTTACTCATCAGCAGCTTCACGCTCGCTCACTCTCTCCAAACGGAGCTAACAGCAGCTAGCAAACGGAGCTAACACGAGCTAACAGCAGCTAGCAAACGGAGCTAACACGAGCTAACAGCAGCTAGCAAACAGAGCTAACTTCTTCTCTAACGTCTGAGAATGATGTTTGCTTTTTTGGCGTACATAAATTTAACATAATTAAACTAATTAACTGTGCAGCTCAGCGTGCTGCAGCAGGATGTGAGCCCATGTCAGCATCAGTCAAAGTGTTTCCTTCATTTTCCAAACAAACGGGTCAGAATCCGTCCTGTTCCCTCCACCGCGGCAGCAGCGAGCGGCAGCAGTCGGAGTTACCGTGCCGTGCGTGTTAAGGAAAGCGTGAATGCGTGCGGGGTCAGAATTAACATAAATTATAAACCTCGTATTTAAATATTTTATCACCGTGCGCTTCGTTCTTCACGCCGTGCTCACTCCATCTTTACTCCCTCCTCCCATCACCCCCCTCTTCCTCTCTAATTCCAGCTGATGGACGTTTGCATTGACCTGATTAGGCCCGGCCTATCTGGCAGTAATGGCTGTAAAGTGTGTGTGTGTGTGTGTGTGTGTTTATCTGTTCTCTACATGTGATGTGCATGTCGTCCTCATGTCTGTAGTTTCAAAGACAGCCGCTGACTCTGAATGTCGACCAGGATCCTCCTCGACATGCACGTGGTGCAGATGCTGTTTCCCCGTGGATCAATGAAGACACCTCATTCACGCTGATGTGATTACACACACACACACACACACACACACACACTGTGGGGGTTTCTGGGCTTGCGTGACAGTGTGCAGTGTGTTCAACCTATCTGTGTTCATTCAGTCGACAGGCGGGCGTGCTGCCTCGCTGCAGGACGGAGGCTGCATGCTGCATTTGTTGTTGTAGCTCTGCTTAACTCCTGTGAGTGTGTGTGTGTGTGTGTGTGTGTGTGTGTGTGTGTCATACATGTCTATTAGAGACTGGCATTTAAAGTACTTTCCAATTCGAGTACTCTCCTTGAATGATACTGACGTACTCGTGCACAGACAAACGTGAGGACCTGTGTGTGACACATTTAAACGTTGCTTCAGTATTTCCAATCCTTGGTGTCTGTGACCGTGTCCAGCGTGCTGCAGATCAGACCTCAGGTTCACTGCAGATCCTCAGACGTCTTCTCCACCTGTAGTCTGCTGTGATTGGAGCTCGTCGGCTCGAAGAAGCCTCCACCTTGTGCAGACTCTCTGCTGTTGATGCTGCAGAGCTCGTGGACACACTCAGTCTGCTGTGTCTTCTTTACATCGCCCAGTATGTAGCAGTGTGTGTGTGTGTGTGTGTGTGTGTGTGTGTGTGTGTGTGTGTGTGTGATTGAGTCATTGACAGCAGTTTAGAGCAGATGGTTACCGTGGAGATGACTCAATCATCTCTGTAACTTCTTAAGAGATGAACGTCATCAGTGGGATTACAGTGTGTGTGTGTGTGTGTGTGTGGCTCTTCAAGTCTGTTAAACCAAAAAGTCTGAGTCGTTTGTTACACAGAACCATCTGGAAAACTGTTTGTGGCTCTCAGCAATGACTCAGCACATATCAGGGCTGAACCAATCAGATCACTGAACCGTAAAATCCGTCAGAGCCAATCAGAAGACTGGAAACATCTTCAGCGTCGTCCTCCACCCTGATGCTAGCAGCAGCTACGCTAACCTCTTCAACAGCCGCAACTGTTGTTTTCAAGCGCACGCACACACACACACACACACACACACACACACACCTGCACTGTAAATATCAGTCATGTACTGTTTGTGTATTTCACAGTAGTACACTGTGTATTCAGTCAGAAACTGCAGTAATTATAGAGTGAGAACCAGTGATGTACTGTGGAGTTACTGCTCACTGTGTGCTGAGCAAACTGCAGAGAGGCTCAAACATCAGCGTCAGTGTGGGCTGTCCTAACATGTCCCTCAGTGTTTGAGGAGACCTGTGGACAGACTGGAGGACGAAGCTGCAGCTGGATTATCAGGTCGCTGTCGGTTAGCAAAGCAGCAGACGTGCAGGGCGTCATCGTGGTGCCGGTCAGACTGCCGTCAGGCCGGAGGGGACGTTTAAAGGACTCCAAACATCTCCACATTGATTTTAGAGTTAGGTTGGAGCATCAGGAGTGTAATGGCTCTGAGGGCAGGTGGAGCAGCTCATTAAAGGACGATATGGAGCGCAGACATCATAAAGGACAGTAAATCACCGAGCTCCAGAGCCCGGCCTCTGCTGGAAGCAGCGTCTTCCTGGATGAGCGACGGAGGCCGCGTTCCCGACTGTTAGCTGACTCAACTGTGACCGCTAAGCCGGCGGCTCGCGATCGATGAGACGTGCAACTGGACACCGCCCGCTGCCATAAGAAGCCACGACGCTGCAGCTGCAGCTGGTGGTTAGAAGGACGAATGAAAGGTGACATCAGAGAGCTGAGCCGACTGTTTCTGCAGCATGACAACACATTATTAAACCTGTAACCTGCAGCAGTCCGACATCTGCAGCTGATGGTACACAAAGGTGCCACTGCTTCCACTGTGCGGCTCTCTGCAGGACGACTGAAACATTCAGAGTAAAACTGAGTCTCTGAGACTTTGTGCAGCAGATGAATACTCTGATGTTTCCTGTCAGAGCGAGCAGACTGTTTGTCTGACGTGACTGGGCGAGGCGAGCTCTCGCTGACAGTCTGTAATTAGTGGACTGAGCTTCGTTCACACGGCACTGTCTCTAACGGCCAGTCGGGGGCAGCACCACTGAGTCAGACAGAGCAATGAGGCTGACACTCAGCTGGTTTATTAGAAGAAGAATACATCAACAATCATGGTAAACAGCGACGTGGACATGTTACTGATAGATGTGTCGTGTCCAGCTGTTGGTCGTGTTGTAGAGGAGGTCCTCTCTGCAGAGCTGGAGGTCTGCAGGAGGTCTGTGAAGGTGGAGAGGGACGCCCTGATCCGGGAATCGTCCACCAACGGGGAACAGACGAGAACAGTCTGGACCATCCAGGCTGATGTGACCTTTTGGGTCGAGTACTCTGCTGATGGCTAACTCTGAGCCCAGCAGTGACCCGGAGGTGAACTGGCACCTGTCCAGCAGCTCGTCCACCCTCCAGACCTCAGGTCACGATCCGGTTCCAGAGCCGCCAGCTGTTTGCTGAGTCTCCTGGTCAGTTTTTAGTTTGAAGTCTCGAAGTGCGATGCTTCATTGGTAGGTTTTGGTCCCATTCAGAGGAAAACACATAAAGCAGGATATAAATTGATTCTGCAGTCAGCTGTAAGAAACATGATTGAAGTGCACGAGGCTCGGACAGACACCAAACTTACCTTTCCCACAAACCTTTCACAATAAAAGCATTAAATGTGATCTATCAGTTTTGTCAGTTTACAGATACAGGAAATGTTGACTGCGCTAGCTGGCTGGCTAACATAGCAAACAGATACAGGGTTACATTGGAGCATATCAGAGCTCTGAGGGAGTGTTAGTGTTTGGACCACAGATAGTTTGGAGGAGAAGAACAAGGTTTACAGGCCCAGTGCACGGAGGAGGAGTCGGTGTCGTGCTAGAACAGGAGCTGGGCTGAAAATAAATGTAAATACTCGAGTACAGCTGGACACAGTTACACAGTGAATCTCTGCAGTGTTGCTTTGACAAGTAATTAGTTAATTAGGGCGTGACATCAGCTCGGAGCTCACTGGCACAGCGGAGCTGCTTCATCACACTGGGCCAAGATGTCAGGCCGGCTTTGGCACCTGGGGATGCCCTGCACACACACACACACACACACACACAGACACACACACACACACACACACACACACACACACACACACACACACTCATGAAGTGGATGGCAGATGAAGCTTGGCAGTGCCAGCAGCTCGTCTCGCTCTCTGCGGTGCAGAGCGGGTGTTTCCTCGTGGCAGTGTCACTCCTCTGACCTGCAGCGATGCTCGTTAACGTGTTAATTGACGTGTGCTATCACAGACGAGCTGCCCGGACTGGACGGCTTCAGACAGCCGGTCAGTAACTGTTAAACTACGGTCAGAGTGTTGTCTGCTGAAGGACTGTGTCTGACAGCCGAGCAGCTCCTCGAGTGTCCTGATGAAAACGCTCATCAGGAATCAGAAGGCCGGCGCGTTCAGATGGTTTGCAGAGTTAAAGCGTCTGCAGGTTTCTGATCTTCTGGAGCCGTCAGCTCGACTTGTGGAGGAGATCTGACCCACCGCAGACAAACAGAGGGAGCGACCCGGCCCTTGCTGCCCGGGCGGAGGCTGTTTGCTGGGGGAGAGTTCACCAAAGAGTCGGTTTGCAGGATTGAGCAGGTCGTGGTGACTTCTCCACATAAACTGAATAAATAAACATAGATGTATATATTTATTTACATATTATATAGTTTCATGATATATATTTATATATTTACGTACATGTTTATGATATAGATTTATAGTTTTTCTTGTTTATTAGAAAACATAAATCGAGTTAAAGACTGTTCATCTCTCTCTGCTGCAGTCTGTCAGTTACTGATGAAGATGTCAGAGATGGGTTTGTGCAGTCCCTGTCACTGTCAGTACACACACACACATACACACACACACACACACACACACACACACACACACACACACACAGTGCTGCAGTGATTAGTGTGTTTTTAAGCCTGTATAATGGAAGCTTAGCCCACTGCTCCACTTTCAGGGCAGGAACAGCGAGCTCGCCATCTGGACACTCTACACTCTTAATGCTGGTACACACACGCACACACACACACACACAGGCTGCAACAACAAGGTGACAGCCAGAGATCTTTCTGCTCACAAACTCGGAGGATGAAGAGAAGTTTACTGGCACAGACACACGAGATGGTCGTTGAGTGTAACACACATTATCAGACTCATACACACTTAATGTAGGCACGCACACACACACACACACACACACACACTGTACAAGCACTTATCACAGAAGGTTTTCAGCCTGACAGAACATCAGGCGCTCGCTGTTACTGCAGAAGCATGGACACGTGTTTACTTATGCATGGCTGCACCTGCACACACACGCACGCACACACACACACACACACATATATACGCTAACACATCAAGATGTACCAACAAACATCTGGCTGATCTGCCTGTCCCACATTATTATAGGACTGGGTGTGTTTGTGTGTGTGTGCACTTGGGGGAGGGTCAAATGGGTGTGGGTGTGTGTGTGTGTGTGGGTGTGTGTGCGTGTATGTGTGTGTGTGTGCGATAGGTTTGTTTTTATGTACACACACGCAGCACAGCGGTGGCAGATGTGAGGTGGCAAGCCGATGACCTTAGTAACACCTCCACGGGTGGAGTTATAAAAGAGAAGAGGAGCTGCAGGTTTTGGCTTCACTGCCATGGAGGTTGTTGCTTAGTTGTCAACGTGTTTGTTTTAGCCCATTGTTAGCTTGTTTTAGCCTGTTGTTAGCCTGTTGTTAGCTTGTTTTAGCCTGTTGTTAGCTTGTTGTTAGCTTGTTTAAGCCCATTGTTAGCTTGTTTTAGCCTGTTGTTAGCTTGTTTTATCTTGTTTTAGCCTGTTGTTAGCTTGTTGTTAGCTTGTTGTTAGCTTGTTTTAGCCTGTTGTTAGCTTGTTGTTAGCTTGTTTTAGCCTGTTGTTAGCTTGTTGTTAGCTTGTTTTAGCCCGTTGTTAGCTTGTTGTTAGCTTGTTTTAGCCCGTTGTTAGCCTGTTGTTAGCTTGTTTTAGCTTGTTTTAGCCTGTTGTTAGCTTGTTGTTAGCTCGGTACAGTTGTCATGAAGCTGTTTTTTGTAGCAGGCTGTAAACGTGTTTATTTCTGCTGTGTTGGACATTTGAACGTGGGGACCTATGGAGACTTCTTAAACAGTCTTAGCAGTCCTTTCCTGGTCTGCTGGATCGGACTCTGTTGATAAGAAACACACTGAGCGTTCACAGAGCTGCAGCTCTGTGCTGCTTCTCTTTCCTCTGTCCTCTTTCAGTGCTAACAAATGTGGGCGCCGCCTGGTCGCAGCAGCAGCAGCAGCAGCAGCACAGATAACCTTCAGCAGGAAAGCTCTGTGTCCTTCCTGCTGTTTGTTTCAGCCACTGACAGATGTCGCGGATGCAACCCCGACCGCTCGCTCTGTTGTTCGCTTCGCCATTTGGATATCTGAGCTGAGTTTGCACGGGGAAGTTCCCATCATGCATCCAGACTCAGCCCCTCTGTCTCTGCTCCACGCTGTGATGAATACCTCGTCTCAGGTCGTGCAGTATGCTGAACGTAGTTTTTCATACTTTGATAAAACCCTGCTGCTCTTTGGCTGCCGGGGAAAAACTGAATAAATAAATAAAAATCAATATTAGCTCTGCTTTTAGCTGCCAGGCGCTACGTGTGAGGACGTGTTCATCTGCTGCTTCACAGAAATATTACAGAGCGAGCCGACAGCAGCGGCGGTGTGACGTGTGGCGAGCTGGAGTCGAACACAAAGGCCGAGGTCCGGCCACAGCTCTGAAGGAGGCAGGTCACACACACCAACTATTTCACTGATTCTGGAGAAACTGGATCAGATTTTATGGAGGAAATGTTTCCTGGTTTTCCCTCTGATGTCCTCCGGCTGCTCCGCCTCAACTCTCTGTGATTTACAGAGTTTATGATGGACAGTGAAGTAAACTGCTGACAGCTGGAGCTGCTGTTAGCTCATGTTAGCTCAGTCTGTTAGCTGCTGTTAGCTCATGTTAGCTCAGTCTGTTAGCTCATGTTAGCTCAGTCTGTTAGCTGCTGTGTCTGCTGTTGGTGACCTAGCTTGGCTGTTCGCTACTTTTCTGACCAGAAGTAATGTAATCAGAGTAAATACTCGAGTACAGCTGGACACAGTCACACAGTGGGATTCCTCGTGTGGTTTGAACAGCACCTGCTGCCCTGCTGTGCGGTCGCAGCGATGTGTCGCTCCGCTCAGACGTGGCAGAGCCTGTAAGCTCCTCGAGCAGCTCCCCACTGATCCAAACCCATTTCAGCTCTTTGTACTCGTGAGAGGTCTCGGTATGCGGCTCTGCGCCGGCTACGTCCCGCGTCTGTCTGAGCTCGCGGGCGTATGCACAGCTGTAACTCCCGCTGCTCGCCGCCGTTTTGGTGCCAATTACATTTGTGTGTAGCCGGGTGGGCCTGCTGTGCAGAACACTGTGTCACCCCCACGATGCTCCTCGGTTCTGATTCAATTAGTTTCTCTCTGCTTCTAATTTCTTCTCTTTGCTCTTTTATTTCTTCGGCTCTCCTCAGCATGTGTTTTATTCTCAGATGTTCTTGACAGCAGATTCAAACAAGGAGTCGACTTCACTTCACTGCATTACTTCTGCATTAACGAGCCTTTCTGTGTGTGTGTGTGTGTGTGTGTGTGTGTCATGATTGTTGCAATAAACAAATCAATGACATGAGCTGTCGTCCTCCTCTGCTCTGCCCTCCCTCTTCATCTGCAGCAGCATTAATGTTGCGTTAATTAATAAATGTCGGATAATCGTCGCTAACCAGCTCGAAGGCGCAGAGGCGACAGAGAGCGAGCGGTTGGTTTCATGTCCACGTCACAAAAGGCTGTGTTTGTTTGTCTCGCGGGACAAAGGAGGAGCTGCACACGGAGAGACGCTTCACATGCACATTCCTCTGCAACCACACACACACACACACACACACACATTATTGTGCATCCATCCATAGGAGCACACGAGCACGTATGTAAATCTGCAGAGAGAGAACCCGCTGAACTCTGTCAGCCGGCACAGCTGAGGAGAAGCTCCTCCATTCATCCTCATTTCATCTCCTCCTCCTCCTCTCCATCCTTTCAGGCTGATGGCACGGTTTGGCCTGAGGTCATTGACAGTTTGGAAACTCAAAGTTTATTATAATGACAAACAGATATTAGCCTCAGTCAGCTGCTGAGAAACACCGCCTCCTGCTTCAGCAGGTGATGGTTTGCTTTACGTGCCAGGTTTGGCCCCAGTATGAGGAGAAAGATGGAGGAGAAAGATGGAGGAGAAAGATGGAGGAGAAAGATGGAGGAGAAAGATGGAGGAGAAAGATGGGGACTCGGTGAGAGGGGCAGAGAGAGAGAGTTGCTGTTAAAGTGACTTAATCAGATCAGCTTACTGACCTGGATAAACTGACAGAGCGTCGACGTGTAGAGCTCACAGAGAAATGAAATGAAGATCACACTCGACTCCCGACGGGCAGGAAGCAAAGAGAGAAACACGAGAGCTCGAGATGAAGGACGTGAGCGCCGAGCCGAGTTTGATGGCGTCAGTATAAATAATCGTTTTTTATTGGACGTGTTCTCGTCAGCTCGTCGAAAACGTCGACAAACTTTCATGACGGTTATCAGGTGAAGCTGAGTGTGTCGGCCTGAACGAACCAATATTTGGACAGTGTGACGGGATGGATACACACACACACACACACACACACACACACACACACACACACACACACGCATTAACACAAAGCAGCCTGCTGTTGCCTCCACCTGCCAGTTTTAATCTGTGGAGTCGGTTGGAGCACAGTGAGCTGGTGGTCGGACGGGTGGAGTTACTTCTGTTCTGTCCGTCAGAATTTCTTCTCGTTAATCCGGATTAATCCGGGTAATCCGGCTTCTTTTGTCTGCAGACGCACCATCAGCAGGCCTCGTGTGTGACTTCAAACAAATCAATTACTGCAGGACGAGGCGGCCGAGCGCTCGTCTGCACGCCGCGCCGGTACAACACAGCGCTGAAACAAACAGAAATGTTTAATGTGTGTGAACGTACAGCACACTGCGAGGCAACGGTGAAAGGACGGACAAACAAAGACGTGAAGGTCCAACAAAAAACCTCCTGACGCTCAGTGAATCTGCAGTGAACGTCCTCGAGCAGCAGCTGTCCTCGTCTCTTCGTTTGTCTCTGCACAGGAAAGGTGGATCAAATCTGATCTGGCCAGACTCCATCACCTCCATCACCTCCATCACCTCCATCATCTTCATCACCTCCATCATCTTCATCATCTTCAGCCATGGATTCATGGAGCCACGTGGCTTCTAAACTTCCTGAGAAGTGAAGACCTGAACGTGAACGCAGCAGATATCTGTCAGTACTTCAGTCGAGGCTTTCTGTAATTAAAGTTAAAGTCGTCCATGTAGTAACGTAGTTACTGTGAAAGTACTGTAGTTTCTGCCTGAATACACAGTGTACTACATTCACTGGGCAAACAGTACATGACTTCACAGTACTACGTCACTTTACATAGTATCCTCAGTGTTTTTATACTGTATTTCTAAAGTAGGTCCATCCTTATGTCACAGATGAGGCTCCGCTCAGTACCAGCTCTCTGTTCCACCGGGTCGAGGAGCGGCAAGCTTTTTAGCGGCCGCACGGAGCTCGATGTTTGCTGGCGTCCCGAGGCCTCGTGCACTAATGGACTCATCCACCTCTGTGTGTTTGTGTCCTCCATCTCTGTGCAGACATCGGAGACAGACGGATGGAGACTTCACACAGAGAAGGTGGAGGTCTCCGTCTCCGAGACAATAAATCTAACTGTATTGCTTTTCCTCCCACGGAGACGCCTTGGGTCGGTCCTCCTGCTGCTGGGCTGGGCTTATATAACAGAGGGCTCACTCTGACCCAAATGGGAAAGACAAAGCCTGCAGCCGCTCTGCCCGGGTTACAGTACTGACAGATTTAGAAGCTGATGAATGATTCAATACAACGCCGAGGAGTGACGGATTATCAGACGTTTGGTGGCTGAACCTGCAGTTTCCTCAGCAGTCACATGACGTGTTCCTGCAGCTGTTTGTGGATGACACACAGCTCCGAGAGGAAGAATCAGCCTCTTTAAAAACTGCTTCAGCGAGCGGCCCGTCTTCCTCACGATGAGAACGCCGCTCTCGTTTATCTCGGAGATCCTGAAATTTCAGCCACTTAACACGAAGCGCCGCCCTCAGCACTCTGAGCCAGAGCATGTATCGAACATCGCGGCGTGCAGCCATTAGAGAGGAGATGCTTACTTAACGATAATGCGATACTCATTGATCCCTCTGTCCTTCCACATGCAGGTCAGAGGTCGCCGTCGCTTTGATGCTTATTTTTTAAAATCGCCCCATCGGCACTTTTAAAGGAAGAGTTTGAGATTTGATGAAGAGCTGTCAGACAACCAGAGAGGCTGGACTGACAGTTCACTGTCTGTCTTCATGTTTCCAACACAAGAGGAGTTCGAGTTACCCTGAGCCACCTGACTGCGCCAGTATGACGATCAAACGCACCCAAAACATCACGACGTTGCAATAATTCAGTAACTGCAGCCGCCTTTTGTTTGCTGAGCCCTGTGTGCCGCGGTCAGTCTGTCTGAGAGGATATTCCCTAAACTGACCTGAACATGGCCACCGTCTGCGTCATTTATCATCATAAGCTAAATGTGCCCTTGATGTTGTATTCTTTAATTAAATGCGTGTACATTTATGCTAAACGCGGAGGCTTCCTCATGAGCTGTGTTAAAGTCAGCTGCTGCTTATTGAGACGTTCAAATGCAAATCACTGGGAAAAGCTTCAACCTAAAGGAAACAGCATCTGTGCATCAGCAGGGGAACAACAGTGTGCAACCAGAGAGAGACTTCCACAGGCTGCACTCGGCTCGGCTCACGCAGAGGAGAACGTCCTGTGAGCTGCAACATGCACACATGAAGCTCCGCGTGTCCTCCAGCCTCTGCAGACGTGACAGCTCCGCTTGCAGGTCTGAGGTCTTCAGCCGCCCTCTGCCTGTTTTAATGTGAGCCGATCACGTTTTACGACGCCGTCTGTCCGTCTGCGCGTCGCTCACAAACATAATAACTTAAAAACACATCAGACTCACAGCACCTTTCTGCATAAATTTGAATATTAATGAGGAGTTCTTCCTCTAACCTCTAAATACTCCGACACACAGAGGTCACGTATCATATCAGTGTTTTATCTGGAAAACACACCTGATGTCTGTCATCCATCTTCCTTCCTTCTCACCTTTCCTTACCTCCTCTCTCCTGAGGCCTTTGACATGTCTCTGCTCTGTTTACCTTTCAGAGCTCAGTCTTATCACAGGTGTGTGTCTCCACCCTCGGTATGATCCGTGCAGGAAGTAGGCGGCTGCAGAGAGCGGTTCTGTTTGTCTGGTTTCCTTTCTTCTGTCAGCTGTGAATCCACAGTAACGTACCGTAAACCAGTTCACGGAGTCGTAATCATAATCAGTACAATCACTGATTAGGATTCAGCTGATCTTTAAATCAGTTCTTACTGTAAAGGTTCAGTTTGTCACATTTAAGGTGGTATGGAGTAAGAACTGTTTATATATTAACATGAAAATAAGAATCATCGTGTTCTTTTTACCTCAGCAGCCACCGTAGTTTCTCCTGTTTGAGGCGAGTGGTATTCAGTTAGTTAGTCTGCAACTTCACCACTAGATGTCACTGAATCCTGCACAGCTTTAAATCCTGATTAAACACTAACATGAATCAGCAGGATTCAGGTCGCCATCGTGACCATTTAAAGAAACTGATTCTCGGCCTTCGTCATCATGGGCAAAAATCTGTAAAACAAACAGCGAAGCATGAATGAATGTTTAAGACCTAACGTGTGTGACCTGCTTTGGGTGTTGGACCAAACCATTTGATGTAAACTGAGGGGTGTGTGTGAATTTAGATATTTTCAGTCAGAAACAGGAAACTGTGCTGACCCCACGTCCTCGAGCCTGACGCAGACTCTGAATCTTCGATATCAGCGTGCGGGATCTTCATCCGCCTTCAGCGCTCGTCCTCTCGGTGTCAGCCGCTCTCCCTGCTCCTCTTCTCCTCTTTCAGGTGTAAGATATGTTTCATTCATCCTTCATTCCTTCAGTGCAGCCTTCACTTCCCCCCTCATCCCTTCCTCGTTTCTCTCCGGTGCCATCGCTTTATCAATTCTCCCTCGCTCGTCCTCCCTCAATCTCATTTTCTCTGTCTGGATAAATGGGCTGTCCGACGAGCTCTGTGCCGGGGCAGAACTAAAGAATTCAACCTCCAACTTTTATTTCCCAGAGTGGTCTTTGTGTAACGATACTGCCCGGCTCTCTCTCTCTCTCTCTCTCTCTCTCTCTCTCGTCTTTTTTTAGCCGACATATTTCATCAGCGCTGTTCTTGCCAGCAGAGAGTGTGTGAATTGGGATTGACCTCGTGCTCTCCGGTCTTTGTCTGGCAGAGAGATTATGAAGCCATTTCATATTTCAATTTCACTCATCAAATCCCCTCGCTCAGCTGCTCACACACACACACACACACACACACACACACGTCAGCACACTGAACTGATAAACACAAAGATCAGAATTGATTCTCGACGTCCTGAAACACACTGAGATTCGTTCCTGATTCGTCAGAGTGAACAAAGATACACGAGCAGACAGAGACGTTAATGTTGGGTTATTGACATCATTACATGTTTTATTATCATGATATTAATATTTCATTTCAACTATCGAGGTTATCGTTGATAACAGCACATCGTGGTTACCTGTGTTTGTTACGTCAGTTTAAATCCTGAATGATAACTCGCCTCCTCTCTCTCGTGCTCCAGATATTTTTTATATTCAGATCAGAATTCATCTGATGATCAGTGAACTTGTGTCTCTGCAGGACGGCGTGTGAAACGGGTCGCTGCAGAGATGAAATATTCAAACTTTTAGAGTTTTTTTTTTCTAAACTGCAGCGATTATTTCTCCTGGTGTGTCTGAGGTTTCTGCTCCACACGTCTGATATGAAATAAACAGAAAGTCATCGATTACTTACGCTCCCTCCTTTCAGGGCAGTAATGTATTCTGCTGTTCTCAGCCATGATTTATTTATGTTACTCGCTCGCACTCGTGGTGTTAATATAATATTGTTTTAATGTAACATGGACAGAGTGAAGGCCGGCCGGTATAATGTGCTGCTAATGTAAACAGGGCAGGACACCCTGCTCAGGGCTTAGAGGTCACACATCCTTATGTCCACTAACCTACTTTCAACACACGCACACACACACACACACGCACACACACACGCACACCCACACACACACACACACACACAGATTAACGTGTCTCAGCTTTAGTCATAATGGTGTTATGGGAGCGAGAGATGTAATAAAACTCACTTACAGTCGATGTCTTTTCCCGCCTGTAATTTGACACGTGGACGTTAGTTTATTACAGATTGCTCACCGCTGCTCAGGAGGTCGTGTTTTCATGCCCGCTCATAAAAATATCGAGTGTATTTCCATGTCGGGGGTTTAAATTCAAGTGAAACTTTATTTTCAGTCCATGTTTGAATGTCCTGGACCTGCTGCGGACGCCTCGCTCTCTGCACGGCTGCAGCTTTATTTAATGAACGTCTCCATCCACACTGCAGATCTAAGTATAGCCGCTGATCTTTGACCCGGTTGTAGTCCGTGTCCTGCCCAGTCCACTGAACCACTCATGACCCACAGCTCCTTTAACCTCTCTGTAATCCAGCTCTGTCTTACTTACAGGGGTCAGCTGCACAACAGAGCTTAAAGTCTGCTCTCAGATATTCACTCAAGTGTTGAAAGTTGTTTCTCTGTCTTAGTCTTTGTATCATCTCAGTTTCTCACCACAGGATGAGACTTTCACATCTGCAGACTCCATGTTGAAACATGTTTCTACAGTAGCCCAGAGCAGACAAACCTAATATCGGCTCTAGTATTTCGCAGCCTTCATAGTTTCTCTTTAACGTTTAGAATGAGTGGGTGAGTGGAGTTACAATCAGTAACTAGACCAGCATAAACCTCTAAATCCTGCATACTGATCCTCTGAGGTACCTTTGACTGAAACTCATGGTCATAAATAAAGAAAATGAACGCGGCACACGCCTTGATCACAAGCAAAGTCTGATACTTAAGGAAGTGATTTTGGTTCCGGGGCTGTTGGGCGCACAGCGAGGTTTATCAATAACAGAACAAGCTAACTAACCAGAGGCGAGCAGACGTCACGGAGCAGCTCCGTCCTCGATGACACAGAGTTTGTCTTTAAGTGAGGTTGACACAGCGCTCAGCGGCGGATGGTACGAAGTCGCGTGTCACCGAGGGACGCTCAGAAGAGGCGAGCTCCGCGTGACACGGATCAAAATATCAGAAATATGAAAAACACAGCTGGTCTGCTTTGACTCGCTCTTTGAATTTATCGTGACGCTGTTCTTCTTCTTCTTTGTGAATTCATTGCTCATGATTTCACAGGAATGATTTATAAACATGTGCTGAGGGGGGGAAACCTTTAAAGTCTGAAATAATTCTCCTTGAATTATACACACTGACTTCTTTTCCCTAAAATCTGGTTCATCCTCCTCCTCTCTCCGAACCAGAAAGAGATGATCTGAAGTCTTCTCTCCTGTTGCAGTTTGACCTCAGCTGCTTGCACTCAGGGCTTTTCCGCTCCTATGAGCCTGCAGTCAGTCAGCCTCGCTGTTAGTTACAGTGAAACTGTGTCGCTACGCTGAAAAATGTCACCAAATCGTACTGTACAACAGGAGGGTTCTGCTGGGCTCAGTCCAGCTGGGTTATTATACAAACAGGCTGTGGGCAGGAATGCTTTCACCCCTGGGCGAGGCTTGGCATTTTGGTGGGAAGCTGTTCTGGCCGACTGTCTGTTACTGTTAGAGGATTAAAGTTTGGGACATTTTGCCCTGCGGTGGCCGGCGTAAGAGGGGGCACATAACAGCAGGGGGTAGTCTGAGTAGTAAATTCCTTTTGTGGCTGTTTATTCTGAATTGTTTGCTCTTATTCGGTGGGTTGTAGCTGTTGACCTCTAGATTATTTGTTGAATGAGGAGCCAGTGGAGGTTTGAAGGGAAGAGATGAGGTGAGGGTGAGCGTTTGAGAGGAAGGGAGTGTACGAAAGAGATTGTTTGATCAAACATGATGTTGGCCATCGTTGCAGACTCTTTGTATGGATGCAGGATTTGACGAGGAGTTCAAATTAGTCACTGTTCAGTTTGAAGAAGTTCACTTGCTTCCATGGTTTTGTTCCCGTGAGGCAGCTTGTGATGTTTGGTGATGTAGAGCTGCACATCGTCTGCATAACGGAGGACCGAGCACTGTATATGCTATATACACCCCGAGGGTTCTGTTTATGTGGCTTCCCTTATTTTATTATCTGTATCTTGTTCTCTTAGCGTCTCTCCACACGGGTGACCTTTCAGCCTAACGTTAATTTATACATATAGAGCTCTCTATTTTGATCCTGCGGACGTTCAATTAGGTCAGTTACTTCAACCAAAACACACACGTCTTCCAGCCTCCTCTTCTTCATCACTCCTCCTCTCTCCGTCCGTCCGTCCTCGCTCAGTTGAAGTTTTGTGCCTGAGAGCAGCTGTGTTCTCCGTCATGAGACTTTTGACGGAGGGAGCAGGGACGAGCGATGGAGTGCTCTCGCTGAGAGGACATAAAAGCATGGATGACCTTGTCCAAGAAAAGACGGAGGATAAATTTTCTCAGTTGAAAGCAGCAGATGGTGCTTATTGTCCAACACAGTGTGCTTTCTCTGTTCGTCCTCCTTCTTTTGTTTCTCACTGTTTAGACCTTCAGGTACATTTAACTGTTTTAGTGTGTGTAAACTAATTATGCAACACAATTATGCAGTTCAGACCCTGTTACCAACAACTGCTTTATGATACTTTCCATGGGAATTTTTTGAATATTCCAAATTGAAACTCCATGGGAATTATATGAGTTTATGGGAATTAACTGTAAATTGTTGGTAATTTAAACAAACTGTATAATATCCAAACATAAATCTAAATATTTTTTTGGTCATAAGCTCCAAAGTGTGGTCCAGGTACAGAAATCACCTGTACAGGTAGGGTGCTATGTGCATGTGATTGATTGAAGTGTACCTGCATGAAATCTGGTTGTTTTAGTCAATATTATGCTAAAATATATTTTCTCCAACTATATTTAAATTTCCTGTTAATCTTCAATTTTGTAAATTCTGTTTATTCTCATAAATTCCCATGGAAAGTTTCCAACTTGAAAATTCGTCTTGTTGTTGTCTTGGTGTCTTGTTGTTGTTAACTAATAATTGGATCTTGTTGCATAAAAGCAATATCACACAAGGCCGTGCTGTTACACTGAATATCAGCACGCTGTGACTCAGTGTGCTGATATTCGGTATACCGGCGCTCCCTCGTGTGATATTGTTTCAGTATCCATCGTCTCTTTGCTCTGACTGTTGAGTCACTCCCTCGTGTATATTCCCTTTCTCCATTCCTCAGATATCCTCCTTTCATCCTGTTAATTCTCCTCTCTCCTCGTGACACATTGTTCCTGATATATCCTCTCTCTCTCTCATTCCCCTCCATCGCTCACTCTCTCGTCCCGATGGCATCTAATTCCCCAGCGATATTGTCACTGTATATCAAGTTTCATGGGCTTATTGCTCGGGCCTACACACAAGTTCCTCCCCTCCCCTCCCGTCTGTTCATCCTGAAGCCCTCCATCATTTCATCACCCGATCCCTCCGTCCGCTCCTTCTTCCCAGAACGTCTAAATCTCGGGTCATTCTTCTGGTTTTCAGTCCTGAGCATCCATCAGCTCATTGTAGAGCCCGGGACACATGTCTCATCTCTGTTCAGTCCAGTCCTCCCTCACATCCTTCTGTCTTTAGTTTCTGTTGTATAATACTAGAAATTATGAGAACACTGTTTGGCCTTTTCTCTTCTTCACATTGTGCCCCTCCATCCCTCGCTCCTTCCTCCTGTCTGATGTCTAGTTTCACACTCTTCTCAGGTTCAGACATACTTCCTCCTCTCTCACCTTGTTTCTCCATCGCTCACATATCGCCAGGTTTTATTTATTAAGAGTCATCTCTATCTCCTCCGAGTCTGCATCCCTCCTTTCCTCCTCTCCTGACATCTGTCCATCTGTCTTCTCTTCTCCTGCCGCCTGATATTTTTTAATCCATCTGCTATTTTCCATCAGAATTTTTGTTGTCCTCAGTCCAGGGACAAACAGAGCAGAGGGTGAATTTGAATCTATCAGAAAATCTGTCTGTCAACTTTGGATTCTGGTGTTGTGTTTCCATGAGTAATGTGTCGGCCTGCAGTAATCCCAGAGGACAGCAAACAGCCCACTTTATTGTTTATCTATTTCTCTGCCATTGTTTTGTCCCGTTTTCACGGTGACTTATGTCTTTGGGGGGACTGCAGTGTGTGTGTGTGTGTGTGTGTGTGTGTGTGTGTGTGTGTGTGTGTGTGTGTGTGTGTGTGTGTGCGCAGATTCAGAAGATCTTCATGGAGAAACAGAACAGATGAACGATGAAGCTGCCAGGATGGAGACCAGCATACAAAGTGTGTGTGTGTCACATCAGTGTCATGCCGTGCAGCGCTGCAGCGTTGGAGTGTGAGGTTTTGTGTGTGTGCATGAATTAGTTGATCACTTCCTCAGAGCTGCTGTGTGTGTGTCACATGTTAAACACTGATGAGGCTCCGATCGAATTCCTCCATGTTGTTTATTCAATCATCAGGATGAAGCTCTTCGTCCTCAGACTGGGAATATGAAGTGTCTGATAAAGTCTGTGTGGAGTGGATTCGTAATGTTTACAGAATTGATCTAATTATAGTTGATGAAATTTAGGGAACTCATTTCTGCACATTAGCTGTGGTTAGCACGCCGTGTCTGAGCTGTTCGAGGCAGCGGTGTGGATAAACGAAGAGACGCTGCTGAGGGCGACGACAAAGAGCAGAGCGCGACGTGTCACGCAGCTGGAAGACTACACGTAATCCCACTGTGTTACTACTATCAGCTGTACTCGAGTATTTACTCTGATTACATTACTTCTGATCAGCAGACCCAGCAGCAGCTAATATCACTGACTAGTCCAGCAGCAGTCAGCCCAGCTCGGCGTCTGTCTTTCAGCCTTTTATTTCACCAAGCTCTCACCAACCACTAAAAGTCAGTCCCAGATTTACTCTTGTCCGGCGGCTTCTTGCTCGCTCACTCTCTCCTTTTCTCTTCTTAGCTTCCTCCGTCAGCGTCCTCTTCACTCTCTGCTCCTCTGCCATCATGTCCATAGAAGCTGCTTCTTCTTCTTATTCTTCTTCTTCTTCTTCTTCATGCATCAGCATCTCCGTCATGAGACAGTAACACCACCACCTTTAGAGACACTTCAGTATGAAGCTGAGGTGATAAACGGGGGTACCTGTGCTTCACATCTCCATCATTACATCTGTGAACCAAGATGGAGGCTTCTGCTGGAGAAGTGCTGAGCGTGGGTGGAGGTTCTCGCTCTGCTCGGCGCCCTCCAGCCTGAAGTTACACGTGTTTTCATGAGCGATCGCTCCAGTCTGTTACAGCGTGAAAAGAGGAAAACACGAGAGATCTGGATCAACACAGGCCGATAACTTCTTCACTGTACATGAATGACTTCAGAGCCTGCAGCTGTGTGTGTGTGTGTGTGTGTGTGTGTGTGAGGACCTGGAGCTATTTCTTGCAAAGTCTGTTGTGAATTAGTGAAAGTGGCTGAGCAGATATTGACATCTGTCTGCTGCAGATAATGCAGTGCAGAGGAGAAGGTGTACGGAGGACTTCATTAGACGTCAGGACGGTAAATTATTCAGCACAGAAACAAACGTGTGAGCTGCAGCGTTTGTCCAGTCAGAGCTTAGCGACCGCAGCTCGGCATGGCAGGTCTATAGGCTTTGTATCTGATGTGCACGCCGCTGTCTGGATCAGCTGGCGAGGACGACGCCATCACATGTGTACTTGGAAACATCTGGAAACGTCTGTGTCAAAGATAAATGAGGCCTGTGATGATGAATCTGTAAGAGCGGCCACACGACACAGAACGCAGCAGAATGCGACGACGCGTTTATGGGTGAGGTTTGAGTCAGCTGATCGAATCAGCTAAAATACATTTTAAAAATCTGTTTCCTGATAATCCCGTCAAAGGAGACGAGACACGGCGTGACGTTACAGCTGTAATCTTGTCAGGAAGAGAAAATATAGACAAATAAAAGAAAACATTCACCTGGATTGAACTCCAATAATCTCACTTGGCGTGATTCCACAGCCAATCCCAGATTTAATAATCTGTCTCTGGAGGTCACGCGGGGACGAGCGTCGTGTTGTTTCTGTCCATAAATCACAGAATCATCATCGAGACTGTCGATTTAATAAACTGAAAAAGACGCCTCGTGTCATGGTCTGATGGAGGCTTCAGTTTCAGAGTATCACCTCCACATTTGTGCTCAGGCTGCAGTTCGATGACCTTCAGACCGGATGAAGCTGTAATTACGATCACGGTGAGCGGTCGCTGTTGTTGTGCTGAGTTCGCTATGGGACAGAGTTTAACACGTCGCAGCTTCACACTGGACTGTCACGTACTGCTGCCTCCGACTCGTATGAATAAACTGTGAAATGGCTTCATCTGTGCAGGACATTTGGCCTTCGGTGTGGTTTTACTGACTACAGCTCAGCAGTGACAGAGCAGGAGGTCATCAGGCACCTTCCCCTGACCGCCTGAGAAAACCAGGCCAGGCAAACTCAAAGTAATGCTCCATCCTCTGCTCCAGTAGAGCTCCTCGCCGGTCATTAGCTGAAGCCTGGCTGCTGATACATCGCCCAGGTGTGAGTGTCGGCGTATCCAGATTTTGGATTTTTCACTTTAGTTTTATGGAAAAACGTCAATCTGCGGTCGATCATGGGATCTGGACCTCGCTCCCTCCCGGCTGTGCGGTCAGCTGATGATCACACAGAGAAACAGACGTCATGTGACCTTAAACACACCTGGCCGGTACCTGGACTTTGTGGTTAATTCCGAGCCTCGCGTGGCTCACCTGCTGCTGTGAAAAAAGAGACACGCAGGTGTGTGTGCAGTGAGACGCAGGTGAAGGTGTGTGTTTGTGTGTGTGGGAGGAGTAAACATACATAAGAAATAACACTGCAGCTGCTGCTCACGATGTGTTCACTGACTGCTGCATGTAGGTCTGGTTTAGCTTCTTTTAGCTCAGTTTTCTGTCTCTAGCAGCTACAGCAGTGACACTAACATCACGTGTTTGCTCCATGCTCGCGCCGCAGGGCTGCAGGATCACGTACCTTCAGATGTTTGTGGCATCTCACCGTGCTGAACTGACTCTGACTCTCTGTCCATCATGACTTCACCGCAGGTTAACGCTAACGGTAGGGCTGAACGCAGGCTGGAGATGATGGAGATGTTTCCAGACTTATAAACACCTGCAGGTCACTGCACCGGGAAGGAGCTGATGTTTTCCATTAAGGCTGTTACTTTGCACAGCTCAGATGTAAGTGTGTGTGTGTGTGTGTGTGTACGGGACCTCAGACAGTGTTTATTGAGCAGTTGGTGTATTATCTGAGATTTTATCGCAGCTCAGTATTTTTCTAATCACTTGCTGAAGTTTGGAGGCTCTGATAACGTCCTGTCACCACGGCTGCACTTCACTCCCTGAAGACTGTTAATGGCTTGATTAAATGCTGTTTCCTGTGAGGCATTACCTCGATTAAACTGTGTGTGTGTGTGTGTGTGTGTGTGTGTGTGTGTGTGTTATGAATGAATGGGAGCAGGAGTGTGAGCTCTTGCCTTCATCTTCACACAGATAATTAGAACGATGCGCAGACATTTTGAACGCGGACATCAGTCGTGCTCCTCTGCTGACTTTTGTTACACGTCTAATTACATTTAAACTCTTTGCGCTGCTGCGACTGCTGGTTGTTAGATTCTTACAGACGATGTCGAAGTCTTTGCATTTCTTATCTTGGATGATTTTTATTTAAATGAATTCACAGTTTTTAAGCAGATTGGCTCCTGATCCGCCGCTGAACGAGAACACGGACTGCAAACTGTCCGACCTGTGATGGCAGCTTCATGCTGCTCGCTCTGTTAAAATGAAAAATACTTCTTCACTCCGTGTTTCAGATTCAGATTTTCAGCTGATCCACACAGACAGTGAATCTAATTTATGTGAGCCGGCATGAACAATACTGAACCTGGAGCATCTGAATCCAACATGTGACCTGCTGTATTAAGCGTTCAGGTCAGAGGAGGGCTGGAGCAGAAGTTTGCACCTGTAGTTTTTAGTGCATTTGCTTTATTGGTGGAAGCAGAAGCAGAACCTGCAGCACTCTGTCCTTTCATACAGCCACAGTTTAACCAACAAAGGACGAGCAGATCAGCTTTTTTACAGCAGATGAACTCAAACGGACGCAGCTTCAGGAGCTCGTGGGCTTCGTGGAGTCATTAAAGAAACAACTTTTCTACACTGGTTTCAAAATTCAGCTGCGGTCGCTGCTCCTCCACTTAGGAAGTCCTGTTGCCCCGAGCAGACGTGCTCCTTTTCAGCAGCCTCCTTATTCAAATTCATGCCACAGCGTCGTCTTCTGGGAGCTGCCCACTACCCACAAACCCCGGCCTGTTGGTTACTGAGACTTCTCCTCTGTTGGGGGGGTAAAGTGCAAGTGAGTGGTTTTCCCGTTTAGCCTATTAATAGCCGGGAGCAGATCTCCAGGCTCGACATAACACACGAGGTCTGCGTCCCATCTGTGCCGTACAGTTTATCTCAGCTGTATGTGGGTTGGTGTGTGCCGTCTGTGCTGTCGGTTCAGGGAGGTGGCCTAGTTCTGCTTCCTGCTGCTGCTGCTGCTGAGGAAGACTTCTCTGCTCTTCATTCATTCACGTCTCATCTTACAGTACGTTGTTAAAAGCTACATCACGTGCGTATCAATAAATAAATGAACACGTGCTCTTCAAGTCTTACATCCTCCCCGTCACAGCAGAGCGGCAGCGACACGAGCGTCCGTACGCTCGCACACATCCATCTGCACTCAGACTCTGCCTGCGGCTCTGTGGAGGATGTTAAAATGACGAGCTTCATGTCTTAATTAGGGTGAGATGTGTTCACGAGGCATGATGACACACACACACACACACACACACACAGTATCAATAGTTTTTCTTTCTTCTTCTGTTTTATATTTTAGATTCTTCAAAGAGAGACAGCAGCTGATCTGAGGTTCTGTTGATTCTAGTCAGTGTTTCAATCCGGCTCCGCCACGGTCCGGTTTAGAATTGGTTCTCCGCTCAGCTCTGTGTTCAACGCCGCTGTTCTACAATGCTTGATGCAGGAAACAGCACCGAGAATCCTGTGGATTTTCAAAATAAAACACCTCTGTGCATATTTAGAAGAACATGAAGCAGGAACGGGACCAAATCTGAGCAGGTAAACAAAGTCTGGAGGGAACAATGCTGCTGAAACACGGCCGGTGGAGTTTGGATGTCCACAGACGTGTGCGGCGTGTTTAGGAGGTTTATCATAATCATAATCATAATATCATTATTATGATTATTTTGGGGTGTTGCCACGTTCAGACATGGTGGAAATCTGACAGAGCAGCAGAAGAAGAATCAGTTTTAACTTCAGTCTACAGCTCCACAGGCGTGCATTGATCACCTGAAAACATGAATATGTAAATCACGCGTCGTTCAGACGGTCTGTGTCCTGAAGCTTGCAGAAAGTCGTGTGACCTCTCTGAAGCTGAAACAGTCGGAGCCTGGGAGCTCTCTCAAACTTCCTCTCGTCAACATTCTTCATCATTTTATCGTCCTCGCTCTGAAGATCCACCCTCTCTCTCTGTCTTCTTCTGGTTCAGCGGCACTCCGGTTCCCACTCGAGGGATTCCCATTTATCCCCTTCGTATGCTCACAGCTGGAACACACAGCTAAACGTGCGTGTAATATGTTTCTGAGGCAGCTGCGTGTGTGATGCATAATTCATGAAGCTGAACAAAATGCAGCATAATGTGCATTAATCCTGCACAGGGAGAGACTTTAAGAGGCTTCACGTGCTTTCACTCGCTGCTCGTCACAGTTTATATTATCATGGTTTGAAGCTCAAACAGTTAATGTGGCAGAGTACTTCAGAGTACTTCAGAGTACTTCAGAGTACTTCATCTAAGAAGACACTACCACGAGTGCAGATAGTACTAAAGAGGGCGGACGTCTTCTAACCTCCTCCACAATTCTTCTTCTGTCTGAAAAGCTTCACTGACTGACTGACAGCTGTTGACAAGAAACTTAAAGTCACAGCGGCTTCAGGACTCACCTGACTCCTAAACCTGTAGGTGCATGACTGTATTCTGACCTGTGTGGCGACTGTTGCAATGCATTGTGGGATTTGTAGTATGAGCAGTAATAACAGACCAATGAAAGTGAGTCTGACACATCTGTCGTAGAGAGCGTCTTCCTCCAGAACCAGAACCTGGAGCTTGATAACTGAAAGCTCTGGAAACTTTGGGGAACTTTGAGGAACTTTTCGGAACCCCGTCGTCATGCTCTGAAAGTCTCGAGGCTTCTTGGTATTCATGTCTGACAGCCTGATGTCCAACGCGTGGTGCAGCAGGTTTGACGCCATGTTGCCCACATCAGACGACAGAATGATGTAAACATGAATTCATGTCGGCCTTCATACAGTTTTGTATCAGTGTGTTAATACTCTTCTGTCTCACACCTGCCAAGTGTGTTTTCATCACTCTCTGTCCACGCTGTGTGTGTGTGATGCTCTGAGGTTGTTTCAGGATTATAAACCTACGGGGGGTCGTCACATCTGTTCCTCACTCCCCCATCACTCCCCCAACTGTCTGCACCTCTCCGTCAGCCGCTGAGTGAGTCACAAACACATGAATCATGTGTCCAAAGGTCACTCTGTGATTTTATCATATTCTGGAGTCGCTGCTGACTCACGTGGAACGATTCACGCCCTGAACGCCGAGCGAGGATTTTATTTTATTTTGAAAACCGACTGATAAATAAAAAATCTAAATCTGGTTAAAGTTTCACATGAACTTCGATTATTTCGTGCTCATTAGTTGCAGAGAAGTTTCTCTCTGCCGTCTGTGTTAATGCATTCGTCTCAGTGGGTCACCGCGCTCGTGCAGATGAATCTAATACGATATAATCATCGCTGTAATCATCGCAGCTTTCAGAGTGTGGCTGCTGAAGAAGATCGTCTCACTCCTCTAATTGAGACCCGGTGGACTCTTCTCATGTCCACGATCCAAAACGCCTCGTGCTGCCTCCAATAACGAAGAAATCAGCTGGTTTATGGATGTTTGTGCAGAAGACGAGTCAAATGTTTGTTGTAACGTAGAAATGAAGTCCCGTGCACGCTCACGGCTCTTTGGTTAAAAGCTTTCTTTACTTTGTACAATCACTTCTTCTTCTTCTTCTTCTTCTTCTTCTTCTTCTTCTTCTTCTTCTTCTTCTTCTTCTTCTTCTTCTTCTTCTTCTTCTTCTTCTTCTTCTTCTTCTTCTTCTTCTTCTTCTTCTTCTTCTTCTTCTTCTTCTTCTTCTTCTTCTTCTTCTTCTTCTTCTTCTTCTTCTTCTTCTTCAATAATTCACAGATGTTAGATTTGTGTCAGACGTCCTCTTCAGTTTGTGTTTTGGTGGAGCTACAATTAAATATTGAAACACACTAAATTGAATTATCCTGTCACACACACACACTACACATCCATTATATCTTCCTCTGGTGTTCCTCTCTCTCTCTCACACACACACACACACACACACACACACACACACACACTCACACTCATAAAGGCCACAGGCTAAGTGTGTGACTGGCCTAACAGATGTGAGTCATTTGTCAGACTATTGACCCGATCCTCCGGATAAACTAAATGCCAATACGAGCCGGACGAGCCATGCTAATCCCTGTGTGTTCACTGTGAGTGTGTGTGTTCACTGTGAGTGTGTGTGTTCACTGTGTGTGTGTTCCCTCCATCTCGTCTGTCTCTTCTCTGGAGTGTTTTCAGCGTTGTGTCAGTTTTGTTGGAGTTCCCTGAAGTGAACCGACGTCTGAACGCTTGAACAAGTTTCAGGTTGTTGTTACATTACCAGCTCACCCAGCTCCGGTTCTGGCACGACACACCGGCTCTGCTCCCTGTCAGGCCTGTAAACCGCCTTACTACTACTACACGATACGAGCTGATGTCTGTCTGCGAGGTCGCCGTGTTAGAGAGGAAGTGCTGCGTGTTTCTGCTGAATATCGGCTGAAATCATGAAGAATTGACTGAGTTTGTCATCTCAGCTCATTCTCTCACACTGAAGTCCGTCTTGGAGGCGTCAGGGAAACAGTTTTTAGGGTGAACTCTGTGTGAGCTCTGAGTTTGCCTCCTCCTCTCACGTCAAAGCTGCGGTTCACATTTGTTTTCCACATCTGGTCCGAGCCGGACGGAGTGAGAACAGACAGAGACTCTGACAGCGGCATCAAACAGACGACAGGCTGACAAGGCCGCTGACGATGACGGAGCGACAGCGATGACAGCGAGTTACAATGAGCGGGCGAGAGAGGGAGGGAGACGTTGCTGACACAATCCCAAACGGTGACAGTCCCACACAGAGCGGCGTTAATAATGGAGAGAGACAGACGCTGACAGTGACGGAGAGACAGAGCGGCACTGATGATACAGAGACAGATGGTGACAGAGACGCGATGGCAGACAGAGACAGATGCAAACCATCCCGCCGCCTTGAGGTGTGAGGTGTGTGTCCTCGCTGCCAGAGCTTCACACTGCAATCAGCTGCTCCAGAGTGTGTGTGTGTGTGTGTGTGTGTGTGTGTGTAAACTGACAATACTCTGCATACACACCAAGCAGGACTACAGTTACTGAGTTCAATGTTCTTCAAGCAGCCTGTGAACCGGCTGTGAGTAACTCTCCTGTTGCTGTAGTTTCTGAGTGAACACACAGAATGCTGCTGTGACACGTTTACAGTCATTCACCGTCCGTTTGTATAAATGTGAAGTCGTATCACCGAGGTCGCCGAGGGGACGGATCCAGTTTGGTCGGTCACCATGTTCGTCTGCCTCTTTACTTTGGTGGCTGCAGTGCGAGATGAGCTGAGGTCTGCGGTTGTTCTGTGGGTGCAGTCATGAGCGTCACTCACAGCAGCAGCGGCTGGTACAGCTCAGCGTGGACGTGTTCAGCCGGGCCCCGGTGCCAACGCCACGCTGCTGTCACGGGTCAGGCGGGCGGTGACGGCGGAGGGAATGAAAACAGACGAGGGCACGGCGTGTGTGTGTGTGGCTTGTAAACTGTGTTACAGAGAAGTTGATTCATTGATCATAAATTCAGAAACCAAACTTCATCTCCTCTCTCTCTCTCCACAGTGATCTGTAACTTCCGGGGCTCGGTGACTCAGGGTTTGGCTCTGGAGGTGGGAGAGACGGTGCAGATCCTGGAAAAATGTGAAGGTAAGACTCCTACCAGATGAACTTCTTCATGAGATGCTGTGTGGGCGACGCTTCACAGAGCACTAACGTCCTTGATCATTGATACAACAGTGCAAGAACGTCACTGAAGCACCGCTGTGAACGTCAGCAGGCTCAAAGATGGCTGACGCTTTAAACTGTGCAACACAAAGTCACAGAGGAGGAAGTGATTTAATGACATGCACAAACACACACAACACCCTGTGTACAGTCAGTTTAGTTTGTCCATTGTGGGCTCCTGTAGAAACACGCTGGTTCAACATTCGGATGGCTCGGCACAGTTCTTATTTTCAGATGATTGTCGACCGTCTAACTCTGACACACCGTGACACAACATTTAAAGTTTCTTCAGGATTTCTTTTTCATTTTTTTGTCTTCACGGACACTAAAGTTTTGTTTGTCACCACGTTCAGGGATATGAAACAACGTTTCATGTTTAGATAGTTTAGATATTGAGAAAATCATCTTTGCAGAGCTGCAACAACAACAACTTTTAATATACAGAATGAACGTCCAGACACTCTGTGATATTTACTGATGTGATGCTAACAGCAGCCAAACGATGAGGTCATGATGTGACGGGTCATGTGACCTACCTGTGCTTATTTACAGCGTTGCAGGTGATGTCTGATCGCCCTCAGGATGACGAGAATTGAGTCAGTGATGAGAATATTTCTCCTGCACGCACAGACTGCTACAGAAGTGCGGTGAACTGTAATGAATCAACGTCCTTGTGGTAGGAGCGCTCCCACATTAATGCTGCTGAGGCTGCGTTGTCACAAATCCACACCGTTAAAAACAAAGTCATCCCCGTCCTCAGCGCTGCGTCCACACTCTGCAATAATGAGTGCAAACACCCTGTAATAGCCCAGCGCAGGCCTGGACGAGAGCCAGAGTTATTAGCCGGCGTTCCTCCCGTTGTTATTCCTACTTTAACTCACAGAAATTAGCAACTGGAGCCAGGAAGTGTCTGAAGCCAGGAAGTGTTGTCTTTTGCAGATAATGAGTGAGTGTGTGCTTCATTAGCCACAGCTGGGCCGGCCGCTAGCATCGATCCAGAGCCGGGCTGATGGGGCCTCTCTTTACCCCGAGAGTGAGAGAGGCAGAGGGGATGATCAGATGATGGAGACAGAGCGATGGGTTTACTTTGCTTCTCTCTTCTGTCATCTTCATCTCCATCCTCTCGTCCTCCCCTGCATCCCTCCTCTCTCGCTGCCTCACACTCAGCCCTGAGCTCGCTCCATGGCATCCAGTCAGCATCTAATTTGCTCTTGTTATGAAATGCAACCCTCCAAGCGAGGGGTTATTATCCGAGCCCTCGTGGCACCGGCTGGCATCGCAAGCCTTTAACACACAGTGATTATGAGTGCAAGCCAGGGCTAACTTTTGTCCTCGATCCCCGAGCTAATCCACGATCTCCCCGGCGTCCGTCATTATCTCAACACGCAAACACAGTCGGCTTTCATGGACAAAATGTTTCTCTGATGTCCTCCGGCTGCTCCGCCTCAACTCTCTGTGATTTACAGAGTTTATGATGGACAGTGAAGTAAACTGCTGACAGCTGGAGCTGCTGTTAGCTCATGTTAGCTCAGTCTGTTAGCTGCTGTTAGCTCATGTTAGCTCAGTCTGTTAGCTGCTGTTAGCTCATGTTAGCTCAGTCGGTTAGCTGCTGTTAGCTCATGTTAGCTCAGTCTGTTAGCCGGGCTGCCCAGACTGTGGGCTCAGAGCACCGGGACCACCAGGAAGAGGAGGACAGAGAGAATGCTGACGGAAATGAACATTACCCAGGACTGTGTGTGTGTGTGTGTGTGTGCGCGCGCGTCATTGTTGCCAATTCAGCTGCTGCAGAAATACTGCAGAGCTTTTAGCCACAAAGTACACAGCGAGTATTTGAGATGCAAAGAAAATCTTCCCCTAAAATTGGCTCCTCTGCCCTCCTGCACTTAGCCACTCGCGCCCGTCTGCCTGTGCTAATGCCAAATTATCCTCCCCAGACAGAAACTCAATGACTCTAATGACAGCGATACGGAGACGGCAGCCAGGCTGCGGGGGGAATGCAATCCCCAAGTTCCATTCTTAAAATATAGATTACAGCCATAACACTTGAGAAAGCATTAGGCTTCGATTAAGGGCGTAGCAGCAATTTGAAGTATGAGACTGTGACTGTCAGCATCGCTGAAGAGCTCGCAGTCACAGCTAAGAACAGACTCATTATTTTGGAGAGGCTGCAGCAGTGAGATGCTGCTGTCGGTGACTAACAGTTAAATATGAAAACATGTGGCTAACGTCACTGTTTGTTTCTTCTTTAAGTTTGTCGAGTGTAACAGAGGAAACTTCTCTGAGTCATCCCGCTGCAGCCACGGCACACTGATCAGTTTTCTGTTTGTTCTTCATCTCTGAACAGAACTTTAAGAACGTTTTCAGTCAGGTTGTCGCAGCAGCATGTGTGATTGGCTGCAGACGTCTAACAAACACCTGGAGGAGCATCTGGGCACCTCCCCGGTTTGAAAGAGGTCAAGCCTCTTCAACAGGAGCCGGGTGGCGTCTCTGCTGATGCCTTTAGCTTTAGACATGCATCTTCTGTGGGTCAGGTCGTCACATGAAGCTCCAGGAACTTTGTGTGATGAACAGTCTCCACAGCAGTCCCATTGTCGTGTAGCACACAGAGATGTAATCATGAATACTACTTCTCACAGCAGTACACTGTGTATTCAGCCAAAAACTACAGTAATTATAGAGTAACTGTAGTAGATACGGTAACCGGTGACGTACTGCTGCTTGCCTGTCGGTTACAGTTGGTTTACAGTGCAGAAAGTCGTGCAGTAAAGTAACTGTGGTGCTAATTATCAAACATTTTCTCGGCCTGCTCTTAATGAATGTTTGCACAGTATACCGAGTGGATCCTAATCAGTGTGTACCTGTGTGAAGTGAGCGTGCTGCGTTCACAGGGAGCCGCTCGGCGGCTCAGCTGCACTTCACACCTCTATTCAAACGCTGCCGTAACTGTAATTACAGAGCAAAACGCCCTCGTGGGTACGATTACTGCATCAACAAGCCAGTCCCTAACTGTGTGTGTGTGTGTGTGTGTGTGTGTGTGCTCTGCAGGGATATGATGAAGCATCATTTAAGACTCTGATCTGATAGCTTGATGAAAACCTGCACTTATCGTATGATGCTGCGTTCATGAGTTCGTGTGAACCTGCGTGAACTCGACAGAAGAGGCTCCGCCTCCCACTCAGATGATTTACAGTTATTATTTTAAATGATTTTGATACGGCCGCAAAATGATTATTCTAATAACCGCTTAGATACGAGAGGCCAGATGATTAAAAAACTGTGTGACAACAAACGAGGAACATACATGCACCTGTGTGCACACACACACCTGCTCCAATCAACAGCACACACACACACACACACACACATTCATACAAATCAATGCTTTTCTCCTCTTTTCTCTCATCTCATGTGAGTGTGTGTTTTTGTGCTGATGCAGTAGAGAAACACACACACACACACACACACACACACACGTCCTCATTTCAACCCTAACAAATAATCCTGACACTGCTGGTCCAGCCTCGCTCTGATTTCCATATAGATGAGAGGCTCGGGAGTAAACACAGCCATCTTAACGAGGGTGATAAATGAATCTTGATTGGTTATTAATTAACCAGCCAATTAAGTTTCCATCTCCATATTCATATCAGATTATGTAGAACTGCTGAGGAACGGATGTCACGATTTTGCAGGAAGATAAGATGAAAGTTTAGATGTGGAGCATCCTGACGAATCAGAGCTCAGCACCGACTTTTGAAACTAAGCGTCAACCTCTGGTTGCACAAACTGAAAATATTTAGTCACCTTATGTTATAAATAAAAAAATACACCAGCTTAAAGGGTAACTTTGATATTTTTAAACCTGGACTTTATTTTAAATGTTTTTGTGTCAAAGTGATGAATGAAGTTTTAAATGAAACGGGCTGTAACGTCCTTGCAGACATTTGCATACGTCGTCACCGTGATTTGATGTGTGTCAATGTGACGTCCGGCTGAAGGAGCTCTCAGGAGAGGTGACGTGTTGCAGGTCACAGGTTGTGTTGGAGTACAGAAAGCTTAGCTCAGACTCATGGCTGAATATTCTGAAGGTGGTTTTGTCCGTAGTTATTTAAGCTTAGTGTTTGAAATGAGGAGAGAGAGACAGGCGGCAGGCAGAGGAGGTGAGCCGGCTGCTGAAAGGCTGCAGACGTCTGCAGGCTGCAGCTGTGGATGCTGCGATCTTCTGTCCACAGAGGAGTGATCTGAGCCCGTCAGTGGCAAAAACAGAAACTTTTAATGAACATATTCTGATGGTGCACAGTTGCTGCAGCCGGCCCGAGCTGCAGGCTGCATGAAAACTGATTTATTTTGGAGGGCTAGTTTCTCAAAATGGTTGCTAATGACAACCTGGCAGCTGTTCCTGCAGCATTGATTATCAGCGGCACATTTTCTTTACAGAACTGCCTCAAAACACGATTCAGACCTGAGAATATCAGCTCAGATAAAAGGATAATAATCTGTGGTGTCAAGGTCAAAGTAATGACATGCATCACATCTAAATGTCTCCCAACATTTCCAGAGCCAGAGACACAATCATGTTTATTTCCACGTGGATGAAGTCCGCTCAGTCTGAGAGGAAGCCTCGTGCTGCCTCGTACTTATCTAGTCCCCTGATACGCGTCATTCTCAGCTGTCAAGGTTTGACTTCAACTTCATGACAGCTTTCTGCTCCACCGAGGCATCTGATGAAGTCCGTCCATGTGGAAAGAACCACACACACACAGAGTCAGATACTACAGGTCACACGAGTGTAAGGGTAGTGTTGTGAATCCAGTTCTTGCCCCGGCTCCCTGTAGGACGCTGAACAGTGAGGGCTGAGCAGAGACAGATGACGTCTCTGCTGAAATATGAGCTGAAGTCATGAGCACTCACCTGACTGTGCAGGCTGGATTGTTACACAGAACCATGTTGGGTCGAGGTGATTGAAGAACCGTCTCTGAGACCGCAGTCACGCGTACGTTCATTCGAGCGAGCGAAGGGGCAAATCAAACCGTCTGGAGGTGAAGCAGCTTCACATCTACCCCACCTCGAGCATTTAAACCACACCCGCAGCTCGTGATGAGCTCGCGTTGGTTCTTCACAGGACTCAACCCGAGTCCAGCTGCCTCACGAGGTCACTAAATGTCATCTCTGTGGAAAGATGCACGTCAGTGTGGCTCCATCTACGCTGTGAAAATATTTTTAATATTCTAGACGAGTAATCAGTTCTCCAGAAAACCCTGTGAGCTTTGTAGTTATTAGTTACTCTGAGGAAGTAATATATTTATATATCATATTTTTTGTTTCAGCCCCACGTTATGAACATTATACTGAAGGAGCGAGTGTTGAGTTTCAGATGTTTGTGTTTTTCTTCCTTTGTGTCGGAGCTTCTTCATTTTAAGAGTTTTTCTTCTTTATTTTTTGGCAAACAAAGATGCTGTTGGAGAAATGTTCAAATGTTCAAGCCAAAGTCGCCTTGCATATTCAGTCAAACTGCTGACTCACTTCGCTGGAGCGTCTTAGTCACTGGTGTCTGTGTTTTCTTTCAGGGTGGTACAGAGGATTCTCCACGAGGAAGCCAAATGTCAAGGTAAGACAGACAGACTCTTCAAACTTTTTCTCTCCAGCTCTGATTCTCTTTCTCCTCGTCCTTCTCTGTCGTGGTGATGTTGAGAAATGGTTATTTATATTGCCAAGATCTCTGACCGCACTTTAATGTGCAGGAGACTTATGTAAATGAATTTTTGATCTCTGCCAAACTGCTTTCTACTTTGCCTCTTTCTTCATCGATGATCTTTGTTGTGTCGAGCATCAAGAGGAGAGAGAACAGTCTGAACAGTCGAGTTCTCGTCTGCAGAGGTATCGGTCCTCATCATCTTGGACAGCAGACAGTCATGATATTTCTCGTACTGACGGAGTGACAGGACGAGCGGCAGTAGCAGAGCGCAGTGCGCTGCAGGATGGGCCTCAGCCATTTGTAGCACCATGGCAACAGCCATCGGTAGCCAATGCAGGGTGTGGAGGAGCGGCGCAGTGTGGGAGAACTTGGGTAGGTTGAAGACCGGCCGGGCTGCTGAATCCTGGACGAGCTGCAGGTTGGATGACACATCCAGGATCACCAGCCAGAAGAGATGAGGAGAGCAGAGGAACGGACACGTGGTCCTGATGTCAGGGGGATAAATGTAGCTCACATGTAGCTCCTTGAAATCTAGGCCAGGGACGTGGGGAGGTCACGGATGAGATCAGTCTTGTGGAGATCACACTGCTCTCTGTGATGGACCATTTCCTCTCCACCACGGTCATGTGACTCTTCTGTGTCCTGACCATAGACTGTATTCAACATGGACGTAGTCTGCAAGGCTGTAAACATGTTTCTGCGTCAGCGTGCAGCCAGCCTCAGGTGGACGACAGTTCTCTGGAGGTTTTGTCCTGACGTGCTGCTTCCACACGTATCACCAGGTTTTATCCAAACTGCCTCACAGCAGATGTTCAGTATCTGTAGAGACTATTGCACAGACAGTCAGAGTGCAGGGCTCACGTTCAGCTTCTGCAGCATCGTCATGTTTAAGTTGTTGTATCTTTAATTTGTTGAAGCAGCGTTGTCAGTCATCAGCTGCACTGTCGATGTTTCTCAGTCTGATGTTTGAGCTCTGCAGTGTGTTTGTAAGTCTGATGAACGCAGTGCGGAGTGATTAGGTAATCAACAGATTTCACTGGAGCGGGCTTCCTGACCCTCGATGCGCTCGATGTGACTCACACCAGCAGCTTTCTTTCTTTATTGTCTGGATCACGAGCTAACGGCCTTCTGGGTGTTTGAGTCTTTGTGTTTTTGTCCTTCTGTTTCATTCCATCTCCGCTCGCTGCATCCATAAGAGGCTTTCAGCTTTACTATATCTAGACAGCAGTGTTTCCTCTCGCTGTTGTGGCGCCCCGCTGAGCGCTCTGTGCTGAAGATAGGACGGGCATTAACATGAGAGAAATCATCGTCTTTGTGGAAATAAGCAGAGAAGGTGAGAGCTGATGAAATAAAACAGAAACTGGTTTTCAGTGACGTCAGCGACCCCGAAACACTCGTCTGATCCGACACGTAACGTCTCGCGTGCTCCGGCTCTGTTGTTTTGCATCAGTGTGATTAAATATCTCATTTTGATTCTATTTTATATTTGAACAGTTTCTTGATTGAAATGCCAGAAATGTTTTTAACATGATGTACGCACGATATCTCCTCTATAATCAGAGAGAGGATTGCACCCATGCAGCTCCTGAACCAATCTAGAGCGCGCCGCATGCTACAGCCTGATATATGAACACACACACACACACACACAGAGTTCCTGGATGCTGCTGAGTCTCTGATAGATGAACAATTAGGACGATTCCTCACTCTGCTGTGAGGACGCTGTGGTCTCCTAAAGGCCACGAGCACAGCTGTTAGAAACCTGAATGAAGTTTTAAACCGATTAAGATGCATCGTGTGTGTGTGTGTGTGTGTGTGTACTCAGTGATGTATCACCAAAACCGAGACAAAGTCCTGACCGAGTCCAGAATGCATCGCGGCCAGCTGATGTTCTCAGTCAGCGCCGTGCTGCGGCGTCACAGAGGAGCTCTTTGTGGTTTCTGAAGATTCTGTTACAGGCTGACATCTTCTCTCAGACAGACACTGCAGAGAGCAGAGAGGCGAGACGCTGACATTTTTAAACCGAGTCTAAGTACAGAACCGCGTTTAAACAGTGAAGACATAACAGCAGCAGAGATGTGAATATTGCAACACTAAGAGCGGTCACGTGATCAGGCCCCCGATGATGGACTCATTTATTTGGTATCGACATTAGTGTTGATATTTAAAAGACTGGATCCGCCTCATCTTCTCCTTCCCAGCATGACGGAGAGCTAAACTCAGAATACAGCACGGCTGAACTGATCAGAGGAGTGACTCACCGAGCGGCGTGAATAAATGTAACAGACGTTTGGATAATCACTTAAACTTTAACTAAACCTGTCTGACTAAATTTACTGTGAATTAAAGTTGCTTTACGCCGGGATAGTCCGGACCAAACCGCCTGGACAGCAAGGAGAAAACCCGGCTCACCGATGGCTTTCTGATCTTTGGTTCCCTGGTCCGTTAAGCGACCCAGCACCAGGGTTCACCTGCAAGCGGACAGAAATCCACGTGTCAGGTGGTACCAGAGTTCAGATGAGCTTTCACACCCGGCCAAACGAACCGGACTATCCGAAGAAGCAAACTCTGTGAGAAGCGGACCGAACAGCGCCTCAGTCAACTAAACCACAATCAGCTGATGGAAGCAAAATCAAATTTCATGCTAACATTTGTAGCATGAAGGAGAAACTGTGGTGAGACGTGAAGAATCAAGAAGGTCCTGTCAGTCAGTGTTCTTAGTTACCATAGTAACACGACGTCTCATTCTCAGGTACCGCAGATAGAACTGAAGTCTCAGCTGGACCTTTAAACTGTGCTCACTGAAGTTTAAACACGTCTCTCACAGCATGGACGTCTTCATGAAGCTCCTCAGAGGGTTGAGGTGGTCGGCCTGATCTTGCAGAGATACAGCGGACTGACACAACAGCTTGGCTGTGGGCGGCGCGAGGTTACAGCGAGGGCAGAGGGACGCAGCGCGGCGCCGATCATAAAGAAGAATCTGATGCAAATATCAGCTCAGCACACTGGCATCAGGACACACACACACACAGCCTGGACGTAGTCTCCGTGACGTCCCCGCAGACTGTCTAAAACTGGACGTAGTCTCAGTGATCTCTCTGTGTGGACGTGTCGGCCTCTCTCCCAGCAGCGAGGCATCGGTCCAATCCTGTTCGTTCCAGCCTAATCACCTGGTTTCTTTACAACGGGCTCGCTGTCTGAGACGAATCTCTGAGTCTCCCTGAGGAGATGCCTTCCTGCTCTGACTCGTCTCTAACCCAGCAGAACTTCACAGAACTTCACATGTGGAGCTTCCTCAGCATTCAGGGACCATCGGGCCACGCGAGGTCGAAACAAGGACGGCACTGAGCGCTTTGAGCTGCGAGAGAGTTAAAGGAGTGTGACAGGAAGTTAACATCTTGATTACTGGACTCTCCATTATACATCATAGTTAATTAATATGCACACTGACCACCAGGTGGCTGTCTGTCCTGAGGGGCGCTGCAGCACTCTGCACTCTGATAGTCATCCTGTATGAACTGTGTGTGTGTGTGTGTGTGTGTGTGTGTGTGTGTGTGTGTGTGTGTGTGTGCTGACTGTAATATCATCCTTCATGTCACATGTAGCTCGTGTGTGAATAAAGGTCTGCAGAGACGTTTGCATGCCGACCTTTAAACCTAACACACAGAATAGAAGCAGCAGTGTGTGAGTGTGTGTTAGTGTGTGTGTGTGTGTGTGTGTGTGTGTGTGTGTGTGTGAGTGTGTGGCTCTCTGCTGTCACTGATGCTCCTCCCACAGCAGGACAGTGAAGGACGATGTGTGTGTGTGTGTGTGTGTGTGTGTGTGAGAGAGAGGTGACTGCTGATCTACTCTGAACACACACCTGTCTGCCAACTGCTGTGAGCCAGGTGTAAATACACACACACACACACACACACAACAAAAAGTCACTGCACTCCAAATACTGTGTGTGTGTGTGTGTGTGTGTGTGTGTGTGTGTGTGTGTCTGATTCAATTCAGCAGAAGCATCCAAAAGAGATTAAACCAATCAGAGTCGAGTGTCAGAAACACACACACACACACACACACACACACACAGTGTGCTTGCTGTGCATTAGTCACGGTCATCAGTCCAGTTAAACATGGATCAGCACAGCTCTCTGCCCTCATGCTGCTCTCATCAGCTGTGTGTGTGTGTGTGTGTGTGTGTGTGTGTGTGTGTGTGTGTGTGTGTGTGTGTGTGTGTGTATGTGTATGTGTGTGTGTGTCGCTGCAATAAAAGGATCCAGGTCAACATGTTTACATTACCGTGTCACACAGACACACTGTGTAAAGCTGCATAGACACAAATGTTTGTGATTTGTTGTCTCCAGTCTCAGACTGTAATCCCACTGTGTACCTGTGTCCAGCTGTACTTGAGTATTTACTCTGATTACATTACTTCTGATCAGAAACTAGTTGAGTTGACAGCTTTGCTAACAGCCAATCATCAACCAGGTCACCAGCAGCAGGCACAGCAGTGTGTGTGTGTGTGTGTGTGTGTGTGTGTGTGTTGTGATGGTGTTATTAAAGTCTGAGGAGAACTCTGAGCGTCGTGTTCATTTATCCCACAGATGTGCAGACAGGTCAGATCTTCAGAGCTGGTTCTGCAGGATCACACGCTGAGCGTTAACAAACGTCTGACGCTCGTTGTTCGTGTCTGTTTGATTCCACACCCGCTCAGTGCTGCACGCGTAGCTGGACGATCTTGAAGAAGTTGCAGTAAATATTGATGTTGTTGTTCTCGGTCACTGTTCATTAAAAAGGAATGATCCTGCTCGGTCAGTGAGAGCAGCTGTAGCTGTGTAACATGGAGGAAACATATTCGGTGTGTTTGCAGCTCCGTCTGCAGAGAACAATGCTCTGAGGTTACACCTGGCACTCTGTGTGCTGCAGGCAGAGAGACGACTGTAACCAACAATAAACTGCAGACGTTACTGGAATGAATTTCCTCTCTCCTAGTTACCAGATTTCAGACGCCTGCTCTTTTTTTTCACTCCAGTCCCGTCAGGAACGTTTCTTAGAGATATTTTAAATCCAGGCGGGGAGTCGTCGTCCTTAAAGCTGCGTTCTCTTGTAAAACAGGGACAGATTAAATAATGCCATTAAAGCAGAATGTTAAACCCACATTCATGCAGCTCGTCAGTCACGTACTCGCTCTCTGCTGTCAGAAGTCCTCCTCTTCTTGGACGGCGATCCACAGTCTGTCATCGAGAGCGTTGGCTTTCATTTCTTCAAACTTGGAGTGAAACGAGGCGTCAGACTTTTTAACGAGGCACACGCTACGCGACAAACCACCTGTAATGACTGTAATGTCCTGTGTCAGTGACAGGTAGCCCCGTCCTAAAGCATACAGTGCTTTATCGTCTGTTTCCCTGTGGATCATAGTTTACAGAGTGAACATCATGCCGTGAGACCAGGAAACTGTTTCCTGAGCGAATAAATGAACTCAGCTGGATTTTACATTACAATACAAACTCAGTGAAGTCGCCCCCTGCTGGCCCTCAGAAAGGATGCAGGTTTCCGACACTCTCAGGACAGGAACCTCTGTCCAACGTTTACTTACAGTTAATAATTCAGACCGAGGCTGGATGGATGACGTGGTATCAGCCCGGCTGCTTGTGATTCTTCTAATAACCATAATAACAGATTACACCGACTGACACGGAGGAGTCTCGTCTGGCATGCAGGGAGACGCTTCAGTCAAAACACAGAGACTCAAACTGAAACATCATTTATTGTTGCACAGAGCGTGTGTGCCGTGGACTGGGATGTCAGTTTGTGTAACTCGATGTAAGTCAGCAGCAGAAACCTGAAGTTTGGAGTCACACTGTAAATTTCAGCCGTGGTGTCCACAGTAAATCACTGTTAACCATTTCAGAGAAACCGAATGACAGAGTTACTCCTCACCAGCTGCCTGTGAGTTACTGTGAGTCTCGCAGCAACCTGTTACAGAGCAGAGACACAGTTATGAAGCCGGTGACGCTCAGCGCGGTGCAAATGTCTCATTGTTGTGATGTAATCATCCCGGCCGAGTCAGAACCTCCGTGTGAAATTATAGAGCAGACACGTTATGCTGCTGCACGGAGCTCCATGTGGGAATTACACAACCGTTTTCCTTGCTAGCAACAGGACAATGAACGGAGCAGAGTGCAGCGGAGACTCTGAATGGAGGAGAGAGACGGGGACGGTCAGGGTTAGAAGATAAGCTCCTCGAGGACGGCATGAAGCACGCAGCAGAAGAAGACGACAGGAAAGTGAAGCTGTGGTTTGTACCTGCTGCTTCTGTCGAGACAGAGCTCACTGCGAGACAATGGAAGAGTTACCACGAGCTCGTCATCAGCAGGTGTGATGAGAATACAACAAGAGAGTAATTACAGTGGAGAGCGCGCTGAGGTGGAAACCACAGAGAGAATCAGACCTGAAGATGACCACTGACATGCTGCAGAGTTAGCACAAGAAGAAGAAGAAGAGGTTTACAGGCCCGGGGGAGCTGCTGTCGTGCTAGAACAGGAGCTAGGCGAGCAGGCAATGTAAGAGAGCGAGAAGCCGCCGGACAAGAGTAAATCTGGGACTGACTTTTAGTGGTTGGTGAGAGCTTGGTGAAATAAAAGGCTGAAAGACAGACGCCGAGCTGGGCTGACTGCTGCTGGACTAGTCAGTGATATTAGCTGCTGCTGGGTCTGCTGCTGCTGACCTGGATGATGATTGGCTGAGAAACTAGGACCTCAGAAGGTTCGAACCCCGGCTGCAGCCTCGGCTCCATCACAGCCTGCGTGATCATACTGTGCAAACATTAACCGACCTGAAGCGAGCGCAGTGAGCGGTGTTTCAGTTCTGTAACTCCTCGTGTGTTAATCAGTGATGAGCTGATGCTGGAGGTCAGGATGTGCTAAACGAGCTAAAAATGAAAGCGCCACATTAGCTCGATGTTTTTAAGCACGACCTCTGAACTTTTGTGCAGCGTTTGATTGCTTTGAGCTCCGCTGACTTCCACATGAGCTCCTGAGTGCTTTCAGCTCAATACTCTGATATTTAAAGTGTTTTTTAAAATATGATATGGCCTCGCCGCCGCCCACTGTCTCTGTGAGCTCTCACAGCTGATGCCCTGCTGCTGAACTCAAACACTGTTTCTAACTCCTCTCCCTTACAGATGATATGCAAAGCTTTCAGGGCGTTCTGTATGAATGCTGAAGTGTTGGAGTTCATTCAGAGCGCCGTGTGTGCTACCTGTCTGATGTGTGATTGGACGTTGGACACTGTGACTAATCTCTCTCGGCGCCCTTCTTTCCTGAATCCATCTCGTCAAATTAAGGCGGCGTTCACGTCAAATCCGTCTCCGTCCTGAAACTGAAACCATCTGTTAGCAGATAATCTGGCAGAGATTCGACGTGGCTCGGCTGCTTTCAGTGAAAATGACCTGAACTCTTCAGATCTGCTCGACTCGGCTGTCTGTACGTGAACATGTACTTAAACTCCCACTCTCCTGCTGCAGCCATTTTTCAGAACATTTTCATTATCCGGACGAAGTTGGCTCTTTGTGTCGTCTTATGTAACTCTGCTGTCAGCTCCATCACAGCGTCCTGCTCATGACAGAGTTCCTGAAGAGGCGATCGACGTCTCAGCCCGACCTCCAAGCTGCCTCTACATTAAAGTCTCATGAAATAAAGTCTTTTTATCTGATGTGTCCCCTGTCCTCCAGCATCTGGACCAACAGAGACAAACAGTCATGTCTGTGAGCACCCTGCCGTGAATGCCGGTCATCATCCACGACACGTCCTGTTGGTTTTTACAGGAAACAATGAGGAAGCAAATAACTCGACTCAAACCTGAACTCCGTTTAACTCCAGCAGATCTTTGGAAACAAGCCGACTTAGATAATCAGTGTTCAGTCCGTCTTCCTCAGCTTGTGTTTGCAGCGTTTCACAGCGTTCCCTGTCTGCAGGTCAGAGCAGGTCACAGAAGAGCTTTTCCTGCGAGAGACGATAAATCAGCATCTTCTTTTAGGGGGGCTGTTAAAGTGAAATCAGTTATGACCCGGAGCGATTTCACCGCTGGTCAGCAGTAAGGTTACAAAGAACATCAATTATTGAACAGGCTAGCAAAGAGAAACGTGGGAGTGTGAGAGAGGAGGGAGAAGTCAGGCAAACGTGGCTGTTTCACTGCTGATGGGACGATCTTTGACCGCGGTTACAGTTTTCTCATCGTATTGATTTCAGGTTTTTGTGAATTCATGACGTGCTGTTTATCAGACTGTTCTGGTGTGGGCTTCAGAGATGTTTGTCTTCTCTGGAATGTGAGGAACTCTGCTCGTGGTGCTCAGAGCAAACTGCACACACACACACACACACACACACACACACACACACACACGTCATCATGCAGCAGGAAGCTAGCTAACCTTAAAGATCATTCATGTTTGCACTCATACTTCCATCGTATCCCAGCGAAGCCAAACATCCCGTCAGCAAACGCTAAAACACTAAAGAGTAGCTGTTGGACATTTGAACATGGGGACTTATGGAGACTGACTCACTTATGGAACCAGCCTCAAGTGGACGTTTGAGGAACTGCAGTTTACACCTTTAAACATCAAACTTTAACTGATCAGTTCACGTCTTGAAATCCTGGAAATGAAGCCTTGAACATGTTACAGTATGAGTTAATAACCGGGAACATAAGCCGACATTGTCTGATGCACGTTTACACACAGTCCCACACACGGACAATAGATCCGAGTCAGCTGGGTAATAAACCAATATTTGGATTTGTCTCCTGGACGATGGAGGAACAGTGAACAGACTCTGTCATCGTGTGTCTGAGAATAATCTCCTCTCAGCCTCCGTCTACCTTTTCTTTCAGAGGTGTGTGTGTGTGTGTGTGTGTGTGTGTGTGTGTGTGTGTGTGTGTGTGTGTTTGTGTGTGTTTGTAGAGTTGTCATATACGTGTCACAGATTGGTCCCTGGAAGGTGTTCGGGTCAGAACAAGGTGACGTACAGTTACTGTGAGCAGGCGGTCCACAGGGAGGCTGGATGACATTTTTACTGCAGCGTTGCCTCCTCTTTCGTCGCCTCCTCTTTCGTCGCCTCCTCGTTCGTCGCCTCCTCGTTCGTCGTCTCCTCCTTCCTCCCTCCTCGTCCACACGTCTCTGTCTCTCCGTCCTTTGTTGTGTTTCTGTCTTTGCATCAGTTTGTTTTCGTCTCTGTCTCCCTCTTTTGAATGAACACTATCGGCTAAATCAGGGATGGCGTGACACTCTGATGACCTCCTGTTTAACACACACACACACACACACACACACAGAGGTAGCATCAGAGAGGAGCCTGAGGGGTTCTGAATGCACTGACCTGTTAACAACCATCCGTTGTCACAGCTAACCAGGCAGAGACAGGAACAAGATGTACTGTGTGTGTGTGTGTGTGTGTGTGTGTGTGTGTGTGTGTGTGTGTTCATACTACCTGGTCTACATCTGATGCCTCCATTCACAGTAACACTGTGAATACGATCAGGTCATCGTTGAACACGCTGCGTTCAGTGTCACTGATGATGGACAGCTCCAGTGTGTCTTAAGCCTGCGCTCTGCCTAATGACCAGCAGGGGGCGGCTCCAGTGACCCCAAATAAGTCAGTTTGTATAGAGTCCTATGGAGAGAGGAGCTGACTTCACACCTGATTCAGTCGCTCAGTAAACAGTTTCCTCGACAGCACGGTGCTCACTCCGTGAATTATGATGCCATGTTGTGTTTGAGGAACCTCTGACTGTAACCATCAAATACTTTTTATTTATGACGTGAGAAATACCTGCCGGGTCAGGTGAGCGGCCTCAGGTCTGCTCTGTGTTAGTGATTAGCAGCTGCAGGACTCCTGCAGAGAGCAGCGAGGCCGGTGCGATTATGAAGAGGACATTTCCAAACTGTGTGTGTGTTCACGGCTCTGGGCAGACAGGTAATTGAGCCGGCTCCCTGCAGACCGGGTCGGCACCTCTGAACCGCTCCTGTCCAACGCATGGCTGACCACAGTTACTCTGTTTCTCCTCAGTGTGATTGTTCTCCTCCTGTCAGCACCCTCTTTGTCTCCTCCAAAAGTACATCCACACTCTCTCCTGTGTTTTATGATGCCGTGTTTGACCCTAAACGCTCCGCGGAGGCTGCAGCTGCGTGCGAGTCTGTCGACGGGAGAAAGAGCTGAAACGCTGCCTGAAAGACAGCCGGGTTATTATGCATGACGGCACAGGGGGACTCTCTTTCCTGACCGCCGGAGGCTGCGCTTTCAGAGCACAGATAGGACATACATCTTCACTAACACACACACACACATACAGACATTTTCGGCAACTGAGGGAACAAATTAACAGGATGGAGAGACACACAAACACGTGTACAGTAAAGATGTTTTCATACATGAACAAACAACCAAGCACAAAAAGACACACACACACACACACACACACACACACAATCCTAAAATAGACTCCCTGCTCTCTGCCTCTTCTTCTCCTCTCTGAAACATGTAGCAGAATATGAATGAAATCCCTCCAGCCGACTTCTGCACCATCAGCTACACCCTGTTAATTTTCTCATAATTTCCATAAAATGTGTCCCCAGTCACTCCAGATACGAAGATTGCACGACGCTAAATACCTAATTACTTCCACATTTGAGGAAGGACACTGTGTGTTAGCATTCATAGCGTGTGAAGATAACGGAGGAGGACCTGGAGCTAACGGCTTCATTTCAGAGAAAACTCAAGTGAAATAATAAACGGAGGAACGCAGGGCGTCAGAGTCCACACACCGGGAACCACACATGCTGCAGAGACTCTGATTGGCTGTCACAGACCTGCAGCGAGAGCAGCGTCTCACATCTGCTTTGTTACATTAACGAGGAAATAAACTAATCTGAGAGTGACTGAGTTCTCTGAGACCTGGACGTAGTCTCTGTGACGTCCCCGCAGACTGTCTAAAACCTGGACGTAGTCTCTGTGACGTCCCCCAGACTGTCTAAAACCTGGACGTAGTCTCTGTGACGTCCCACAGACTGTCTAAAACCTGGACGTAGTCTCTGTGACGTCCCACAGACTGTCTAAAACCTGGACGTAGTCTCTGTGACGTCCCTGACACGTTTGTGAGAGGAAACGAGGCGGCCTGTCTCACGCGTGCAGCTTCCTTTCTAACCTTCACAGAAGCTCGTGAGTTGCTGAGCAGCACACCTCTGAGACGCGCTGCATGTTTTGTAGCAGTGCTGTACAGGTCGGGGCGTCTTCAGCTTGTTCTGTCTGTCTGTGTTACAGCAGTGCTGAGGAGGACTGAGGACACTTTACATGAGACGTTGTTGGAATAAACTTTACTCACTCACAGCTGGAGGCACGGCGAGGTGGTTCGGTCTGTTAGTCCTTCACTTCCAGCATGTTTTGTGACTTTGGTGACTCGTCTTGTTTCTGTGGTGTGAAGTTTAGTCATGGCAGAGAATCCATACTTCTGTTTTCAGCCTCTTCCTTTGGTCCGTGTGGTAAGAAGAAAGCTTAACGAGCACTCCGGGCTCTTTATTTTAATTTGTGGTGCACATACAGTGACTCCTCGTTAGCGCAGGACGGGGTGATTCTGGTTTTAATTGTCTGTCTTAACAGTTTTTTCTGTCTCTGTCTCTGCAGGGAGTTTTCCCAGCCAGCTACATTCACTTGAAGAAAGCCGTCGTCACGAACCGAGGGTAAGTTCACCGACTCACACCGAGCACAGTCTGCACAAGCTCTGCAGAGGCAGAACAACAGTTTAACAGCTGTGAACCTGAATGTACAAAAGCTCACAACCTGCAAAGGCCAAACAAACAAGTCTGCAAAGAGGCGGGCCGAAAGTTCACGAAACAGGAGATGAAGAACACAGTGAACCTCTGTGAACACTGTAAGTTACTGAGGAGTTCAGAGCCGAACGTTTCAGTTACAACAACGGCAGGAAGGTACAGGCACGAGGAGAGAGGTTTTCACAATAAAAGAGGAAAGTTCATCTTTTAAGAAAGAAAGAAGACGTGAGGCCGTAATCAGCGTTTAATCAGTTAGACATGAGAGAAGTCACCAGAGAAGACGAGCTGCAGACAGAATAAACTCTCACGGCCTGTTGAGACTGAGACAGGAAGCACACACACACACACACACACACACACACACACACAGTTATTATTTGACAGTTCAAACATGAATGAGTTCCTTCAGCTCGATCCTTTTTATCAGATCATCACTCGCGTCCTTCATTTCTTTCTTTCGCCTCGTCTTCCAACCTGAAATCCAAAATCGATTTCCAGCTCGTAGCCTCCAAACCAAAACATCTCCTGTCCACTGTACCGCCGCTGTTCCTCCTCCTCCTCCTCCTCCTCCTCCTCCTCCTCCTCCTCCTCCTCTCTCTGCTGTGGTCGCTTGTTTTGAGACTCTTTCTTTCTAAATAACACATGAAGCTCTTCGTTCCTTCCAAGTTCAAGAGTACATATTTTAATACATTTGCATAATGATTGGAAAAGCTTTTTTTTAAACTGTAGATTAATCAGAGTTACAGAGCGTGTCTCGATTTGCATAAGAGTTTTTTAATTAAAGGCAGGCAGAGTAAATTAATTGGAATTAGTGAATCCTTTACTGTTTCAAGTAGACCTCCAGGGCAAAGACGGAGAGAGAGAGAGAGAATCTAGGCGCCGCTGTCAGATGATATATATAGTTATGGACTATTGACCAAGTGGGTCTCAAAGTATATGTGTGTGTGTGTGTGTGTGTGTGTGTGTGTGTGTGTGTGTGAGAGAGCACAATTCCCCGCTCTTATTGGAGCTTTGGTTCAGCGGCACAGCGGTCGTCATCGAGCTGGTGATTATTTAAAGCCGAGGCCGAGCCGGCTCTTTTCCATCACTGACACGTTTTCTGGAAGTTTCATGTTATATTCAAAGAAAACGGCAACAGAAGAGCCGGCGGACCTGCAGGAAGTTTATGTCACACAGGCGAGCAGGTCTGATGTGAGCTTTGCAGCCAGAGTTAAAATGCTCTAAATGCTCAGAAGGAGAGAGAAAGTGAATATCTTATAATAATAATTCATGTTTCATCTTCCAGAAACAGTCGAAGCATCAATGAGCACAAACCTTCACTGAACGTCATCCTGAGCTCCTGCTCAGTCTGCACAACATTTTGTCCTTGAACACTGACAGAGCTCTTCTTCACAGTCAGATATAGATATCTAGATTTAAGTCCAACGTGCAGCCAACTGTGTTTCATTGATTTTGAATTGTTTCTGTTGAGTCGGCTCAGTCGGCTCCGCAGAGTTAGTGCGAGGAGAGCCGGCGATGTGCAGCAGCCTCCGGGTTGAACGCTGCGTCGAGTCGTCAGGATGTTGTGAAGAACGCTTTGCCAGCTGTTTGCTGCTGTGCAGGATGAACACACTCTCACAGCTGACATTTATAAATATCAGAAAGCAGCACCCGCACACTTCAGGAGCACACCCGGAGAGACAATAAATCTGCACACACACACACACACACAGTCGGACTCTCAGACGTGATGCAGCCATGAGAACACAAACTCAGATGTGCACCTCAAACACTGAAAACAGACTTCTTCCTGTAAGTCCGGCGTTCCCTCAGGGAAGATTAGAAGCTTCAGCGAGCTCCTCACCACCTGCGAGGCGTCGGATTTCCAGTTGGACTCCTGGGACCGTCTCTCGTGCAGGTGCATGCTGTAACATAAGGTGTGGTCATGCACTCGCAGAGATGTTCTTCGTCTGCTCCTTTGAGGTTTGAATCACACTGAAGACGTGCAGCAGGAAGTGTGTGTGTGTGTGTGTGTGTATGGTCAGTTTGAAAATCAACTTCACTTGTTGGGTTGGTGCAGCACTGGTTCCTAAACTGGGTCCGGACCCCTGCTCGGGCTCAGTGAAGCTTCACAGTGTATGGAAAGTTTCTGAAGCTCAAACTTCCTCTGAACTTCCTGCAGTTATTGAGTGTTTGGGTTCATGTCACACACTGAATATAAAACATAGAACATGTCAGTTAATGTAATGAGACCGGTCAGTGTGTGTGCAGCACACGCATGTACTCGTCGGCTCACATTAAGCGAGCGCTGTCCTGTGATCGACCCGTGGGTCCATGTCAGCAGATGGAGTTTGATGCTGCTCGTGTCTGACACCGTGTTTGTGTTTCAGAGAGAAAGATGCTTCAGTCGCTTTGTCATTTGTTCCCAAGAATTTCCAAACCTCAGCTGCATCAGCAGGAGTCCTGGTGGAGGTGGTGGAGGTGGTGGAGAGGCTCAGTTCTGGTGGGCGGAGGCCTACACACTCTGCTCCTCTTTTCAGCCTCTGTTATGGAGGAAACAGCTGTAAGTGCAGCCAGCAGAGAGCACTAGGCAGCATGCAGCATGCATTAAGTGCAAGCACTGCTGCACTACACAGCCCGCGTTAGCACGCCCACACACACTGTTAGGGTGGAGGAGATGGAAACATTAGGATGGAGCTAAAGTGGCTTTAGACAGATGGAGGACAGACATGTCAGCCTCTGCAGGGAGACGCGAGGAGCACATATGGATGCACGTTTGTGCACAAACACAAAAATAAGAGGTAGTGTGAAAGCTAGGAGAGGAAGGAGGAGGAGGAAACAAGGCAGGGAGGAGACATGGAGGAAACGAAGGAGGAAAAGGAGGCAAGAGTGAAGCTGAGAAGAATGATGAGCCAGAGCAAGAGAGAAGAAGAGGAACAGAAGGAGGGAGGGAAAGGGAGGAGGAGATTAGGAGTGAGTGAAAAGTGGAACAGAGGAGGAGAGGAGGAGATACAAGTGTAACTAATGTGGGTGAAATCACCAGGCGGCCGCCAGCCACGGCTCAGCTGTGAGATCAGCTAATCTAGCACACCGCTTTTATTAATTAATCAGTCATGAGACAGAGCGAGGGAGGGAGGAGGGAGAGGAGTGTGTGTGAGACAGAAGGAGGTGCTCTAATATTCTGAGACGGTGACTCAGCCCTCAGCTTTAGCGAACAACTCCCCCATGTTGGAAGCGATGTGTGAGGAGGAAGCAGCGGGTCGGCACAGAGCAGGAACGCTTCCATCTAATATTCAACTCATGATGTAAACTCACAGAACTGGCAACTGGTGACAAGTAACTCTGCAGTTCATCATTGGTTGGTCCTGATTCTGCATCACTGCCGGGTCATAATGAGGTGAAGTGCAGTACTGTGATTGTGCAACAGCTTCCATGGGTGGTAACAGTGTTTTGGCCTTGCAGCCACTCGCCTGGAGTCACATGTTCTCCGGGTGTTCTCGTCTCCCTCCAGTAAAGACGTGCAGGTTTAAGCAGTGTCAGCTGGGGTCGGCTGCTGCAAAGCACGAGCAGCTGTAGATGACGGCTGGACGAGGGGAACCATTTCTAGGTCTTTGTTTCTCTGGTAAATGTCATCATCAATGACGCCATGACATCAGGAACACCTGCTGTACATGAGGTGCAGGTGGAATCAGTTAATGAGTGTATCAATGTCCCAGTCCGTTCGTTAATCACACACCAAACAGGCAGGCCGGCCCGTCCTCGGCTGTTCCAGGTCAGAACACTGGCCTCTCTTTGTCTGTGTGACCCGTCTGAGCACAGTTCACCATTGTTGAGTCCTGACTGTATGAAACTCAACACAATAGACCGAGCTCACAGTGTCTGCAGTGTGTCGGGTCGCTCTCTGTCTGTCCGGGCACTTGTGACACTGTTGAATGTTTTTAAGGTGGACGTACTGCGCTGCTGAGTCCTGATGATTAAAGTTGTTTGTGTGTTTTCCTGTCTTATCTCTGTGCAGACCACATGAGACTGTGGTGCCTCTGGAAGACCCCATTGTTACCGAGGTGACGTCAACACTGCAGGAGTGGGCCTTACTATGGAAGCAGCTCTATGTGGTAAGCAGCACGCAGTGTTCCCTTCACGTGTGTGTGTGTGTGTGTGTGTGTGTGTGTGTGTGAGCGAGCTGTGCCGTTAACGGACTCTCCTCATCTTTTCCTGCACAGCCGTCATCAGTTTCTTCGTGTATTCACGAGTCTTTCTCCTGGAAGAAACAAAAGATGTTTGTAGCTGTCGCTCCGTGACTTCAGCGCCGTCGGTTCTCGTTGGTGAGATCCGGGCCAGCTGGTTTCTGTGTGTTGAAGATGCTCGGTAACGGTTGGCGGTGATGGCAGCTCTGAATGTCCACATTATGTCGATCAGTGGGCCGTGTGCGGCGAGGCAGCTGCACAGAAACGCTCAGCGCTCCCGTTTGCTCGCAGCGTTCGTCTCTTATGTTCACGCTGAGAAACCCGCAGCCTTACGTCTCCACTCACACAGAATGATGCCATTAAGTTTGTTTTTTACTCTGTACTCCCGGCTGTGTGTGTGTGTGTCTGTGTGTGTTTTGCAGTGTCAAAGATTCATTTTGACACTTTCAGACAGGGCGGTGAAGAGCTGCAGACACAGGATGTCTTCCTCTGTCTGTGTCTGCGTTTTGTTTTCAGTCTCTCCTTCATCCTTCTTCTTCCTTTGAGTCGAGCCGGTCGACTGTCGGAGCGGGTTCTACATCAGACCCTCAAAGAGATGGATCTACTTTCTCGGGATTCGAGCTGTACTCCACAAACAAGCTTTTCTTTAACGCGTCTTGAACTCTGTCAGGGTTGCTGTTTCTTTAAATCAAATTCTTATGTTGAAAAACAAGAACGTTAACAGAGTTCTTCGACTTTATTGAACAACATATTTCAACATGTCAGCCTGGATTTTCTGATGTTTCATAGATCAGAATATTTGCAGATTAATTTAGAAGCTGCTTTAATTTTACCTCCATGTAACATTGAAGAGCCGTCCTTCTTCAGCTGTGCATGAAAACCAGAGAACCATTATTTCCTGTACCTGTACGCGCTGACAGATGAGTAAAGAAGATTAGAGATGAACTGAAGTCATGCTGTGTGAAGACGTGGAGGCTGAACGTCAGTCAGATCTGTCCGTCACTTCTTCATCTTAAAGCTCTTCAGTCGTCGTCTGTCACTGAATGTGGTTTTATTGTCTGTCTGCATATAAACATCTGTCCTCACTCGTCCTCCTCCTGACTGCGAAGGACAAAAGTGTCTTTGTGACAGTCTGCATGACAGATTTCTATTTCCATCCTGACAGACCTCGCATTAGTGTGTGTGTGTGTGTGTGTGTGTGTGTGTTACTGAGAAGCAAATGCTCATGTTTCGTGTGGATGAAGAACGCTGACAGAGGGCATGTATGGGAGCCCGATGGAGACAAACACCAGCACACAGTGATCGTCTCCTTCGTTAGAGGTGAAGTCAGAAACACAAAGGCCGTGCACTGTGAAAGACGTTTGTAGATTTAAAATGTCACGTGGCCGTGTCTGGAACGATCTCCTGCTCCAGCCAGTAATCGATGCAGGAACAGAATCTGTGCTCAGGTCCGATCGGCTCGGCTCGGTTGAGTTTGGTGAGCCCGTCGTGTGGAGCTGGGCGGACTCACCGAGGCGTGTCCTGCTTCATCGTCTGTGTGAGTCTGAATGGGATCATCACTCACTGAATGAACGTCAGGCGGTGTGGAAGACTTCAAACTACAGACTGAGACCAGAGACTGTTACTGAGGCCGCATCAGCTGAGACGTCTGCTCATCTCTCCATAAGACTCTATACCATCAGACTGAATCCAGTGCACTGCCCCCTGCTGGTCACAAGAGAGAATGCACTGTGTTGAACTCTAGTAATATTACATTTTTATCACATTAAAACACACAAGGAATAACACACACACACACACACACACACACACACACACACACACACACACACAGCAGATCCTCAAACTGTTGACAGCACTGTTATAAAATGTGTCATGTATGGATGAACGACACACACACACACAGTAGGTTTAACACATGTAACGTGTGTGCATCCAGAGTGACACATGGACACACACACACACACACACACACACTCACAGTGACGTGTTGAAGTCTCAGTAAATGGATGTTCGGTGGCAACGAAGCCTGCAGAGGTGACAAATGCAGCAGAGCAGAAAGGCAGTGATGCACACACACACACACACACACACAGTGTGTGTCCTTCACTGGTTACATCTTTGTCTTTCGGCGTCCTTCTTTTGTGAACACACTCTCTCGTGTTTTCTCTCTCCGGTGTATTGTGTGCATGGCCTTTGCACACTGCCACAGGGAATTTAGACAAAGCTGTGTGTGTGTGTGCATGTGTGTGTGTGTGTCTGTGTGTGTGTGTGTTAAGAAGACAGAAAAGAGGTGACAGGGAGAAAGCAGAGGAAAAAGAGAATGATAGATGTGAGGGGGAAGAAGAGACATCAGCTGACAAAGGGAGAAGAAAACAAGCTTCCAGGACAGAGACTCCAGATAATCGTAGCGTACGTGTTGTTTAGCGGCACAGAGTTCAGGACAGATGATCAGCATCAACAGAGAATGAGTAAAGACATGATGAGTGCGAGCGGACCGAGGCGACCGAGGCGACCGAGGCCGACCGCTGAGTTGGACGCACACAAACACTGGCGTCGACGGAGGATCAGCAGAAATCATCAGCACATCCTGAGAGGAAACCAGAAGAACACGGACTCCTGATTTAATCCTTCACTTTGATTCATCATAACTGAAATATTATTTGGTTTTTAAATGATTTTTCTTTGCAGCTGTTTGTTTTTAGTGTTTAGTCTTCAGTCAGCGCGGCTCCAGGGATGGCAGCGTTGGTCGGTTGGTGTTCACAGCTGACGAGAAGAGACGACTCTGTTTTTTACACCTCGACCGGTCGAGGAAGTGATTCACTACATTTAGTAGCCCAGCGTGGCGTTTCACTTGCCCCGGGCAGTCAGTCAGTACAGCAGTCCGTATTATGGAGCCACGATGTAGCAGAGTAGTTATTTAGTGTATTTATTACATTCTTACTCTCAACATTATCATTCTGATGACGCTCTCAGCTCTTTACAACCTTCCTGTCGATACTCTGCTTAATAATTCATCATTCCGATCAGGCAAATTTATATTTGAGCTGTAAGAGGAGTGAGAGAGGATGGAGAAGGTGGAGAGGGAGGGTGAGTATCAGGAAGGTGGAGTGTGTTCTCCATCCGTCTCTCTGCCTCCTCCTTCTTTCTCCTGCTGGTTTGTTTTCTTTCTCATTCTCTAATTTTCTCTCTCTGTCGTCTCTGACATGCCGATGTCAAAGCAGATAAGAGTGTGTGTGTGTGTGTGTGTGTGTGTGTGTGTGTGTGTGTGTGTGTGTGTGTGTGTGTAGGCGAGATAGATGTGTGAACAGAAAGGCAGCAGGAGAGGGAGTGGTGACAACCGAACAATGATGGAGGGATGTGAAGATGTGGAGGATAAACGCAGATGGAGACATTTCTTTGCTGTGAAATGTGTGTGGGGATATGTGGGTGTGTGTGTGTGTGTGTGTGTGTGTGTGTCATGTCAGACATGCAGTAGGAGGAGGCCTCGTCCAGCTCTTTACAGAAACAATGACACGTTGTGAAGAAGCTGCAGACGGACGCGCTCGGAGCTGAAACTCACGGCGTGGACTCACAATGAGCGTCTCAGACTGAAGTCCATCGTTCAGTTTGTGAACTCAGTGTGTGGCTCTGCTCTGAAGACGCTCGCCTCGTCTCCAGTTTGTGGTTCCAAGAGCTCTGCTCATTAAATCCACGAGAGTCTCAACTTTACAGTCAAACACAACTTTTGCAAATATTCAAACACACTTTTCTGACACAGGATCAGCAGAACGTGGACCTGTCTGTCCTGTAGAACCCGTTTTTGTTCAGATATCTTAATGAGAGAGGCCAAAGGAGCTCTGTGGCCACACCGGTAACTTCGTGTTCATGACGTGATCCAGAAACTGATCCAGCACCAGCGCCTGAAGGACAGGAACGGTGGAGGTGGCTGATAAAGCTGCGTGTAACGTGGACAGAAGACGCTGTGCGTTAACAGAGCTATGTGTCAGACACACAGAGTATATATAGAGTCTGAAGTTTGCTTCTTACAGCCAAACAAGTGAAGGTGATCCAATAATCTCACTAAAATCAGCACAGCATGAGAGCAGATGGTGGGAGAGAGAAGGACAGACAGAAAGATGGAAACGATACAGCAGAGTCTGAGAGAGGAGAGGAGACCTGCGCTGAGTCAGAAAGGAAAACTTCCAATATTCAAATAAAACTGGAGGCAGAAAAACCAAAACCAAGATGAATTCTGAGACTGTGCGATGTGTCAAAGAGACTTCAAAGTTTCAATGAGAAGCAAACACGAGACACTTTGCTCTTTGAGACGTGAGTGTGGATTCTTCCTCTGTCTCAGTCGAGGCGCTAACGTCTGGAGATAATTGGTGTGCGGTCGGCGGAGGTTGTGTAAGGACGAAGCTTCGTCGCGTGTCTGTAGCAGAAACTTCAAAATGTCTTCAGGCCGTCTGCGTGCAGGACGTGACGTGCCAGTGGAGGTCTGCAGCTCCGCCAGCATTAACAGAGCTGATGTTCATAAACTATCCACAGATCATTTAACAGCACCGAGGACGCAGCTTCTTACTTATTTTAAACAGAAAACACATTATCAGGAACTCACACACTTTAACATCATCAGAAGATGAAACAGGTTCGTTGTTTTAGTGCGAAACAAAAAATATAAGGAGAAAAAACAAAGTGCTGAAAGATGTAAATATATCTGTGCAGGAGCGTACAGAGCTGCAGATGTTCACAGCATGCAGGATTTACATGTGCAAATTCAAAACAACTTTATTGATGTTTGAAGCAGCTTCACACACAGAAACTTCAGATCAATGATACATGTGGAAGAGTCAGTAAGTGACTGTGTTTGTATGTATACACACACTGATGCGTTCATGGCTGAACTCAGCACGGACCGCCTCCTGTTGCTCTGATCTGTCGCCTCCTCAGGCCGTGCTGTCGTTTGACTGACAGCTCTGTGGAGTGAAGCTAACAGCGCAGTGTTAAAATGACACCTCTGCTTCTGACACACACACACCCGTGTGTGTGAGGTGACTGTGGATCGAGGTCCTAAAACAGATCAGACTGTGTTCACGTGCGTTTGCTTACCGCCCATAATTAACCTAATTATAGAGTCAGTGTGGAGGTAAACAGCCAATCACACGGCTCATCACAGTCGGCAGCAGACCGGCTGTGACGTGAGAGAAGAAAGAGTTCGTTGAGTGTGGAGGAGAAAGAAAGCAGCGTTAAAATACAAATGTCTCATTTTAGACCCCACAGTTCTTCTCTTGATATATTTTGCATATATGTGATGCAGACTTTAATATATGTTCCTAATTACTAATCAGTTTATATTTTCATCTCTTCGTTGGGAAGCCTGAGCAGCAAAATATGTACAGGACTCAACTTATAACAGCAAATATTACCCGTACATAACTGAAATAAATAAACAAACCTGAAGGAGGGATTCCCCCCCGCCCGTCACTTGGACTAGTCCAGTGACCTCCCTCCAATCACGTCAGCCGAGTATAAATACAGGAAATGCTGCAGCTCTCCCTCGTGTTGTCTCTGACCACATGGTGAGTAAGTAACAGAATCAAATGCTAATTTAACTTCATCAATCAAACTATAACTAAATTCTTAAATATAACTTAATATGATCAACACAGACTCAGGACAGTTGAACAAGCAGGTTAAACATTTCCACATTTACTTTATTAAAAGTGTTTTCTAATAAAGTTTGTCAGTCTGCTGATGTGCATAAAGTCCTAACCTGAGTCTGTCAGACTATCAGAACTTTAGAACATTGACTTTAATATTTAGTTTTTGATTACGATAATGAGAGTTGAAGAAGAATAATCCAGACTGTCCTTAAGGTTCATTTCATGCTGCGATCTTGTTCTTTCTCCACGTCACAGTGATTCTGGCTTTGTCGAGCTGTAAAAACTGATTTTTCTGTATCTCCGCTGTCGAGGGAAACCTTCACACTTCTGTCAGTCACCGTTGATGCTTTAGTTTAACGCACACGTAACACTCTCTGTCAAAGACTTTTACATCTGCAGCACAGACAGTGTGAGACGTGTCTTCCCATTTCTTATGCACTGTGAGATTTATCCAGAAGAATAAGAAGAAGACTCCAAACCACCAAATCTTTCCTATTAACAGCATTTATGCAGCATGTCTTTATAGGTCTGTCTTTGAAGCGCAGGCCGAGCTGCTCGCTGCTCTTCCTCACACTCAGAGGCTTTTTCAGCACGTCGCCTGTTTATTGAAGAAAACGGCGACTAAAACGCGTCTCACAGATTATAAACTTCAGGTTTCCACCGTCCAACAAGAGACTCAAATAGATTTAAACGTATAAAATGTGCATTTAGGTTCAGTTTGTGAGGCGTACTGAACTCTCAGAGAGCGTGTGCACTTCAGGTACACGCTGGAAATAATGAAACAAACGGCGGAAAGTATCCGTCGCTCCACAGTCTTTTAATTATGTCGTACTTGATAATTTGAGGTCGTGCCACCTCGACCGTTTGTCGCCGCTGATTCCTACACAAACTGTCTTTGCATGTTTAAAGGTTACCTGATTTAAAGCAGCAGTAAGGTCACAGTCTGTGTGTGCATGCTGTCATTGTTCTCTCTGTCCCTCAAACAACTTTAGTTTCACCATCTTCAGTAAGTCCGTCTGCAAGAAATGTGTGATGCATCAGGCAGGCGGGTCCGTGTAAAGGTTAATTAACCAGGTGAAACGAGGTGTTTCTCAGCTGGGGGGGAGCTCACGGCCTCTTCACGTGTCTGGACTCTCCGTCCATCTTTCACGTACACACGAACATCACACGTCAGATTTTCAGTCTCTCTGCGGGCAACAGCCTCAGGACACGAACTCTGCTGCTGTCAGACGTCTTTATCATCAAGTGCTCCGTGTGTGTGTGTGAGTATATCTTTAGAGTGCACACCTCGCTGTATCTCCTGCAGCTTGCTCCAACATTGCAAAAAGTGGTGAGGAGCTTACTGCTGCAGACTGGCCTGTGGGTGGGTGGGTGGCTGAGAGAGAGAGAGAGAGAGAGAGAAAGATGAGAAAGATGGAGACTGGGAGCAGGTCAGAGGATGGGAGGGAGGAAGAATGAGGCTTAGGTACACAAACAGAGAGAGAGAGAGAGAGAGAGTGTTGCTCCAGCACATTGTGAGTGGATCTCAAGTCGTTTGACAGGCTATGATTTTCCTCCCGTCTGCCGGGTTGGATTTGCTTTTTTAGTCGCTCGCCAGCGTTCGAATCCGAGAAACAGAAGCAGGAAGGAGAGGAACGAGTGGATCTATCAGCCGCTCACACCTGTAAGTAGCTGCGATCATCTAACTACATTTGGACATGAAGGTGTGTGTCTGTTTGCAAACGGAGCTTCTGTCCTTCAGGAGTGTGTGAGTGTGTGTGTGTGTGAGAGTTTCCACAGAGGTTGAAAGTGTGTTTCTTTTCTATGTCAGCGTGTGTGTGTGTGTCTCCAGCATCTATAGGCTTCAATAAGTGCAGTGTCATATATTTGCCATGGTGACTCACCCGTCGTTGCCATAGTGACAAGGCCATTGTTGGCATACAGTAGCTGTTGTTGCATCGTGTATGAAAAGCTGATTCCAAGATTGTGAACACGAGTGTCCGGTTATAATCCTCCACGACGTCCAGCTTCATGAACGTTACATAATGTTCAAGTTCTGTTAGTTAACGGACACGTCACGTGTGTGTGTGTGTGTGTGTGTGTGTGTGTGTGTGTGTGTGTGTGTGTGTGTGTGAACTGTATTCTCTGTGTGACATGTGACTGAGTGTCCGCACCTTCAACATCTGATGGACGATGATGCTGAGGTGATGTGAGCGGGTTAAAAGCTGTCGAACTAGTTCATGTTCAATATTTTGAATTAACGTCAAACTCGCAGCGAAAAGCTTCTCGTGGATGAGCAGATTATGAATTTGGATGTTTAATAAGTTCATTTAGTAAAATGATTCAACATAAACTCGTGTCTGTGTCTGACGCACAGACTAACTGAACCAGGACTGTAAACTCGGGTCTCGTCTCGTCACGTGTGTTTCTGTGTTCAGAACGTGCACGAGACCGCCTGTATCCATGACAACGGCTGTCCGGCTAGCTCGTCACACGACAGACAAGAAGAAGACGAGCGTTCAGTTTTAGCTTGGACGAGTCGGAGGCATTAATCATGTCGGCGGAGGAAGAAACCCACGGAGACGAAATTAGAAGTTGTTCGTCTCAGCAGTCGATGTGTAATTAGGACATTTAAAGCGTCGTCGTGCAGTTTGAGTAAACTTTGTGCTGGTGTCGCTCCCCGTCTTCACTGTGAGGCCATCCTGAAATCTTAAACTGAGACTTGGAGACTTGGAGACTTGATGATTTGAGACTGAGCAGGTTTGTGTAACGAGGCCTCGGGCTGCACAGCAGAACACAGGAGCTCGTATTAAGGAGCCGTGCGGCGTCGTGGGTGCACCTCTGCTTTCACAGCCCGGTTTGCCTCCATCTTCTTTGGTTGAGAGCGGCGAGCAGACAAACACAACAACACAGTCAGTCACAGCCACGTCACTGCGTCCAGAACAATCAGGACTGTTGGTTCAACTCATCCGGACTAAACTTCGTAATTACAGCACTGTGAAATGAGCTTAATGCAAATGGAAAAATACCCTCAGCGTCCCAGCTTGTGTTGATGGTTTAAGATATAAATGGACACCGTCCTCGCAGCATCAGTTGTTTCAGCAGAAATCAGCGACAGGCCTCCGCTCGGCGCGTCGGTTCTATTTCTGACAGGAGCCTTAAAGTCGATGCAGGACGTGGCAGAGACGTGCACGGCGGGGTTTCGCTGTGTCTTGTAAAGGGAAGAGATCCGATCATCTTATTAACAATCGACCACATGGTTAATGCGGTAACCATGACAACAACAACAAAGCTGTTATTTTAACTTGACCAAACTTTAGTCACGCAGCTGTGTGAGGTCAGTTTCTGTTCATCTGAGGTCAGCCACAGATCTGGAGGACTTGTGGGTATTTGTTCATGTTTTCAGCTGCCTCGTGTGCTCGCTCTGCTGCTGCCTTTATTTCTTTCCACTTTTATCATTTTGAAGCTGCAGAAAGTGTAATTAGCCTCTTGGATGTCATCGCTTTCACCTCTGACCTCTCTGAGAGGACGAGCTCCATCCAGAAATCTCCCTTTTAGCCCAGTAAGGGAAGCTGGTCCTTCCTGTGTGTTCACGCAGTATGCTGCCATTCAATGTGTGTCTGTTTGTTTCTACCCCCATTAATAATATGAAGGGAGACGTCCTTCCAAAACCAGAGCCATCTGAATTTTTTGGTGGATTACATCAGATTTGTGCATGTTTGGAGCTGGACGTTGGGTTGTGGAAGGAGGCTGCAGCAGTGGCTCTGACCTGTGGTTAGTTTGAAGCCACGGGGACGTCACAAAAGATTCTGTTCACGTGTTCAGTGGATCCAAACTCGTTCACTGCAGCGCGCACAGACATGCTCCCTGTGCCCTGAGTCACTTGTAGCAGGTGGTGGAAATGTATCTTACAGTCAGAGAGGAAACTGTCCGTCTGTCCACCTCTTGAACTACACGCAGCATGAGACACGACAGGCTGGCATCCCCGCGATCACATGACTGTGTGTGTGTGTGTGTGTGTGTGTTGTGGCTTGCGTGTCGCTGGGCAGGGTTCACACAAGGTCAGGGGAGGATTTAGGATGGAGTTTGGCCCAGTAAGCGCACACACACACACACACACACACACATTGTGCGCTGCATGGTGTCGGACTCCTGCAGGAAACTCTTTGACAGCTCAGAGGAGCACGGCGTTTTTTATTTCAGTGAAGGGAGTTCATTTTATTTTGATGATGTTACCCTGCGATGTCCTCCGGTTAGCAGCAGCTCTGCCAAAGTCGGGCACTAAATATTTATTTCCACCTACAGTTCAGTGTCTAGACTTTAGCCAGTGCTATTTAAATACTTGTTTCACAGTCTCATGGTGCGTTGACCTCTGAAAATGCTGCATAATAATAAACCATACTTTATGTGCGTATGCAAACCAGGATAAGAGTTATCGCAGCTGGCTCACCTCTGCAGGTACTCGCTCCTGCACCATCTGTCAGTCTTTCCCTGCAAACTGAGGTGGATGCTGTCTGCTCCTCCATTGCTCCTGATTTAAACCTCCTCCTCCGTCCAGCACTCAGTCATCCCTCTTTATTCAGCTCCACCAGGATGCCGCCTCTGCTCCTTGGTGACGTGAGCTCCCAGTTGACTGCTTGATATTTCTTTAGCTTCATGTGCGTGCCTTCCTCCTTCCTCTCTTCCCAGGACACTCTAAACCTGATAAGAATGACCTGCTTGGTGGGACAACATCAGGCCTGAAGGATGTGGGTTATCTCCTCTGGGAATTTGAGCTTCCTCTCCCAGTCAGTTGTTGTGACCAGAAGCCCTTTGCTCCTCGGCTCCGCCATCAGAAAGTCATATATATTTCAGTTCTATCAGTCATATATATTTATCTCTGTCCTTTAGCCTTTTATTTCTGCACTTTATTGATGCTCTGACATGTTTCCAGAAGTTGTGACCTTCCTGTCTCAGTGACCTGAAGTTCAGGGTCACGTTCAGCGTGGACGGACCTGGTCTCTGTGCTGCAGGTCCAGGATTTGAGAGAAAGCCTCCTCTGGCAGCGTGTTGTGCGTCTTGCTGGGAGCTCCCTGGTGATTTGCCTCAGCACTTTTGTTTTTCAGCGGCGCAGCAGCCAGTTTGACAGGTGTGAAAATGAAGCAGGACGTTTGCTAATGGATCCGAGGTGTTGGGAGCGTCCCCTCTGATTTGGAAGATGCCAGGCTGACTCACATCCTATTAGAAGGTCTCACACTGGTAACTTCCTGAAAGTAATCAGTTACACATTACAGATTACCTGATTAAATTTGCAGTCCGACGTGTCGGAGTGAGTTAACGTCCGGCGCTGTTGACGTGTCGTGTTTATACAGCTGCTGAGGCGACCTTGAGGTGACCAGATGAAACATGCAGCTCTGTTTACAGAATATCAGCTTCATAACTCAGTTTCCATCAGTTTTAATCACCTGAAAATAAGAATCTATGTTTTGTTACCTCAGAATGAGACTTTTATATCTACAGACGGACACAGACATGAAGTGTCTCTGTGGAGCCGTGATGGTCCATGCAGGAGTCTTCAGATGTCTCATGCTGAAAGCTTTAATGAAGCAAAGAGGATGGATTTTTCAACACACTTGTCATGACATGATGCCGCCTCAGCTCTGAAGGGTCCGTCCTCTCTGTCTCGTCTGCATGCCCCCAGAACAGAGACACAACTACTCCGTGTCCATTAATGCTCATTAGTCTGCAAACAGGGAAACATGTTTAACTCTCAGTGGTCTGATATTTTCATCTTGTCAGCCGTCCAGCATCGACCTTCACCGCTAACGTCACAGCCTGCTCCTCCCTCGTTTTTGTCGTGGCCTCAGAGGTGAGCTGTGATGACGGAGCTCTCGCTCTGCTCACGCAGCCCGCCGATTCGTTAAAGGGCAGCTCAAGACGTACCTGTCATTGTCACCTAGAGCTACATCCACTGCAGCTTTACGGAGCATTTTAGCCTCTTTTAGCTCTTTGTTTTTACACCCTGTGACTTTTCTGTTTTGTTCCGTCTCGTCACCTTCACCTGCATCATTTCGAGTCAAAGCATGCAGCTTTCTTCAGCCCTGATAAGCCCAATGAACATTACATGATCGGCACCAAACTGAAGATCAAGTGAGCAACTAGCTGGTGAACAAAGTGGAGCAACTGACGAGCATAAAGTTAAATTCTTCACTGTGTGGTGAAGAGCTAAGACACAGTTCAGCTTGTTTTTATAATAAAACTGCAACAGTTTGAGGTATTTATTGCGTTTAATGTCCAAATCTTCGTTTAAACCTCGTCAGTTACACGACCGGGCGCGTCAGACCTCGAGTGAGACGGAACCAAACCTCAGAACAAACCGCTCGCTCTCACGTTTGTCAGGTGTGAAAGTGGAGCAGGATGTCGTTAATGGAAAAGAGGTGTTGCAAATGTCCCGTTAGATATCGGAGCTGTCAGACCGAATAAAATCCTATTATGTATTAATGCCAAGCTGTGATAATCTCTCAGTCTCTGGAGGCCCACCTTCGGTCCCAGAGCCACAGCTAGAAAAAGCACTGATGGAGTTTTATGTTCTGTGGCTGTTTGTTAATGGGGGCGGTCTGCGGCCTGTCGCCGTGATTAACATCTTCAGATTTTGTCCCCCTGACTCTGAAAAGCAAGAGGCCGATGCAGCGACAAAGAGCAAAGTAAATGTTTGATTTAGTGGACTGGAGTCAGCGCCGCAGTGCCGCTGGAAGCCGCCCTGTGAGCTGCTCTGCTGAAATGTGATGCGTGTATCACTGTTTAGTTTTCCTTTGTTAATATGAAGACGGCCTGAACACGAGCTCCACTGAGAGAGAGCAGCCTCTCATCATCATGTGAGATTTGCTCGGTTGGTTTTTATAGCGCTGAGGTGGAGAAGATGTGTTAAACGGTGTTGGTGTGTGTGTGTGTGTGTGTTTTTGGTGTTCGTTCCCACTGGATGTGAAGGTGTGATTACTCACTCCGGCTGAGGAGAGAGGCAGAGGAGGCAGTTTGAGACGGACAGAGGAAGGAGGGAGGCTGAATCCACAAATAGTCGACACAAAAGAGATTTTCCAAAACACAAGAAGAAACCTTGGAGCTGGGTTGCTCCTCTGAGGCTGTGCATTTTCTCTCAGAGACAGACAGATTGGACAGCTTCATTTCAAGGCGCCATACGTCTCCGTCTGCAGGGTGGATGGGTGCAGTTTGCGTGCTAGCTAGAGGTGGAGAGCAGACTCGGTTCCCTCAGCCGGTGCACCTGTTTCCAGTCGAGATGATTGACCCAGATATCCTGAATAAATCTACAGTCCTGGTCTGATGTGGCAACGATGGATGACAGTATGAAATCACAGCAGAAGTTCATGTAGACAAAGTTTGGATCATCCTCATTATAATTTCATTTACAGAGACTGAAGAGCTGCCAGCATGAGCAAACACTAGCAAGGGAAAGCTGCAGCTCCTTTGTTGTGCACGTCAGACCCACAGACTGTAACACGTGGATATCAGGTGTCTGAAGTCAGTCCTGCGTCCGCCACGTCCCGATCTATCTAAAAAGACGTGGGTCATCGATGGACCTTTTTACATGATGTCACGTGTTTCGAACAGCAGCCACTTTGCAAATAAAATAAAAATCATCAGTTTCCTGGAAAATGTTGATTTCCATCAGCGGCTGCTGACGCATTAATCTGCCGAGACGCTCAGGAAGAAAAATGTATCGCAGAGTCCTCGTTGACCTCGTCACACTTTCATTATTTGTATGATCAAATACTTGCACCAGGTTGTCAGTTTGAGGCACTTTGATTGATTTGCACCATTTAAATACAAAACAATATAAACTAATATCTGAATATTTGAAATAAATCTCAGAGAGGGGCTTAAACTTTAGATCAGCAGCTTTTCCAGATTACTGAATGTGCATCTGATGTTTCATCGCTCCTTCACTCCGGATCCTTTGTGTTCCTGTAGGATTAAAGGAGAGTGTCACATGAGCTCTCTTCTCCTGTTGAGGTGAACTTGAGCCAAGCACGTACTTTACCGTTTCCCCCGTGGCTCCATGGCTGGCAGCAGGCAGCAGCGTGGAGCAGCTCTCTGGTGTAAATGTGTTTGTGAACCTTGCTCCCGGTGCAGCTCCTCTCTCTCTCTGCTGTAAATAAGAACAGTGTGCAGTTTGTGTGTCTGCTGGGCTCTGGTTTGTAAAGCACTCGGGGCTTTATTGCTGACTTCAGCGCTGCTGCTCTGATTGAGGAGCACCCTCAGGAACAGAGCGCCAAGTTTATAACCATTTATACTATAAATGAACCTATATGAGCTGTGCCTGAGCACAATGAATGAACCAAAAATGATGGGCTGGATTTGTCTTCAGGACACAGCCTAACACACAGCGTAACACACACTGTAACACACAGTGTAACACACAGTGTAACACACAGTGCAACACACAGTGCAACACACACACATACGCATAGGCTTCTTGCTCGCTCACTCTCTCCTCCTCTCTTCTTTGCTTCCTCCGTCAGCGTCCTCTTCGCTCCTCCTCTGCCATAGAGCCAGCTCAGCATTGTCTGCTTGCCAGCTCCGGTTCTGGCACGACACTGCTACTGTTCCCTGTCAGCACTCTTGTGCACCAGGCCTAAAAACGTCTTCCCGGTGGTCCAAACATTCAGCTTACAGAGAGCCTCATTGATCGGCCCCTTAGAAGACTGCTATGTAGACTTTAGTGCTATCAGGTGGCGTCGTCGATGATGTCGTTTGCAGTTTCTAGAGCCAGTGTTTAGTTTGTCCTTTCTGGGCTGCTGTAGAAACATGCAGAAAGTCTCATGCACAGACAGGAGGACACGACAAGACAAGAAGGTTCTTCTTTCCAGGTGATTACACACTAATGTAAACATAGTTATGAATATAATATTCAGTAATTATAGCCCCCTAAATCTGACACACTCTCTTCCTGCATCATTAATGATCCCATGCAGAATTTAATATGAACTCTCTCTGAGTGTTTCAAAGAGCATTAGCTCTGTGTCCACTGGGCATCTCCTTAAAAACAAATGCTAAACAGATGCTGAGAGGAACTGCTGTGCGTAACTCTTGTTGTTGCTAAGCAACTACTCGAAACCCATTTAAAAATATGGCTCTCCTCAGCTAAAACTTGTAGTATTTTTAACCTCGAGTGCTAAAAATCATGCTAATCACTCAGCACTGGCCGGATGGTGCAACAGGGTTCCCAGGCACAGGAACTACTGCGCGCTGTGAAAAGGGCTTCCCTGTGGACACGCCGCCTCAGAGCTGTATCATCATTTATAAACGACTGTTACAACAGGAAGCCGACCTTTTAAAATTATACCATGCTTTAAATACCCTCTTATACACTGCAAGTAGATGTGTCCCCATTACTTTTACCTCTGGGGTCCCAGTTTTTAATATGACTCTAAAAGCCTTGTAAAGCAGCTAATCCCTAACCGCCGTTTGAGGGCAGAACCGGGCTCAGCAGCCTCCACACAGAGATCTCAGTACCGAGGTCATTTACAGAGCGTCCTAATCTTTGTACTGCATGTCTGGTACCTGCATGGTTTGCTCCGTTAGCCACAGATCAGCTGACTCACTCCCTGGAGAACAAACCTCAGCTAGCACTGTATCTCCTGTCGTCAGACTGGCCTTGGTTGGTCTTGGATGCTGTGTTCAGTCCCAGTCCAGGTAGACTTAGCTGGTAGAGTTAGCTCTACAGTCAGTGGAGTCGCTCTTGCTGTGTTGGGGTGTAAGCTTTGACCCACAGATCACACCTACAGATCCCGTCCACAGCCTCAGAAATACGTTTAAAGATTAAGGAAGCTTGACTGGAACCATCTGTTCCTCCATCTAATCTCAACGCCCACTTGCTCCTGGTCAAGGCTTAGGCATGTCCCAGCATGCACTGGGTGAACGGCTGAGAAACTCTCGGCCGACATCAGGGCTGCTTCAGCTGAGTTTTCCAAACTCTATCATCATATTTTCGGAGGTTAGTTTCCCAAAAACAGCTCCGCCTCCACTGCAGCCTGAGTTATATAATGGTTTGATGTGTAGGGGCGTCCTGTGCCCAACATGGAGGCTGAAACTGCATCACCAGGTGGTTCACTGCTCGCGTTTCCAATTATTTATGCATGTATGGTCACATACGTGTGTGAAGGTGTGTGTGTGCTGTATGTGTCAATCAACCAACCAACAACCAACCAACCAAGCTTACAGCTGCGTGTAGGCGTGTGTGCATGGGAGTGTGTAGTCTTTGGTATAGACTGCACACACTTACAGTCTCAGAGGACAGAGTGTGTGTGTGTGTGTGTGTGTGTGTGTGTGTTCTGTGCAGAGTAATTTCTGCTTATCTAGCCGTCCTGCAGAGAACTGAATGGACATTTAACCCCGCTGCCTGCTGCTGAAGGCCTGTAGGGCAAATTAGAGCTCTAATAATAGAACAAGCTATAGGAGGAGTGTGTTCTTTGTTGTGTGTGTGTGTGTGTGTGTGTGTGTGTGTGTGTGTGTGTGTGTGTGTGTACAGTATATGTGTGTGTGTGTGTGTTCTCACCTATTTACGCACTCGCTGTCAGCTGAATCACCAAACTATGAACCTGCTGTTGAGTCTAAATGATGCTGCCTTTGTTCAGACACCAGTCGGTGAATCATGGCAGCAAGTGTGTTTTAGTTAAAGCTCCAGTGTGGATCTATTAGCAGCAATTAAATCTAAGATGCATTAGTTTGTTTTCATTAGTGTATAACAGTTGTTGTGTTTTTGCTGAGCACTTTAGATCGACACTGAGAGCAGGTCCTCTTCCACCGAGGCCGCCATGATGAACTGACTTTGAACAATACGTCACTGAAATGTGGCGTTCGAGGTTCAGACAGTTTTCAGGATTTTGTGGGCGGTCCTTAAAGGGCGGCTCGATGACACGCTGAGGCCCTGAGCAGAGAGACAGAGATGAATTCATCTCAGCTCAGAGTGTTTCAAAATTAGTCACGTCATGACACGATTCAGTCTCTTCAAAATGGCTGCTCGACCGCTCCCATGAGTGGGCGTGGCTTAGAGGACACGCCCCCACAGTCCTGCAGCTAATTCATTTTTACCTGATTCTGACTCCTGATCTGGCTGCGTGGTTAGTAACACTTTCCTCTTTGGTCTGTGCATAAACAGTTGTAGGACTGTGACTAACAGTCGTTTTCATTGTTTCTTTGTTTCATCAGTTGTAAAGTCAGAAAACAAAATGACTCATCCACGTCACAACATCTTTTTAAGATGAGAGTCCAGAACTCAGACATTCAGTGTACGATATGAAAAGGAGAAAAACTGCGACTGCGAATCATGATGTTGCCTCAGGACGAGTGTTCGACCCCGCGTGTAAATGCTGCGTGACAGGGACTTTCATGGCCACCATAGTTTCTTGGAAGGAGTGTGAAGCGAGTGCCAATTATTTTTCCTGCTGTGGAGTTCGGACCTTTGGTGTGCAGAGTTTGCATGTTCTGCGTGGGTTCTCCTGCACACAGACATGCAGGTTAAATGGTGAATCTTAAAATTACCTGCAGGTTTGAAGGTAGTTAACTCTTTTTCATGGATCATATCTCCATGTTTGTCTCCTCTGTGCCTCCTCAGTGGCAGAAAATAGTTCATCAAAGCGGCAGCTTGTTTCCTGCCTCACACAAAGCGTGTCTTGCAGGGCAGGTGGGATGGGAACGTGAACGTGTTTGTTGATACGAGCTCTGTGATGATGGACTGTGATTTGTGTTTCTCTGCCTCCTGCCTCACATGCTGGCATCTACTCAGGCTCTCTGTGTGAGGAAGAATTATATTAATCTGGTGAAACAACGAACATATTCCCCCTCAACTGTGTTACAGTTTGAGCTGTTATTGTTTGAGTGCCAGTGCCACCACAGAAACAGAAAAGGCTCCGCGGTGCCAGAGAATGTCGGCTTCTTCACGAGTTGGACAATATGAATATGACAACAGATGGATCTAATCCCTCCCTCTCTGTGTCTCTGTGTCTCTGTGTCTCTGTCTCTCTGTGTCTCTGTCTCTCTGTGTCTCTGTCTCTCCATCAGAAACACAAAGTGGATCTGTTCTACAAGGTTCGCCACGTGATGATGGAGCTGATCGACCTGAGGAGGCAGCTCCTGTCAGGTCACCTGACGCAGGACCAGAGCCGAGACGTCAAGAGGCACATCACCGTCAGGCTGGACTGGGGCAACGAGTACGGACACACACACACACACACACACGGTGTTTATACACACACATTTACACACAACAGTTCAGAGGTTTCTCGTACAAAAATACCTGATAAATTCTTTGCATGTGACTCGGCAGTAATCAGATTAATTTTCTCGAAGACCCGGTCGATCATCGTGTCTTTAAATTGTCAGCACTGTATTTCCGTGACCTTCGGCGCTCACTCACATCTGGAGCTGAACCTGCTGCCACCATGACCATGACCCCGGATAATCGATGGATAACTGTATTAATGTATTTGTTTTATTTCAATCTGGATGAAGGGTTTGATTCTTAAACTCAGTTTGGGATGAATCACCTTTGAATCCTGACACACGTTAGTCGAGCTCCTGTGTGACATCACACACAGCGGATGTGTCGGTCGCTCCCCTGACACCTCCTCAGGGCAAATAAGAGTATGATTGGAGGCAGGTGGATGAAGCCGTACGCCGGAGGTTGAGAAAAGGCTCATGGGAACTTGTCAAAAGCGGAGCTGATGGAAAACAAATGAAACGGAGAGAAATTGGCTGTTGACTCGGGATTGAGTTATTAATACTGAAGAAATGAAAGGTGGGCGGCCCGGAGCTGTAACTCGGTTATTTAAAGCTTCAATCCGCCGTCTGTGGGGACGAGAGGCAGACTGTGAGGTGATGAGTGTCAGCTGGGGATTATGATCATTATTATCAGTATTATTATAGTAATCGGACTTACAGTGGTATTTAGGAGGACCTCAAGTAAGATTAGATTGAACTAATGCAGCCTTATCTTATTACCTATTAAAGGAATAGTGCCGCCTGCATCTGCAGGTAATTATGTCGACATTAAGGTGAAGATAACGTGCAGAAGCTGAGGCTGGAGGTCTGAGGAAAAACATTTCACATCACCTCTTTAGAAAGGAGCTAACGGGCTGCTGCGTATCTCATCGAACAGATCACGGCTGATTCAGTCCCCAGCTGGCGAGAGAGGCGACACGTCGGATAAAAACGAGCGACAGTCGAGACGCAGCTTCAGTTTCTAGAGCCTGAAAGCTGATTCACACTGCGAGGTCTGCCGAGTCCGTTTGAAATGTCCTGGTAGAGATTATTAGTCCTTCATTAATCAATAAAGGTGAATGTTGATAACAGGTATCTTGGTTATTAATAACGTTTAAATCATCCTCTTTGATTCAGCCCATTATAGAGGAATAAATGAAACTAATTCAAAGGTGTTACTGAACAGAGGAGAGTCCTCGCTAAGTGAAAGTGAATCAAACTTTATCAGCATCGGCGTGCCGCGTTAGTTAAACAGATTTACAGGCTCCGTCGACGCTGATCCAGAAACAGTTTCTCAAAAAAACGTTTACTGTGATTCTGCACGCTGCCTCCAAGAGCAAGGTCACTGATCTGCAGGTGAAAGACGTGGTGGTTGAGATTGAACAGAAAGTAATCCTGAGGAACAATATCCCCGGAGGCCACATCGAAAATTACTTTAATATACTGTGTGTGTGTGTGTGTGTGTGTGTGTGTGTGTGTGTGTGTGTGTGTGTGTGTGTGAGGATAGGTTTCTCTATGTCGAAAATAGTGTACAAGGTTTGTGTGAAGGTTACAAAGACGTCTCTCTCTCTCTCTCCCTCTCTCTCTCCCTCTCTCTCTCTCTCTCTCTCTCTCTCTCGCTCTGTCTCTGTCTCTCTGTCTGTCTCTCTCTCTCTCTCTCTCCCTCTCTCTCGCTCTGTCTCTGTCTCTCTCTCTCTCTCTCTCTCTCTCTCTGTCTCTCTCTCTCTCTCTCTCTCTCTGTCTCTCTCTCTCTCTCTCTCTCTGTCTCTCTCTCTCTCTCTCTCTGTCTCTCTCTCTGTCTCTCTCTCTCTCTCTCTCTCTCTCTCTCTCTCTCTCTCTCTCGCTCTGTCTGTCTCTCTCTCTCTCTCTCTCTCTCTCCCTCTCTCTCTCCCTCTCTCTCTCTCTCTCTCTGTCTCTCTCTCTCTCTCTCTCTCTCTCTGTCTCTCTCTCTCTCTCTCTCTCTCTGTCTCTCTGTCTCTCTCTCTCTCTCTCTCTCTGTCTCTCTCTCTCTCTCTCTCTCTCTGTCTCTCTCTCTCTCTCTCTCAGACACCTCGGTCTGGACTTGGTGCCCAGAAAGGAGTTCGAGATGGTGGATGAAGACCAGATAAGCGTGTCCGACCTTTATAAGATGGTGAGACCTTCGTGCAGTACAGGAAGTCTGAGCTGTTGCACACTGGGTAACGTTCGTCAGCTGATGGTTTCTCATGTGAAATCCTGGATTACGTCTCCATTAAAAACTTCAGCTCCCGGACTGAGGAGCGGCGTCTTTGCAGACGTCTTCAGCAGTCCACTCAAAGAGACAAAGAGGTTGATTAAAGTAAATAAAAAATCCATCTCTGATCTGGTTCCCAGCCCAAAAAACAGCCTGATCTGTTGAGCTCCCACGCTGTCAACACTTTCATCTCTCCTCACAACGATCAATGGAGAGACTCGTGCTGTAGGTAACAGCTTCTCGCTGTTCTCAGCTAACCAACATCACCGGCGGCTGATCAGATCAGCTGTAGCTGAACTGAAGAAGAAAAGAAACAATCCGCTGATCGATATTTTAATCTGACGAGCTTCAGAGTTTTGAATCAGGAGCTTTAATATCTGAAGTCACGTGAAGTTCAGGAGGCTCCAGCTGAAAGTGTTTTAAAGTGACTAAAACCTGTTTGCACCTTCTCAGACCTACATTAGTGATCAGTCAGCCGATTTTCAGTAAAAATATGTGATTGTGATTAATGATTTTGATATACTGAGACGGGAGACAGGAGACACAAGACAGGAAAGGAGACAAGAGGAGAGGAGAGAGGGGGCGGAAGGAGAGGAAATAAAGAGTGCAGAGGATGCAAGGGGAGAGGAGAGGAAATGAGGAGAGAAAGGGAAGGAAGAAGAACATCAAAGACAGGAAAGGAGACTAGGAAAGGAAATAAGGAGGAGGAGAGGAGAGGAGAGGAGAGGAGGAATAAAGTTGGTTGAAATATGACAGTATTATGTGGTTCGATTGAATTTCAAGGACTTTTAAAGGCCTTTCAAGGTGCCACTTTCAAGGTGTTCTCGTGCTTTTATAATACAGCGACCAACAAAACAAAAACGATCTGTATCGGCTCGTACACGATCGTTTTTCACTCAGAATATCAGAACATAAAAGCAGCGCTGTGATAAAGGTCATCAGTCCCGAGGTTCCGGCCGTGACTTCAGGCTGAATTTTGGATGTTTGGAGGTTTAAAGAATCAGACGGTGCAGCTGTGATCATGCAGATCAACACTTCACATATTTTACATAAACCTCATTTTAAAGTTTGCAGCAGCCTCGTGCTGCTCGATGCTACATGGAGTTTAAAGAAGGGACGGCTGCTGCTGCAAATCAGCCACCTGCTGCTGTGAGTCTCTGCCCTGCCCTCCTCACCCTCCTCACCCTCCTCATCTTCCTCATCTCTCGTTGCTTTTGTTCATGTTTATTCATGTTTATCTTTATCTTCACCGAGCCTCCATGTTTTAAAGCACATTCACATTCTGGAGGCTCTCAGTAGGATCACAGTCCTCTGGTGGACGTACAGTAAATGTATTCTTGATCTGCGAAGTATCAGTGGAACATTCATTCACAGGTCGATAGTATGGACGGATCATCGTGCGTCAGCCTGCGTCAGATTTGCAGAGCTGTTTTAAGAAATGTTGAATGGAGAAAAAAAAACGAATGTAGGCGTGATCTGCTGCAACGTGAGGAGTATTCTTGGTTGGCTCTTAGTGAGACTTGATGTTCTGTGTTCTTACATCAGTCCTGCTTTAAATAGCTGAGCTGTACCAGTCAAACACTGTAGTCGTGGTGATTCCCCCCTTTGTTTCCGTTGCCTGGAGACCGATCTGGAGACGGGGCGAGAGAAAGATGAAGAAGGAGAGATAACGTGGTGAAGTTGGCTAACATGTAGAGCTTCAGCTTCAGCTCGACAATAAGAAGGATAAATAAAGACAAATAAAAGTTACAGATAAGAAATTATAACTCAAACGCTTCCCCTCGTTGGAAAAAATTCATTTTCAGTAATGGAAAATTAGAGAACTGTCTGTCGGTTGTTAAATTTCCCCCAAAAAAGGTCAAAATGAAGAAAAGATGAGATGAAATTAAACTTCTGCTAATCGCTCTCTGAATTTACAGAAGTGCAGCAGCAGCAGGATAAAATACCAGAATACAAAGTGAGCAACGAGAAACTTTCCAGCAGGAAACGTGAGATGAAAGTTTCAGATTTGTTTGATAGATTTGGATCATTTCCAGGAAAATTCAGCTTCCTTCAAGATGTTTATGTTTCCATCAGTGAAGTAATGTGAGTAGGGTCAGGTCAGGTGTGTTTACGTGATCTTTGTTACCTTGGTTCATGTCAAGGTTAGAGAAACCTTTCTGATTGGTTACCTGTAAATATTCGGTGCTGGAATATTCGACGGTCGTTACTTCAGTTCATCAAACAGGTTTTTACTTCTCGCTGCTTCACTTCTCATGAAGCCGCCGAGAGATTTACAGAGACAAGCCAGAGTAATGAGTCTGTGGGGAGTTTTCATCATCTTCATCGGAGGAGAATGAAGAGAACAGAGGAAGGAGGAGGCAAGGAGAGAGGAGAAGGTGATGATAAGGATAGGAGACAGAGAAAATGGTCAAGTGGAGAGAGAGACGAGGAGAGGAGAGGAAATGAAGAGAAGGAGAGAAAGACAGGAGAGGAGACAAGCTGAGGAGAGGAAACAAGGGAAGAGGAAATATGCAAGGGGAGAAGAGAGGAAATGAAGAGAGGAAAGGAAGGGAGTGAGGAAGAAGAGAGAAGAAATAAGGAGAGGAGAGGAGTCAAGGAAATGGAAGGAGGAGGGGGGGGGGGGGGACTTATAGAGAGGATGAGGATGGGAGGAGACAAGGGAATGAACTAACAAACTAACAAGGAGAGGAGATGAGGAGAGGATATGTTGATTGACAGCTGATGTTTTGTGTCTTTGTCTCTTCCAGCATCTGTCCAGCAGACACAGCGTCCAACAGAGCACCACACAGGTAACAAAGAGATTACTGCAGTAACTTTAGAGTACTGTGTACTCAGGTCAGTGTCAGCGTTAGAACATTTCTGTGCGTTACTGAATGAAGATGATCCCATGATGTTTGTTTCGTGGGTTTCCAGGGCGACGGTACCCGGCAGCGACACGGGGAGCCGTGCAGAGTTCCAGTACCACACCACCTACTGGTCAACCTGAAGAGCTTCACCTACAACAGCATCGGAGAAGACACCGACATCTTCTTCTCTCTGTACGACCTGAGAGAGGGGAAGACCATCAGGTGGGAGCATGCACACATGATAGTATGACAGCTGGTTTCAATGACGTGACTGTGAAGCAGAACACAAAATAAATCATTCAGACCTCGTGAATGTTGTAGATTCTGTTTAGTGATTCATGTTTATCGTCTCAGAATCAAATGCAAAACTGAGCCGAGTTCAGAAGTCAAAAAGTTTACACAGACGACACAACACAGACTTATTATCATCTTCTACGTTGATACGGTCAAGCAGGACAACCACTAAAAGTCAGTCCCAGATTTACTCTTGTCCGGCGGCTTCTTGCTCGCTCACTCTCTCCTTTTCTCTTCTTAGCTTCCTCCGTCAGCGTCCTCTTCACTCTCTGCTCCTCTGCCATTATGTCCGTAGAAGCTGCTGAGCCTGGTTACATATGTTAGCTTAGATATTGATTCAACTGATGTCAGCGTGGCTGTAAACAGTAGCTAACAGACTGAGCTAAAATGAGCTAACAGCAGCTAACAGACTGAGCTAAAATGAGCTAACAGCAGCTAACAGACTGAGCTAACATGAGCTAACAGCAGCTCCAGCTGTCAGCAGTTTACTTCACTGTCCATCATAAACTCTGTAAATCACAGAGAGTTGAGGCGGAGCAGCCGGAGGACATCAGAGGGAAAACCAGGAAACATTTCCTCCATAAAATCTGATCCAGTTTCACCAGAATCAGTGAAATAGTTGGTGTGTGTGACTTAGTGCCGTAAAGCGTTACGTACTTCTCCCGACCCGGAGCCCAAAGTTACATAGTGTGAGAACAGACGTACGACTGACAGAGACACCGTTCACCTGATCACAGGTCACCTGATCACAGGTCAGCTGATCACAGGTCAGTGTGGACCAGCAGGTCACAGACATGTGACTCTAAATGCTGCACGATGTTCAGCAGCTGGACTCTGACTGTCTGTTCAGGATGCAGCACACACTCCTCATGTTTTCACGCTGATGCATTATTATTAGAAACTTATTGATCAGAGCTGCTTTAAGCACAGAACAAGGTGTGTGTTTTCTCTGCCTCTCTCTGTCATCGCTGACTTATTGCCTTCATACTGTGGAACAAATAGTGGCAAGTGGCCACACAGCTGCTGTGAATAATACATGACACCCCCCCATAATGATTTCTCATCAATTATGCATTAGTTGAGTGATCACAATGCTAACGGAGAGGAATAGCTAATGCTGTTATGGCATGAACATGTGTGTGAGCATGTGCATGAACGTGTGTGTGTGTGAGCGAGCGTGTGCATGAGTGTGTGTGTCGCTTAGGCAACATTTGGGGACACATGTAAGAGTAAAGACATTTGGGACAACGTGTCCAACTGAGGACAAAATCAGGAAAAGCTGATTCCTGGGTCAGTGGTTATAGTTCAGGTAGGTCTGCAGGAAATTAATGCAAGTGTATGTAATGTGTGTGTGTGTGTGTGTGTGTGTGAGAGTGTGAGAAAGAGAGTGAGAAAATAAATTGGTCCCTTCAGGAAACAATCAGGCCTTACTGTTCATTTTGTTTTTCTAAAGATTCAGTCCTCTAACACACACACACACATGCACAAACACACACACACACACACACACACACACACACACACACACATCCAGAACTCATCCCAGAAATACATTTGACCTTGACAGCCTGTTTTAATGTCTAGTCTGACTCAGCATCAGAGTGTAATGACAAGACCTGCTCCTCTGAGAGGAGAGGAGAGGAGGAGGAGAGGAGAGGAGAGGAGAGGAGGAGAGGAGGAGAGGAGAGGAGAGGAGAGGAAAGGTTTCCAAATAAAATCTCTCTGGATCTTTAGTTTTAACTTCCCATTGAGTCGGTTTGCCCTCAGAGCTGCTCTGACAATTTGTGCAGATAAAACTGCACAATCTGAAAGTGTGTGTGTGTGTGTGTGTGTGTGTGTGTGTGTGTCCAGTAAGCACCATGCTGAGGTGGAGGCAGTGTTCTGTAATGTGCTTCATCTCAGCAGGTGACTTCTGTCCTTCCTCAGGTCTCCGTCTCGGAGCTCTCTCTGAAAAGAGGCTGAAAGCGTTCACACACTTCTGCTCTCAGACAGAGAATCTTTTACTCCGCGTCTCCGTTAGATTTAACGTTTCACTGTAGCTTGTTTGAATGAATTGTAAGCGGGTTATAAAGACGGGAAGCTGCAGTGCTCTGATTCAACCTCTTCCCTCTTTTCTATCACTGAACAAACTGGGTGACATATTTTATATTAATATTTCATATTATATATATCATGCAGTGAAGAGAAGAACCCGTAAAGTTCAGTAGTTTAATGTTTCCTGTGTATGTGAGCAGTAAGTTGTAATAAATGAGAAATGACATGAAACATACGGCGTCTTTCTTCAGATCCTCTCTCTCTGCGTCCGGCAGGACTTCACTTTGATCCACACGTCGAGTAAAGACAGCCGCGCTCTCAGGGTTCTTTAGTCTCCTCTCTACGAGGTGTGACTCACAGGAGTGTGTTCTCCTTCACAAAGCTCCTGGCGCTCCTCCTCTAATGACGTGAGGATGGAAGATGGTGTAACATGATTCAGCTGATGCCAGGTGTGGTGATGTGTCATCAGCTTCATCAGCTGTCATGTGATGTAGAATCAGCTGTTCTCTAACTAACAGAAGATAATCCCTCATGTCAGGTGTGTATGAAGCTCAGCAGTGAGCGTCCTGTCATGATCTCGTTGGTACTGTTGTTGAAAGACATTTTCACTGGTTTGTGACCCGGGTCTGACCCAGCTTTGTGTTACCGTACGCTGTGTGCTGTGTAAGATCCACAGGTTGTTCTTGGGGAAGGTCGGCTCTCAGGCTCCGTGTGATGGATGCTGTCAGGGAGGTTGCTGGTTTAAATCCCCTGATCAGGAGGAGAATCTGGACGGAGGCAGAATCAAATGCATGCTGCTCTTACAAAGTGAGCTCAGCCTGCTCCGAGCAGCTGATGGTGGAAAATAAAGGTTCACGCTGACTGTGAGCGCTGCGTCTGATTGCTGAAGTGATTGCTTCATATGCATTTCCACTGTGTGTGTGTGTGTGTGTGTGTACACCGTATGTGCACGTGACTGAGTGCATCCATGTGTGCATCCATCTACATGTCAACATGTGCATGTGTGTATCCGTGCAAATGTGTGTGTGTGTTTGTATCAAGCAGAATGTTTTTTGATTGCGTCCACGTCGGTTATATTGATGTGGACATAAAATAGAGTTAATACTTCATCTGTGTGTGTGTGTGTGTGTGTGTGTGTGTGTGTGTGTGTACACTAAACAGGAGCTGTGACTGAATGTGAAAACCACAACCTCACTCTGTCGTTGCACCTCCACACACACACACACACACAGTCACACTCCGACTGTTTGGGAAGAAATACATATTTATTCTCTTTTTGTCGTGTTTTGTTTGTTTGTTCGAGCCTCGATATCTCCGGGGGATTAGAATAAATTGTTTGGTTTAAAGAGTCGGACATGGTGTGTGTTGGTGTGTGTGTTGGTGTGTGTGTTGGTGTGTGTGTTGTGGGGGTTTGTCGGTCCACACTGCTGCTGTCGTTTGCAGAGAATTGTGCAAATATTAGAAAGAACCCAAGAGAATCTTTTCTTTACTGTGTGGGTTTGTACGCTGAATAATAAAGTCTATATGAAGAGCTGAGATACGGCAGGAGACACACGACAGATTCTCGTATTGGAGGTGATAAGTCCGTCATCATAGACAGGAAGCTGCCGTAACACATTTCTTACTTTTATTTGAGTCAGTGCATTTAGATCATCTAACCGGCTTTGTGAGGTGAGCTCGTGTACAGAACACGAGCCGCCCGCATGGTTCGACGCTTCCAGTTTAAATGGGCTTGTGTCTCCTGATTGGGTCCCGTGGATTGATCATTTGGGAGAACTGCCCCTCCTCCCTGCCACTTCCATTTGTCTGAGATTAGCTAAGACTTAGATTTGTCTCCTGTCTCTAAAGTGGCTGCAGGTCCAAAGACATGTTGAGTGCAGGTAAAGGAGAAAGTTTCTAAAGGCTTGTTCAGCCGTTATCGGGCTCAGGACGGGTCAACTGGTGTGCAAACTGCAGCACGCTCCACAATTTCTGCAAGATGAATGAGCTGCAAGTTTATTTAGAAACATTAGTTGCTGTCATCAGTACAGGTGGAGCACGACGCTGCGTTCATCTGCTCTGCAGCTGCACCTCCCTCACAGCCAGGAGGTGTGTGTGTGTGTGTGTGTGTGCACCGAAGACACCGAAATCAGCAAATGTCAGTGGATTAGTGTGTGCCGCTCACTTCAGTCACTTATGATTGGAGGAATCTCATAATGTGTCTGAGGCTTAACTGTATTAATGTCAAGCCCGCCATTATTGAATAAAAGCATGTCAGCTCAGTCATATTCCTCGGGATGAGTACGAGTTAAAGAACAGAGTCGCTGACACCAGCAGACGATATTTTGCTCTTCCCTGAAGCGAAAAAGGGCTGAGACACGCTGCTTTAGAGTTAGCTCACCGCCGGCACTCCGGGGGGGCACGACCAGAAATCTGAAAGAGTTTTTACCTTTTTCAGAAATCCCCCAAGGAGATTCAGTCAGGGCGCCGAGGCTCGCGCTCGGAGCCAAGTTTCTTTACGGTTGAACAGGGAACTGGATCAGGGCGTGCAGATGAGGATGCATCGATTTCTAAATCGATACGATATGATGATAATTAAACTTGAATTAGTGTAAGTTAGAAATAAGTTTCTATATCGTCGTATCGAGAGAATCAAAGACTTGAGAACTTCCTTCCTGTAATAACTAGACGTTTGTGACATAAAACCTGAGGTCAAAGGTCGCCTTAAGGACTCAGTCTGTGTCTCAGACATTTAACACAGTTCCTGTTTGTGTTTTTCAGTGAGAAGTTCATGGTGAGACTGAACAAGAACGGAGGACCGAAGAATCCCGAGAAGGTGGACAGGCTGTGCGCCCTCTTCACGGTAACACACACACACACACACACACACACACACACACACACACACACACTCACACACCACATATACATAAAATGTAAAACATGCTTTAAATGTGCTCATCAAACACATCAAGGCCACAGAATCTCGTGTAACGTCGGCGTCAGCGAGCGAGATGATCCATCACCGGCAGCTGTGGCACATCGAGCTGCTGATTAAACAGCATGACTGTGACACAGGTGTGCCACGAGAAAAGGCCGCTCGACTCGTGAAAAATGGGAGCAAAAATATATTTTGTTGAATCCAGTTTAAATAAAGTCTGTTTGAAAGAACTGAGAGGGAGAATGTAAAAGTAAGGACACACTGCCCCCTATTGCTCATGAGCATCCAGACAAACACGTATTTTAGTTGCTCCTCCAGTTTGCTCGCACGTTTGTAATATTTCATTAGCACAGCCTCTTAAGTGTAAGACACTCACAGGTTTTTGTGGAGCTGACACTGGAAACAACATAAAGAGGAAGAACAAACACGGCTCTCTTTAATAATCAATCATGTGGGAAGGCTCGTGGTGCAGGGTTAAGATGCAGACCATGCACCCGGTCTGCGCTGCATAAGGCATAAAGGACCCAGGAAAATAAAACTTTAAAAGGGCGAGCGAGCAGCAGTGAAATCCAGAGGAGCTGGTTTGAACATAAATCCAGACTGTGTCCTCTTCCTGTGGTGTGTCCTGTTCACTCAACACATGAAATGTGCATTTTCATCTTTTTGTCTTTCTGCAGGACCTGAGCAACAAAGACATGAAGAGAGATCTCTACATCATCTCACAGGTCATCAGAACAGGTGAGACATTCAGCATGTCATACAAGAGGAGGAGGAGGAGGAGGAGGAGGAGGAGGAGGAGGAGGTGGTGGATGGGGAGGTTTTGTCAAGACTGTCAGAGAAGTGTCCACGTCTTTTTTCACTTCTTCTTCTATAATGTATAAAAGAATGAAACTTTCTCAAACTTTAGTTTCAGCTTCTTTTTTCTTTTTTGTCCACTCTATATAACACACACACATACACACTCACACACACACTTCCTGTTGCAGGCCGTATGCTGTTGAACGACAGTAAGAAGGGTCCTCCACATGTTCAGTACCGCCGACCGTACGGCTGTGCCGTCCTGGCCATGAGCGACGTGCTGCAGACCATCTCAGAACTGAAGGAGGAGAAAGACTTCGTCCTCAAAGTCTACACGTAAGAGGCTGCACACACACACACACACACACACACACACACACACACACACACACACAGAATACACACACGTAGTCACTGAGATGCTGGAGAAACTTCATCTATTTATGGTGTAGCTACCTCCTGACTTCTTTAAATCTACTTTATCTTTAAAATGTGGCGCTTGGACCAGAACTGGTCAACCAGCAGGTCCACTCTGCTCCACTGGATCAATCTGAAAAGTGTAAAAGTTTACAGAGAAGTTATTCATTGAATTTCACACGCTTACCTGCCGGTCACGTGACACAACACTGTCAGGTGTCGGCTGCCGTTCACGCAGGAGCCGCCAGTGGAAAATATTTCAGGGTTATGGACTGAGTGAGGGTGAAGACAGAGCGTCCACGAGGCCATCGTGGAGAGAATACAGAACCTGCAAGGACGACTAAGACCAGAGAAGATGAATAAAACAGTTTGCAGCTTTGAGTTTGCTTTTCGTCGTAGCAGACAGATCAGCGACCTTCAGCATGTAGCATTACAGTTTGTGACGACGTGCATGCTGAAGGCTGCAGGAATCACAGTGACTTACCAACATCGGCCTGATTAGAAACTCTTGAGATGTTACTGGAGAGTTAAACACCAAGTTTGTAAAATTGAAGAGGCTGATGATCTGATGAACTAAACCGAGGCTTCATAAAGTCACATCTCTGTTCATTTCATACGCAGAACATCAATCTGAGGTCTGTAGAACTGAAAGACGTAAAGGGAATGAGTGTCATTACACATTTAACCTCAGCTCACATGGTGGTGGTGACATTTTCCTTTCAGGTTACCTCATAGTCTGAAAACGAACCTTTCTGAACGTGTTCAAAGTGAGTGTGATGGAGTCAGAGCGGGAGAAGGGCAGAGGCAGAAGATAAGAGGCAATAAAGAGGATGACACACAAGATCTTTTTATCTCTACTCTCATTCTTTTGCCTCCTTAACCACTGACCTTTTCCTTTCCTCTCTTCCCTTTGTCTCTTCGTTCTTTACCTCGTGTAACATTTCTCCCTCTCTGACATTTTATTATGTAAAGAAGAGGAAGGAGATAGAGAGCCCCCATAAACTACACACAGCGCACTTCACAGTCATCTCTGCAGCCTTAAAATGCCACCAGACCTCTGCTATTCTTCTCACACACACACACACACACACACATACATTCCTATAGTGCCAACAGTGGAGACGACCGGCCAGGTGAGGACCTCTGATTCTGATTGGGCATTTTAAAAAAACAGAAATTGAATTTCAGCGACGCCACAGACCTTCGCCTGTCACCTTCAGATGCCGTGTCAGCGTGGAGCAAATGAAACTGTGTTTTTGATTCACTACACTGCAGACGACAGACGATGTGATGAATCTATCAAACGCCTGGACACAAACATGCGGGACTGTGACGTCACTTTGCAAACGCAAACAGCTGTCTGTGTTATGTCAGTACCTATACAAACAGAACATATACAAACAGAACATATACAAACAGAACATATACAAACAGAACATATACATACAGAACATATACAAACAGAACATATACATACAGAACATATACATACAGAACATATACAAACAGAACATATACATACAGAACATATACATACAGAACATATACAAACAGAACATATACAAACAGAACATATACAAACAGAACATATACATACAGAACATATACATACAGAACATATACAAACAGAACATATACAAACAGAACATATACATACAGAACATATACATACAGAACATATACATACAGAACATATACATACAGAACATATACAAACAGAACATATACAAACAGAACATATACAAACAGAACATATACAAACAGAACATATACATACAGAACATATACAAACAGAACATATACATACAGAACATATACAAACAGAACATATACAAACAGAACATATACATACAGAACATATACATACAGAACATATACATACAGAACATATACATACAGTGCTTTAATATACATGCAGTCAATGATGATGACAGAGAATTGTTCATAAATTCAAAAGATATGTAGCATGTGGGACGGCTGATTTTTGCCCCATTAAAATCCTCTAAAATCTCTAAAATGTGTAACTATGACAACCTCCACTGTTGGATAAGGCGGCAAGTGCAGACACACACACACACACACACACACACACACACACACACACACATCGATGGCAGACATTAGGGAATCCCCCTCAGCTGAAACTTCTGAAGACTTGCCTGCAGGAGCCCTGCAGTCCCCACAGTCACACCATGATGTAACTGTGTGTGTGTGTGTGTTTGATGGCTTACCTTAGCTGAACTCCTGAGGATGCTTCATGCTTCACGGGTGGTTACACATCCTCTCCCCGGCCTCCTGCTTCTCGGGCTCCTTGTGATGTCGATGTGACTGGAAATGTTAAAATCTTCCTGACGCCAGGCGACAGTTCAGACAGACACAGACTGATAATTAACAGCACTGCATCAGTCTTCTGTTTGACTCACCTGCTTCAGCTGCATTTATATAACTGTGTACACTGCTCCGCATGAATCAGCCTTTAAATTAGGTTAATGAGGAGGATTTCTTCTGCAGAATGTCACAGGCAGACACAGCAGTCCATGTGTTCAGATAGATGAGATTAAAGTCAGTAGAACCTGATATGTTCTGTTGTCTCCAGGTGTAACAATGAGAACGAATGGTACCAGATCCACGAGAACATCATCCGCAAGTCCAGCACCAAATACACCGCTCCAAGCACCAACTACGGTAGGACAGACAGAGCGTGTGCAGGTCTGTGACTGTGCTGATCAGCTGTTCAGCGAACTTAAAATAACCGAGTGTAATGTATGTTTTACCTTTAAATACTTGGCTCTGTGTCCTGAGGTGTTTAATTCAGCTTGTTCGAGGTTGGAATGTTTCACCGTTTCCAAACTGTTGTGAATGGAACATGAAGAATTGTCCTGATATACGAGCGATGTTGGAGTGATAACCTTCTCTCAGCCTTGTTTCTGTAGTTTACTTACTTGAAATGCTCAACAGCTTCTCAGTCATGCTGCTGTGGGTCTACAGTCTGCTGCTTCTCGGTGTCATAAATAAATCTCGTGGCATTTCTGGCAGAAGGCAGCCTTCTCCATGTGCCTGACTAGTCTCGCATAGCTGCTTCTTTTTAACAGGTTTGAGGTGGAGCAAGTGCATGAAACTCAAAAACAGAAGGAGGCAGCACGTCGCTGCACACTAAACTTAATTACACATGCAAACATGGAAATGGAGGGTGGAGGAGGCGACAGGCGACGTGACTCGTCAACATTTTCTGCCACGTAAGCTCGTCTAGAAGTCGTGAAAGTTTTCCGCTGACCAAGATGCTTCCAGAATAGCAGTCTAAGATCACACACCGGGGCAGCATCACGCCGTCGTAATGAGTCCTGTGAAGTGAAGTCACCTCATTACCTCTGTGGACGCACACGCACAGAGGTTTGTCCAGCAGCATTAGTGAGGACGTCAGTCACACAGACACAGAATCAACAGTTTTACAGACACTAACAAACTCAGTTCGACGCCTGAACTCAGAGCTCATAAAGTCAGAACACACAAACCTCCCAGGAGCGGAGAACAACATGCACTCTGTGACTGACACGTGCATGTCATCACTTGACATCAGCTGGAAAATCATCTTAATTGGTGTCACTGCAGGGAACCTCAGCCTCCTGTGCCCTCTCGTTAAAGTCTGTGAACTCCTGCGGCCCGAAAGTTTCTGTTAGAAAAGTAGCTGCAGTTTATGGTCTTATAGAACGAAGGCTGGAAGTGCCGAGGTTTCATGAACTTCTCACTTTACGTTTATTTCAAAAGTTATTGTTTGTTTAAAACTGTTATCATGCTGAGAAGAGCCCTCAGCTGTACTCGAGTATTTACTCTGATTACATTACATACATGACAAACTAGCAACAATTTTGCTAACAGCCAATCATCAGCCAGCCACATTTTCTCCATAAAATCTGATCCAGTTTCACCAGAATCAGTGAAATAGTTGGTGTGTGTGACTCAGTGCCGTAAAGCGTTACGTACTTCTCCCGACCCGGAGCCCAAAGTTACATAGTGTGAGAACAGACGTACGACTGACAGAGACACCGTTCACCTGATCACAGGTCACCTGATCACAGGTCAGCTGATCACAGGTCAGCTGATCACAGGTCAGCTGATCACAGGTCAGCTGATCACAGGTCAGTGTGGATCAGCAGCAGGTGAACTCTGTTAGTTTTTGACTTTTCAGACTTGAAGAAAGTATTGATTTGAGAATAAGCACAGATGGATGTGGTGGGTGGTTGCAGGACAAACTTTAATAAACTTTATGTAAACTTGTGTGTGCATTAAGTTTAGTTTGTGGTCTCCTTCTTCCTCGTCACCTCCACCTTTGCACTCCTCTCTCTCTGTTTCATCCTCATCTCTCTCTACCTACTCTGTCTTCCTCACCTTTCCTCCTCCTCCTCCTCTCTCGATCTTCTCTCTCCGTCCCTGCAGGTCTGATCATCTCTCTGCAGCTGCTGAGGGGCGACATGGAGCAGGTCCGCAGAGAGAACCCGCTCATATTCAGCAGGGGGGTGGCGATCACACGCAAACTGGGCTTCCCTGATGTCATCATGCCAGGTGAGTCAGCCCGGCGCGGCACGAGGAGAGAGCGAGTCACGAGCTCAAGTATCGTAAAACACTGAAGCTGCTGTTCTAACAGTCACTGATGACATGACTCCTCAGGGCACCATGAAGATATTCAGGTACAATGACTGATTTCGTCAAAGGTGTTTGGTCTGCAAAGATTTCCTGTTGGAACGCTGTCTGACTGCAAAGTACAGCAGTAAATATATTCTGACTACAGTGTGCACAGGCTAAATACTGATATTGATCGTTTTTAGGAGGCGTTTGCTGCTCCTGCATCCACAGCAGGTCATCGTTCAGCTTCATACTCATGAGAGAGAGAGCTGTCAGTCAAACTCGACCCGCCCACACAGTCCTGAGAAATGAGCCGATTTTCTAAAAGTTCTGAACGTTTGTCTTACGGAGACGGAGAAACACAGCTCTGACATCACATCCGCATCCGCACACACTCTTCTCTTCCTCACGCAAACTCCACACGTGACTAATGACGCTTTCAGTCTTAGATAAATTCTCTTAATAACCAAAGACATTACCATTAACCTCCAACTGCCCTCCAAACACACACACACACACACACACACACCATATGTCTTTCACACCTTTCTCATACAGTAACCATACATACCACACACACACACACACACACAGGCAGTGATGGAGTGAGTATTTAACTCCCATCTTGATACATTAAGGCTGACATCTCCTCCATAAGGACAGGCTGACATGATAAATGGCTCCGCACACGTTAACACAGGTCATCCGTCTCGTGTGTGTCAGAGCGGATTCAGCTTTAATACGTGTGTGAGACACTGTGTGTGTGTCTCCGTCTGTGTTTGTGTGTCTTCATGCAGAGATCATCCAGATCTTTGGTAGATATGAGAAGTTAGAACTGACGCAGCAGTGAGTGAGTTACTGAATGAAAAATAAGGTTTTCATTCAAAACTCTGAGGTGTGATATATTAATGTTGTCCAGCGTTTGCAAGCTGCAGCCTCTCTGTCCATCGTGTGACTGAAGCTTTCAGTTTTCAGTCCAGGTCACACTGTCCCTTCTAAACACTTTGGAGGACAGTTAAACTTCACGTCTGACTCGTTTGTAGGACTTCGTTTTACATTCCTCAGGTGAGATGTGGGGATAAGTTCAGGGTTTGGTGTGTTCATGTGTTTACCTCTGTCCCAGGTGACATCCGTAACGACCTGTACCTGACCCTGGAGCGAGGTGACTTTGAGAGAGGAGGGAAGAGCGTTCAGAAGAACATCGAAGTCACCGTCTATGTGCTTTACGCTGACGGAGAGATCCTGAAGGTGAGGAAGGAACAGTGCTGCCCCCCATTATAAACCTTCAGTCCTCACCGTGAAGCTGCAGCTACGTCTCTTGAAATAACTCAAAGCCACGAGAGGAGGAGAATGTGACAGCAAACAGAGACTCCTCAGCGTTTCCTGCTGCACATTTAGCTTTGCTCTCTGTCAGTTTTAATTCCATAGCCGCCTCGTTCCCACAGTTACAAGCCAAAGAACCTTCTCACGGCATGAAATTAGAATTATTTCAATCCGTAATGAGGCACGTTCATAAATATACAGCTCATAATGCGGCTGGCACAGGCGCACGCTGATTTTTAAATGAGGTATTAAGCTGATTTAATCGTCGTCCTCCTGCACACCAGCGCAGCCACACGGACGCCGCTGTCCTTCACTTCCTGCCAACATTCACAAGAACCCACACGCTGACAGGATGTTAATAATTGACACGTCTTAGAATAAATAATGTCTGTGAGGTAAAATTTGGATTCACCTGAAGCTTCTGCAGCAAATCTAACCAAACTATTTACGTGAGTTTATAATGTCAAAAATCAGACGCTCGTCACGGTTTTTCTCATATTTAAAGCATTCTGTCTTTTTCCGCTGGTGTAAACAGTGCAGGATGTTTGACTGCATGCTGATGTCCTCTCTCTCTCCCCACCTGTCTCTCCACCCACCTGTCTCTCTGCCTCCCGGCAGGACTGCATCAGTCTGGGTTCAGGCGAGCCCAGCGTGCCGGAGCACCGCTCCTTCGTGCTCTACCACAACAACAGCCCTCGATGGAGCGAAGTGATTAAACTGCCGATCCCCATCGACCGTTTCAGGGGGTCCCACCTGCGCTTCGAGTTCAGACACTGCTCCAGTGAGTCTGACCGTGTGTGTTAATACACAGAAGTGAGGAGAGGATGTGTGTGTGACTGTGAGATGGAGGCATCGAATATAAAACTGTGAGCACTTACTGACCAAAGACAACAAAGTGTAACTAAACTCAGCTCCACGTGACTGACTCCTCTCTCTGCAGCAAAGGACAAAGGAGAGAAGAAGCTGTTTGGTTTCGCCTTCACTCCTCTGATGAGGGAGGACGGGACCACTCTGTCCGACGAGAGCCATGAGCTCTACGTCTACAAGGTGAGACGTGTCTGTTCACCCACCTCCACATGTCAGAGAGGATCGATTTAAGTATCTAACAGTGCACCGCTCTTCACCCTCGTCTTCCTCTACCGGGCCTCAGTGTGACGAGAACACCACCTTCAGTAACCACGCCCTGTACCTGGGCCTGCCCTGCTGTAAAGAGGACTTCAACAGCTGCCCCAGCATCCCGTCCAGCCTCATCTTCCAGCGCAGCGCCAAGGAGACGTTCTGGATCTCCACGCAGCTCTCCTCCACAAAGCTCACTCAGAACGGTAAACAGCTGATCCAGCATTTCTCTGCTGTGCAGAGCTCAAAGCCTCGAGTTTACTCAGGCGTGCAGAGCATGGATAATGTAAATATGTGCTTAAAATGCATCTTAGTGCACCAGCAGAGTCTTTATCATACAGAGACTCTGCTGTGAGACGACAACACGTTACGATGTGTTGACTGTACAGACTGCAGGAGGCCTGACCTGTGCACGCCACATTTTATTACGCTCGCTGACTCTGCTGTTGTCTTCCAGTCGACCTCCTGGCCCTGCTCAAGTGGAAGGCCCACCCGGATCGGGTCATGGACATCCTCGGCCGGCTGCGACACGTCAGCGGAGAGGAGATAGTGAAGGTGAGGCATTGATGTAAAAGCTGCTTCACGTTCATCTTTGAAATGTTTCAACATTCATGAATCATAATTCTGACCCTGTAACCTTCTGTGTGTGTGTGTGTGTGTGTGTGTGTGTGTGTGTGACAGTTTCTCCAAGACATTCTGGACACATTATTCTCCATCTTGGATGACAACACTGATAAATATGGACCTCTGGTGTTCCAGTCTTTGGTAAGTGTGTGTGTGTGTGTTGTTGAGGTTCAATAACAAAGTGTCAGTCTAATATAAGACACTGTATATTTGGTGTGAACGTCTCTCTCTCTCAGGTGTTCATCATAAACCTGCTCAGGGACAGTAAATATTACCACTTCAGGCCGGTGATGGACACGTACATCCAGAAGCACTTTGCGGGCGCGTTGGCTTACAAGTGAGTGTTTTACTCTGACTGACTCGAGTCTCTCTTTAAAGACTTTCTGTGTCTGTGTGTGATTCCTGTTTTGGTGCCGAGTCTCTCGTGTAAAAGCCAGACCACGCTGTGCTGCTGTTGTGTTTCAGAGAGCTGATCCGCTGCCTGAAGTGGTACATGGACCGGTCTGCAGAGGTGATCCGGCAGGACCACATACAGGAAGCAATGAGGGTGAGCTCACCACGAGCTGTTACACACAGGCGCTGCTCCATCAAACAGAAACAGAAAGAGGCAGCAACCTGATGTCTGGGCAGCTAGTTTGCATCCTAACAGGAAGACACGTGTTCATGTACGACACTGGTTCATCTGTAGCTGATCGACTTATTCGTCTCATGCTTTACGCCTTACAACAACCCGTGGAGCTGAGTAGATCTGACAGAGAATCTTTATGAATGTGTCCCCCGTCTGTATTACAGTCGACTGGAGAAGTCTAAATGTGTTGAAGTGCACACGCGAACTGTTCAACAGGCTTTCAGACGAAGAAACAAAGTTTCAGATAAAGACACCTCGCCGGCTGCACACACACAAGAGGGAGCGAGTAAACAGCATGAACCCGTCATCACCACTTTCTTCCTCCATAGTTTCCCCTGGGAAAGTTTCTCAGCCTGTCTCTTTCTAAATAAAAGCATAAGCACGACATAAATTTGTATACACCAACCAAACACACTCTAAAACCTAAAGTATTTCCTCCAGAGTCTTTAAAAGTGCTGACGACTTAATTTACAGCTTCGCTTAGTGAAGAAAACGGAGACATTTGTTCATCTACAGCAACAATGTGACCTCTGAACAAAACACCGGTTAGTCTGCAGAGGCGAGATTCTAATTGTTATTCTGTCGGTTCCTCTGCTGCTGATAATCTCCTCAGTGATTTATCTGCACGCCGTCTTCACGTGAATCAGCCGCAGCGCCTTATCACCGCTGTGATTCTTCGTCCCTCTCTCTGAATGTCCTCGCTCGGCCGACACACGTCCGCGCGGCGTCGCAGGCCGAGCTGAGGATAGACGCGCCGTCTCCAGCAGACGTGCAGAGCGCTGCTCAGCAGAATTCAAATATTCATCCGTCTCAAATGGGTCACGCTGACATGCAAAGTGGACGGTGTGAATTATTGAGGAGAGTTTTGACACATGCTGCAGATCAGAGCTTTTACAAGAATCCTTATCTGTCGGCACGCAGGAAGAACTCCTCCACCCTCATTTCACGTTTCCTGTTTTCCACCATGCACGTACACATCGTGTCTATAAAGACTACTGAGTCCTGTGTTCAGACGAGATGTGAGAGGAGGACGTGTCAAAGAAATACTAAAGTCTGTTTTTAACCTTTTAACCGCTTCACACTTTTTTTAAGGAGAAATTAGTAATTCCTGCATTTCACTTCCTCCCAGCCCCGATGACTGTTCTCAGTTTCACATGAGTAACACACCTTAAAACTGTCATCACGATACCCCCAAGTGGTTACAGTGTGACCGCAGTGGGTGGTTTTTGTGCCAGTAACTATGAACCACAAATGAACAGATTCCTCGAACTTTTCTGCATGAAGTCTCGTTTCTTTTCCGCTCTCTGTGAGAGGACGGCAGATCAGAACTGGGTTTCTGTTCTACAGCTCAGATTGGGTCGTATCTCACATGCTGCCCTAAAATGATTCACTGAACATTAAAGTTTTAAATATCTGCACTTAAAAAATAATCACACACTGTCTCTTTTCTGTCATATGTTCAATTTTTCACCTGGATTTTTGATGAAATGATGAAAATAAAGAGTGATAAGGAATCTGTTTGTGTCTAAATGAGATCCATCTGTCCTGCCTCCTCCAGGCTCTGGAGTATCTGTTCAAGTTCATCGTCCAGTCTCGGATCCTTTACTCTCGGGCCACATGCGGCATGGAGGAGGAGCAGTTTCGCACCAGCATCCAGGAACTCTTTCAGTCGATCCGCTTCGTGCTCAGCCTGGACAGCCGCAACTCCGAGACCCTCATCTTCACACAGGTGAAGGAACACACACACACACACACACACACACACACACACACACACACACACACACACACACACACACACACACACAGATGCTTCTTTCAGGAGCATCAAACGTTAAATAATCTTTTTCCACAGCTGAAATGTTGGATGTGAACTTTGTAGTTTTCGTTTTGTTTCTCATAGTTTAGAAATGTTTCTTCCTTTTCTTGTTTCTCCTTTTAGCTGCTTTAATCTGACTCTCGTCTCCTCCATGTACCTCCTTCTACTTGCACCTTGGACCTTTCCTTGCTTCCTTCCCTCATTTTCTCTTTCAATCTCCCACAATTCTTTGCTCCATCCCTTGGGTCCCTTTTTATTCCTCCTGGGCCTCTTCCCTCCACACCCATACACCACAGGGCTCCCAGCCTTGTCCAGGCCCAAATCAGGCCCCAGGCCCCGGCGTCGGGCCTGCCGCTTCCTTAGCACTAGCCGCCCCTGCCCCGGGCCAAGCCCAGCCCCCCGCCCCAGGACAGGTTCCTGGCGGCGGGCAAGCCAGCTGCACTCAGGCCTGGAGCTCCAACGCTCTGCGGCCATCTCCGCTGTCAGTAAGTAGACGCCTGGATGAAAACCACAACCGTTCTTTGTGTGAAGCCCGGAGTCCTAACTCACCTTTCACACTCCTGTGATCCTCCACCGCCTGCACACACACACACACACACACTCACCTGCACTGACTGACACACATCATCGTCCTCTAACCGTGAACACAGTCACTTCCTTCCCCCAGAGTGTGATACATCACCAGAATAATCAGTTTGCACTTTAAATCAATCAGCAGATTATTTTTTAGTTTTAAATTAAATTAAGATGTGAGTATTGGCAGCAGAAAGTCGGCCGGCGATCCAGAAGGTTTGATTTATGGAGCCTGCAGAGGCGTCCGCCTTGGATTAGATCAGTCCTGCATGGGAAACATGACAGACGGGTTAGGTGTTAGTCTGAGACGCCGAGTGTTCGGCTGGGAGTCGTCGTCTCTCACCAGATTTGTTGCTGTAGTTTTGAATTAATTTCTCACTTTTTTCCTGCTAATTTTTGTGTTTTTCTTCTCAATGTTTCCGTCCAACATTTTATCTTTTCTGTCCTTTGCTGTGATTTCTTATCTTCTAATGAGTTCACTCGTTGAGTTCTCCCTCGCTCGCTCTCCTCTGTGTGCCTTTAAAATGTCTCCGCCGGTGAAAAGCTGTAGAACTGCAGAACAGAGCAGACTGTACTTCACGTGTTTGGTTCGACAGAGCTGCAACTTCTTTTTGGAGTTCAGCTTTTCACTGCGCTCACTGAAACTCACCTCTGCTCTCCTTATTACAGAGCGACGTCACACTAACATCATTAACACCCCTCTCTCTCTCTCTCTTTAACTCACCCTCTTCTCTCCCCCGTCTTCCACAGGCCGCTCTGCTGAACTCCTTCCCGGCGATCTTCGACGAGCTCCTGCAGATGTTCACGGTGCAAGAGGTGGCGGAGTTCGTGCGCGGCACTCTGGGCAGCATGCCGTCCACGGTGCACATCGGACAGTCCATGGACGTGGTCAAACTGCAGTCCATAGCTCGGACGGTGGACAGCAGGCTCTTCTCCTTCCCAGGTGAAGATCTTAGTTCAAACATAAACACATCTTACTCTGTTGGAGAAGAAAACCGAGTACGAGCGTTCACAAAGAATAAAGTTCTGCAAATAAATGCCTGCGTGTGTGTGTGTCTGTGTGTGTGTGTGTGTGTGTGTGTGTGTGTGTGTGTGTGTGTCCGTCCTCAGAGTCTCGGAGGATCCTGCTTCCTGTGGTGCTGCATCACATCCACCTCCACCTGAGGCAGCAGAAAGAGCTGCTGATCTGCTCTGGAATACTCAGCTCTATATTCTCCATTATCAAGACCAGCTCAATGGTACCACACACACACACACACACACACACACACACATAGATGTAAAACACAGTATTTCACACACTACACACTGTGTGGCGTTCAATGTGCTGCTGTAAAAGTCTAAATCAGGTTCAGGTTGAGTTCAGGGGCCACACACAGTTTGATCTCCGGCGGGCTTCACACTGTCTCCAAACTCTCCCTCAGGACACCTCGGTGCAGGAGGAGGTGGAGATGATGGTGGAGTCCCTGTTGGACGTCCTCCTGCAGACCCTGCTGTCAATCATGAGCAAGAGCCAATCGCAGGAGGCGGTAAGGGGTCAACGCTGTCCGCAGTGCACCGCGGAGATCACTGTTAGTAACTAACAATACGACTACTTCAACTTCACCTCCCACTACCCTCCACCCATCCTGTATGTGTGCACCCCCATCCATCCATCCATCCATCCATCCATCCATCCATCCATCCATCCATCATCCATCCATCATCCATCCATCATCCATCATCCATCCATCATCCATCCATCCATCCATCATCCATCCATCCATTATCCATCATCCATCCATCATCCATCCATCATCCATCCATCCATCCATCATCCATCCATCCATCCATCATCCATCCATCATCCATCCATCATCCATCCATCCATCCATCATCCATCCATCCATCCATCCATCATCCATCCATCCATCCATCCATCCATCCACCCACCCATCCATCCATCATCCATCCATCCATCCTGTCACTGACCCATCTGTTCATCATCTTTTGTTAGCTCCCTAACTGAACACCACCCAGTCTCCATCCTCCTCCTCCTCCTCCTGTAGTTCTTGTCTCGCTCCTCCATGCGTCTGATCTTTGTGACACTGAACAGTTTGTATCTTAGTTAAACTGTCACAGTGTAAATCTGTAAATGTGATGATGTAGTGACTGATTGGTTCGTTACTGTCCGACCTTTTTCTCATTTCCATTTGACCTCTGGCTCGGTCTCGGTCCAGTCCCTGCACAGAATCTCAAAGGACGACGCATGAAGTGTAAAACTTATTTCCAACATGGATCCTGATGTCGTAGAAGCCAGGAGCAATTCACTGACTTTCTATGGTGGCTTTAAAGGTCCCATGTTACCTTAGAATGAACCTTTAATATCTACAGACCACTGGCACTAAATCCTACACACTGCTCCTTTAAGTAAAATAAAATGAATTTAAATGCATCAATTAAAAAGGAAGCAGCATTATTGGATTGTTTCGAGGCATGATCAGCCATGTCAGCATCCATGTAGGGATCGGTTTGGGAGCGAGCCCGTCTCATCCCGCTGTCGTCATCTCTGATTGGTCACGTTCTGCCCACTGCGTCCGTGTGATTGGCTCACATGCTGTCCGCCTGGTTTTTACTGTCGGCAGGGCGAGTATGTGTCCTGCCTCCTGTCCCTCCTCCGCCAGATGACAGATATCCACTTCCAACACCTGATGGAGAACTTTCAGAGCAAAGAGGAGCTCAAGGTACGGCACGCGGCCATGAATGAAAACACACGGCAGCCACGAGTTTCAGATCGATCAGACAGCTGCTCTTTAGTTTGGCAGCAACAAACATGCAGGAACTCTGAATATCAAGTCAAGACACAGCACGTCCTGTAGGTCAGAGATCCTCCGCCTCAGACCTCGTTTGACACAAACTGACACTCTTCTCTCTCTTCAGGAGTTCTTGTTGAAGATTTTGTGCGTGTTCAGAAATCTGATGAAGCTCAGTATTTTCCCCCGCGACTGGAACATCATGAGGCTCCTCACCAGCAAGTAAGACGCTCAGTATTCTCCCCGACAGCTCATCAGACACGGCGTTCGCATGCAGCTCGTAGATTTAACCGCCAACAACTGTTTGTGTGTGCAGCATCATCCTGACCACGGCTCAGTACCTGTCTCCGGCTCTGCACAAGAACTTCACAGAAGCCGACTTTGACTTTAAGGTGGGTGACGGTGCCTGGAAGCTCATCTACTCTTAGAATTGCACATTTTGGAGTCTGGAGATTTTTGCACACATTACTGCACAAAAACAGAATTTATAGGACATCAGAGGAGAAGGCGGTCCTTCAACGCGGCCTGCACACATTAGTGTTTACACTGGCAAAGATATGTGGAGCAAAGCAGCACGCCTTGGTGGTACACAGGATATCACTGTGTGTGTGTGTGTGTGTGTGTGTGTGTGAACAGGTTTGGAATTCCTACTTCAGTCTGGCCGTGCTTTACATCAACCAGCCCAGTTTACAGCTGGAAAACCTGAGTCCTGCCAAGAGGAAGAAGGTGTTAGACAAGTAAGAACACACACAAACACACACACACAGTAAGATTTGTTTGTGTAGACCATCATCCATCCATCCATCCATCCATCCATCCATCCATCCATCCATCCATCCATCCTCCTACCTGGGGTCGGGTCTTGGTGGCAGCAGGTTTAGCAGGGCGTCCAGCTCCTCCTGGGTGATCCTGAGGTTCTCCATCCTAATCAGCCTGAACCTCCTCAGCTGTCACCCTGGAGAGAGTTAGGAGTGTTTTCATAGTCATGTTGAAGTGTTCCTGAATCTCTGCTAATGGCTTCAATAAATAGTCTGTCAGCGCCACTGTATTAAAGTTTGAGAAGCACTGGTGTAGACACAGACTAGCAGCACACACTCCTACAGACTACGCTGCCAGCTCCCATTACGTCGTCTCAGACGCTGTCAGAGTCAGAAGTTTAAAGAAAGTATTTTCCTCTTTGAAGCGAAGCAGCGTTACAAACTCGGCGACCTACTTCATCACGTCTTCGCTCCAGGAAAGCTCATTTCCCGCTATTAGACCATTTCCACCAAATAGTCCGAGGAGGAACGAGGTGACCGCAGACACCAAACTCAGACTCTCCTGTGAACGTCACAGCCTGCACCGAGAGATGAAGCAGTGACGTTTGAAAGGAGGAAGAGCACGGATAGTCTGCCGACAAGTCATGAACATACCGTGACCAAGACCTGAACCCAGTGTTTACAGTGTCATACATCCCTGTGACCCAACCAGCATGAGTGGTTCTGTAGTTTTACTTCCTGTCTGTCTGCAGGTACGGAGACATGCGAGTCATGATGACCTACGAGCTGTTCAGCATGTGGCAGAACCTCGGTAAGACTTTCTCTCTTCTGCTGCTCACTGCAAGAAAATTACACAGACGAGTTTTTGCCTAAAGATGAGTTGATCTGTCTGTCTGCTGTCTGTCTGCTGGTCTGTCTGCTGTCTGTCTGCTGACCTGTCTGCTGTCTGTCTGCTGTCTGTCTGCTGTCTGTCTGCTGGTCTGTCTGCTGTCTGTCTGCTGACCTGTCTGCTGTCTGTCTGCTGTCTGTCTGCTGTCTGTCTGCTGGTCTGTCTGCTGTCTGTCTGCTGACCTGTCTGTTGGTCGCAGGTGAGAATAAGATCCACTTCATCCCCGGCATGATCGGCCCGTTCCTGGGAGTGACGCTGGTTCCTCAGGTGGAGGTACGGAACATCATGATCCCCATCTTCCACGACATGATGGACTGGGAGCAACGCAAGAACGGAAACTTCAAACAGGTACGCAACACACACGTATACACACACATTAAAAAGCCCTGGAAAGCCCTGGAAAGTCCTGGAAAATCATGGAATGAACGAGTAGAAACCTGATTTATTGTGTGTGTGTTTGCAGGTGGAGGCTGAGCTGATTGACAAGCTGGACAGTTTGGTGTCTGAGGGGAAAGGAGACGAGAACTACAGAGAGCTCTTCGGTTTGCTGTAAGGAACCTTCGCGGTGTCCTCTGTCTCCTCTGTTAACACTAATTAACGCTCACTTTTTCTGCTCTAACCCTGCTGTCATGTGTTTGCTTTGCTCTGTGCTGCGGGACTAGAACCCAGCTGTTTGGGCCTTACCCCAGGTATGAAATCACCTGCAGCAGACCACATGGGAACATTTTTTCAGCTCTCTTTGAAAAGTCTACGATTATAAAAATGAAACTCTGCAGTGACTGAGATGTTTTATTCAACAGGATATTTTTAACCTTTTTAACTTTGACTAACTGACCCGTGTTTACTGAAAATGTAAATCAGCTTTATGACGTGAGTGTTGCAAGCGTTGCAGGGTTATTGCGTCTGTTCAGGCTGTGAATATTCATCAGAGTAAGAATTTATCTGTTCAGCTCGTCGTCTCACTCAAAGTCTGTTTTCCTCGAAGTCTGCTGGAGAAGATTGAGCAGGAGACGTGGAGAGAGACGGGCATCTCCTTCGTTACCTCGGTCACTCGGCTGATGGAACGACTGCTCGACTACCGGTAACACACACACACACACACACCATATATAGTGACTAAGAATCATGGGACATGTTGTTAATTAACACAATCTGTGCAAATACATGATCTGTTAACTTCACTGTGCAGTTATATTATGTATTTAGCTCGCCCATCTTCCTGTTTTAAAGTCACTTAAATGAAAGTTTTACTTTCCAGAAACTTTCGATGGAAAGTTAAGCTGGGGAATTTTGGAAATGTTCTAAATCAGAAACTTCATGTGTCTCACATCATAAGCAGACATGCAAAATAAAACAATTAAAAACATTTCAACAGATTTATTTATAAGTTGATCTTTATCGAGTGTGAATTATTTTGTTGAACACTGTTCTGTAATCCTCGAGCTCACGCGTCTTCAGACGACTTCTTATCGTAAAGATGTTTTTCTGTCTTCAGAGACTGCATGAAGGGCGACGAGACAGAGAACAAGAAGATCGGCTGCACTGTGAACCTCCTGGTAAGATTGTTGTCATGTTCATATCTTCCTCATCAGCTGATTCGACTGTGTGTAAACACATGAATTACGTGTGTGTGTGTGTGTGTGTGTGTGTGTGTGTGTGTGTGTGTGTATCTTCTCAGAACTTCTACAAGTCAGAGATCAACAAGGAGGAGATGTACATCCGCTACATCCACAAACTGTGTGACATGCATCTGCAGGCTGAGAACTACACAGGTACAGCACAAACACACACACACACGCACACACACACACACACACACACACACACACACACACAAACACACACACTGTGACTCCTGCTCCGCCCCACAGAGGCTGCGTTCACCCTGCTGTTGTACTGGGAGCTGCTGCACTGGGACGAGCGGCCTCTCAAAGAGTTCTTACATTATCCCGCTCAGACCGAGTGGCATCGCAAAGAGGGGCTGTGCCGCAAAGTAATCCATTACTTCAACAAGGGAAAGGTGAGAAGAGGATGCCGACACAGACAGCAGTGTTACAGCATCAGCAGTGATATTAGTTAACTCTGTGTGTGTGTGTGTGTGTCCACCAGTGTTGGGAGTTCGGTATCCCTCTGTGCAGGGAGCTGGCCTTCCAGTATGAATCTCTGTACGACTACCAGAGTCTCAGCTGGATACGGGTGAGCCGCACGACACACAGACGCTGCTTCCTGTTACTGAAAACATCCTCAAAACACCACAGACCTCCTCTCATTAGTTTCTCAACATCTTCCTTCGATGATGTGTGTGTGTGTGTGTGCAGAAAATGGAGGCGGCATATTATGACAACATTATGGAGCAGCAGCGTCTGGAGCCGGAGTTCTTCAGGGTCGGATTCTACGGCAGGAAGTTCCCCTTCTTCCTCCGCGTGAGTTCAAACTTTATTTTTCTGAGACCTGTACACGTTAGAGTCTTTGATTTAAACATAATTATACTGTCCAACAAGTTTTCTCTGAAGTAATGTAATAAATATAATATAATAATTAATATAAAATCGATCATTTCTGGTTAAACAACAAAAAGCTGAATGTATTATCTGTGCTTTTATCTGGATCATTAACTATTCTGTCTTTTAACGTGAGCATAACCTTCATAAAACGAGTTTTATTTTGATTATCCGCACCAGAACAAAGAGTTCGTCTGTCGCGGCCACGACTACGAAAGGCTAGAGGCCTTCCAGCAAAGGATGCTGGGAGAATTCCCCCAGGCCATCGCGATGCAGCACCCCAATCAGCCAGATGAGGCCATCCTGCAGTGTGACGCACAGTGTATCCTTCTGCAAAAGACAAAGAGTCTCTGACTCGTTTAAATGTTTGTTCGTGCAGGTATCATTACCACACTGTCGTCTGCATATAATAAAGTAATTCTCAGAGTTTTTAGGGTCCTGAAGGTCGTAGAGTCCGTCTGAGTCTACATGCTCCATTCGTCCAGTTACTTCTTTGACCTCCTCGGCTCAGACCTGCAGATCTACGCGGTAACACCGGTGCCAGAGAGCGTCAGCGTCCTCCAGATGGACAGAGTCCCCGATCGCATCAAGAGCTTCTACCGGGTCAACAACGTTCGCCGTTTCCGTTACGACCGACCGTTCCACAAAGGACCTAAAGACCGAGATAACGAGTTCAAGGTGAGCGAGGAGAAGTCCTCCGAGCTGGTATCAGTTTCTTCTGGTTTGAATGTTTCTTCTCAAACTGATTTTTGTGCCGTGTGTTTCAGAGTCTTTGGATCGAGAGGACGACCCTGATCCTCACTCACCCTCTGCCGGGGATTTCACGCTGGTTTGAGGTGGACAAGAGAGAGCTGGTGAGTGGCATCATGTTATTACTTTATACTATAATAATACCAATGTGAGTCTCTCTATACGTTGATTGTTGTTCTGACTCAGGTGGAGGTGAGTCCGTTAGAAAACGCCATCTCTGTGGTGGAGAACAAGAACCAGGAGCTGCGGACTCTGATCAGCCAGTACCAACACAAGCAGCTGCACGGCAACATCAACCTGCTCAGCATGACGCTGAACGGAGTCATCGACGCAGCGGTCAACGGAGGCATCGCCAGATACCAAGAGGTCAGACGAGAATGATAATAAACATTAATCACACAGGTCTGAGGCGTGTTTTGGCGTGTCGGTGTATTCCACAGAGGTCCAGAGGGAGGAGGGCAGGTATGGAGAAGGCCCAGGTTCTTCTGGTTCCTCTGGTTCTTGGTCCTCAGAGGAGGAGACAGCAGGTTCAGATCAGAGGAGCAGGAGGTAGTTGAGGAGGTCTCTGAGTAGCAGGAGCTGGTTATGGAGGCGGGGTCATCAGTGACAGTAAATCATCTTCAGACAGCGTTCAGTTTCCTCACAGTGCGAGCTCTTCATCATCCAGGCAGTGTCAGTAAAGGTGCACGACCTTTAGTTATTCAACAGTCATCAAAGATGATTTTTAAAGTTGGATTTTGTGTCTTTGTCACCAGGCTTTCTTTGATAAGGAGTACATCACCAGCCACCCTGAAGACACAGAGAAGATCACACAGCTCAAAGACCTGATGCAGGAGCAGGTGAGACGCTGACGTGACGTTAAAACTCTAAACGGGATGGAAACGTTTCTATGTTTGGATGTTTTTTGTGTCCTGATTGGACCACAGGAAAAGATTTCTATGTTTTGTTGTCTTCCCGCAGGTTCACGTCCTCGGAGTCGGCCTGGCCGTGCACGAGAAGCTGGTGCACCCAGAAATGCGTCCCCTGCACAAGAAGCTGATAGATCAGTTCCAGATGATGAGGAGCAGCCTCTGCCATGTGAGAAAACATTCACAGCCACAGTAATTTCAAACATCATGTCAGCAACACAACTGTGTGCGACTTAAAGTTACACAGTGTGAGAAGAGAGAAGGTAGAAAAGTTCCATCACGCTGCTTTAACCTGAAACCATGAGAAAAAAACCTGAACATGAATGTTTCTTGCTAAGAATCTGAACTTTTCACCCTTTGTGGTCCACATTTGGTCCATGTGGACGTTCAAACTGTGAGCTCTGCGTCGGCGTGCAGCAGCTTCGGGTTCTTTGGCGGTGTGAATATTCAGAGCAGTGTTTCTACGTGGCGTTGCAGGGTCTGCCGGGCTTAGACAAAGCTGGTTCAGGAGCCAACACTCCCAGAGGGATCCTGGCCTCTCACAGCCCCATGAGCCCCGAGAGCTTCAAACTCATGCACCGGCACAGGTCAGCAACACACACACACACACACAGACACACACACACACACACACACACACACACAGACCTTTCACACACACCTTACCCTTCACTGAGCGACGTGCAGCTCCTGTTCATCTCCATGACGTCACATCTTCACACACTTCACGGCTCTGGTCTCCGTCTCTCATTGATGATCTTTGCGAACTCTTCACTTCATCTGTGACTCTGTCGACTGCTCACCTCACACATTCTGAATCTTCTCTCTGTCTTTCTTTCCCCATCACGCCGCCTCATCTCGCCTCCTGCATGCTCTGCATCTTCCTCATTCCCATCAAACCTCTCGGTGCATGTGTTTGCCTTCTTCCTTTTTTTTCGGTTGTACTCTGCGTGGCTCCTCGCTCTCCACCCTCCTTCTTTGCCTCCTTCTCTACTTCCTGCATCCCTCTCCTATTCCTTTCCTACCATCCTTCCTTGGTTCTCCCTCCTCCTCCTCCTCCTCCTCCCAGCCCCATAGCCGTTTTGACTCCGGTGCGCAACTCCTCCTCCTCTCTCTCCTCTCACAACTCCAGCGAGACAGGAACCGTGGGCAGTCTGCTGATCCTGGCAGATGGCATGGTGGTGGAGCAGCACCCCGAGGACTTCTACCGCATGCAGGTCAGTGTGTGTCTGCGCTGTCACTTAAACGAACCAATAAGACTTCACAATACAAACGAGCTGCTGCGAATCCTTTAAAAACGTCTTGTGAAGTGTTAAATTAGCTTGCAGTCTACTTAATGATTTATATCACGGCTGTGGACTTGTCTTTACTGACCATCGCTGCAGGCAAGCCCCTCCTCCTCCAGCCTTAGCTCCACCCACTCGGCGCCCTCCCAGATGATACACTCCGCCCCGTCGACCATCAGAGGTAAGCGGCTCAGAGACAGAGTTTCACTGCAGACGTTTCATCAGCTCGGAGTTTCACAGAGTTTCTGTCTCTGCAGTCGGCTCGCCGTCTCTGCCGGACAAATACAGACACAACAGAGAGATGCTGATGCTGCTGCCGCCGCACAGGGAGAGGCCGAGCAGCGCCATGTACACCAACATCACCGAGAACGGACAGGTACAGAGAGCAGCCTGAGGTGACAGATCATGGTCTGACCTCTCAGGTCACATGACTCCTGAACCGTCCCTTTAAATGTCAGGATGTGAATTCTCACAAAACTTGTTTTTTTCTCTTCAGCCGACGAACTTCCAGCGAGCGCTGTTCCATCAGGTGATCGGCCCGTGTAAGCCGTGCAGTGATCCAAACCTGTCTGTGGCTGAGAAAGGTAGACGAGCTCACACACACACACACACACGCACACACACTTCAGGACGTCCAGCAGCATTATATGTGAACAAATACACTCCATTTATCTCTCCAGCCTCCTCTCTTTCTCTCCTTCTCTCCTCCTCCCCTCCTCCAGTCCTCACCACTCCCAGTAGTTGGAGTTTGGACAGTGGCACCAGAGAAGCCCTCCCCTTCCTCTCAGCCCATGTTGGCAGTGTCATGGCGCCTCCTGTTCCCCCGCGCAACCTGCCTCATGGTATGACTCTGCTGTTCACAGTGTGTGTGTGTGTGTGTGTGTGTGTGGGCTCTGCCTCTCATCATATGAGATCAGAGTTATGTCCAGTTACTTTGCACCTTCCGGATCTTTAACTTTAATCTTCACACTCGTCTGTCAATCATCGTGAGTCAGGAGAGCTGAGCGTCTTCAAAAAGCTGAAAATCACCATGAACTCACTTTTTAGGCCACAGACCTCCTCTGACTTCCTGTCACGACCGACCATGTAGCAGACTGACTCTAAATATTACATTGTTATTATTATTATTATTATTATATTATCTATAGCAGCTCCTGTTTACTCCTCTCCCTCACACACTCCACCTCCTTTCTACTCCTTTTCCCTTCCTCTGCTTTCCTCTCTTTTACTTCTTTCCTTCCTCTTACGCTCCTCCTCCTCCTCCTCTTCTTCTCTGGTGTGTGTGTGTGTGTGTGTGTGTGTGTGTGTTTGTGCATCTCACTCAGTCAGTCCTGCTGTGTCTCCCCCTGTAGGACAACACCTGTCGATGCACTTCGACGCTTTCCACCACCAGGTCAGCGACCTCCCTCCAGCTCTCCCTGCGCGCTCCTTAAGAAAGGTACCCTCCTTTTCCTCTTCCTCCTCCTCTTCCTCTTCCTCCTCCTCCTCCTCTTCACTCCTGCTGTTGCTCTGGATGATCGTCTGTCTGTCTGCACTCCCAAGAAAAAGACACATTATGTCTGTGTCCATCTTGTTAAAGCACGACGACTTCATGAGGCTGTTTATTTAAAATGACATCACTTCCTGTCCGTGTGTGTCCGGATGCTCAGAGTGTCAACACTTAAGTCCCGCCTCTCTGACGTCAGTGTGATTCAAAAACATTTGACTCGTCCAGTTCGTGTGCTGAGATGAAGTTTATTCAGTCCAGCGCAGACTTCAGACAGACTGAACAAAGATTTTGTCTGAAATTAATTAATAAATGTAACTATGGACGTTTTCTCTCCTGTGTTTAAGATTTAAGAACATCTCACCTGAAGTTTTCCTGATTTCACGTCTGTTAAACAAGTGAAAACATCTGATGAGTCTAAGCAGTTGTAATGTTTGAACGTCAGTGCTCACTCTGTGTCTCTGTGCTTCCTCGCCTCTCTCCAGTCTCCCCTGCACCCTATACCTGCCTCGCCCACCAGTCCGCAGTCCATCCTGGATGGCAGTAACTCCACTTTGTCAGGCAGCGCCAGCTCTGGAGTCTCCTCCCTCAGTGAGAGTAACTTCGGCGGCCCGGCCTCCTCCTCCGACCCCCCTGCCAGTCGCACAGACACTCTGGAGTCCGTCCCCAGCAGCCAGGCCTGGACCACAGACCAGGAAGACCTGGACTCGCCTTACCAGCCCGTCAGGTACAGCGTCTCTGAGCCTGATGTGCTGGAAGGAGTCAAACCTCCACCCTGCCGCAGCCACTCCGCCCCAGGAGGCGTCGCCCCGGCCCAGGCGGGGGTGACACATCAAATCCAACCCCAGGCACCGAGTTCAGCTTCCACTGGAGCTCCACAACAACCGCAGCAGCAGCAACAGGACGGGCTGCCGCACCCCCAACACCACCACCACTACTACCACCACTTTCACCCACACTACATCCCCCATCACCCACCTCTTTACCACCTTCACGAGCCTCCAGCCCTGCCCCCCAAACCCTACCTCAGAGAGGGGTGTATCCCCGAAGAAGACCCCCTGAACACCCAGTCTGCGCCTCCCCCTCCTGCGCCGCGGCCCATGCCCCGCAAGATCTCCCAGCCGATAATCGCAGCCACCAAGGAGGAGCAAGCGAAAGTGGCCTGGGAGCACGGCGTGAGCGAGGAGTGATGATGATGATGATGAACAGAATATAAACTCTTTTCAGAAAGAAGGAAGAGCCCAAAACTGAAAGAAAGACTCGCCGTCCTGGTTCAGTAACTAACACTAAAGATGAAGGTTCAGTCAGTCGACACTCCACTGCATCCTCGCACGAGCACATCGAGCTCCATCTGTTTCTTTAAACTAAAAACTAATTGTTTAATCAGCTTTTCACTCAGACATATTTCTAAACGCAGCCACACTTAACACTGACATCGCACAGATATGCATCCAGCTCATGTAAGTGACTGATTTTATTTTCACTGTAACCTCTGATGGAACAGATTGGAAGCCCTGCTCGCTGAGGACGAGCCGCACTTTAACGAGTCAAAGCACCGAAACGTAAAAGAATTAGAATCCTAACATGTTTCAGGATACAGTGAAAGAAACAGACGACACGTGGAGGTCCTCCACCTCCATCTTACTCCGTCAGATTATATTTTCCATCAGTGTAGATAAATGTAACACAGTATATAGACGTATATAAATCTAATTTATATTTAATCCTGATACTTTTGATTGAAGGGGAAACCTACGTAGAAATATGCAAGATAAGCGGCTTCCCGAGCCGCTCGTAGCTGTCGATGATACGTGACGTGCTGGTTAAAAGAAGGACGACGCCTCACAGCGACATGTCGCATCCCAAAACTTCAGGGGACAAGAGACGGTTTTATTTAAAGCTTTCGATGTTAGAGCGTGTTTTTTTTTTGCCGAGGAGACGTCCGTGGGAAAAAACCTGTAAATGTGCGCGAGGCATCAGATGGATATTTATAGAGAATATTAACTATAATAAATATACACTTTTTTGTCATTTTTTAATGAAAGTAATGTTTTTAAAATCAGGTTTTGTATGCATGTTTATTCACTGGAAGACTGTGAGCGAGCCACAAAAGGTTGAACTACTGGAGAACTTGTGTGCACTGAAGAAGAGCCGCTGTGTTTCATGTAAAAATGCTGTGAAGGAGAAAATGTTTGTGTTTTATTTTGTTGTTTTCATTTTAGCCAGCGGCTCAGATTATGTCATCCTGAAATCATCCAATCACTGCTCTCCTCTTTGACTGAAACAAACTGAACTGTGAACAGCTTCTTTCACTGCTGCACTGTTCCTGGACCATATTTTCACTTAGACACAGTGAAGCTTCATAATGTGACAGAGCTGAGTCACAAAGTCTCAGAGTCCGGAGGAGGATCAGGGCCACACGTGAAAAATTTGAGTTCGGACTTTTTTCTAAAGAAATAATAAAATATAAATATTTTTAAAATTCTAAACTACTTTAAAACTCAGAGTTCTGACTTTTTTTGGGATTTTTTTCTGTCAGAATTATTATTTTTTTAATTATTATTTCTTTAGAAAAAAGTCAGAATTCTGAGTTTATTCTAAAGAAATAAGATACATATATTTTTGAATTTTGACTTTGTTCACAGAATACTGAGTTTTAAACTCAAAAACACGTTTCACATGTGGCCTCTTAAAAAAGTAAAACAATAATAATAATTATTAGAATTTAAAACTTAAAAGATGTCAAAGAATGAGACTGGTGATATTTCCTTTTCCTGCACTGTATTTCCTCTGACGCAACATGTTTCCATAAATATCTGAACAGCAGACGTACATATAAACATACATTTCAAAATTTGTGGATAACTAAATAAAAAAAATGATTTTAGTTAAAGAGCTTCTACATCCTGATGTATGAACCATTACAGACACGTAAACATGCGTACCTAATAATATGGACACTGCTATCAATCTACACACACAAACGAGCTGAAATTATCCAAACGTCAGTAAATCATCCAAACGTCACGATTATTGCTGATCTGTTCACACACACAAAAAAGGAACTATGCAAAGCCTCAAGTTCTTTATTGGATGTCCAGTTTGAATCGTTTTCTTTCTTTAAACTCTGAAGTCTTTTGAAAACAAGAAAAGAAACAGGACAGAGATGTTTGATCACTGTAAAGAAGACGTGTGGTCAACACATGAAGAAGTGAATAGAGCACAGTCGACATGACTGTGACACTAAAGCCACTGAACACACACACACACACACGTTTGTATGTCTTTGATTTTTTTAACGCTGTAATGGAAAAAGAGAGGAGGGATGTGAAGGGAAAGCCGATATTCAGTGCACGGAGGAGTCGGCTTGGTTTGTGTGTACATAAAGTAGCAGAGATGTATTTATACTGACGATAAGGGCAGACCTTGTATACATGTAGAGTGTGATTGTGTTGCATTGTTCTTTCTGATGTAAAACTGTTTTTAAACCTAGATGACAGCCAACAATACGACATCACTTTTGTCTAATTATTCCGATTATGTCAGGGCAGCTGAGCGGAGCTTCGTTATTATTTTGTGTATTTTGCATCAATGACAAATCCACATGATGCTAATGAGTATTTCTTGTATATAAAAGTCTTTATTGTGTTAGCATGGGTATAAACTGTGTATGTGTATGACAGTAGATGTAAATACTCACGTTTTCTTTTCCTACTCACTAAAACCAACAAACTGCTGTGTTGTGGATTCATGATTAATGACAAGCATTAAACGATAATGTTTTATTGACTCAGCTGTGGTTCAGGCTGCCGTCTTTTCACGTGTTTCACGTTGTTTGAGCGCTACTGTGTACAACAAACCGACATGTCCGTGTCAGAGCGTTAGTCTGAATCGGTGAGCTGACGCCGATTCTGTATCGGTATCGGATCTCTTGGCGCGATCTTTTTTTGTCGGAAAATTGTGATCTTTTTTTGTCTGAAAATTGCAATCTTTTTTCGATCTGAAAATTGCGATCTTTTTTCGATCTGAAAATTGCGATCTTTTTTCTTCTGAAAATTGGGATCTTTTTTTTGTCGGAAAATTGCGATCTTTTTTTGTCTGAAAATTGCAATCTTTTTTCGATCTGAAAATTGCGATCTTTTTTCGATCTGAAAATTGCGATCTTTTTTTGTCAGAAAATGTCTCTTTTTTTGTTCTGAAAATTGCGATCTTTTTTGTTCTGAAAATTGCGATTCTTTTTCGTTCTTTTTTTGTCTGAAAATTGCGATTTATTTTACCAAAAAAAGGAAAGACCGGAAAATTGCGATCTTTTTTGTTCGTAAAAAAATTGCGATCTTTTTTCGTTCTGAAAATTGCGATCTTTTTTGTCTGAAAATTGCGATCTTTTTTTGTCTGAAAATTGCGATCTTTTTTTGTCTGAAAATTGCGATTTTTTTTGTCAGAAAATTGCGATCTTTTTTTGTCTGAAAATTGCGATCTTTTTTTGTCAGACAATTGCGATCTTTTTTGTTCGTAAAAAAATTGCGATCTTTTTTGTTCGGAAAATTGCAATCTTTTTTGTTCGGAAAATTGCGATTTTTTTGTCAGAAAATTGCGATCTTTTTGTCAGAAAATTGCGATCTTTTTTGTCTGAAAATTGCGATCTTTTTTGTTCGTAAAATTATGATCTTTTTTTGTCTGAAAATTACAATTTTTTTACCAAAAAAAAGAAAAGATCGGAAAATTGCAATCTTTTTTGTTCGGAAAATTGCGATCTTTTTTGTTCGGAAAATTGCGATCTTTTTTTGTCTGAAAATTGCTATCTTTTTTCTACTGAAAATTGCGATCTTTTTCGTTCTTTTTTTTGTCTGAAAATTGCGATCTTTTTTCGTTCTGAAAATTGCGATCTTTTTTTGTCAGAAAATGTCTCTTTTTTTGTTCTGAAAATTGCGATCTTTTTTCTACTGAAAATTGCGATCTTTTTTCGTTCAGAAAATTGCGATCTTTTTTCTTCTGAAAATTGTAATTTTTTTTTGTCGGAAAATTGCGATCTTTTTTCGATCTGAAAATTGTGATCTTTTTTTTGCCAGAAAAAGTTCGTACAAAAGTTCGTAAAAAACTTCGTACAAAAGTTCATAAAAAACTTCGTAAAAAAATTGCGATCTTTTTTCGTTCTGAAAATTGCGATCTTTTTTCTTCTGAAAATTGCGATTTTTTTCGTTCAAAAAAATTGCGATCTTTTTTCGTTCTGAAAATTGCGATCTTTTTTCTTCTGAAAATTGCGATCTTTTTTTTGTCGAAAAATTGCAATCTTTTTTTGTCTGAAAATTGCGATCTTTTTTTGTCTGAAAATTGCGATCTTTTTTGTCTGAAAATTGCAATCTTTTTTCGATCTGAAAATTGCGATCTTTTTTCTTCTGAAAATTGTGATCTTTTTTTTGCCAGAAAATTGCGATCTTTTTTTTGCCAGAAAAAGTTCGTACAAAAGTTCGTAAAAAACTTCGTACAAAAGTTCATAAAAAACTTCGTAAAAAAATTGCGACCTTTTTTCGTTCTGAAAATTGCGATCTTTTTTCGTTCGAAAAAATTGCGATCTTTTTTCGTTCTGAAAATTGCGATCTTTTTTCTTCTGAAAATTGGGATCTTTTTTTTGTCGGAAAATTGCGATCTTTTTTTGTCTGAAAATTGCAATCTTTTTTCGATCTGAAAATTGCGATCTTTTTTCGTTCTGAAAATTGCGATCTTTTTTCTTCTGAAAATTGGGATCTTTTTTTGTCGGAAAATTGCGATCTTTTTTCTTCTGAAAATTGCGATCTTTTTTCTTCTGAAAATTGTAATTTTTTTTTGTCGGAAAATTGCGATCTTTTTTCGATCTGAAAATTGCGATCTTTTTTCGTTCTGAAAATTGCGATCTTTTTTCTTCTGAAAATTGCGATCTTTTTTTGTCTGAAAATTGCGATCTTTTTTCGATCTGAAAATTGCGATCTTTTTTTGTCAGAAAATGTCTCTTTTTTTGTTCTGAAAATTGCGATCTTTTTTGTTTGGAAAATTACGATCTTTTTTTTCGGAAAATTGCGATCTTTTTTCTACTGAAAATTGCTATCTTTTTTTGTCAGAAAAATGCGATCTTTTTTCGTCTGAAAATTGCGATCTTTTTTGTTCGGAAAATTGCGATCTTTTTTGTTCGTAAAAAAATTGCGATTCTTTTTCGTTCTTTTTTTGTCTGAAAATTGCGATTTTTTTTACCAAAAAAAAGGAAAGACCGGAAAATTGCGATCTTTTTTGTTCGTAAAAAAATTGCGATTCTTTTTCGTTCTTTTTTTGTCTGAAAATTGCGATTTTTTTTACCAAAAAAAGGAAAGACCGGAAAATTGCGATCTTTTTTCGATCTGAAAATTGTGATCTTTTTTTTGCCAGAAAAAGTTCGTACAAAAGTTCGTAAAAAACTTCATACAAAAGTTCATAAAAAACTTCGTAAAAAAATTGCGACCTTTTTTCGTTCAAAAAAATTGCGATCTTTTTTCGTTCTGAAAATTGCGATCTTTTTTCTTCTGAAAATTGTGATCTTTTTTTTGTCGAAAAATTGCAATCTTTTTTTGTCTGAAAATTGCGATCTTTTTTTGTCTGAAAATTGCGATCTTTTTTGTCTGAAAATTGCAATCTTTTTTCGATCTGAAAATTGCGATCTTTTTTCTTCTGAAAATTGTGATCTTTTTTTTGCCAGAAAATTGCGATCTTTTTTTTGCCAGAAAAAGTTCGTACAAAAGTTCGTAAAAAACTTCATACAAAAGTTCATAAAAAACTTCGTAAAAAAATTGCGACCTTTTTTCGTTCTGAAAATTGCGATCTTTTTTCGTTCGAAAAAATTGCGATCTTTTTTCGTTCTGAAAATTGCGATCTTTTTTCTTCTGAAAATTGGGATCTTTTTTTTGTCGGAAAATTGCGACCTTTTTTTGTCTGAAAATTGCAATCTTTTTTCGATCTGAAAATTGCGATCTTTTTTCTTCTGAAAATTGCGATTTTTTTTCGTTCTGAAAATTGCGACCTTTTTTGTCAGAAAATTGCGATCTTTTTTCTTCTGAAAATTGGGATCTTTTTTTTGTCGGAAAATTGCAATCTTTTTTTGTCTGAAAATTGCAATCTTTTTTCGATCTGAAAATTGCGATCTTTTTTCGATCTGAAAATTGCGATCTTTTTTTGTCAGAAAATTTCTCTTTTTTTGTTCTGAAAATTGCGATCTTTTTTGTTTGGAAAATTACGATCTTTTTTTTTCGGAAAATTGCGATCTTTTTTCTACTGAAAATTGCGATCTTTTTTTGTCAGAAAAATGCGATCTTTTTTCGTCTGAAAATTGCGATCTTTTTTGTTCGGAAAATTGCGATCTTTTTTGTTCGTAAAAAAATTGCGATTCTTTTTCGTTCTTTTTTTGTCTGAAAATTGCGATTTTTTTTACCAAAAAAAAGGAAAGACCGGAAAATTGCGATCTTTTTTGTTCGTAAAAAAATTGCGATCTTTTTTCGTTCTGAAAATTGCGATCTTTTTTTGTCTGAAAATTGCGATCTTTTTTTGTCAGACAATTGCGATCTTTTTTTGTCTGAAAATTGCGATCTTTTTTTGTCAGACAATTGCGATCTTTTTTGTTCGGAAAATTGCGATCTTTTTGTCAGAAAATTGCGATCTTTTTTGTCTGAAAATTGCGATCTTTTTTGTTCGTAAAATTATGATCTTTTTTTGTCTGAAAATTATAAATTTTTTACCAAAAAAAAGAAAAGATCGGAAAATTGCAATCTTTTTTGTTCGGAAAATTGCGATCTTTTTTGTTCGGAAAATTGCGATCTTTTTTGTTCGGAAAATTGCGATCTTTTTTGTTCGGAAAATTGCGATCTTTTTTTGTCTGAAAATTGCTATCTTTTTTCTACTGAAAATTGCGATCTTTTTCGTTCTTTTTTTTGTCTGAAAATTGCGATCTTTTTTCTTCTGAAAATTGGGATCTTTTTTTTGTCGGAAAATTGCAATCTTTTTTTGTCTGAAAATTGCAATCTTTTTTCGATCTGAAAATTGCGATCTTTTTTCGATCTGAAAATTGCGATCTTTTTTTGTCAGAAAATTTCTCTTTTTTTGTTCTGAAAATTGCGATCTTTTTTGTTTGGAAAATTACAATCTTTTTTTTTTGGAAAATTGCGATCTTTTTTCTACTGAAAATTGCGATCTTTTTTTGTCAGAAAAATGCGATCTTTTTTCGTCTGAAAATTGCGATCTTTTTTGTTCGGAAAATTGCGATCTTTTTTGTTCGTAAAAAAATTGCGATTCTTTTTCGTTCTTTTTTTGTCTGAAAATTGCGATTTTTTTTACCAAAAAAAAGGAAAGACCGGAAAATTGCGATCTTTTTTGTTCGTAAAAAAATTGCGATTCTTTTTCGTTCTTTTTTTGTCTGAAAATTGCAATTTTTTTTACCAAAAAAAGGAAAGACCGGAAAATTGCGATCTTTTTTGTTCGTAAAAAAATTGCGATCTTTTTTCGTTCTGAAAATTGCGATCTTTTTTTGTCTGAAAATTGCGATCTTTTTTTGTCAGACAATTGCGATCTTTTTTTTGTCAGAAAATTGCGATCTTTTTTTGTCTGAAAATTGCGATCTTTTTTTGTCAGACAATTGCGATCTTTTTTGTTCGTAAAAAAATTGCGATCTTTTTTGTTCGGAAAATTGCGATCTTTTTGTCAGAAAATTGCGATCTTTTTTGTCTGAAAATTGCGATCTTTTTTGTTCGCAAAATTATGATCTTTTTTCTTCTGAAAATTATACATTTTTTACCAAAAAAAAGAAAAGATCGGAAAATTGCAATCTTTTTTGTTCGGAAAATTGCGATCTTTTTTGTTCGGAAAATTGCGATCTTTTTTGTTCGGAAAATTGCGATCTTTTTTTGTCTGAAAATTGCTATCTTTTTTCTACTGAAAATTGCGATCTTTTTCGTTCTTTTTTTTGTCTGAAAATTGCGATCTTTTTTCTTCTGAAAATTGCGATCTTTTTTTTGTCGGAAAATTGCGATCTTTTTTTGTGAGAAAATTGCGATCTTTTTTCTACTGAAAATTGCGATCTTTTTTCGTTCAGAAAATTGCGATCTTTTTTCTTCTGAAAATTGTAATTTTTTTTTGTCGGAAAATTGCGATCTTTTTTCGATCTGAAAATTGTGATCTTTTTTTTGCCAGAAAAAGTTTGTACAAAAGTTCGTAAAAAACTTCGTACAAAAGTTCATAAAAAACTTCGTAAAAAAATTGCGATCTTTTTTCGTTCTGAAAATTGCGATCTTTTTTCTTCTGAAAATTGCGATTTTTTTTCGTTTGAAAAAATTGCAATCTTTTTTCGTTCTGAAAATTGCGATCTTTTTTCTTCTGAAAATTGGGATCTTTTTTTTGACGAAAAATTGCAATCTTTTTTTGTCTGAAAATTGCGATCTTTTTTTGTCTGAAAATTGCGATCTTTTTTGTCTGAAAATTGCAATCTTTTTTCGATCTGAAAATTGCAATCTTTTTTCGATCTGAAAATTGCGATCTTTTTTCTTCTGAAAATTGCGATCTTTTTTCTTCTGAAAATTGTGATCTTTTTTTTGCCAGAAAATTGCGATCTTTTTTTTGTCGGAAAATTGCGATCTTTTTTTGTGAGAAAATTGCGATCTTTTTTCTTCTGAAAATTGTAATTTTTTTTTGTCGGAAAATTGCGATCTTTTTTTGATCTGAAAATTGTGATCTTTTTTTTGCCAGAAAAAGTTCGTACAAAAGTTCGTAAAAAACTTCGTACAAAAGTTCATAAAAAACTTCGTAAAAAAATTGCGATCTTTTTTCGTTCTGAAAATTGCGATCTTTTTTGTTCGGAAAATTGAGATCTTTTTTTTGTCAGAAAATTTTGATCTTTTTCTGTCGGAAAACTGCGCTCTTTTTTGTCAGAAAAATGATTTTTTTTTTGTCGGAAAATTGCGATCTTTTTTCGTCTGAAAATTGCGATCTTTTTTGTTTGGAAAATTGCGATCTTTTTTGTCAGAAAATTGCGATCTTTTTTGTCAGAAAAATGCGATCTTTTTTGTCAGAAAAATGCGATCTTTTTTGTCTGAAAATTGCGATCTTTTTTGTTCGTAAAATTATGATCTTTTTTTGTCTGAAAATTACATTTTTTTACCAAAAAAAAGAAAAGATCGGAAAATTGCGATCTTTTTTTGTCTGAAAATTGCTATCTTTTTTCTACTGAAAATTGCGATCTTTTTAGTTCTTTTTTTGTCTGAAAATTGCGATTTTTTTTTACCAAAAAAAGGAAAGACCGGAAAATTGCGATCTTTTTTGTTCGTAAAAAAATTGCGATCTTTTTTCATTCTGAAAATTGCGATCTTTTTTTGTCTGAAAATTGCGATCTTTTTTGTTCGGAAAATTGCGATCTTTTTTTGTCAGACAATTGCGATCTTTTTTTTGTCAGAAAATTGCGATCTTTTTTGTTCGGAAAATTGAGATCTTTTTTTTGTCAGAAAATTTTGATCTTTTTCTGTCGGAAAATTGCGATCTTTTTTGTCAGAAAAATTATTTTTTTTGTCGGAAAATTGCGATCTTTTTTGTTCGGAAAATTGAGATTTTTTTGTCAGAAAATTGTGATCTTTTTTGTCTGAAAATTGCGATCTTTTTTGTTCGTAAAATTATGATTTTTTTTTGTCTGAAAATTACAATTTTTTTACCAAAAAAAAGAAAAGATCGTAAAAATTGCAATCTTTTTTGTTCGGAAAATTGCGATCTTTTTTGTTCAGAAAATTGCGATCTTTTTTGTTCGGAAAATTGCGATCTTTTTTTGTCTGAAAATTGCTATCTTTTTTCTACTGAAAATTGCGATCTTTTTCGTTCTTTTTTTGTCTGAAAATTGCGATTTTTTTTTACCAAAAAAAGGAAAGACCGGAAAATTGCGATCTTTTTTGTTCGTAAAAAAATTGCGATCTTTTTTCGTTCTGAAAATTGCGATCTTTTTTTGTCTGAAAATTAAGATCTTTTTTGTTCGGAAAATTGCGATCTTTTTTGTCAGAAAATTCCGATCTTTTTTCGTCTGAAAGTTGCGATCTTTTTTTTTGTCAGAAAATTTCAATCTTTTTTTGACGGAAAATTGCGATCTTTTTTCGCCTGAAAATTGCAATCTTTTTTGTTCGGAAAATTGCGATCTTTTTTGTCAGAAAATTGCGATCTTTTTTCGTCTGAAAGTTACGATCTTTTTTGGTTCTGAAAATTACGATCTTTTTTTTGCCGGAAAATTGCGATCTTTTTGGTTCGGAAAATTGAGATCTTTTTTTGTCAGAAAATTTTGATCTTTTTCTGTCGGAAAATTGCGATCTTTTTTTTGTCAGAAAATTGCGATCTTTTTTGTTTGGAAAATTGCGATCATTTTTCTGCATCTTTTGGGGAAAATTATGATTTTCCTTTAATAAACTGTGATTTTTTTGTGGAAAGTTGCGACATTTTCTTTTTGGGAAAAATTTAATTATTATTTAATTATTATTAAATTGCAATGTTTTTTGTTCAGGAAAATTATGATTAAAATTATGATTTTGCTCGAGCGCATTCTCCGCGCTCGACGACTTTGGGTCAAGCTTCGTGCTGGACTGGGAGCCCGAAGAAGAAGAAGAAGAAGAAGAAGAAGAAGAAGAAGAAGAAGAAGAAGAAAAGGGCAAAGCAGAAGAAGCAGAAAATTTTCATTTTCTTTTTTTTTAAAAGTCATAAAAATAGTAGTTTTCTTTTCTTTTTCTTCTCTCTCGCTGTTTCTAATGTTTTAATCATTAAAAAAAGAAAAACACACTAAAAGACTTTTTAAAACTGCATTTTTGGGGGAAAATTATGATTTTCCTTTATTAAATTGTGATTTTTTTTGTGGAAAGTTGCGACATTTTCTTTTTGGGAAAAATTTGATTTAGCAGAAAGCAGAAAACAGACGTGTTGGTTTAGCTCAGTTGGTAGAGCATCTACTCATCTGAGGTTCAGTCTTTGCCACAGCAGCCCAGGGTTCAAATCCCATCTGTGGTCCTTTGCTGCGTGTCATTCCCATCTCTCTCTCTGTTTCTAACATTTTAATCATTAAGAAAGGAAAAGCAATGAAAGACTTCTTTTTCGGAAAATTGCGATTTTTTTTGTTCGGAAAATTGCGATCTTTTTTTACATTTTAGATTTTATCAGAAAATTGCAATTTTATGGGAAAAAACAATTTCAGAAAAGCAGAGAGCAGAGGTGTCGGTTTAGCTCAGTTGGTAGAGCATCTGCCTCATCTGAGGCTCAGTCCTTGCCACAGCAGCCCAGGGTTCAAATCCCACCTGTGGCCCTTTGCTGCATGTCATTCTGGAAAATTGCGTTTTTTTTTTGGTCAGAGAATTGTGACCTTTTTTTGTCGAAAAATTTCGATCTTTTTTCGTTTGGAAAATTGCGATCATTTTGACAGAAAATTATGATTTTACCAAAAAACTTGTAAAAAAAACTTCGTACAAAACTTCGTACAAAAGTTCATAAAAAACTTCGTACAAAAGTTCTTACAAAACTTCGTACAAAAGTTCTTACAAAACTTCATAAAAAAGTTTGTAAAAAAGTTCGTAAAAAACTTCGTTAAAAAGTTCGTAAAAAAAAAATCGTTAAAAACTTCGTACAAAAGTTCGTAAAAAACTTCGTACAAAAGTTCGTAAAAAACTTCGTACAAAAGTTCGTAAAAAACTTCGTAAAAAACTTCGTAAAAAACTTCGTACAAAAGTTCGTAAAAAACTTCGTACAAAAGTTCGTAAAAAACTTCGTACAAAAGTTCGTAAAAAACTTCGTAAAAAAAATCGTACAAAAGTTCGTAAAAAAATCGTAAAAAACTTCGTACAAAAGTTCGTAAAAAAGTTCGTACAAAAGTTCGTAAAAAACTTCGTAAAAAACTTCGTAAAAAAATTGCGATCTTTTTTTACCAAAAAAAAGAAAAGATCGGAAAATTGAGATCTTTTTTGTTCGTAAAAAAATTGCGATCTTTTTTCATTCTGAAAATTGCGACCTTTTTTGTCTGAAAATTGCGATCTTTTTTTGTCAAAAAATTTCGATTTTTTTTGTCAGAAAATTCCAATCTTTTCTCGTTCGGAAAATTTTGAATTTTTTGTTCGGAAAATTGCGATCTTTTTTGTTGGAAAATTGCGATGTTTTTTTTCCCGGAAAATTCCAATCTTTTTTCGTTCGGAAAATTTAGATTTTTTTTTTATTAGGAAAATTACTATCTTTTTTGTTCGGAAAATTGCGATCTTTTTTTGACAGAAAATTATGAGTAAAATTATGATTTTACAAAAAAACTAAAAAAAAAAAAAAAAAAAAAAAAATCGGACAAAAGTTCGTAAAAAACTTTGTACAAAAGTTTGTAAAAAGTTCGTACAAAAGTTCGTAAAAACTTCGTACAAAAGTTCATTAAAAACTTTGTACAAAAGTTTGTAAAAACATCGTACAAAAGTTCGTAAAAAACTTCGTACAAAAGTTCGTAAAAAACTAAAAAAGCAGTAAAATACCTCTTTTTCAGAATATTAAGATCTTTTTTGTTGGAAAATTGTGATGTTTTTTTGGTCGGAAAATTACGATCTTTTTGTCTGAAAATTGCAACGTTTTTTGTTCAGAAAACTATTATTAAAATTATGATTTTGCTCGAGCGCATTCTCCGCACTCAACAACTTTGGGCCGAGCTTCGTGGTGGACTGGGAGCCCGAAGAAGAAGAAGAAGAAGAAGAAGAAAAGAACCAAGCAGAAGAAGCAGAAAATTTTCACTTTATTAAGTCACAAAAATAGTTTTCTTTTCTTTTTCATCTCTCTCTGTTTCTAACATTTTAATCATAAAAAAAAGAAAAGAAATAAAAAGTAATTCTTTAAAGAAAGCCATAATTCTGAGTTTAAATGTCAGAATTAACATAAATTATCATTAGTTTCAAGAAATATTAAAATTATATATTTTTTGGAAATAAAACAATTTCTTCTTTTTTTTGTAGAATTCCGAATTTTAAACTCTGAAGTCAGAATTCTAACAAAAATAATTATATATTTTCTTAGAAAAAAGTCAGAATTCTAAAAAAAAAAAATAAAAAAAATTAGAAATGTGCCTGTAAGTGTTATTGTTTATTATAAGAGACATTATGGAAATGATCTTAATCAGAAATATGTGAGTATTTAGACAATAACAATCTTTTACTTTGTAGATCTTTGTAACTTTATTTAAACTGGACAAACTGACCAAAATGTTTTTTTGTTCGGCTCTTGCCTCAATCACAGCAGCTCAGAGACGCTGTGATTTCTCTTTAGACTCGCTGACTAAAGCCAGAACTCCAGTTCAAATGCGTCTGAAATTTTCACCTTAAGAAATTGAAGAAATTATTTCAAGTGACGATCAAAAGTCAGATTGTATTTAGCATTTACAAAGACCTTTTGTTGATGAAGGTTTGTGTCCGTCCTTATTAAACGATAATGTTTTATTAACTCAGCTGTGTGTTTCACGTTGTTTGAGCGTTACTGTAAACAAACTGACACACTCGTGTTCAGTGTTGTGGGTTAGAGTACTCTAATTACTTTTTTCGTGTAACGCTGTCGACCGCAAGAAAATCCACAAAAAACATCTTGTGTCCGAGCTGACGGTCTGTCCTGTCTGTCAGCTGGTTGGATGTCTGACGTCTGACACTGACGACTGATTTATGAAATAAAAGCAGAGAGCAGGTGTTGGTTTAGCTCAGTTGGTAGAGCATCTGCCTCATCTGAGGCTCAGTCCTTGCCACAGCAGCCCAGGGTTCAAATCCCACCTGTGGCCCTTTGCTGCATGTCATTCTGGAAAATTGCGATTTTTTTTTGGTCAGAGAATTGACCTTTTTTTGTCGAAAAATTTCGATCTTTTTTCGTTCGGAAAATTGCGATCATTTTTGACAGAAAATTATGATTTTACCAAAAAACTTGTAAAAAAGTTTGTAAAAAAGTTTGTAAAAAACTTCGTACAAAACTTCGTAAAAAAGTTTGTACAAAAGTTCGTAACAAAAAAAGTTCGTAAAAAACTTTGTACAAAAGTTCGTAAAAAAAATTGCGATCTTTTTTCGTTCTGAAAATTGCGACCTTTTTTTGTCTGAAAATTGCGATCTTTTTTCTTCTGAAAATTGCGATCTTTTTTGTTCGGAAAATTGCGATCTTTTTTTACATTTTAGATTTTATCAGAAATGCAATTTTATGGGAAAAAACAATTTCAGAAAATGTGGAAAATTTTCACTTCATTTTTTTTACAAAGTGACAAAAATAGTAGTTTTCTTTTCTTTTTAAGATCGCAGTTTTTAGAAATATTCAAAATGTAAAAAATATATAAAAATATGTTCCAAATGTTTAAAGGTGTTCAAAGTGTAATTTAATACAACACTGATGACTGCTTTATGAAATAAAAGCAGAGAGCAGAGGTGTCGGTTTAGCTCAGTTGGTAGAGCATCTGCCTCATCTGAGGCTCAGTCCTTGCCACAGCAGCCCAGGGTTCAAATCCCACCTGTGGCCCTTTGCTGCATGTCATTCTGGAAAATTGCGATTTTTTTTGGTCAGAGAATTGTGACCTTTTTTTGTCGAAAAATTTCGATCTTTTTTCGTTTGGAAAATTGCGATCATTTTGACAGAAAATTATGATTTTACCAAAAAACTTGTAAAAAAACTTCGTACAAAACTTCGTACAAAATTTCATAAAAAACTTCGTACAAAAGTTCGTAAAAAACTTCGTACAAAAGTTCGTAAAAAACTTCGTACAAAAGTTCGTAAAAAAAACTTCGTAAAAAACTTCGTAAAAAACTTCGTAAAAAACTTCGTACAAAAGTTCGTAAAAAACTTCGTACAAAAGTTCGTAAAAAACTTCGTACAAAAGTTCGTAAAAAACTTCGTACAAAAGTTCGTAAAAAACTTCGTAAAAAACTTCGTACAAAAGTTCGTAAAAAACTTCGTACAAAAGTTCGTAAAAAACTTCATAAAAAACTTCGTACAAAAGTTCGTAAAAAACTTCGTACAAAAGTTCGTAAAAAACTTCGTACAAAAGTTCGTAAAAAACTTCGTAAAAAAATTCGTACAAAAGTTCGTAAAAAAATTCGTAAAAAACTTCGTACAAAAGTTCGTAAAAAACTTCGTACAAAAGTTCGTAAAAAAGTTCGTAAAAAAATTGCGATCTTTTTTTACCAAAAAAAAGAAAAGATCGGAAAATTGAGATCTTTTTTGTTCGTAAAAAAATTGCGATCTTTTTTCACTCTGAAAATTGCGACCTTTTTTTGTCTGAAAATTGCGATCTTTTTTCTTCTGAAAATTGCGATCTTTTTTTTGTCAGAAAATTGCGATCTTTTTTTGTCAGAAAATTTCGATTTTTTTTGTCTGAAAATTGCAATCTTTTCTCGTTCGGAAAATTTTGAATTTTTTGTTCGGAAAATTGCGATCTTTTTTGTTGGAAAATTGCGATGTTTTTTTTTTCCGGAAAATTGCAATCTTTTTTCTTCGGAAAATTGCGATCTTTTTTTGTCGGAAAATTGCGATGTTTTTTGTTCGGAAAATTGCAATCTTTTTTCGGTCGGAAAATTTCAATTTTTTTTTTTGACGGAAAATTCTAATCTTTTTTCGTTCGGAAAATTTCGATTTTTTTCTTCGGAAAATTGCGATTTTTTTTTGTCAGAAAATTCCAATCTTTTTTCGTTCGGAAAATTTTGAATTTTTTGTTCGGAAAATTGCAATCTTTTTTCTTCGGAAAATTGCGATCTTTTTTTGTCGGAAAATTGCGATGTTTTTTGTTCGGAAAATTGCAATCTTTTTTCAGTCGGAAAATTTCAATTTTTTTGTTCGGAAAATTGCGATCTTTTTTTGTCTGAAAATTGCAATCTTTTTTCCTTCGGAAAATTGCGATCTTTTTTTGTCGGAAAATTCCAATCTTTTTTCGTTCGGAAAATTTAGATTTTTTTTTATTAGGAAAATTACTATCTTTTTTGTTCGGAAAATTGCGATCTTTTTTTGACAGAAAATTATGAGTAAAATTATGATTTTACAAAAAAACTAAAAAAAAAAAAAATCGGACAAAAGTTCGTAAAAAACTTTGTACAAAAGTTTGTAAAAAGTTCGTAAAAACTTCGTACAAAAGTTCATAAAAAACTTCGTACAAAAGTTCGTAAAAAACTAAAAAAGCAGTAAAATACCTCTTTTTCAGAATATTAAGATCTTTTTTGTTGGAAAATTGTGATGTTTTTTTGTTCGGAAAATTGCGATCTTTTTGTCTGAAAATTGCAACGTTTTTTGTTCAGAAAACTATTATTAAAATTATGATTTTGCTCGAGCGCATTCTCCGCACTCAACAATTTTGGGCCGAGCTTCGTGGTGGACTGGGAGCCTGAAGAAGAAGAAGAAGAAGAAAAGAACCAAGCAGAAGAAGCAGAAAATTTTCACTTTATTAAGTCACAAAAATAGTTTTCTTTTCTTTTTCATCTCTCTCTGTTTCTAACATTTTAATCATAAAAAAAAGAAAAGAAATAAAAAGTAATTCTTTAAAGAAAGCCATAATTCTGAGTTTAAATGTCAGAATGAACATAAATTATCATTAGTTTCAAGAAATATTAAAATTATATATTTTTTGGAAATAAAACAATTTCTTCTTTTTTTTGTAGAATTCCGAATTTTAAACTCTGAAGTCAGAATTCTAACAAAAATAATAATTATATATTTTCTTAGAAAAAAGTCAGAATTCTAAAAAAAAAAAAAAAAAAAATTAGAAATGCGCCTGTAAGTGTTATTGTTTATTATAAGAGACATTATGGAAATGATCTTAATCAGAAATATGTGAGTATTTAGACAATAACAATCTTTTACTTTGTAGATCTTTGTAACTTTATTCAAACTGACCAAAATGTTTTTTTGTTCGGCTCTTGCCTCAATCACAGCAGCTCAGAGACGCTGTGATTTCTCTTTAGACTCGCTGACTAAAGCCAGAACTCCAGTTCAAATGCGTCTGAAATTTTCACCTTAAAAAATTGAAGAAATTATTTCAAGTGACGATCAAAAGTCAGATTGTATTCAGCATTTACAAAGACCTTTTGTTGATGAAGGTTTGTGTCCGTCCTTATTAAACGATAATGTTTTATTAACTCAGCTGTGTGTTTCACGTTGTTTGAGCGTTACTGTAAACAAACTGACACACTCGTGTTCAGTGTTGTGGGTTAGAGTACTCTAATTACTTTTTTCGTGTAACGCTGTCGACCGCAAGAAAATCCACAAAAAACATCTTGTGTCCGAGCTGACGGTCTGTCCTGTCTGTCAGCTGGTTGGATGTCTGACGTCATTCATTGTCAGGACGTCTCGGTGCGTTTAAAGGAGGCTGTGTGTGTGTGTGTGTGTGTGTGTGTGTGTCAGTTCAGTTGCAGCATGTGCAAACGGCTTTTCATTTTTGGTAACGCATGCGTACTCTAACGCGTTACTTTTATTCCGTTTAATTGATGGTAACCAGTAACGTGCAGTGAAGTCCATGGCTGGGTAGGCAGGATCAGTCAGAGCTTAAATCGCATACAAAAATATAAATGATGTAGAACTCAGTAAGCAGGCTACATTTTTGACAGCAGCATTTTGACGTGGCAGTGGTTTTAATACTGACATCAGCACATATACAGTTACTGCCAATTCATTTTCAGAGACACATTCACCTGCATTTCTGCAGAGGAGCACAACAAGAAACCACCTGCATCTCCACAGCACAGGACTTACAGCATCTATGAGACCAACATTGTAAACACAGAGCATTAAACCTCTGAGCGAAAAGAAGTCGGAAAAACCTAAAATAGCTCCTATCGCTCACATAAGAGCACAGCACAGGAAGACATTATAACCAGAGAGAGCTGCTGTCTGAAAACGAGGAGAGAGGAAACCAAAGTTTTGGTGTCGGCGCACCACTGGCAAACAGGTGAGGGACACTTACTTTATGTGGAGATGAAATCCACGCGTGTCCTCCTGCACGAACTCATGCCCGGGAAGCAGAGCAGCTAAACTGGCTACATCCACCTTCTGTTTTTATTCCAGGCTGTTTGAAAGTCCTCGCAGTTTGTGTCCCTTCCTTTGGATTAAATCTTTTGATTCAGGGGTTGGTCTTCCAGTTAAAATTATATTTTTTTTCTCCTCAAAAGTCAAGATTGAAAATCTTAGATACGAAATATCCATCTTCACTAGCCGAAGTCACTGCACAGGTGACAACAGCATCGCGAGACCTTGGGGTGGGGTTCGGGACATGTCGGGAATTTCGGCGGGATTTCCCGAACCCCCGGACCTGGACTGTGGAGGCAGAGAAGCGTCGTGCATGCGCGAGCCTTCTAAACTAAGCTTTGAAAACAAGCACAACACATTTCACGTTTTTATTTTTTATTTTTACAACAATAAATAAACAATCAAAACTAAATTATATATATATATATATATATATATATATATATATATATATATATAAATTCTTTTTTAGCCTAGGTGAGGCACTGCCTACCCTGCCTCACCTGACTGCACACCACTGATGGTAACGTTGTAACCTAATAAACTACTTTCCACAGTAACTGTCCCTGCACTGCTCGTGTTAGCAGTGTTTTAAATCTGGTCGAGCGGATTCTGAACATCAGAATGGTTGGTTTCATTAATATTACTGAAGTCAAACATGTCACATGAGACTGAACTTCAGTGACTTAATAAAACAGGCCGTTATCTTCATATGATAGAATGTTGAAAATATTTGAAGCTCGGTCGTTCTCTGCTGACTTTTCTAGTTTTATAGAGTTTCTGTCTATTTTAGTCTTTGCCTTTTGTAGTGGGTGTACCTTTAATCCCTTCATTAAGGTTTAAGGATTTCCTTTAGTAATGTGGAACTCTCCTTCAGACATAGACGTGCCCCTCATCCGAAAGAAACATCAGATCAAATTCACTTACACACTCGTCAACAGTCCAAAGAGCGTCATCTACAGCCGATACAAAAGCACAGAAGGCATTCTCAAAGTTCTTTAAAGACACATTTTAAAAGCTTTATTGCATAGAGGCAGCTGAATGACAGGGAACTGTGGAAAGAGACAAGGAATCACACACAGACCCTTAGGTCCCAACAGGAGCCTCTTCCCAATGAGCTAACCTGTCTCAGCAGTGAAATACAGCAGAGTCTCTTTAATACAGTAGTTCACATTATAAAAAACAAACAGCAGCCTGTAACACACAGTATATGATAGTACATGATATTTAAAACCCTGCAAAGACATTTTTTTCTTTCAATTATTCACTTTTGGCAAAAAAAGATAAGATAAGATAAAAAACATCTGGAAGAGCTCAGTGGTTTGTCACATATTCTGATTGTTAATGCCCGTCCCTTCATAAAGGCGCTGTCCTAAAACTGTACTGACCGCTCTACAGAGGACGGTTAGAGAACACTATCCTATGATCTGGAGGTCTTATCCTCCTGTCGAGCCCTCAGTCTCTGCAGTGGTCCTCTAATGCCGCTCAGCTGAACCTTCAAAAACTGAACTCCCAGACAAACACAGACACACCACGACATCAACATTATGTGTCAACCTGTACCTTGATTGTTCCCTTCTCTGACTCGCTTTGGATAAAAGCTAAATGACTGGACGTAATAAATACAAATGAAATATATACAAATACTCAATATATAAATAAAAATTTCCTTTTTTACAAGTAGTAATCTGGAGTGTTTAAGTTTTTGCACTGGATTTAAGGCTGGTTCAGACCTTCCTGTACAGTGAAGCTGTAATGTGCTGGTGTTGTCACTGATGCTGCTTTTCAGGAAACTGATCACAACAGATGAGACAGAAGAGTCAATGTGTGCGAGCAAATCAGCCGGTCACTAAATGTTGCTGGAGCGTGTGATGCTTTTAGGCACCTTCCATGTTGTAAGCTTTCTGTTGGCTCATTATTGATCACACGGTTTACTTGTTTGAGTTGTGTACGCATCTTTGTCTTCATTTAAGTGTCCTTAACAACAGCTGATAGCTAAATGAGATGATTGTGTTAAGACGAAGCTAAAGCAAAGAAAAACATTCAAAGTAACACACAGAGTTCATCCATACAAAAGCCCTGAGGACTGTGAAGCCTGTTGAATCTTTGAGCCTGTGTCAGACGTTCATTCAGCAGGTAGATTGTAACGTTGATGATGAAGCTGCAGCATCAAGCAGGTGATTTAAGTGGTTCATCACTTCCAGAAGGATCTCTCTCTGTCTGCTGACAAGGACCTGCAGAAACAAAAGAGAAGTTTAGGTTAGATAAAGTCACTTTTCTATGACAGAAATGATGTGGTCTGCTGGCTCAGACAAAAACAAATCATGTTCTGCTGTTTGCGTCAATGATAAACTGATTTGGTTTTGTAATCATTAGCTCTTATTATTTATTTATTCATTTAAGATTCTGGGGCTTTTCAGGCTTTATTTAACAGCTGAGTGATATGAAAGTGGCCAATGAGAGAGGAATGACATGCAGCAAACGGACCGCTGGTCAGATTCGAACACTGGGTCGCCGCGCCAAGGACTGAGGCTTTGTACATGGGGCGGATACTCTAACAGCTGAGCTAACCGACACACAAGAGGAATGAAATGATCTGTTGATGTCTGCATATTATGCTGATGTTAAGACATGAACTTACCTTTAATACGGCGTCTTCTGATGTGTTTTGTATCTACAATCAAAGCTAGAACTGCAATGACAGAGAAAACTCCCAAGAAGTATCCACCGAACCATCCTGTGACGTCCACAAACTGTTTCTCTGAAACACAAAACAAAACCTGAGTGTGAAACTCTGAATGTAAATATAAGCTTCTGTTTAAAGTGATGATGTTTCACAAATGAAGTGCTGTCAGTGTTCAGTTACCCGTTTTTATTATATGTGACTGCCCAACTCAAGAAAAATAAAGTTTAAACCTGGTTTAAAGTTTCTTGTTAAAGTCCATGTAAAGGTAATTCAGAGATTTCTTTCCAAACACATTAAACATGTTGGACAACAGCTGCTGAAAACACGTGAAAAGACTTTGAACGACAAATCACTGAAATGTGGAGTCAGAGGTTCAGACAGTTTTTCACCAGTTGTCAGGATTTTGTGGGCGGTCCTTAAAGGGTGGCTCGATGACACGCTGAGGCCGCCCTCAGTTATTTTAGTCCTGGAGCTGAGAATTATTTCTCACCTGACTTGACACCTAATTTCTTAAACTTGTCGTTATTTTTAATCATTCACATTTGGCTGGATGGTTAATAACTCTTATTATTATTATTATTATTATTAAGTTTTGTAAAATTGTTTTTTTTTATATATAATATGTGAAATGAACTAAACTATGATTCTGACTACAGCACACTGACCACAGACAGTAAACAAGTAAAAGTGTCTGATAAAGAAGAAGTCTCACCACAGACAGACACGTAGGTCTCAGCAGAAATCTCATGGTGGATTTCCTTCTGCTTAGCAACACAGCGGAAGTGGTCGCTCTTGGTCACGGTGGTGACGAGGATCACGGCGTAACGACGTTCTCTTAGAGAGACCTGAGGCTGCTCAGCAGGGAGGACGTTTCCAGCACTGTCCTGGAACTCTACTTCAGGTTTTGAAGAAGCACTTTCGACCTCACACTGCAGCAGGGCCCCGTCCTCTGTGACATTGAGTATCGTGATGTACGGCTTTAGAGAAGCTCCTGTTAACATAACATGTACATATATTATGTATTATATATATTTATATAACCTGTTCCTAAAGAAAGACTGACATGGTGTATATGTATATACACACCTTGGAACTGTTCATGTCGTCTGTCTTTGGGAAAAGGTTCTAAAAAAAGACAAAAGAAAGAAAGAAACATCTCAACATTGAAATATTTCTTTATCAAAGAAATGAATTTTCTTGACACAAATTAAGTTCACCTGTAAAGGTTAGAGTGTAATTTCACCTGAAAGGTGAATATCCTGAATATTTTGTGAGCAGTGTATTTAAAGAGTTAGATGCATGATTACACAATAATCTAGTGACAAACGAATGAAAAGAAGTGTCAGAATCTGTAAGCTCAGCAGGTGAAACAGGTGAAAGACACATTCACTTCACTTACCCAGGTTGTCGCTTTGTTGCAAAGAGTGAGACAAATAAGAAAGAAGAAGAAAGTCAGCAAACATTTATTTGTTGGAGCGTGCAGGAGCAGCAGCAGCTTCAGTCACCTCAGTTATTTAGATTAGAGGTTGATCAGTGAGCAGAAGCTCAGAGCTCACATGATGCAGAGACACTGAAGATCATACAACAGAGCAGACAGAAGAACATGTCCGTCGACTAAAGCTGGTTATGTGAAGAGAAAAGACAGAGAGAGGTAAAGAAGGCAGAGCACTCACCAACAACAAGCTCAACGTTGAATCTTTCAGCTGGTTCAAGATGTGGAAAAACACAGGTGTAGTTCCCGCTGTCCCCTATCTTTGCATTTCTGATGAGGATGGAGGCGTTGCCGTTCTTCAGCTCATCTGCAAAATGTGAGACTCGACCTTTGAACTTCTCGGCTCCGATGCGAATAATTCCTGACTGATACAGGAACACGTCCCTCTGACCGTTGTGCGTTATCCAGTCGAACACTTTTCCTTCGAGGTTCTCCTTGGTGCTGGGGGAACAGGGCAAGATGGCATCTCTGTCTTCTTGCACGAACACTTTGACGACACCTGACCCAGAGAGACAAAATATATTTTAATCATCAGTAAGTTTAACACATAACTGTGACTGCTGAGCAGCGTCAGATCACGTGAGCTGTACGGGCAATTCATAAACAGACGTGTCCATCATGAAAACATCAGCTGCAGGTTTTCAGTGCGTTTGCCCTCCTCACCACACGAGGATCCACCTTCACATGAGCGCAGTTTCAAACATCCCACAGTATAAACACAGGGCTGGATTCAACTTCCTCCTCTTCTGTCTCCAAACATTTCCATCCATGTTAGTAAGAATCACTTTCTCTGAGCACACATACCCACGAAGCAGCATCACCATCTCAGAGGTATTCATTACAGTATACGGACCATGCACGGCATCATGCAGATTAGGATGAGCTGTCCAAGGGCCACTCAGTATAATCCAAACCAACACACACTGCTTCAGCCTTACCTGCTTAGAAATGTAGAGCGACTGTGGCAGGTTGACACTTTACCCTATGTAAGTGAAAAGACAACCTCAAGGTCTAAACAAGACAAATGAGCTCTCGATGTACTCCGTTCTAAGACCACTAGAGAAAAGACAGAGATGTGTAACGTCACTCCGCTGCTAAGAGCTCCCAACAGTCCTGCTCTTCAGGCTCCAGGCTGTCCTGCCCCGTCTCTGTGCTACAGAAAGACGTTTGTCCAAAGACCCCAAACTATCTGATAAATACTAAGATGAACTGAAAAAGCCTGACGTCAGACAATAGACTAGTAATGATCCAGCTGTGATGGACCATCTCACATCAGAAGCAAAGTCCAAAATTAATGAATTGTGGTTCTCAGAAAACGGAGACCCCAAAGAGCTGACGCAGGAACTGCTCCACAGACATGCTAGGTTACGAGAACAGATCCATCATATCCCATGTGTGGAGTTCGCCCACATTTGTTGTGATTTTATAGCGACCTCTCGTGGTTTGGGTGGATGCATTTACCTGCCTGACTTTCTTTTGTATGGTGAAGCTGAGCTGGTGGGTTAAGATACATGTAAGTGATTACAACTTGTTGAATACCTTAGATATGTCATGTATGTGCATTATACAGTGGATAAAAAATGTCTGTGTCATTAATACTGTGATTCTGTGTCGTTTCGGTTGATTACCTGGCGAACGGCATGGTTACTATTCAAGTGCTAATTAGCAGAGTTATTACATTAATGTAGCTAGTTTAATAAAACCGTACATACCATCAGCCTCCTATGAGGAATATACAGAGTTACAATCCTCCAGGTTATCTCTCACAAACGAGGTGCTTGTTGGGAGCAGAATAACAGATTCAGACTCTGACTGACAGAAAGTGTTGGAGATATGTTGGCTCAAAGAATAATCCACCTGATGACATGACAAGAGGCAAAACCGTCCTAGAGCTTTCTCAGCAGCACAGGTGGAGTCAAGGCCCTCCAGAACACCAACTGTGGGCCAGTCAATCCATGTGCACCAGCTGAATCAGAGCCTGTTCAGGAACCTGAGGAAAACCAATCCTCTGTGGCTCAGTGATTTCAGATAACAAAACTTCCCAATCTGAATAAGGACAGCAGCTGAGAGCAGCAGAGGCTCTTGACCATGACAATGTCCATCCAATAATAACGTACATATAATAAAGTACACAAGTACACTTCTGAGACTTCTTCCACAGGCCCGGTTGAACTCAAACCCACTTGGATCCGTCTCCTCTGACCTTACAGACACAAACCTGTTGCTGAGATCAGATGATGATGCTTCCCAGGTGTTTTACTTGACGTACTTGTAACTGACACCGTGACTGATACATGTTACAATTATGTTGGACAGTTATTGGACATGTAATATGACATTTTAATCTGCACGTTAGACACCGCCACTGTTCAGTATCGCAGAGGAGAAGATGATGAAGGTCCTTACCGTTTGTATCTCCATGTACTGTTTGAGGCCGCAGACAGAGGAACAGCAGCAGAGCTCTTAGCATCATGGCCAAGCTAAGCTAAGCTAACACCGAGAAGATAAACTCCGTTGAAGTTCGTCAGCTGAGATATTTGAAGTTAAATGTCCGAATAAACTGACAGTGAACGCGTGTACAAGGCAATAAATGAGAAAGTACTCAGTCTTTAACGCAACAACAGAGCCAAACAGCTAACAGCACAGGAAGTAGAGTTACGTCACTTGGGAGCGCGCGCGTCCATTGGTTAGCGCGCAGGGAGCGTCTGCAAATTTCAGCTCCCAGAGAGACCGCAAACAAAAAGCAATAACTCCGCTGTTATAATGTATTATGACTCCAAAATCACTGCACACACCAACAGTCTCCTCGTGGTCATAATACAACAGTTGTTTTGTATAAATATGGTGATTTTTTATTGCAAATATTAATCAGTAATATTGAAACGTCTCTTCTCGTCTCTCTGAGCTCTTCAGCTGCAGTTCATGTTCATGTTCATCTTCAGCTGTGAAAGCAGCCAGGTGCATAAACACACTAACAGTTGTTTTTATTTCTGTTTTTGAGTACAGCAAAGGCAGCAGGCCATGTTTGTAAACACGCTCCTCTTCAAAGACACATGAAACACATTCCTGCCCTTTGATCACACCTGAAATGATCAGGTTCACACACACCTTCCATCACAGCTGCAGATGAACACGCAGCTGAAGAGCTCAGACGGAGAAAGCTCCGGAGGGAAGAGGAAGAGAAATGAAGAGACGTGTCAGTCAAACAGAAGTTTTAGAAATGGTCATGCAGCCGTTATCTGCTAGCGACTCATCTGAAGAACACACAAGCTTGGGGTCACCAGAGTCCTCCACTTCTGTTGGTGCCTCTGACCCTTCATAAGAAAGTGGAGAGGACACTGAGGAGCCGTCCATCCTGACACTGAGTGGACAGCAAAGAATGGACTAGTCTGGTCTCCATCGCATGCTGAGACGTTGCCCTACATACAGGTACCCACTGGCATGATTGTTGCATTTTTGTTCTGTTTCATATTTTAAGTTCTGTTGTTTTCAACACACACTCACACACACATTTTCTACGTGGACACTTTTGTCCTGAAGGATGTTGAAAGGGATTTTATTGAAGGATGGCACAAGAGTTAAAGAGGTTGGATATTCCTAAGTTTTAGAACTAGCTGAGAGCCTTAACTATAATTATTATTGTTCTACAGTTCTAAATTTTTATTTCTAATGACTGATTTGCTTGTTGCTTTTTTGATCTTTGATTTAACTTTATTCTCTGAAATGAATCTGAATTATCTTTCTGTTTCCGTTAAATTAAATACATTGTTTCCTGCTACATCCAATTGCCTGTCTCTGGTGTCATGTTTTTTGGTTTGTTCCTGTTTTTCAGTCTGTGTGGTCTAAAACAACTGTTGTAGTATGACCACGAGGAGACTGTTGGTGTGTGCAGTGATTTTGGAGTCATAATACATTATAACAGCGGAGTTATTGATTTTTGTTTGCAGCTGAAATTTGCTGGCTGCTCGTAGACATTAATGTTACACGTCCAGCTCAGAGGACGGCTTGTTCTTTTACACAACGGGTTTTTGGTCCTTGTAGCTTGTAGTATGTGCTGTTACGATGTGAAAGAGGCGTCCTTTGTGTTTGAACAACGTGTCGTCTCTTATTTATTGATCCCGGAAGTCCGAATCTGTGAATAATCTTTCCAACTTTACCGCTCCACGCCTCCTAACCTGCAGAGCCCTGAACGCATCACCGTCCTCTCCATCACATTCCACCTCTTCCACTTTACTTTGTGTTTTATGTAAATGTCTTCCATTTGTCGGATTCTCTGTGTTGCTGCCAGGTTGTTTATTTCCCTCCAGACTTTCAATATTTTTCTATATTTGCCTCATTTTTCATCTTTTAACTCGTATTTATTTTATATTTCATGTATACTGCTGTTTGCAGCAGGGATGTGAGGGAAACGTTATTTCAGTTCTCTGTATGTCCTGTTCATATGACAGTAATGTTGACTTGACTGGAGACAGAGGGAGAATTCTTTTCTTTGCACTTCACTTTCTCACATGACATGTTGTCTGTGTCGTCATACCTGAACATGCAGATGAATTTAAATTCAGAAAAAACACAAACCACATCCAAAATACACTGACTCATCTTTATTGCATGATATATACAGACTGAGACATCACTGTGCATAGTGCAGAGAGCTTAACACGAAACAAGTGCACACCCATTAACAGTGCAAAGAGTCATTATATATTATATGAAAATGCAAAACAATTTCTTCTTGTGTGAATAAAAACAGGAGGAAACATAAAAGGAAACGACGTTTACTATGTACAAATATACAAGAACCAAGTTGCATCTTCAGCGATGTAAAAAGAACCAGCATAAGTAAGATTTAAAGTTCTGTCTTGATTGTTATTCAATGATAAATACAAAGGAAGTTTTTCAAAAATAATGAATAAAATTAAAATTTAAATTTCATTAAAAAGATCTGAAGTCAAAAAAAAATTAAATGCAGTACAATACTGTCAGCAGAGTGCAAACTTTTTTTTGAGTTTTTGAGAATCACAGCTACATGGGGGGCACGTCAAGGGACACAGGCCTAGTTTGAGGTGGATATACAAGGCAGAAGAGTCGTCATAGAGCACATAGAGACCAACAGCCATTCACACTCACATTCACACCTTCAGGCTACTTAAAGTATTTAGAGTAATTAGAGTAGTAAAGTATTAAGTATTAATAGTATTAAGTATTGTTATATTTAAAGTTATCTAGAGTATTTTAAGGCTGGCCCAGACTTTAATGTGCAGTAAAGCTGAAAATGTTTTAACCTTTACTCTTCATTGCTGCATTTCAGGTGACCAATCACAGCAGGTGAGACAGAAGAGTCACCCCGAAATCCCACCAGGCACGTCTCTGTCACTCAACAAACAGTGACTGTTTACAAATGTACAAATATACAAGGCAATGTTGAATATTGCTGGCAGTATCTCATTAATCTAGCCTATCCCAGCTGACTTTAGCAGAGAACACACTCGACATCCATAGAGACAAACAACCATTCACACTCACATTCACACCTTCGGGCTACTTAAAGTATTTAGAGTAATTAGAGTAGTAAAGTATTAAGTGCACGTCTTTGGAATCTGGGGAAGCTGGACTCAGACATGGGGAGAACATGCAAACTCTACAGAAAGGCTCAGCAGAGGACACCAGGAAACTTACTGCTGTGAGGCAACAGAGCTAATCACTGCACCACCGTGCTGCCCTCCTTAAAGAACGAGTCAACACGGTGAAAGACTGAAAGACAGAAACAAACATTCAAAGTAACAGTTCATCCATACAAAAGCCCTGATGTTTGTGAAGCCTGTTGAATCTTTGTTGAGCCTGTGTCAGACGTTCATTCAGCAGGCTGCAGATTGTAACGTTGATGATGAAGCTGCAGCATCAAGCAGGTAATGTGAGTGCTGTGTGACTTTCAGGAGGATCTGTCAGATGATTGTTTTTAGAACTCTTTGTGTGCTGACAAGGACCTGCAGAAACAAAAGAGAAGTTTAGGTTAGATAAAGTCACTTTTCTATGACAGAAATGATTCTGGTGGCTCAGACAAAAACATTTTTTTTTTTATCATCTTTCAAAAGTCTGTTTACAAAGTGAAGATGAACTGAAAAGTTGGTCTGAATGGTTTCAGTCTGACTGTAGGAGCATGCCTGTCACCAGTGTGTGTGTCTGTGTGTGTCACTCGGGCATAGTGATAGTAATTCAAATCACCTTCACCTGTTTGTAGTTTTAGTTTTTTAGAGAGGGAGTTATTTTCTGTTGGTCGCAATCTTTGCCACAACATCTACAGAGCATCATGGGAGTCAACTCCCACATGTGTTTATGGATTAAACAATCAAAATCAACTACAGATGTTTTGTCTGGACGTGTCACACAGACCTCCCTACATTGCCAAAAACAAATCGTGTTCTGCTGTTTGCGTCAATGATAAACTGATTAAATAAACTGCTCTTATTAGAAATGTATTCATTTATTTTAGATTTTTGATTTTTTCAAGCTTTATTTGACATTTTGGGAAATTTAAATGGTCAGTGATGATGATGTATTTATTTAACCAATCAGAAGGAGAACCAGAGGCCTCATGAATAAATGAAGTCTGAGTGGATTCTTATGAATGTAAATACATAATTAATGTTTGATCTGAGAAGATGAGGAATGAAATGATCTGTTCTGTTGATGTCTGCACTTTATGTTGATGTTGATACAATTCATGAGATACACTTACCTTTAGTAAACTGTATTTTGATGCACTTTGTAGCTACAAGCAAAGCTTGAACTGCAGCAAGTGAGAAAACTCCCAAGAAGATTCCACCGAACAACCATCCTGTGACGTCCACTTTGCTGCGCGTGTCCTCAAACTGTTTCTCTGAAACACAAAATAAAACCTGAGTGTGAAACTCTGAATGTACTCAAATATAAGCTTCTGTTTAAAGTGATGATGTTTCACAAATGAAGTGCTGTCAGTGATCAGTTACCTGTTTTTATTATATGTGACTGTCCAACTCAAGAAAAATAAAGTTTAAACCTGTTTTTTTATAATATGTGAAATGAACTAAACTATGATTCTGACTACAGCACACTGACCACAGACAGTAAACAAGTAAAAGTGTCTGATAAAGAAAGAAGTCTCACCACAGACAGACACGTAGGTCTCAGCAGAAATCTCATGGTGGATTTCCTTCTGCTTGGCGACACAGCGGAAGTGGTCGCTCTTGGTCACGGTGGTGACGAGGATCACGGTGTAACGACGTTCTCTTAGAGAGACCTGAGGCTGCTCAGCAGGGAGGACGTTTCCAGCACTGTCCTGGAACTCTACTTCAGGTTTTGAAGAAGCACCTCGAACAACACACTGCAGCAGGGCCCCGTCCTCTGTGACATTGAGTGTCCTGATGTACGGCTCTGGAGAAGCTCCTGTTAACATAACAAATATAAAAGCCTGTTAAGGACAGCTACAGCAGTACATGTGTAATAATGGCACAGGTGTCACCCTGACACAAGAGGCTGCATCAGCTTCAAGTGAAGTCAAAAGTTTCAATGCTACAGCCTCAAAGGAAACAAATCTGGTGGACTGGCTGCATGAGGGCAGCGTCATCAAGTCTGCTGACTTCTAAGTAAATAAAAGCTGAGTCTTTTGTGAAAGACAATAAAGAACATACCACAGGTCAAAGACTGATATTTTATATATAGGTTATATGTTGGAGCGTGCAGGAGCAGCAGCAGCTTCAGTCACCTCAGTTATTTAGATTAGAGGTTGATCAGTGAGCAGAAGCAGAGGCTCAGAGCTCACATGATGCAGAGACACTGAAGATCATACAACAGAGCAGACAGAAGAACATGTCCGTCGACTAAAGCTGGTTATGTGAAGAGAAAAGACAGAGAGAGGTAAAGAAGGCAGAGCACTCACCAACAACAAGCTCAACGTTGAATCTTTCAGCTGGTTCAAGATGTGGAAAAACACAGGTGTAGTTCCCGCTGTCCTTGAACGTTGTATTTCTGATGAGGATGGAGGCGTTGCCGTTCTTCAGCTCATCTGCAAAATGTGAGACTCGACCTTTGAACTTCTCGGCTCCGATGCGAATAATTCCTGACTGATACAGGAACACGTCCCTCTGACCGTTGTGCGTTATCCAGTCGAACACTTTTCCTTCGAGGTTCTCCTTGGTGCTGGAGGAACAGGGCAAGATGGCATCTCTGTCTTCTTGCACGAACACTTTGACGACACCTGACCCAGAGAGACAAAATATATTTTAATCATCAGTAAGTTTAACACATAACTGTGACTGCTGAGCAGCGTCAGATCACGTGAGCTGTACGGGCAATTCATAAACAGACGTGTCCATCATGAAAACATCAGACCAACACTCATGAATCATTGCAGTATAAATCACAGCGTCATGGCAGAAATGTTCAACGAGTCATTGCAGGTAACGTGTTGTTATGAACTGCAGGTTTTCAGTGCGTTTGCCCTCCTCACCACACGAGGATCCACCTTCACATGAGCACAGTTTCAAACATCCCACAGTATAAACACAGGGCTGGATTCAACTTCCTCCACTTCTGTCTCCAAACATTTCCATCCATGTTAGTAAGAATCACTTTCTCTGAGCACACATACCCACGAAGCAGCATCACCATCTCAGAGGTATTCATTACAGTATACGGACCATGCACGGCATCATGCAGATTAGGATGAGCTGTCCAAGGGCCACTCAGTATAATCCAAACCAATACACACTCTGCTTCACCTGCTTAGAAATGTAGAGCGACTGTGGCAGGTTGACACTTTACCCTATGTAAGTGAAAAGACAACCTCAAGGTCTAAACAAGACAAATGAGCTCTCGATGTACTCCGTTCTAAGACCACTAGAGAAAAGACAGAGATGTGTAACGTCACTCTGCTGCTAAGAGCTCCCGACAGTCCCGCTCTTCAGGCTCCAGGCTGTCCTGCCCCGTCTATGTGCTACAGAAAGACGTTTGTCCACAGACCCCAAACTATCTGATAAATACTAACATGAACTGAATAAGCCTGACGTCAGACAATGGACTAGTAATGATCCAGCTGTGATGCACCATCTCACATCAGAAGCAAAGTCCAAAATCCATGGCAAGCAACAACACCCTCACTGGTATGAAGGTGGCAGTCAGCACGGGTCAGCAAGGTCCGTGAGGACGTGAGCCAGCTGGTCAGCACAGACTGTGAGCACCCATCCTGGTATATCACCGGGACCCGCTGCTTTTCATGCACTGACTCTGTGCAACGTTAAAACCTGAGTTTATGCCACTACGACTGGACGAGTGTATCGTAACCTCTGATCGTAACTCTTGTTTTTGTGCAGCTTCATGCTGCCTTCATGGAAACGGGACGTCAGAGTATCATCTATAAAATTTCACCCACATGGTGTAAAAAAATAAAAGTCCATGGCCTGAATGACACACTGCCCCAACAGCTGTGCCAGAAAAACGACGACACGTTTGAGCGTCTTCTTCTCCACGCTGATGTCCGCTGGCTCTCAGTGGGAAGCAGACTTGTTTTTGTGGGCTGTTTGACACCATCGTGGAGTTTGTCCAGTTTGGCTGACAAAGGTGATTATTAGGATTAATATATTTTATACATTATTATTATTGTTGTTGTTACTAGGATCATCATTATCATTGGCAGCAGCAGAGTAATGCCATTATTATTTTTTATTTTATATCCCTAGGTCTGTGTGCTTATTTTATTCTATTTGCTTATCTTATATTGCTGGTACTCATTACAGGTGACTGAGGTTCTTACCGACCGTCTCCTCATTTACACTGACCACCTGAACATGGTTAAGGAGACTTGGAGAGTTCAGGTGGACGTGGCTGACTGTGAGCTTACACTTTGTAGACATCCAGTGTGATGCTGAGGCCCTCTGTCTGTCCAAGTGCAGGGCTCTCGCTACATGAATTATTAATGGTTGGGATTTCTGATTAAGATTTGAATGTTAAATTGCTACGTGTTTGTATTTGGCTGTTCGAAGAAGTTTACGTGCATTTTAACCCGAAACACACACACGTTTATGTACGCACTGTTCACATGCAGATGTGGAGAGAGATGGTGGAGTGATGGGCAGCCACCCAGAGGAGGAGCGCCCTGTCAGTTGTGGGGGGTTCAGGGTCAGGGTCATGCTCAAGGGCACCCCGGCAGTGCCCAGGAGGTGAACTGACACCTCTCCAGGTACCAGTCCACCTTCCAGATTTAATGACTTTTGATGATACAGTAAATAAGTATAAATAAGTACTATCATTAGTAGGAATAGTAAAACAGAAACAACAACAATCAATGGGCCTCATCAGGTCTGGGGGAGCCTCGGTCAGCATGCAGATTATTTTGTCTTATTAAAACATTATTCCACTAATCGGGACAATTTGAATGTGGTCCTGTATCGAGTCAGATACCTTTCTGAAAGCTAGCGGCAGGTTAACAGGTCATCCTGGAAATCCTCTCTAACCGGAGTGTTGTTGTTGTTAGCCCCTCCGTGCTAACGTGCTAACGAGGAGGGTGGAAGACGAGCTGACCCGTTAGCTTAACGCTAGCTTCCTCCCCGGCTACCTGCCGTCGTTGATTTGCAGGATGTGTAACTGTAGCACGAACTGACTGAGATCGTATGTTAGTTTGATAATATTATTTGTCTCTTACCGTGTTTGTGTCCAAGTATTGATCCAGACAGCAGACAGAGGAGAGAGAAGGACCAAAGAGCTGTCAGCATGATGGCGTCACTGCGTTGTGCTAACGACAGGAGTTAAACTTCGATAAAGTTCGTCAGCTCTGAGATACCGGAAGTTAAATGTTCGAATAAACTGACAGTAAAGCTCAATAAATGATATGATAACAGTGAAGCTCGATAAATGCTCAATAAATGATAACGTGGTCAGTATTTAACGCTAATAAACGACAGAACTGGAGAGCTAACTCTGCTAACTCTGCTAACTCTGCTAAACCAAAACACAGCACGAGCCCACATTGAACGCCACGTGTGATTGGCTACGGGCTACATACGTCATCGAGTACAACTGACGCCTAGCCAATCGTGTCATCATTGCGGTGTTGCTGGTCCGGTCCTCCTTGCGGGGCCACACTCCGGAGCTTGGTGCTCCTCACTCGAGAAGCCACACCCTGATCTGCGAGCGTCAGCCAGGGGTGTCGGTCTGTCTGTGCCACTGAGGGCGCTGTGTGGAGGCTCTCCGGAGGTCGACAACAATTTCCTTCATCTGTGAGCGTCTGCACCTCCACCCACTCTCATGCAACAATACAAACATAATGCAGCTGCGTATTCATTTAAATAAATAATCAATAATAATCAATAATAATTTAATAATCTGATGTTCTCCTGGAAACGACGTGACGGCTGCTGGTTAAACCCTCAGCTCACCTGTGTTTACACTGAAGACAGTATTATTGTTATTATTATTATTATTATTATTATTATTATTATTATTATTATTAAATAGGTTAATGTGGGTTTATTATTTTAATAATAAATACTAGCACCAACTAGTTTTAGTATAAGAATAGTGAAAGTTACATTTAATTTTTTTGTCTTCCCCTGTTTGTGGAGCCCCTGGATGGACGGCGCCTTAAACATTTCCCTTTACCGCGTACTGTACCACTGGCCGGCTCTAAGCATGTGCATACCTCCATGAATGGTTACAAGCGAGGTCAAAAACACTGAGATCATGGGGGCAGTCCTGATCAGGGGTACAGCTTTTCCACCGAGTCATCCCTGAATACAGGCAGCCTACGCTGATGTGTTTTAAAGTCTGTCATGGTGATACACTAACATGCTTTCACACTGTGACACTGACCTACAGGTGCACAGTAAGTACCTGCAAAGGTGGCAAAAAATACCCCAAATCTTATAGAAAAAGCAGCTTTTAAATATCACGAGTAAGAAAAGCATTCTGTATTTTCTGAATAAAAATGTGCACACCTACACATTTACATGTTTTAGTTATTCCAGCTGACAGTCCAGAGGAGAGGTCTAATTAAACAAATACGTGTTTGATGATGTTCAGACCTCACAGTTCAGTCAGAGTCCATGAGGTGTTTAATGACCCTGTGCCAGGAGGTGGCGGTGTTAATTCATGAGATGCAGGTTGGAGATGATTTGTAGGTAAAGACCGTTTAGAGCCCAAAGGGACTCTAAGAAAGGAGTGCCTGTTTGTTTGTGTTTCAGTGAGTTTCTATAAAAATGTATCTCCACCTCATCGTCCCTGTGTTTGGATGCTGTGTGATTGTGTCGTGACAGACATCCTGACCCGCAGTGCATCGTGGAAAGTGACAAGGTCATTGTAAAAGTTAGTGACCTACGGAGGAGAAGCGTGGTGTTTTATATTATATTTTTCGGTGTTCTAACTGTAACAGTGTCATGAAAATCGCACCAGATACCCCCAGGATGGTATTTTGTACATAAAAGTGAGACTAACATTTCACAGGCTTTATCAACTCAACAAAATAAGCAAGTTTGTTGAAAGATTAAAGTAACAGCGCCGAATATACTTCTTAGTGTCCAACAGCAGCCAGGCTGCTTCAGGACCCAGTCCCAGCTGACCAACCGCAGCGACCCCGGGTCATAAAACTGCCCCACAGACTTGTTTGTACGGGCACGGCCAATAATTTGAGCCTTTGAAACTGATCCACAGACCACAGGACGTGTTCAGAAATGTGTGTTTAAGGAAGGAGAACGAGGAGCTGAAACATACTTATGCAACACTGCAGTGATTATCCAATGGGAGACTCTCACCGAGGAATAAATAAAGGTGTGTCTGTCTGTTTCAGCACCGTGGACAGCGCTTCGTATGACGTCAACACACCTGCTGCACAGTTACAATACACACATTACAGGACGTGACGTGTTTCCTGATCTGGGAGCTCTGACGTGTAAAAGAGTAAAAGTATAAAGTAGTAGAAAATACTCCCATTTGTATTTGAGTATATATTCTTGGTTACCTTCCTCTACTGTACTTGAAATGAGTTTAAGTAAAGATTCATCTGAACGGTGACATCATCTTAACAGAATAATATTACATAACTCAAATTTGTCTGTTATCACCCGAGAGCTGTCATTTAGTTTCACGCATGACAGCAACTCAGCTCAGTGAGTTCATGGACAGTTTCCACAGTTTAAAGTTTCCTGCTGTTGATGATGCTGAAGATGATACACTGAGTACATATTAACGTTTAGTTATTATGTTCCTAGTAGTCGTTCAGGCGTCAGTAATGCCTTCTTCAGGGTTTGTTTCTGTCTCCCGTCATGTGCACACTGCTGACAGCTGAACTTTCTGCTGCTGCCTCACCAGTGATGGAAATTTACTGGTCACACTGAATCCTCTTAAAGTGAGCTGAGCGACATGAGGACTGTGTGTCTGTGTGTGTATGCATGCTGATGTTTGTTAAAACTTTCCATCCACGGTGAGGCTACTGTTACCAGAGCAGTGGTGGTGCGTAAAGGTGTGAGCGGCAGGTTAGTTTGGAAACACCTGTACAGGTGTAGGTTAGAGTGTGTGCGTTCGCAGGAGGACAGCATCTCCCCACCACGGTCTGGCAGCCGAACAGGCAAAGGTTCACTTTATTGGGACGTTTAACTTGAAATGTTGGAGCTGACGGACGTCCAGTTCAGGCTCTGCAGGACAACATGAAGCTCTCAGCTCTGTTCTTGGGTCTCTGTCTGCTGCCTCAAACACTTGGAGGTAAGAAAGTTCACGTCCACTGCGTACATGGACAATAGACAGTCAGTATAACAGGGAAGTGAGCTTAAACTTTGTATTGTTTCATGTTTCTTTGTCCATTCCATGAAGTAAAGTGTGTCATGTTTGTTAGACACAGTCACACCCTGCACGACTGTTTCCTGCTTGTTGAGTGTTTCTTCATTAATAGTTCTTAAACATGTTTTTTGTTTTTAATAATCTTGTTTTGACAGAAGAATTTGAAGTTAGAGTTACTAGAATGAAATATTACTGTCCGTCTGAGTATGTGTTGCTGTGCTTTTATCAAGTTCTCAGGTGTAAAGGTTGGAAGTAACAGAGCTTTTTCACAGCAGCCACTTTGACATGAGATAGTAGGGTGAACTCAGGTGTTATCAATGATACTAGTTAAGGTTTGGTTACATTCGGGCGTGTGTGTTGCTGTCAGTGATGCATGTCGGCATAGTGGAAAGTCACTGCTGCAATAAATGGAACTGAGCCTTAACACCTGTGCTGGTCCTACTGTGTCGTGTCCAAATAGCTGCTCTGAAAAAGTTCACCTGTAGCTGTGGAGCTGAAGATTGTGGCTCTGGCCGTGTGGGCTGTGGTCCAATAGTTGCTCAGGAAGGTCTGCTTGCTTTACTTTTATACTCACAGGAAAAACCCTAACAGACATTGTGAAAATGTCCTTTTAAGGAACCAACTTCTATTGTTGTCTTCCATGGTTTACTTTGCCACATCTGTTTGACCTCTCAGAGAGAGATGGCAAAAGGCCATGACACAGAACCACTCAGAGAGAGAAAGGTAAAAAGGTTCAGCAGAACCTGCTGCCATTTCCCCAAGAAAGGTCATAAATACTATTAAAGTTTAGTCTTCACTCAGAGAGAGGTCACTGCAGATTCTTACAGACATGCACTTCACATTCAGTTGTAACCTTAGGAGAGACCAATGAAATACTACGAGATGCTGGCCTGATATTAGTGGCACGTTGCCCATTATGATGAAGTGTCATCTGACATGTCCTGTTTTTCTTCTTTAGATGGTGAGTTAAAAGACAGATCGGATGAAAACATCCCAGGTGAGTCCTGACTTTGATGATGTCTCTCTCTACATCTCACTCATGTGCTGCAAGCTCAGCCAATAAGGCGTCTGTGACTGGCTCCACAGGCCAAAGAGTCATTTTATAAAAACCTCAGTCTGTAAAAAGCGTTCTGGATCAACTGCAAAGTCCTGACAGACTTATTGGGACAGAGTTGCAGTAATCCAACCTAGAAGCAACAAATGCATGGACTAGTTTTCCTGCATGTTTAAGACAGGATGTGCCTGAGCTGTTACGTAGGTGCTTTATGTGGATGTTAACGGGCATATCCTGATACATTTTTAATGATCTAATTCTCCTTCATCATCTGTTGTTTATACTTAATTCACAGGTGCGGCTCCCAAGCCGCGTGTCAAGATACTTCGTCAAACAGAGACCTCAGCTCTGCTGCAGTGTGAAGCTCATGGTGTTCCAGATCTTGAAGTACATTGGCAGGACAGTGATGGAAACATCCTTCCTGCTGAGGAGCCACAGGTCACAGAGAGAGGAGGCCTTTTATACATTACTGTCAACATGAATGTGAACAAGACTGGCTACTTCTCCTGTGCAGTCACACAGGAGAACATCAACCATACGATTTCTTCTAGCTGCTACGTTTATGTTGGTGGTGAGTTATGTGTGTGTGTGTGTATTTTTTTCCGACATTTTAATGTGTTCAGACTCAAAGTGAATGAACTCCGACTGTGCTTCATATACAGAGAGAAGAAGGTGAGTGTGGTCTGACAATACTAACGAGTTATTATGATTCAGTAAATATTTTGCACAAACAAAAAAGGAAGAGATTTATGAATTAGTCACAACTTGACCCTTTAATGACAGTTAACCAATTAATTTCACACTTTAGTGCTGCAGGGGAAAAGAAGAAAACGGTTTAACAACAAATTAACGTACGTAAAATGGCAAAAGTATTTCTAATATTTTATGCATGAGTTTACGTACAAACACAGGATCAAAATAACTAGTAACCATCAATGTGTGATAAATGCTGTGGAGTACAAGTACGTCTAAACTGTCCTCTGAGCTCAGTGAACATGAAGCTAGCTGAGCTGCATGTGTAGCTGCATGTGTGATGTTTCCCTTTAACAAAGCTCATGAATACGAGCTGTAACAACAAGCATCATAAAACAAAGATGTGATGACAGAACGTGATCCAGAGTCCGTCACAGCCTCGGCTCAGCGTGTAGAGAACCTCGGCTGTACACAGATTGTCACACACATTTGCAGATCTCAGGCACAGCAGGAGTTTAGCACAAGTCCCATGTAAACAGCCTGAAGTGGAGGTGGAGGACGGGGATTCAAACCTTCTTCCTGCTGATGAGCAGCACGTCTCACTACTGCCACCAAAACCACAAGCAAAGCTCTCAGCTGTGCAGCCGAGCAGGAGGAAAGTGTCTGTAAGATCAGAGCTAACATCACTGTTCCTGCTGAGATTCATCCCAGTGGTGTTTTTATCTGCTAACAAGTTCAGATTTCAGGAGCAGGAACACCTTTAGTTCTTCTCTGTGTCAGCTCTGATGTTCAATCTGCTCTGTATGATCTGCACTTACAGTCTGAGTGTGACATCAACCTTTTCTCTTCTGTTTCAGGGTTTCCAACTGTATTGGTTATAGTTATCTGCGTTCTTTCATATACTTTTGTTTTTCTTCTTGGAGTTCTGCTTTGGAAATGCTGCAATGGAACAAATGGTGAGTTTAAATCATGTCTGTATGAACATATTCATGACGAGCAGACAACAAACTCTTTGCGTGTTTCTCATGTTTAGAGTCTTGACAGTTGTTTTATGTGGTCATGAAGCGTTCTGTTGGTATTTACACTCAGATTAGGATCAACAAGTTTGGACTGTCTTCAATAAAACTTTAAATGACTTCCTGCAAAGAAGAAACACAAAATGGTGGCAGCAAAGTGAAAATTCAGTGTGTGTACCAATATTGACAATAATAGTGTGAAAAATGAAACATTGATATCTTGTTAATAATACACAAATGCCTCTGAACTCATTTTGGGATCAGGGTAACGTGGAGCATCGAGAGTCATCTGTAGGGATCAAATCTGTTTGTCTGAGCCACAAAATCATTTCTGTCATAGAAAAGTCACTTTATCTATATTTATATTTTGTTTCTGCAGAACACTATATACTGTGTGTGTCTGTGTGTGTGTGTGTGTGCGCTCTAACCTTTCCAGGTGAACTTAATCTGACCTTGTCTAAACTTTTGAATGCACATGTCCAACTGTTCAGTGTTTCAGTTCTTATTGCAGAACATGCTGTTCTCTAACAAACAAGTGTGTGATCCATGAATGTTCCACTAAATGTTCTGCTTCAAAGACAGTTTGGATTTAAACAGTCCTCTTCATCGTGCTGTTCACATTCTGACATCATGACACCAAGACCACACCTGACAGTCCATCAGCAGCACCTGGTCAGTGTGAGGCTTCAAACAGGAAGTCCTCAGAGGGAAGTTAGCACTGAGCGCTGAGTGTCACAGAGTGTCATCAGACAATGCCTGTGGTGCTGCTGGAGCTGAGCAGGAGAGAAGTCTCAGTCCCAGAAGAAGACACAGGTGGGGCCTGCTGGCATCAGCTAGAGACCAGCAACTACTGGTGGACCTTGACAGACTGTTGAGATTCACAGAAACCATTGCAGCAACAGCACTCTGGCCGGACATGGTTCTGACATCCAGGGCAAGTAGGCAGGTGGTGCTGCTGGTGCTAACGGTCCCCTGGGAAGAAGAAGAAGAACGGATGGAGGAGGCACATTAGCGGAAGAAAGCGAAGTATGCTGACCTGGTGGCCGATTGTCGGAGGAACGGATAGAAGGCCTGCTGCGAGCCCATAGAAGTGGGTTGCAGGGGCTTCACAGCACAATCTCTTCATCGTGTCCTGGGACTCCTTGGGATCTGCGGACTGCACAGACAAAGAGCCATGAAGAACATTATCGAAGCTGCAGAAAAGGCTTCACAGTGGCTCTGGTTGAAGAGGGGGGATGCGTGGCGCAGTGCGCTACCTGGACACAAGTCGGAGCCTGATCACCCCAGACCTCCTGAATGACCAACGACTGACAGAGTCAAGATCCAACAAGTTTCACAAACATAATTTCTGTTTCAGGCGTTTTGTGTCAAACAGACTCTTCCTCTCACTCCCAGGGGACTCTGTTGGCTTTCTTGACCGACCCACTGAACCACCGAGCCTGTCATGTTTCGATGTGATTCTTTCTGTCATAGGAAAGTTCACCTCATGTAATATGTCATTTCCTTTTTTCTTCAGGCCGTCGTCCAAAGCCAAGCGAGTCTAATCGTAAGTCACTTAAGTCGTCTGTCTATCTGTCTAATGGCTTCTAAATTAATTAAATCATTTCTATGTTTTATTATCTCCAACTTTCTCTAAGAGTGACAAATCTTCTCTGGTTCCATCTTCAACAACAATCATAGAAAAGTTGACTTTATCTAATATACATGTACTTTTTTTCCCCTGCAGGTGTTCATTGTTCTATCAGTTATGATGGTTGGTATGATTACAGTTATGGTGGTTGGAGTGATGGAGGTGGTGATGGATGTGGTGGTGGTTGTGATAGTGATATTTGTGGTGATTGACAGAGTCAGCAAAGATCCAAAGATTTGATTTGTATGTGTTTATGTTTGTAACTGATTCATTAATATGTATTCTCCATCTGTTTATTTTCATGTGTACAGAAATGTTTTTGTTGATTATTTCGGAGGTGTGTTGGACTTTGAGCTAGCCTCGAAGAGTTGATTGTAAAGTTGCTTCAGGTTCTTCTCTGTTTCTTGGCTTCCTGTTTGTAAATGCTTGTATGAATTCATGGTGTCTCATTAAATTCAACTGACTGAAATAATATACAGTGAATCAATAAAAACAAGTAATTTCAGGTTGTTCTATGATTAATACACATCATATTGTTTTGATGTAAAGCTCTTGGATGTTTTGACAAATAGATTTCCCGCTGCTGGATATTTGTTTAATGACTCCATCACTGATCTTAAAATAAATCTTTAGATTGATGTCTGAATTCAAACTCAGTGCAATAGTTGAAGGCACCGACCCCCTAACTGCTCACTTATCAAGTCTTTTGTCATTGAAGTCGGTTCTCTTAAACCAAACTGTCAGCACAAACAGAGCATTCTTTATTTACATTTATTCATCAGTAATAATCACTTAAAATCAACAGGGGGGCGAGTGTAGGAAGAGCTGTCAGCACCATGGACAGCACCACACATACACTGTGACGCTGTCCATGGTGCTGACTGCTCTCGAGCTGGACGAATGTGGATGGATAACACTCATTCAACAAACTTCACAAGTGACTGAACCTCAGAGACAAAATATCTCATTACCACAAGAAGAATGGCCGTCCTCGACTTCCATAAGGAACATTTGCTCTACAACAGCGTTTGTGTGTGTGTAATAAAACATTTAAAATATTATTCATACTTTTATTATCTTCTGTTGCTGATTATCATGAACCATGCAGTAAAAACCTCAGATCAGATTGTCCCTCATTAACACCTCTGAGTATTAAAGTGTGTGTACACAGTTTGGACTGAACTTCCAGAGATCATTTGGTTTTCGGACACCAGGGGGCGCCACACTGCTGAGAATGGAGAACAACAACCACAACATGACAGTCATGCACTTCGACCCCCCTCCAACCTCCACCTCAAACAGAACAACGGTTTGCTGAGCTGCGCAGGCTGCACACCGTTTCCATGGTAACCTACCAACACGGCGTGCGTGGTGAGGCAGCCTGTGGACGCGCCCACGTTAAATGACTGTTACTGCCTGATGGCAGTTTGAATGTTTAATCTGCAAAGACGTGTTGACTGACCGCCGAGGCTTTACACTTCACACACACTTCACACACACGGAGCCTCAGTCTCACTGGGTTAAACAGCTGGTTTTAAAACTAGTTTTGTGAGGGGAGTTCTGTCCGTGTGTAGAAGTTTGACTTTCATAGGCTGAGTTCAAATTATTTTACTTAAGTTATTTCACGCGGAGGCGCGAGACGTAGAGGTTTCATGGCCGTTGACGTCATCTGATGGTTAAACGTCACTAACGGACTTAAAAAAAAAAAGTATCACAAAAACTTTCATTTTCTACAGCGGCACCCCCGGAAAGGTCCTTCAAAATAAAAGCATGTTCGCCCATATTCCGACAGAAATACAAAGAGTTTAATCTCAGCAGGTCTCAGCTCTCCACCATCAGTCTGATGAAGGCAGAAAATGAGTCAGGGATGAAATAATCTCTGTTGTCACTGTGGTAAACTCTCTCTATGATAACCTGCTGTTTGTTTTGTTCAAAGTATTTTTATCCTCAAAGGTTTGCTGCAAAAATATGAATCATCCCAGAATCTGTGAAGTAAAGTCACTTTAGTTTCTGTTGTCAAAGTTTGAACTCACAGAAAAGAGTTTTATTATTTAGAATATTTATTTAGAAGCTTTGTATAGAAAATGCATCATCAGTTAACTAATGAACAAACATGAGCCATCAGAGTGAACAATTCAAATATCACAGTAAACACTCAGTGTCCAGTTTATTAAGCACACACAGCTGACATGAAGCAGTCTGACACATCGGCCGTTCTCCCTTCATGAAGCTCCTGATGTTCGGTCTGTGCTCAGAGGTGATTCTGTTATTTACCTCACTGATAAACATGGAGTGGACACAAACTCATCAGTCCTACTGTGAATAAACTGGACACGGAGTGTATACTGACAGCTGACACATGACTGTCCCAAATAATGACAAACAGATATCAAATAAATAAAATAAGACTCAGAGACGTCAGCGCCACCAAGCATCTGATATTTACATCCTGTGTCACAGACAGAGTCACTGTCACTGTCAGAAGCCCCCACAGGTGACCTGAAATCAACAGTCACTGACCAGGTGCACAGACCAAATAAGGACATCCCTGTACTCTCATTACTGAGGCGAGGTGCAGGGTGAACATCATGCCAGCACACTCACATAATAATCAGTTACATTTCATAATCTCAACATGATTCAAAAATAATAATTCATAAGATTATTCTAGTGAACTTTGCACCACAGTCACATTATATTTCACTTTAGTCAGTTTTTTAGTTTCCTAGTGCCTCTGTCTTATTCGTCAGCAGGATAATGTGCAGTGGACACGTCATGCAGTTTGTATGTTTATGTAAAATGAGATGCAGATAATCAGAACAGAAAAATTAAAAAGATTTACAGGTTAACTGATGACTCTAAACTGTCCATAGGTGTGACGTCTCATCCCGCGGTTCCAGCCTCGTTATACCCTGAAAACCATAAACAGTTATTAAAAATGAGTGGAAGGAGACAACTTTAACATCAAGTCTAAAAGAGTTCAGGCAATATATGTTTTCTTAAAGCTGAACAACAGTGGAAACTATAAATTATTAAATCAATGAAACTCACTTGATGGAATAATTCATTAATAATCAGCTCTGTCAGCATTAGAGGTCACTTGTTAACTCTATTCAAAATTTAAAGAATTTACAGAAAATCAGAAAAAGAACATAAATGTGAAGTAATGCGTATTTCTATCCACCAGTGTTCTGTAAATATTGGGGAATCTGAGTGTAAATACCAACAGAACGCTTCATGACGACATAAAACAACTGTCAAGACTCTAAACATGAGAAACATGCAAAGAATTTGTTGTCTGCTCGTCATGAATATGTTCATACAGACATGATTTAAACTCACCTCTCTTACATCTCTGTTTACATAGTAAACCAACTAGAAAAACAATGACAAGGAAAAGGACTCCAGCAACAATCCATCCAGTGTTGTCTGTCTGTGGTTTGGCCTCTGAAACAGAAGAGCAAAGGTTGATGTCACACTCAGACTGTAAGTGCAGATCATACAGAGCAGATTGAACATCAGAGTTGACACAGAGAAGAACTAAAGGTGTTCCTGCTCCTGAAATCTGAACTTGTTAGCAGATAAAAACACCACTGGGATGAATCTCAGCAGGAACAGTGATGTTAGCTCTGATCTTACAGACACTTTCCTCCTGCTCGGCTGCACAGCTGAGAGCTTTGCTTGTGGTTTTGGTGGCAGTAGTGAGGAGGGTCATGTTGTAGCATCGTCCTGTTTCTGAGACGTGCTGCTCATCAGCAGGAAGAAGGTTTGAATCCCCGTCCTCCACCTCCACTTCAGGCTGTTTACATGGGACTTGTGCTAAACTCCTGCTGTGCCTGAGATCTGCAAATGTGTGTGACAATCTGTGTACAGCCGAGGTTCTCTACACGCTGAGCCGAGGCTGTGACGGACTCTGGATCACGTTCTGTCATCACATCTTTGTTTTATGATGCTTGTTGTTACAGCTCGTATTCATGAGCTTTGTTAAAGGGAAACATCACACATGCAGCTACACATGCAGCTCAGCTAGCTTCATGTTCACTGAGTCAGTTTGTACACGAGGATTTCTGTTTGTTTAGTTAATATCTCTGCTTCACATTTCAGAGGGAACTCCACACTCTACTTAAATTAAATGTAGTGATTTTTTTTATTTAACCAGAAAGGGTGAGCTGTCTCTGTGTTTACTCATTACAGGTGGGCATCAGGTGTTTTAATTAACACCAAATCACAGATGAAGTGACTGAAAGTTTGGACAGTGATTACAACTACTAACATATATTTCAAGTGTGTGTGTGTGTGGTGTTGCCATGATGATCCTCAGGATGAGGTTGTCATGAATCAACTGAATCAGACTAGATGTTAACTGAACTGGGTCATCTTTCATCATCTAATCATAAGGAATGTCAGAGTAGAGCCTGGTGATGTGTAAACTGATGACAATAAATAAGTTTTAAGGTGCTGAGTGAAATATTCAGTTAAGATGCAAATGTTTTTGTGTTGTTTGTTTAATATGATGTAACTGAAGTGGAGTATGTGAGTCTTTGTTCCAGTCTGCACCGCTCTGAGCTCATTCACTTTGTGTTCTGTCTGAACACATTCAAATGTCTGAGAAGTGATAACACATCGTTATTATTGAATTACTGAGTATTAAAATGCCACTCACTGTGAAAGTGTACGTAGATCTGAGAAGAAATCTCATGGCTGATGTTCTTCTGCGTGGCCACACAGGAGAAGTTGCCAGTCTTGGTCACAGTCGTGAGGAGAGTAATGTATTTACGATCACCTCCAGAGACCTCACGCTCCTCAGCAAGGATGTTTTGAGAGCTGTCCTGCCACTTTACTTCAAGATCTGGAACACCATGAGCTTTACACTGCAGCTGTGCCCAGTCATCTGTCTGATGAAGTATTGTGACAGACGGCTCTGGAGCTGCACCTGTGAATAAAGTGTGAATTGTATATCTGGTTTACAGTGTGAAGTTCCATATTCCAGCACTGTTTGACAGGACATGATATTTCAAACATTTGAACTTCTTCTAATCTGACTCACATTCTGACTCATATCATGGCAGACACACACATGCAGCCAGTTTATGATCTAATTGTTGAGATTAAACATAAAAATTCTGTCTGATGTGTCATTAGAAATATTTTAATTATTCTGATTAAATGGAAAATGTGTTTATATTTCTACATTTGTACCAAAGAAAAGTTTGTGAAAGATTTCATTTATATAAAGTATTTCCGCGTATGAACGTCTCCAACTTCAAGTGATGAGGAGCCAATTACAGACATTTTAATGACACGTGATCACAATCAGGACTCACCTGGGATGTTTTCACCTGTTCTGTCTTTTAATGTTTTAGAGCGCGCAGGATGCACGCGACCCGACATTTCCATGTACAGATTGATAAATACATAAAGTGTGTATTTCCATGTTGCCTCTAACCGTCCATACACACATATTGTAGCTCGTTTGAAAGCTTACAAGTTCGTTTTTTCAACGGAAGAAAGAATCTAAATGAAGGATTTACGACACTCCAACTGTAGCGTCTTACTTTACGGCAGTAAACAAGTTAGCATCTTCGTGTCTCTCCTGTGTGTCCGCAGTTCAAATGTATTTATAGGTGGAAAAACAGACATTTATAGACGAACATGGGCTCGTTTTAAACACTAGAGTCCACCGGTTCGACCCAGTTCGGACTAATTCGAGCGGAAGTCAAAATAACGGAATAAAAGTCGATTGTGTCTCTCGTTCATTTTTCGCGCCGCTCGTCAAACTTCCGAAACAACGTCATTTAGATGAATTTTAAAATATTAACGTCAAATTTGACCAACCGTGTTCAGCACCTGTGAAATCGGTAAACTCCGAGGAACAAAACGAACCAATCCGCATCTTTCTACGACCTGAAGGGACGAACCGACCAGACTTTTAACTCCGTCAGCCAATCAGAGGACAGCATCTGCACGCCAACTGCGCATCAGTTTGATTGACAGCTACTTTCATCCAATGACAAGTCAGCACCCTGAAAACACTCTGAGTTTGTAGCCAATTAAATCACCTGCCTGACCATATATGGAAGTGAACTTTATCTGACTTCCTGTGGTAGTGGGACTCTCACGTAACAATAAAAACTTTATTGATATGTTTACAGAGACATGATTCAATGATAATAAATATGTAAATCTGTATTTAAATATTAAAATCATCAGTTTCAGTCAGATCTGACGCTTGTGGACATTTTTTCAGGATCATAAAGGGATTTATTATCATCATTTGGGAACTTTGGAGAAGTTTTAGAGAGCTCTGTGGACACCTGCTGGAGATAATCTGTACTGCACTTTCTAAAATATCTCAGAGCCACTTCTGTCTGTCAGCCTCAAATTTGGTCCAGACTTTATAGACAAGCTGAGGGAGAGATCCTGAGAATTTCAGCCTGACAGCCTGTTTTATGACTGATTCACTGTGTCTCAAACATGAAGGGAAATCAAAAGAAAAGTAGAAAACTTGTATTTATTTCTATTTAATCATTCACCAATTGAACTCTGTCAGAGCCTTAATTAAGATCAACACACCTGATGAAGCCTCAGAGTGTTTGCTTTACACTGATGCAGTGGACATGTGTCAGCTCCTCATGTTTGTGCTATTATACAGTTTAAAGTGGGTAAATATGAAGAGACTGAAATACACAGAATCAAAATGAACCACAAGAGGTTAACACACCACCTAAAAAGGAAAAACAAAACATGTCAGAGTTCTTGTCAAATATCAACTTGACAGACGTGTAAAACTGTAGAAAAAATCAGAGAGTGCACATTCAGATTTCATGGCCTACAGACTGATGACATTTCATTGTGCAGAGTGACATAATGGGCAATGTGTCACTAACATCAGGCATGTTTGATACAGAGGGAATCAGTCCAGATGAGGACGCTGACTAAAGTCCATGTGGGACTCTTAAAGCAGTCACATCAGTAAATGAGCGGACATCTTTAAGTGTTTAATGAAAGCACTCACCAACAACAAGCTTAATGTGGGCAAGTTGACCTGAAGGATTGTTTGGAAATACACAGGTGTAGTCTCCGCTGTCAGCCACCTTTGTGTTTGTGATCTTTATGGAGGCGTTACCGTGTTTCAGTTCATCTTGAAAATGTGAGACGCGACCTTTGAACTGCTCATCTTGACCTGTCCGACCGTTATTGTGATGAAAGCCTGCATCATACACGAACACCTCCTTCTGGCCGTCTTTCTTCCACTCCAACAGATCTTTTTCAATGCTCACGCCAAAGGAACAGTTTAAAATAACATCTCTTCCTTCTTCTTCCACCACTCTCTCTGAAAGATACAAACATGTTCACATTAACAACTCTATGCGCTGATAAAATGTCAGTGTTCAGCTTGTTTCACTTCCTGTGAGTGACCAAAAACTGTTCACAGGTTCACAGGAAACATCTTAACGTCTGTTGGTGTGACAGTTCATTTCATTTATCAGACTGGGGGCCTCACTCTTCTTTTCTTCTTACAGCCTGTTTGAATGAAACCTCTCCAGGTCACATGCCAGAGGAATTGGACACAGTATAATACCTGACCTTATATAGAGTGTAGGTGGCGTTTCCTCTGCTACTACACACACACACACACACACACATCTGCAAGAGTAATGGCGTAATGCTACATCATGTAGCATATAAAGCAGCTTGAGGTGTGGCAGCTCCTGACTGAGTCAATCATCGGGCTGTAATCGATCAGAAGGATCAGAAGGCTTCATCAGGTGTGCTGATCTCTGCAGAACACTGCTTGTTAAACAGGAGTAACACTTTTTGTATTACTGGCAGGAAGTGAAACAAGCTGAACAACACTGACATTTATCAGCTCATAAAGTTGGTATTACATTATGATGACATGTCATCAGCATTTATGAGCACCTGATGAACTCAGGTGATTACTTGTCAGGAAGGCAAAGATAAAGAGAGGAGTGAGGAGAAGCTCAGCCGTCAGAGGAACAGTTCATTTGAGTCGACTATATTCTGTTTATCAGAGTATCAGAGAGGCTCAGCTCATCAAGACTTTCTCGGAAACAGTCTGCAGGATGTGGACACCACGCACGCGCATGTGCACACACGCAGACAGCTGCAACAGTAATGACGTCACATCACGTGGCATATAAAGCAGCTCGAGGTGTGGCAGCTCCTGACTGAGTCAATCATCGGGCTGTAATCGATCAGAAGGATGCTGTAATCAATGAATCAGTATTGATCTGTGCTAATTATTAGGATGCATCACACTGTGCTGATGATCTGAATGTGACAGCTGCAGGTGTTATCTACCTGTCTAACCTGTTTCCAGAGCCCTGCACACATTTGAAATCAATCAAAGTACAGTTCAGTTCAGAGGGATGATGAGTTTACTGACCATCAGCGGACGTTGTTCCAGACCAGCTCAGGAGACAGAGACACACGAGAGGAAGAAGCTCCATCTGTGAAGAAGTCATCTGAGGATTAAACATCAGCACACTGCTGAGAGGGCGAGAGGACAGACCGACACACTGCGACACACACACTGCTCTCACACACACTGCTTCGGTATTTATGCAAGGTGCAACCACAGCATCACTTCCGGTACTGATCCTTCAAATTAAAGGCTTCATCTCTACATACATTAACGATGACTCATCATTTCTGCAGAAAACATCTTCAAATAACTGACATTAAAGCTGTGTATGCTCCATAACATGAAATTTGAAATGCACCTCTATTAAAGAAGCAATTTATCAACATCAGTATTAAGCATCACTCCTCAGGTGATGTGATCTGATGTCACCTCCTCCTGATACACTTGTATAACAGACCGACTCAGTGTTTTGATTTCCCACACACCTTTGGGAGCAGTTACACCTGGAGGTGTTTTTCCAGTCACTTCCAGTCATCGTCTGTATCTGCTGTCATTGTAACTGCAGATGTGGATGAATGTGTCTTTAATCCTTGGCCTGAAGCGACTCTTTCCCTCACAATAAAACTAAATGTTGCAACACATTACTGTTAGCCTGACTGATATTTCTGAAGTACTATCAAACATGGCTGTGCCTCGACATGTCTGAGCACATTAGGGACTTTTTAATAGGCATAGAAACACAAAATATAGAACCAGTGTAATAGTATATGCCTGTGCCCTTGTCTTCCTTTCCTTTGGGAAATTTCTCCTCTCCAGTTTATATGGGAGTACATGGGGCTGTCGGTGGGTGATCCTGGCGCATCAGTGCGTCTCCTGCCAAAACTAGAAGTCTGACAGCTTCAGCAGTGATGTCGCTGCGTAGTCCACCAATTTTCCTACGTTTCGATGTAGAAATTATTGATATTATTGATTTTTGATTGTTGGCTGCTGTTGGCCTCAAAGCGAGTGTACAATATTTTCAGCCATAATTTGTAGGCTACAGTTTGTGAGTTTGTCAGTTCAGATGTTCAGTCTTTTTTGTTCAAAGTGTACATGCCCCTCCATCTTTTCACATTATTTATTATTATACAGGGCTGCTACACAGAGACTTTTTCAGGGCTACACAAAGAAACATAAATAGCATTCCCACAGCAGAACAAACACACTTTCACACAGATGTAGCAGAGGAGCCAAGGTTTGTTTGACAAGTGAAGCTTTCACACTGTAAATCATCTCAGTGTCATGTCAGATCATTTCCTGTTTCCTCTTCTGCTCCCTCTGCAGGTCACATGTGTTTCTGGATCAAACTAGTTTTGTCAGTTCGGTTTGTTTGGTTCAATCAGCTCCTCCACAGATACACAGAGTAGTTAGTGTGTGCTAACATTTACAACAAGCTCAGCTGGATGAGTTTGTGCTGTAACTCATTATATTTTAGTGATGCAGAAATCACATGTATGTACATTTAACCTGTCCAGGTGTGACCTCACAAACAGTTGAAGGGAATTAAAGCAGACAACAGAACAGACAGTCTGTGGAGCTACAGGCCTCGTCTGTTCATGTTGTCACCTCAGCTGGAAAGTATCGACAAACTATGACTGAATGATATGATGAACAAAAAAAATCATTCATCTCCTCTCATGACAGTTATTGTCCCAAAGGCTTCATCAGTTATGAAACAACTTTAAATTCAAACAATCGATGTGGAAGATTCATCAGACTGTCCCATGAAACATGTCGTATTATCAGATCGTTTGCTTCAACATCAAAATCAGTCCAGTTTGACATTTTCCAACTTTTATTCAAAGCTTTGGATAGAAATGATGATTGCATCATCAGTATACAACATTAATGTACTTTCAGGTGCATATTTTAGATCAACAACAGTGTACAGTTCAGTGTAGAACTCCAGCTGACAGACTCTGGTTTAACACCTTAGAAAAGATGAAAATATTCACATTCATTTACAGCACGAGAGCAGTTTATGTTTCTTCAACGTCCATGTCGAGCTACAAGCAGCATGATAATATTTGGTATATTTGCTAAGTATATATGCAGCACTCTCAGGATGTTTTAAAGACGAGTTCATACAACATGTTGGCCGACCACGTCCCCGGGAGAAAGACGAGTGTCAGGAGGCGTCTGTTTTATACTCCTGCTCTCGAACGCACGCGGGGTTACGGACCACTCTGACCCTGAGAGGACGGCCGTGTCACAGCTGACTGACTCCATGTTAGGCCTATCTGAACAGAGCCGGTCTGAACCACCAAACTTCAAACTCAAAGATCACACAAAGTAAATAACGACATCAACGACAAATCATCAACACAGAAATGATAAAAAGCAACTAAATGACCTGGACTAAATAATAAATGAGTAAGAACATCTATAGAAAGAAAGGATGAAGGAAATCTTTGATAACAATCATTTAGATTTTGAACAGTAATCATGGAAATAGAAAAAACGAATGAGTACAGAGTTCAGAAATGTGTCGAGAGCTCAACAAAGACGTCGAGTTACAGCCAGTTAAGAAATAAAAACGATGTTTGTGAAGCTGTGAGAGGACGTCAGTCGTTGGTCGTTCAGGAGGCTGCAGATTGTAACGCTGAACTGTCTGATGTGGAAATGTGGATCAGGGAGATGAATTAACTGATCAGAGGACAGAGGAACCTGCAGAAACAAAATCAAAGTATAGATTAGATAAAGTCACTTTACTATGACAGAAAAAACAACTGTTTAAGTGTCAAAGTGTTTTTGGAACTTGATCAGTGACTGTTTCAAACATCACACACACCAGACAAACCTACAGTAAGATGTGAACTGAGTGACGTACCTGAAGCGGACAGCTTGTTCTCAAACTACTCACAAAAAGTTCAGGATGTTCAAGTTTCAGGTGAAATGTATGTAAAATGTAGAAAGTTCATGCTGCACTGATATTAATCATGAAAGTGTGGAACATTCATGGATCACACACTTGTTTGTTAGAGAACAGCATGTTCTGCAATAAGAACTGAAACACTGAACAGTTGGACATGTGCATTCAAAAGTTTAGACAAGGTCAGATTAAGTTCACCTGGAAAGGTTAGAGCACACACACACACACACACACACACACAGTATATAGTGTATAGTATCAAGCATGTATAATGAGTGACGTACCGTCAATGCTCTTGACCAGCGTTTGAAGTTCTGCAGAAACAAAATATAAATATAGATAAAGTGACTTTTCTATGACAGAAATGATTTTGTGGCTCAGACAAACAGATTTGATCCCTACAGGTGACTCTCGATGCTCCACGTTACCCTGATCCCAAAATGAGTTCAGAGGCATTTGTGTATTATTAACAAGATATCAATGTTTCATTTTTCACACTATTATTGTCAATATTGGTACACACACTGAATTTTCACTTTGCTGCCACCATTTTGTGTTTCTTCTTTGCAGGAAGTCATTTAAAGTTTTATTGAAGACAGTCCAAACTTGTTGATCCTAATCTGAGTGTAAATACCAACAGAACGCTTCATGACCACATAAAACAACTGTCAAGACTCTGAACATGAGAAACATGCAAAGAGTTTGTTGTCTGCTCGTCATGAATATGTTCATACAGACATGATTTAAACTCACCTCTCTTATGTTTCCGTTTCTGCCAGTAAAACACTCCAACTCCAACAACAGCAACAACAACAAGAGCGATGACGAATCCAATAATAATCCCAGTGTTGTCTGAAACAGAAGAGAAAAGGTTGATGTCACACTCAGACTGTAAGTGCAGATCATACAGAGCAGATTGAACATCAGAGCTGACACAGAGAAGAACTAAAGGTGTTCCTGCTCCTGAAATCTGAACTTGTTAGCAGATAAAAACACCACTGGGATGAATCTCAGCAGGAACAGTGATGTTAGCTCTGATCTTACAGACACTTTCCTCCTGCTCGGCTGCACAGCTGAGAGCTTTGCTTGTGGTTTTGGTGGCAGTAGTGAGGAGGGTGATGTTGTAGCATCGTCCTGTTTCTGAGACGTGCTGCTCATCAGCAGGAAGAAGGTTTGAATCCCCGTCCTCCACCTCCACTTCAGGCTGTTTACATGGGACTTGTGCTAAACTCCTGCTGTGCCTGAGATCTGCAAATGTGTGTGACAATCTGTGTACAACCAAACTGTGTACTGACGATCCTCAGGATCAGGTTGTCATAGTTACTGAATCAGACTAGAGGTTAACTGAACTGGTTTCATCATCTAATCATAAGGAATGTCAGAGTAGAGCCTGGTGATGTGTAAACTGATGACAATAAATAAGTTTTAAGGTGCTGAGTGAAATATTCAGTTAAGATGCAAATGTTTTTGTGTTGTTTGTTTAATATGATGTAACTGAAGTGGAGTATGTGAGTCTTTGTTCCAGTGTGCACCGCTCTGAGCTCATTTGATTTGTGTTCAGTCTGAATACATACAACATACAAATGTCTGAGAAGTGATAACACATCGTTATTATTGAATTACTGAGTATTAAAATGCCACTCACTGTGAAAGTGTACGTAGATCTGAGAAGAAATCTCATGGCTGATGTTCTTCTGCGTGGCCACACAGGAGAAGTTGCCAGTCTTGGTCACAGTCGTGAGGAGAGTAATGTATTTACGATCACCTCCAGAGACCTCACGCTCCTCAGCAAGGATGTTTTGAGAGCTGTCCTGCCACTTTACTTCAAGATCTGGAACACCATGAGCTTTACACTGCAGCTGTGCCCAGTCATCTGTCTGATGAAGTATTGTGACAGACGGCTCTGGAGCTGCACCTGTGAATAAAGTGTGAATTGTATATCTGGTTTACAGTGTGAAGTTCCATATTCCAGCACTGTTTGACAGGACATGATATTTCAAACATTTGAACTTCTTCTAATCTGACTCACATTCTGACTCATATCATGGCAGACACACACATGCAGCCAGTTTATGATCTAATTGTTGAGATTAAACATAAAAATTCTGTTTGATGTGTCATTAGAAATATTTTAATTATTCTGATTAAATGGAAAATGTCAGAAAATGTGTTTATATTTCTACATTTGTACCAAAGAAAAGTTTGTGAAAGATTTCATTTATATAAAGTATTTCCGCGTATGAACGTCTCCAACTTCAAGTGATGAGGAGCCAATTACAGACATTTTAATGACACGTGATCAAAATCAGGACTCACCTGGGATGTTTTCACCTGTTCTGTCTTTTAATGTTTTAGAGCGCGCAGGATGCACGCGACCCGACATTTCCATGTACAGACTGATAAATACATAAAGTGTGTATTTCCATGTGGCCTCTAACCGTCCATACACACATATTGTAGCTCGTTTGAAAGCTTACAAGTTCGTTTTTTCAACGGAAGAAAGAATCTAAATGAAGGATTTACGACACTCCAACTGTAGCGTCTTACTTTACGGCAGTAAACAAGTTAGCATCTTCGTGTCTCTCCTGTGTGTCCGCAGTTCAAATGTATTTATAGGTGGAAAAACAGACATTTATAGACGAACATGGGCTCGTTTTAAACACTAGAGTCCACCGGTTCGACCCAGTTCGGACTAATTCGAGCGGAAGTCAAAATAACGGAATAAAAGTCGATTGTGTCTCTCGTTCATTTTTCGCGCCGCTCGTCAAACTTCCGAAACAACGTCATTTAGATGCATTTTAAAATATTAACGTCAAATTTGACCAACCGTGTTCAGCACCTGTGAAATCGGTAAACTCCGAGGAACAAAACGAACCAATCCGCATCTTTCTACGACCTGAAGGGACGAACCGACCAGACTTTTAACTCCGTCAGCCAATCAGAGGACAGCATCTGCACGCCAACTGCGCATGAGTTTGATTGACAGCTACTTTCATCCAATGACAAGTCAGCACCCTGAAAACACTCTGAGTTTGTAGCCAATTAAATCACCTGCCTGACCATATATGGAAGTGAACTTTATCTGACTTCCTGTGGTAGTGGGACTCTCACGTAACAATAAAAACTTTATTGATATGTTTACAGAGACATGATTCAATGATAATAAATCTGTAAATCTGTATTTAAATATTAAAATCATCAGTTTCAGTCAGATCTGACGCTTGTGGACATTTTTTCAGGATCATAAAGGGATTTATTATCATCATTTGGGAACTTTGGAGAAGTTTTAGAGAGCTCTGTGGACACCTGCTGGAGATAATCTGTACTGCACTTTCTAAAATATCTCAGAGCCACTTCTGTCTGTCAGCCTCAAATTTGGTCCAGACTTTATAGACAAGCTGAGGGAGAGATCCTGAGAATTTCAGCCTGACAGCCTGTTTTATGACTGATTCACTGTGTCTGAAACATGAAGGGAAATGAAAAGAAAAGTAGAAAACTTGTATTTATTTCTATTTAATCATTCACCAATTGAACTCTGTCAGAGCCTTAATTAAGATCAACACACCTGATGAAGCCTCAGAGTGTTTGCTTTACACTGATGCAGTGGACATGTGTCAGCTCCTCATGTTTGTGCTATTATACAGTTTAAAGTGGGTAAATATGAAGAGACTGAAATACACAGAATCAAAATGAACCACAAGAGGTTAACACACCACCTAAAAAGGAAAAACAAAACATGTCAGAGTTCTTGTCAAATATCAACTTGACAGACGTGTAAAACTGTAGAAAAAATCAGAGAGTGCACATTCAGATTTCATGGCCTACAGACTGATGACATTTCATTGTGCAGAGTGACATAATGGGCAATGTGTCACTAACATCAGGCATGTTTGATACAGAGGGAATCAGTCCAGATGAGGACGCTGACTAAAGTCCATGTGGGACTCTTAAAGCAGTCACATCAGTAAATGAGCGGACATCTTTAAGTGTTTAATGAAAGCACTCACCAACAACAAGCTTAACGTGGGCAGGTTGACCTGAAGGATTGTTTGGAAATACACAGGTGTAGTCTCCGCTGTCAGCCATCTTTGCGTTTCTGATCTTTATGGAGGCGTTACCGTGTTTCAGTTCATCTTTAAAATGTGAGACGCGACTTCTGAACTGCACAGCTTGACCTGTTGAGTCTTTACTGTATACATCACCATTATTATAAAAGAAGACCTCCATCTTCTTTTGACCATCCTTCTTCCAGTCAAACACCCCAGACTTAATGTCGACACCATTGATGGAGCAGGGTAAAATAGCATCACCGTCTTGTTCCACGACCACTGTCACTGAAAGATAAAACATGTATTAATCAGTATGTTAACATGCAGAGTCATTCAGTGAAGTTTGTTGTTTTAACACGTCAACTTATGATAGAACAACTGACTTTTCTTGTTTTGGACTTTGTCTAGCACACTGTCCTCTGAACTGTCCTACAGATTGAATTTTGCAATCATTAATAACACTGAACTCTTTTTTTCCAAGTGATGATGAACATCAACACTGACTGAGCTGTCAGTCAGACTCTCTGTCTGCACACTCGACACACGAAGAAGAAGAAAGAGGAAACGAGAGAGTGAGGAAGAAAATGCAGAACTAACAGTGAATCTTAATTCACTTCACTTCTTCATCTTTCCTTTGGAACACAGAATATAAGGTGTAAACATGATGCATCTACGTCTGGTGTTTGTTGGAGGGCATGTGAGGAGGTGTTAGTCATCAGTACCATTGATATACATGTAGGTAAGCTTTAGAGAGCTCTGTGCACACCTGCTGGAGACAATCTGTACTGCACTTTGTAAAACATCTCCACATCTGTTGGCATGACAACTCTTATCATCGTTTATGAGACAACGTGCCTTTGCTCTTCTCTGAGGTCAGAGAAACTTCTATGAGCTGTCAGACCAAAGGACCTGAAGATGTTTCCTGTGTTTGGCTTCATTCCTACTGAACAAACTAGAAGCTGCAAAGAGTCAAAGACAGATCTACACAGCATGAACACATATTTACTTCATTTGATCGGACTCTACTGTAAACTTCAACTTTATTCATTCATACAGCTCCTTTCATGCAAAGATGCAACCCAAGAAACTAAACGTGATCCTGTTCATCAGTGATGAGGCACAGCTGGTGAACGGATCAGTAAGGTGTCAGTAAAAGAGTTTCTTGGAAATAGCGCAGTAACACTAGTGCATAACACTCATCTTAATTAAAACACGTCATGATCTGAATCTGATTATATTGATGAAGTTTTTTTTACACTCCTCAGATTTCAAACTGATGCTTCCTTGTGTTGAACATGTGAGACACTGAGTTTCTTGTTCTGGTCAGAGTGCTCTCAAAGCTTCTGTCTGATCGATGACAGGAGCTGACATACAAACAGATGCTGATGTTTCATCTCTGCAGAACACTGCTTGTTAAACAGGAGTAACACTTTTTGTATTACTGGCAGGAAGTGAAACAAGCTGAACAACACTGACATTTATCAGCTCATAAAGTTGGTATTACATTATGATGACATGTCATCAGCATTTATGAGCACCTGATGAACTCAGGTGATTACTTGTCAGGAAGGCAAAGATAAAGAGAGGAGTGAGGAGAAGCTCAGCCGTCAGAGGAACAGTTCATTTGAGTCGACTATATTCTGTTTATCAGAGTATCAGAGAGGCTCAGCTCATCAAGACTTTCTCGGAAACAGTCTGCAGGATGTGGACACCACGCACGCGCATGTGCACACACGCAGACATCTGCAATAGTAATGACGTCACATCACGTGGCATACAAAGCAGCTCGAGGTGTGGCAGCTCCTGACTGAGTCAATCATCGGGCTGTAATCGATCAGAAGGATGCTGTCATCAATGAATCAGTATTGATCTGTGCTAATTATTAGGATGCATCACACTGTGCTGATGATCTGAATGTGACAGCTGCAGGTGTTATCTACCTGTCTAACCTGTTTCCAGAGCCCTGCACACATTTGAAATCAATCAAAGTACAGTTCAGTTCAGAGGGATGATGAGTTTACTGACCATCAGCGGACGTTGTTCCAGACCAGCTCAGGAGACAGAGACACACGAGAGGAAGAAGCTCCATCTGTGAAGAAGTCATCTGAGGATTAAACATCAGCACACTGCTGAGAGGGCGAGAGGACAGACCGACACACTCCGACACACACACTGCTCTCACACACACTGCTTCGGTATTTATGCAAGGTGCAACCACAGCATCACTTCCGGTACTGGTCCTTCAAATTAAAGGCACCACGTCCACATACATTAACGATGACTCATCATTTCTGCAGAAAAACATCTTCAAATTGTTTGTGTCAATTTGAAGAAACACTTTAAAAGTCATTATTACTACCTCAGAGATAAATCACAGCAACATAAAATCAAATTAAATTTAAAGCACAGCCCACACTACACAGCCCGCAGGTTCAGAGTGCAACACTACTTTGGTAAATATGTTCAGCTGTTCAGCCTTTTATTTCACCAAGCTCTCACCAACGACAGACTGGGCTAACATGAGCTAACAGCAGCTAACAGACTGAGCTAACATGAGCTAACAGCAGCTAACAGACTGAGCTAACATGAGCTAACAGCAGCTCCAGCTGTCAGCAGTTTACTTCACTGTCCATCATAAACTCTGTAAATCACAGAGAGTTGAGGCGGAGCAGCCGGAGGACATCAGAGGGAAAACCAGGAAACATTTTCTCCATAAAATCTGATCCAGTTTCACCAGAATCAGTGAAATAGTTGGTGTGTGTGTGTGTGTGTGACTTAGTGCGTACCCCCAACATAAACATTCACCTGATTACACATCAATGCACAATCAAAATGAATGAAAACTTTTTAATGGTAGAAAATTAATTTCCATTAATTAAATAAAGTTAGTGTTTGGCAGAAAACCATTCATGTTCTCAATTACCAGGAAGTATCATATAAGATTACTACACAGAGACTTTACTCCTGATGAGACCTGATGACAGAAAAATGATGAGCAGCTGCAGAAGTCTTTGTTCAGTAATCACATGTATGTGAGGCTTCATCAGTGATGAAACAACTTTAAATCCAAACAATCGATGTGGAAGATTCATCAGACTGTCCCATGAAACATGTCGTATTATCAGATCGTTTGCTTCAACATCAAAATCAGTCCAGTTTGACATTTTCCAACTTTTATTCAAAGCTTTGGATAGAAATGATGATTGCATCATCAGTATACAACATTAATGTACTTTCAGGTGCATATTTTAGATCAACAACAGTGTACAGTTCAGTGTAGAACTCCAGCTGACAGACTCTGGTTTAACACCTTAGAAAAGATGAAAATATTCACATTCATTTACAGCACGAGAGCAGTTTATGTTTCTTCAACGTCCATGTCGAGCTCCAAGCAGCATGATAATATTTGGTATATTTGCTAAGTATATATGCAGCACTCTCAGTATGTTTGAATGATGTTTGTCCTGTTTCTGACTCATTATTAATCACATTAGTTTCTATGTACTTCATAACAAGAGTCCAGTGGTTTCATTAGAACTTGACTTTATGCTCTCTGAAATGAAATGAAGCTATGCTGACAGAGGAACAATAAAAATAAAGAATCAGAATATACAGACAGTCAGAAATTAAAAACACAGAACAGAGTTCAGGAAGTCGTCATTGTCCTCAACAACACGAATTCAGTGGATCAACAGATTTCAACACAAACTATTAAAATGAATTCAGTTCTCAGGTGATGGAATGATTCATTAATAATCAGCTCTGTCAGCATTAAAGGACACTTGTGCTCTTCAGTCACAGATTATATTGTTGGAATAATGAACCTAAATATAAAATCATGATGTGTCCAGAGTAACTACAGCCGGTTCTCATGGATCGTGACTGCTGCTGTGGTCTGCTGCTGATGTCCACGCCTTACTGTAAAGTCTCTCTCTCTCTCTCTCTCTCTCTCAATGCAAAGCAGTTCGATAACCCTTAGAGTCCGCATAAACGGGGCCTGAGGTTTTATTGTTCTGTCAATCGTTATCTCTCTTACACCTTTTCTTTGGATATTACTAACTACACCTCTTCCCCGGAGTTTCTGTGCTTTCTCGTCCAGCAGGTTCTCATGGATCGTGGCTGCCGCCGTGGTCTGCTGCTGACGTCCACCATATTTAGCATTACATGCCATATATAGTCATTATTGCTACCATCCCCACTACAGCTTTGTTGGTTAATGACTTATTGCTGCTGTGCATCTGTGTTCCACTGCTACTGCAATCACCTCACCATTTATTGTAATTCATTGTAATTGTACGACATGTTTGTGTTGATTGTTCTGTACATGTGACATCCATTGCACGTCTGTCCGTCCTGGAAGAGGGATCCCTCCTCTGTGGCTCTTCCTGAGGTTTCTTCCACATGTTTTCCCTGTTAAAGGTTTTTGTGGGCAAGTTTTTCCTCACTCGAACCGAGGGTCTAAGGACAGAGGGTGTCACTCCCTGTACAGACTGTGAAGCCTCTGAGGCAAAATGTGTTTTGTGACTTTGGGCTATACAAATAAAATTTGATTTGATTTGATTTGATTTGGTTGATGTACAGACCAGGTTAAATGTGTGGAAGAGATCAAATAGATGATGATGAATGTACTGTTAGTATCAGTGTAGACCGCTACAGTAAAACTGCTTCTGTCCTGTCTGGGTTCATTTTAAAGACGAGTTCATACAACATGTTGGCGACCACGTCTGAAGACAAAAGTCTAGTTTAGTTGATCAGAACAGAGGCACTGTCAGGTGCAGTGAAAAGACAGAAAAGAGTTAAATGAAATGTAACAGAATGTGGATTTACATTCATCACTGATATGAGAATACAAAGAGTGCTTTCTTAGAAACAACTTTACAGCACATGTAAAGATGGCTACATTTCTGGATGACTTGGGTTTTATTGAAGACAGTCCAAACTTGTTGATCCTAATCCGAGTGTAAAAACCAACAGAAAGCTTCATGGCGACATAAAACAACTGTCAAGACTCTAAACATGAGAAACATGCAAAGAATTTGACGATATGCATAAAGAACAGATAAACCTACAGTGTCAGGTCATGTAAGTGAAGATCTTTCACCAGGATTGTCAGGAGAACTCTCTATGTGCTGATGAGAACCTGCAGAAATCAAAAGAAAGTTTAGATTACATGAGGTCAGCTGTTCAATGACAGAAATAATCTTCGTGGCTTGGTGACAAATAAATTTGCTCCCTCCTATAAAGATTTGAATATTTATAGAAACACTTGTAGAAACATAAATAATGTGGACTCATTTCTACAGCTGCACAAACAGTGAAGACACATTCAAGCTGCAACTGTTGAAGGTGGAACCAGAGAAAGTTTTTCACTTTGCATTAATAAATTCAATCATTAGTCATCAGGCATTTAAAAAATGGATTAATCAGTTCAACAACTAATTGTTTCAGCTTCACCACTAACCGAGTGCTACTGAATTACTGAGCTGCTAATATGAATGATCAGCTAGTTGGAGTCTGAACCCTTTTAAGAAGCTACAAACCAGATGATTACAGCTAAAAATCAGTCATGTTCTACTGTTTGTGAATATTTTGGCCACAAACCAGACAACATCAAACAAGCACTGATAAGGAGCTTCGTCTCAGAGCTGATGTCTGAACTCAGAATACAACAGCAACACTTTCAGGTGGATTCAATAATTTTTATTTATTTATTTATTTATTTACTTACCTATTCACCTTTTTACATGTACATAGCCTTGTCTTTGTTCTTGTTTATGTCTAAGTTTTTTCTTCTGTTTGTACAAGTGAGCAAAGTGAAACCGGAGTCAAATTCCTTGTGTGTGTTCACATACCTGGCAAATGAAAGTGATTCTGATTACCTGAACTTTCACCTTGTCCATCACAAATAACCACAAGTCTAATCCCAACCTTGTCTGCTCGTCATGAATATGTTCACACAAGACATGATTCAAACCTACCTTTATTACGTTTCTGTTTGCACTCGTAAAGCACAACTCCAACAACAACAAAAATCAAAACAAGGAACAAAACTCCAGCAACAATCCATCCATTGTTGTCTATCTGTGGTTTGGCCTCTGAAACAGAAGAGAAAAGGTTGATGTCACACTCAGACTGTAAGTGCAGATCATACAGAGCAGATTGAACATAAGAGCTGACACAGAGAAGAACTAAAGGTGTTCCTGCTCCTGAAATCTGAACTTGTTAGCAGATCCACACGGTGAGGTGTTTAGTCACAGGTTGTGCTGACCTGGAGAGGACTGTGGTATTAAATGCTGAACTGTAGTCACTGAACAACAATCTCTAGGCCTCTTTGTTGTCCAGGTGGTACAGGGGGGTGTAGATGTAATCCCTGACCAGCTGCTCGAAGCTCTTCATCACGACAGAGTGACTGTGTTCAGTCATTCAGGGTGCAGGTCTTGTTTTCTTGGACACAGGAATGATTGTGGACCACCAGTGCTACTTAACACAAGGTCTGAGGACTTGTCCACTGACGCACTTCAGTCCTCCTGCTTTGCTGGAGTTCACATGCTTGAAATTGACGTCATGCTCAGAAACAGTGATAGATGCTGAAGGTGTCCCCTCACATCCACTAACTTCTGCTTCAGATGTTTTAGTTTCTTGGCAGTGATGAAGAAATACATATATTGACGCATAGAAAACTTGAAGCCAAATCGTAACCGTCTGGGCCCAGCCTGTAACTCCTACTGTGCTGCCCCTTGATCAATGTAAACATTGAGGATGGTGTAGACTTGCTAGTTGAGTCAGCAAACAACACCTAGGCACTACCCCAACCCCATGATGCAGATTCTTACCTTTTGCTTGTCTGGCCCCAACTTCCAGACCTCATGTAAAGGCCTACCTTTTGTGACCTACCCCCCCTTCTCTCCCCCTGCCCTTTGTTGTCCTTCCTTTCCCGTACCTACATTTTGCTCCATCCCTATTTACATATGGCTGTTTTCTGTATAAAAGTGTTTCTCTTCATTTGCTCTGGGTCAACTCACTGGATCAGATACCCTTTGTGACCGTCAGTTCACCAGTATGCCGGCATGCTTCTTAATAAACACACCACCACAGCAAACTCCTCAACTGGACTCAATGATTTCTTCGACAATTTGGTGCCGTGACCCGGATGGCAACACACTTCCACGGAGACTCCTCTTTGCAGACCAAGTGCACACCAGCGACCTGAGAATCCAAATTAAGAGGTAAGGGGCCCTTTTGAAAACCCAAATTTCTGTTGCTGTGTGTTGTTGGACGTCTGTGAAGCTGGAGTCCCAAAGAAGTTGACGGCATGTGAATTAGTTTTCCCCTGGTTGGTATGTTTAGGATTGACTGCATTTTCAAAATCTAAGAATCTGTCTTGATTGAAATTGTTTGCCCTTCCTGGCCTTAGAATCTGACTTGCCTTTTCTAATGGTGTAACATTAAGGTCTTGGCTAGAACTACAGAAAATAGAAAAGACCAGATAATTGAATCCTGTGAAAGACCAGGTATACATGAGCTCTGTGATTCTATTGTTCTTTTGGAAGTCAACATGATTTGTGATTAGAAAAATCAATGATTTAGAACACTGCAAGAAGTCGACGTGTGATTTGTGGCTGAAAAAGTAAATCAGTGATTGAGAACACTGTAGCCACTGTAGCCACCCCGCGTAGTTTTGGGAACACTAGAAGAGACATCCAGAGAGTGCCAAGAGACCACTGAAGATAGTGAGGCACTGTAGGCCTGGGGCCTGATGGAAAAGCAGCTGGTGGGAAGAAGTAGGGATGATTCGCTCTCCCAGGGAGACTTGCTCTACCAATAATTAGGGATATATTTCATTTCTGTAGGGATCTGATTTACTCTCCTTACATGAATAGGAATGATTTGTGTTTTCTGAGTAGAATGTTGATTGAAAGGTTTGGCAAGTGATTTGAGGGTATGATTAAGTGCTTATGAAAGTGTGTGGATGGATCATTTGAAAGGACAATGAGAAGTTATTTTAGTAGAAGGTCTGAGATTGGATTTACCAGTCATGCGAAGTACATGTATGAGAATTGTGGTACCAAGTGTTTTTTGTTAAATTTGTTGTCGTGTTGAAATAACAATCTTCTCAAATTTCCTCAAAACTGGTCATTTGACCGGATCAGGTTTAAAAAAAGCTGAAAGAGAGATTAAGTTCTCATCCAGATCAAAACAAGCCCTTACATTCTCTCAGATTTTGGAGAGATGAAAGCAGATGCCGTAATGTCGAACCTCAAAAAAGATTTCCTTACCGATCAAAATAAGTAGTTAAAGCACATTTATAATAATTGAAAGAAATTAGAAGAATTAAAATGATGCAATAACTAGAACAAGAAAAAAAAACCTTTAAAAAGTCTTCCCGGAAGCAACAAAACAAACGATCAAGAGATTTAATTTGTACTGTTTTGTAATTTTTATGTTTGTCATTTGATGTGTGTCTGTCTGTTACGACTATGAAAAGGAATATCTTCTATATTTTTAATCTTAGAGGGTTATTCTGATAAAACGACAATCTGAGGTTACAAAAGAGTATTGTTGTATTGTTGAGTATTGTTTATGGGTCAAAATGTAATGGTTTTTGAAGTATCTCACTACACAGGCAGAGCAAGGAGGACAAATGGCAGAGGAACACTCAGGATAAAGAAGTTCAGAACAAGCTGTGAAACTATAAGTCATTCACACCTTGGACAAAGACACCTTCCTGAAACAACAAAAGCACTGGGAAATCTTCTATTGGTGAGCCAAACATTTGGTGAGAAAATTTCTAAAAATTTCTAAATTGCAATTTGCAACAACCCAGTCAAAGCCTACCCTGTCTATGGCACCTCCAGCAGAAAGGCCAACAAATTTGATCTAGGCTTTTCCTATTAAATTGAAAAAGCAAACAGTTTGTTTTAGTTTAATTGACAGGTTAATGGTATTACTATATGCCTACTTGCTTGTCATCTAAATTAGTGTACTGTCTATTACACACCAGCTTTCTAGACAACCCTAGATCTCTGCAATGCATTCTTTTCTGTTCTTTTAGTCAAACTCCTACTTGATTAGTCCTACAAACTCCCACTTCTATGTGCCATTCCCCTTATAACCCCCTCATTCTTCCTCTGACCTTTGTAGACTCATGAAGTGAAGTCTCAGCGTCTCAGTAAGTGTGAAGAAACATTTTTAACTTGTGCAGATGTCTACATCACAATTTACTTTGTGTTCAGTCTTAAAAAAATAGTATATTTTTGGAAACAAACAAATAAATCATTAAAATAATTTCGACACAAATATAACAACAAGACAGAATCTCACCATTCAGAGGCACGTAAATCTCAGTATAAATCTGATGGTTGATTTCTTCCTGTGTGGCGACACAGCGGTAGTGGTCGGTCTTGGTCACAGGAGCTCGTAGGATGATGTCATAGCTGCCTCCTCTTTCTGTGACCTGTGGTTCTTTAGCAGGAACGATATTTCCAGAACTGTCCTTCCACTCTACCTTAAGCATTCGAGAAGCAGTTTGGACGTCACACTGCAGCAGCACTCCATTCTCTGCTTTACGTATATTAACAGATGGCTTTGAAGCTGCACCTGTGAACACAATAGAAATGATGTTAGAAAGACTGTAGACAAAATCGGAAATGTAATACCCTTGAGTTACTATTAGATTTCTGAGAAATAAGTTGTCTTTTTTTATGTTGATAAGAGCCAGTTTAAGATTGAAGAAAAATGCAGAAACTGAAAGAAATAAAACAGTAACAGCACAATGTGAGGATCAATTAGTAATGACAGTGGATCACTAACACTTAATTTCTATAAAAGTTGAATTACTTTTACTTTAAAAACTATTTACAACTGTTTTAGACAGTGAAGATGTTGGGACAAATCTGAAATCTGAAACATATAGATGAAGGTTTGATGAAATATTTTATTTCAGTTGAATCAAATCCTGATAAAACAAAGGATGAAGCTACATTTTCTGTTGTTACTTTGTCTGTAAAGAGGCACGCCACTGAATTTACACATGTAACGTTTTCATTTTAGTTGGAACCTTAATTCAATTAGTAAACAAATGACAAAGTTAATTTATGCAATTGCATAGTTTGTACTGTATATACAGATGTTAAAATTAAATTAATGATTTTGCATAGTGATGTGTACTTTCAACTTTTTTTCAGTCACTACTAAACACTGTCAAAGACCTTATCTACTGTGCAATACTTTACAATGTGCAATAGACAGTGCATATAGCAAATGTACATACTCATCAGGACTGTGCACCTCAGCTCCCCTTTTTTGCCTATATTTATACCGTATATTTATACAGTATAAATATTTTTGTTTTGTTTGAGTTGTTTAATCTCATTGTGCGTATAGTGATTTAGGGACACAGTCAGTTCCACGCAAACTCACAACACACACGTGAGACATACAGAGTGACGTCATGAAAATGAGGACTCACCTGGGATGTTTTCACCTGTTCTGTCTTTTAACACACCACCTAAAAAGGAAAAACAAAACATGTCAGAGTTCTTGTCAAATATCAACTTGACAGACGTGTAAAACTGTAGAAAAAATCAGAGAGTGCACATTCAGATTTCATGGCCTACAGACTGATGACATTTCATTGTGCAGAGTGACATAATGGGCAATGTGTCACTAACATCAGGCATGTTTGATACAGAGGGAATCAGTCCAGATGAGGACGCTGACTAAAGTCCATGTGGGACTCTTAAAGCAGTCACATCAGTAAATGAGCGGACATCTTTAAGTGTTTAATGAAAGCACTCACCAACAACAAGCTTAACGTGGGCAAGTTGACCTGAAGGATTGTTTGGAAATACACAGGTGTAGTCTCCGCTGTCAGCCATCTTTGCGTTTCTGATCTTTATGGAGGCGTTACCGTGTTTCAGTTCTTCTTCAAAATGTGAGACGCGACTTCTGAACTGCACAGCTTGACCTGTTGAGTCTTTACTGTATACATCACCATTATTATAAAAGAAGACCTCCATCTTCTTTTGACCATCCTTCTTCCAGTCAAACACCCCAGACTTAATGTCGACACCATTGATGGAGCAGGGTAAAATAGCATCACCGTCTTGTTCCACGACCACTGTCACTGAAAGATAAAACATGTATTAATCAGTATGTTAACATGCAGAGTCATTCAGTGAAGTTTGTTGTTTTAACACGTCAACTTATGATAGAACAACTGACTTTTCTTGTTTTGGACTTTGTCTAGCACACTGTCCTCTGAACTGTCCTACAGATTGAATTTTGCAATCATTAATAACACTGAACTCTTTTTTTCCAAGTGATGATGAACATCAACACTGACTGAGCTGTCAGTCAGACTCTCTGTCTGCACACTCGACACACGAAGAAGAAGAAAGAGGAAACGAGAGAGTGAGGAGGAAAATGCAGAACTAACAGTGAATCTTAATTCACTTCACTTCTTCATCTTTCCTTTGGAACACAGAATATAAGGTGTAAACATGATGCATCTACGTCTGGTGTTTGTTGGAGGGCATGTGAGGAGGTGTTAGTCATCAGTACCATTGATATACATGTAGGTAAGCTTTAGAGAGCTCTGTGCACACCTGCTGGAGACAATCTGTACTGCACTTTGTAAAACATCTCCACATCTGTTGGCATGACAACTCTTATCATCGTTTATGAGACAACGTGCCTTTGCTCTTCTCTGAGGTCAGAGAAACTTCTGGAAGTGTTCGAGAGCGCTCTTAACAAAACAAGAAAACAGTCCACAGCAAGCTGTCTGTGCAACACAAACTGCACCAATATCATATAATCAGATTCAGAGCATGAGCTGATAACAAATGTATGATCTCTGAGTGATGGATTCATCGTGCAGCACACCTCGGTGAGAACAGACTTGGATGGTTTGGAACGTTTGGTTCATCTGGAGCTGATTCTTTAAAGAGAAAATATAAAATCTATCAAAGTGAATGTTGCAGCACGCGGCCCAACACCTGCTCAGGTGATAAGAGCTGTCATTCAAACAGATTAAGATGTTTCCTGTGTTTGGCTTCATTACTACTGATGAACAAACTAAACAAACATCCTAAAAAGTATTTACTGCATTTGATCTGACTGTTTTCTGTTTAGTCTCTATTCAAGCTGACATACAAACAGATGCTGATGTTTCATCTCTGCAGAACACTGCTTGTTAAACAGGAGTAACACTTTTTGTATTACTGGCAGGAAGTGAAACAAGCTGAACAACACTGACATTTATCAGCTCATAAAGTTGGTATTACTTTATGATGACATGTCATCAGCATTTATGAGCACCTGATGAACTCAGGTGATTACTTGTCAGGAAGGCAAAGATAAAGAGAGGAGTGAGGAGAAGCTCAGCCGTCAGAGGAACAGTTCATTTGAGTCGACTATATTCTGTTTATCAGAGTATCAGAGAGGCTCAGCTCATCAAGACTTTCTCGGAAACAGTCTGCAGGATGTGGACACCACGCACGCGCATGTGCACACACGCAGACATCTGCAACAGTAATGACGTCACATCACGTGGCATATAAAGCAGCTCGAGGTGTGGCAGCTCCTGACTGAGTCAATCATCGGGCTGTAATCGATCAGAAGGATGCTGTAATCAATGAATCAGTATTGATCTGTGCTAATTATTAGGATGCATCACACTGTGCTGATGATCTGAATGTGACAGCTGCAGGTGTTATCTACCTGTCTAACCTGTTTCCAGAGCCCTGCACACATTTGAAATCAATCAAAGTACAGTTCAGTTCAGAGGGATGATGAGTTTACTGACCATCAGCGGACGTTGTTCCAGACCAGCTCAGGAGACAGAGACACACGAGAGGAAGAAGCTCCATCTGTGAAGAAGTCATCTGAGGATTAAACATCAGCACACTGCTGAGAGGGCGAGAGGACAGACCGACACACTGCGACACACACACTGCTCTCACACACATTGCTTCGGTATTTATGCAAGGTGCGACCACAGCATCACTTCCGGTACTGATCCTTCAAATTAAAGGCTTCATCTCTACATACATTAACGATGACTCATCATTTCTTGAGAAAAACATCTTCAAATTGTTTGTGTCAATTTGAAGAAACACTTTAAAAGTCATTATTACTACCTCAGAGATAAATCACAGCAACATAAAATCAAATTAAATTTAAAGCAACATTATACAGCCCTCCGTTTCAGAGTGCAACACTACTGTGGTAAATATGTTCAGATGTACATGTGTGTTCCTTTTGATTAGTGCTACAACAGCAGACCCAGCAGCAGCTAATATCACTGACTAGTCCAGCAGCAGTCAGCCCAGCTCGGCGTCTGTCTTTCAGCCTTTTATTTCACCAAGCTCTCACCAACCACTAAAAGTCAGTCCCAGATTTACTCTTGTCCGGCGGCTTCTTGCTCGCTCACTCTCTCCTTTTCTCTTCTTAGCTTCCTCCGTCAGCGTCCTCTTCACTCTCTGCTCCTCTGCCATCATGTCCATAGAAGCTGCTGAGCCTGGTTATGTTACCCATTTGCCCAGCTTCTTCCGAGTGGGCCGAAACGCCTGTGGTACAAACACTAACACTCCCCCCGTGCTCTGAGCTCACAGCCTGGCTAACAAACTGAGCTAACATGAGCTAACAGCAGCTACAGTTTACTTCACTGTCCATCATAAACTCTGTAAATCACAGAGAGTTGAGGCGGAGCAGCCGGAGGACATCAGAGGGAAAACCAGGAAACATTTTCTCCATAAAATCTGATCCAGTTTCACCAGAATCAGTGAAATAGTTGGTGTGTGTGACTTAGTGCCGTAAAGCGTTACGTACTTCTCGTGGGTGATTGTATCCCTAAGTTACAGTGTGCACAGAGACAGCATTCACCTGATTACGCGTCAATGCACCATCAAAATGAATGAAAACTTGTTTTTTAATGGTAGAAAAGTTACACAATGTTGCCATTAATTAAATAAAATAACAATGGCCAAAATGCAAAACCTCCTATTTGCAAAAGAAAAAAAAACATTGGGAAAAAAATCACATCTGTATTTGTGAGACACTAATACCTAGTTGGTATTTGTTAACATAATAATGTAGCAATACAGTCCATTGGGCATTAATGTGGATAAAGAAGTCAAGGAAAGATGGGAAAATCTCCAAAAGGCATCAAATTACAGATGAGACATTTTTGTAATATGTCAAAAAAAAGTAAGATTTTATTTCCACCATTTACACTTTCAAAATAACAGAAACTTTTTAAACTTTCTGGAAAAGTTTGGGCACCCTGCAGAGTTTATAGCATGCACCGCCACCTTTGGAAAGCTAAGACCTGACATGTCATGGATTGTTCACAATCATCGTCTGGACAGACCAGGGGCCTGATGCACAAAGACTTGTGTGAATTTCCTACTGAAACTTGGTGTATGCCAAAACTGTCGTATGTACAAATAAATTCAGATGTATCAAAGTGTGCGTACACATGGATCCAAGTATGTTTCTTTTGTACATCCCAAACAACGTGGAATTGAGCGCACATGCAGAGGTGCCAAACTTCTCCCTGTCCACGCCTCTATTTAAATATGCAAATCAATTTAAATAGGCCGTGGACCTGAGATTCACCTTGTGGCCCAATCAGATAACACAATGAACAAAGGTAAGAAAAGGAATTTCACAGAATCTGAACTAGAGATTCTTGTAAATGAAGTGGAGACATGCAGGCTGATCCTGTTTGGTACCCTGTCAACGGGGATAAATATGAACAACAGACATGAGGGGTGTGTGTGAGGCTGTAAATGCCATAGGATCTGAGCAGCGCACACATACATAAGTTAAAAAGAAATGGTGGTGGAGGTGAAGTGGAGGGTTTTGGCTCACTGCCGAAACATGACTGCAACAGGCAGGGGGACAGGAGTGGAGGAACACTCCTCCTTCAACAGGACAGTGGCCGCTTTAGTGGGTGACACAGCTCAATGGTGGGAGCCCATGAAGGTGACACAGATCATCCAAGGTAAATATGCTGAACTCATAAATGTTGTAATTATACTGGTCATACAATTGACTGCTCACAATACATAGAGCTCATGTGTAAAGATGCCAGGATATTAAACATTTTGACTCATGTAGTTTTTTTCTTTTGAGAACTTTATTTATATTCATTTTTAAGCTTATAGAACAGTGAACATCCAACAACAAACCACTCCTACCCTCCCACCCACCCATCACCCCTCAAGGCCCACACTCACATATAAAAACACTTATCCCATGAGAGAGACAGACTGAAACAAGTTTGTATATTGTTATGTATGCACACTCAAATACAGTATAGTCCACATACACTATCAACTGAATGCAAAACGCCTGCAGACTCCCATAAAGTATAATCTTGTATGTTAAAGAACAAAAACAAAAAGTACATAATATAAGATGAGGACATCTTCAATCATGCACACAGATCCAGCTGGTCATTTCATAATGTGCAAAGTTTAATATGGTAGAGTGATTCAAATGAAAGATAAGTTCTCTACAAATCGCAGGAGGAAAGAGTGAAAGCCATCGATGGCATCAATGATCATCTGGATCAATTAATAAATGTATTCAGTGATATAAGCAAATCAATAAATGCACTTGTGTACAAGTAAATTCTGTCCTTGTCTCTTTACACGCTTGAAATCATGCAAGCCTCTGTCCAACTATTAAGCATGGGGGTGGATCAATCATGCTTTGGGATTGTATTGCAGCCAGAGGCACAGGGAACATTTCACAAGTAGAAGGAAAAATGGATTTTGGAAATCGAAATTTTGGATGCTAACATGATGCCATCTGTGAAAAAGCTGAAGTTAAAGAGAGGATGGCTTCTACAAATGGATAATGATCCTAAACACACCTCAAAATCCATGGTGGATTACATCAAGAGGCGTAAAGTGAAGGTTTTGCCATGGCCTTCACAATCTCCTGACCTCAACATAATTGAAAATCTATGGATAGACCTTAAAAGAGCAGTGTGTGACAGACAGCCCAGAAATCTCAAAGAACTGGAAGACTTTTGTTAGGAAGAATGTGCGAAGATACCTCAAACAAGAATTGAAAGACTCTTGGCTGGCTACAAAAAGCATTTATAAGCTGTGATACTTGCCAGAGGTACAAGGTATTAACTCTGCAGGGTGCCCAAACTTTTGAGACGACTTTTTTTGTTTCTTTATGCACATTAATACAAATTTACCTGGGGTGCCCAAACTTTCGATCCCCACTATAGCTGCAGAAGTCTTTGTTCAGTAATCACATGTATGTGAGGCTTCATCAGTGATGAAACAACTTTAAATCCAAACAATCGATGTGGAAGATTCATCAGACTGTCCCATGAAACATGTCGTATTATCAGATCGTTTGTTTCAACATCAAAATCAGTCCAGTTTGACATTTTCCAACTTTTATTCAAAGCTTTGGATAGAAATGATGATTGCATCATCAGTATACAACATTAATGTACTTTCAGGTGCATATTTTAGATCAACAACAGTGTACAGTTCAGTGTAGAACTCCAGCTGACAGACTCTGGTTTAACACCTTAGAAAAGATGAAAATATTCACATTCATTTACAGCACGAGAGCAGTTTATGTTTCTTCAACGTCCATGTCGAGCTCCAAGCAGCATGATAATATTTGGTATATTTGCTAAGTATATATGCAGCACTCTCAGTATGTTTGAATGATGTTTGTCCTGTTTCTGACTCATTATTAATCACATTAGTTTCTATGTACTTCATAACAAGAGTCCAGTGGTTTTATTAGAACTTGACTTTATGCTCTGAAATGAAATGAAGCTATGCTGACAGAGGAACAATAAAAATAAAGAATCAGAATATACAGACAGTCAGAAATTAAAAACACAGAACAGAGTTCAGGAAGTCGTCATTGTCCTCAACAACACGAATTCAGTGGATCAACAGATTTCAACACAAACTATTAAAATTTGTTAAAAAACTCAAGCTCTTTCTCATTAAATGTAACTGACACGCACACACACTTCAGCAGACAGCGTCTTTACAGCACGATTAAACTTCTGGATCAGGTTGTTTCTGAGCTTTGTTGATTCATTGGGTTTCATTGGTTGTTCTTGTCTGCTGGAAAAGCAAATCAAAGTTTTATTGAAGACAGTCCAAACTTGTTGATCCTAATCTGAGTGTAAATACCAACAGAACGCTTCATGACCACATAAAACAACTGTCAAGACTCTAAACATGAGAAACATGCAAAGAATTTGTTGTCTGCTCGTCATGAATATGTTCATACAGACATGATTTAAACTCACCGTTGTTAGGATTGAGTTTCCACAGCAGAACAACTAGAGCAACAAGAACAACAACAAGAACTGGAGCAGCAACAATCCATCCAGTGGACTGACTGACTCTGACCTTGAGGGTGACTCTGAAACAGTAGAGAAAAGGTTGATGTCACACTCAGACTGTAAGTGCAGATCATACAGAGCAGATTGAACATCAGAGCTGACACAGAGAAGAACTAAAGGTGTTCCTGCTCCTGAAATCTGAACTTGTTAGCAGATAAAAACACCACTGGGATGAATCTCAGCAGGAACAGTGATGTTAGCTCTGATCTTACAGACACTTTCCTCCTGCTCGGCTGCACAGCTGAGAGCTTTGCTTGTGGTTTTGGTGGCAGTAGTGAGGAGGGTGATGTTGTAGCATCGTCCTGTTTCTGAGACGTGCTGCTCATCAGCAGGAAGAAGGTTTGAATCCCCGTCCTCCACTTCAGGCTGTTTACATGGGACTTGTGCTAAACTCCTGCTGTGTCTGAGATCTGCAAATGTGTGTGACAACCTGTGTACAGCCGAGGTTCTCTACACGCTGAGCCGAGGCTGTGACGGACTCTGGATCACGTTCTGTCATCACATCTTTGTTTTATGATGCTTGTTGTTACAGCTCGTATTCATGAGCTTTGTTAAAGGGAAACATCACACATGCAGCTACACATGCAGCTGTCGGTTTGTAAATAATTCCACTACAGACTCAGTATCAGAAAGCCCACAGTAGGAATAATTAGTTTTCCTGTTCATAGCGTCATTGTTTACAGCGTGCTGATAAGTTTCATTTTTGATGACGTTGTCGGAGCAGCTGTGACGCAAGTCACTGCAGTTGGTTTTTCTTTGTACAGCCACTGATACACACAAACGTTCACAAACGGTTTTGTTTCTCTCGTTTCCTCACGCTTTCTCAAGTAGTTTAATCATTTTACTGCTATGTGTAAATTACAAAAGAACACAGCAGGATTAAATCAGCTAACTGGGAAAGGTCTGTATCCGTATCGTTTAATGGGGACACACACAATATCTTGAGCCAAGTCTAAACCACCTTACTTCTGGAGACAACCCTTTCTATCCCCACCCCCAGTCCTCCGGGCCGTCTCACGTCGTACAGACTGCAGGGCGGCCTCTGATTGGTCTGTCTTGACCTCTTGCATGAAGCATGTGTCATAGTCTGTTTACATCCTTTGTCCTCAGTAAGATGGCCGTGTGGTCGCTCTTCATGAATGCTGGCAGAGATTCTGCTCTGTCGCTGTCTCTGAAGGGCATGTAGCAGTGATGGAGTGTTTGTTCTTCTTGTGGCACAGTCAATGTGGAAGTCAGGTATAACTCTAAAGTTTATCATCTAGTGATGCTGGAGACTTCAGTCAGTCTAAAATTGTCACATTGATCCTCATTCACTATAAAACACATCTCTTTCTTCTTCTTTATTTTGAAGTTCACATCTGTAAACCTCATCAGGACAGACAGCAGAGTGAACATGAGGAGAGTTCAAGTGGTGTGTTGTCCATTTCCTTATTCTGATGAGTGTTTCATAAGTTCAATATGATCTAAAAATTCAATTAATATTATATAAATATATGCTGCATAGATAAATTTAGTCAAGCTCACGGAGAGATAACCGGACAGATCCGCACCTTCTAGAAGAAGACCAACACTCTGCTGCAGTGAATGAATCAAGTGGAAAGAAGCTTCATTTGTACCAACATGTTTGTCTTTGTCTTTGTTCAACAATAATGTATGTACATTTAACCTGTCCAGGTGTGACCTCACAAACAGTTGAAGGGAATTAAGACAGAACAGACAGACAGTCTGTGGATCTACACTACAGGCCTCGTCTGTTCATGTTGTCGCCTCAGCTGGAAAGTATCCACAAACTGTGATTAATGATTCATGATTAGTGTTGATGATCATTTTTATGTCATGATTTCCATCTTCACTGAAAGAATCATGACATGATGACGTGTCAAACAGGTTTTCATCGTCGTGTCTAATCATAGTTTTACTTCCTGTTGTTATTTACATCCAGACCACACTCACCTTCTTCTCTCTGGACATGAGCACAGTCTTTATTCCAACCTGCAGCGCTCTGAGCTCATTCACTTTGAGTCAGTATGAACACATTCAAATGTTTGAAATGAAACACAATCATTTCAATTATTGGAAGATTAATATATCACTCACCAGGCAAGCGCACAAAGGTATCAGCAGAAATTGTATGGTTGATGTTCTCCTGTGTGACTGCACAGTAGAAGCGGTCAGTCTTGGTCACAGTCATGTTGACAGTAATGTATAAAATGCCTCCTCTCTCTGTGACCTGTGGCTCCTCAGCAGGAAGGATGTTTCCATCACTGTCCTGCCAATGTACTTCAAGATCTGGAACACCATGAGCTTCACACTGCAGCAGAGCTGAGGTCTCTGTTTCATCAACCGTCTTAACATACGGCTTTGGAGCTGCACCTGTGAATAAAATATAAACAACAGATGATGAAGGAGAATTAGATCATTAAAAATGTAATATTGAGATGTTTCCTCTGCTTGTATATCTGGTTTACAGTGTGAAGTTCCATATTCCAGCACTGTTTGACAGGACATGATATTTCAAACATTTGAACTTCTTCTAATCTGACTCACATTCTGACTCATATCATGGCAGACACACACATGCAGCCAGTTTATGATCTAATTGTTGAGATTAAACATAAAAGTCGATGTGCCACTGAGAATCAAAGACAAAAATAATCATAAAATGTGTTAATATTGCCATGGTAGAAGGTTATAAAAGAGTTCACTGTATCTTGTTTTAGTTTTTTTTTTCTTTTTCTGTGGACTAAATATTACCAACAATAAACATCAAGAAATTAGTCTGTTTTCATAAACACTAATGTAAAGTATTTGAGTTAGAGCATAAAAGTCTCCAACTTCTAATGATGAATAGCCGATTACAGACATTTTAAGGTGAGACACGTAGAGAGTGACGTCATGAAAATCAGGACTCACCTGGGATGTTTTCACCTGTTCTGTCTTTTAACACACCACCTAAAAAGGAAAAACAAAACATGTCAGAGTTCTTGTCAAATATCAACTTGACAGACGTGTAAAACTGTAGAAAAAATCAGAGAGTGCACATTCAGATTTCATGGCCTACAGACTGATGACATTTCATTGTGCAGAGTGACATAATGGGCAATGTGTCACTAACATCAGGCATGTTTGATACAGAGGGAATCAGTCCAGATGAGGACGCTGACTAAAGTCCATGTGGGACTCTTAAAGCAGTCACATCAGTAAATGAGCGGACATCTTTAAGTGTTTAATGAAAGCACTCACCAACAACAAGCTTAACGTGGAACGTTCGAGGTGTCTGAAGAGTTGGAAATTTACAGGTGTAGTCTCCGCTGTCAGACATCTTTGCGTTTCTGATCTTTATGGAGGCGTTACCGTGTTCCAGTTGATCTTGAAAATGTGAGACACGACCTTTGAACTTCTCATCTTGACCTTGACGTCCTTTACCATATGCATCACCATTATCATAAAGGAAGATCTCTTTCTCTCCGTCCTTCTTCCAGTCAAACAGTTTAGACACAATGTCAACACCGTCGATGGAACAGGGTAAAATAGCATCATCGCCTTCTTTCACTGTCACTGAAAGATAAAACATGTATTAATCAGTATGTTAACATGCAGAGTCATTCAGTGAAGTTTGTTGTTTTAACACGTCAACTTATGATAGAACAACTGACTTTTCTTGTTTTGGACTTTGTCTAGCACACTGTCCTCTGAACTGTCCTACAGATTGAATTTTGCAATCATTAATAACACTGAACTCTTTTTTTCCAAGTGATGATGAACATCAACACTGACTGAGCTGTCAGTCAGACTCTCTGTCTGCACACTCGACACACGAAGAAGAAGAAAGAGGAAACGAGAGAGTGAGGAGGAAAATGCAGAACTAACAGTGAATCTTAATTCACTTCACTTCTTCATCTTTCCTTTGGAACACAGAATATAAGGTGTAAACATGATGCATCTACGTCTGGTGTTTGTTGGAGGGCATGTGAGGAGGTGTTAGTCATCAGTACCTTAGAGAGTACTTTAGAGAGCACCCAAGAAACTAAACGTGATCCTGTTCAGCAGTGATGAGGCACAGTTGGTGTACGGATCAGTAAGGTGTCAGTAAAACAGTTTCTTGGAAATAGTGCAGGATGTAGATCAGACACACACACACACACACACACACACACACACACACACACACACACACACACACACACACACTTCCTCATCCTGCTCCTGCAGTATGAGCACACTGGGCCAATTTTCACTTCAATATATTTTCTAAGTCAGCTTCTCTGAACCATCCGAACCTGTTCTCACCAAGGTGTGCTGACTGACTCACTCATAGATCAGACATTTGTTATTAACAGAGGAAATGCCCCCAACACTCCATATAAGGGCATAAGGTGCAAATCCTCTGGCACATGCTCAGGAAGTGGAGAGGCTGTTAGAGGAAGACGAGCATCGCACAAATCTAAAAGTATGAGGCATCATTCTGGTCCTTTCACACACATATATTCTCTTCAGACATAAATATATGTGTGTATGAGATACAAAGATATATGCATGAGGGGGCCAGAATGGAAAACTCCTCAGATTTCAAACTGATGCTTCCTTGTGTTGAACATGTGAGACACTGAGTTTCTTGTTCTGGTCAGAGTGCTCTCAAAGCTTCTGTCTGATCGATGACAGGAGCTGACATACAAACAGATGCTGATGTTTCATCTCTGCAGAACACTGCTTGTTAAACAGGAGTAACACTTTTTGTATTACTGGCAGGAAGTGAAACAAGCTGAACAACACTGACATTTATCAGCTCATAAAGTTGGTATTACATTATGATGACATGTCATCAGCATTTATGAGCACCTGATGAACTCAGGTGATTACTTGTCAGGAAGGCAAAGATAAAGAGAGGAGTGAGGAGAAGCTCAGCCGTCAGAGGAACAGTTCATTTGAGTCGACTATATTCTGTTTATCAGAGTATCAGAGAGGCTCAGCTCATCAAGACTTTCTCGGAAACAGTCTGCAGGATGTGGACACCACGCACGCGCATGTGCACACACACAGACATCTGCAACAGTAATGACGTCACATCACGTGGCATATAAAGCAGCTCGAGGTGTGGCAGCTCCTGACTGAGTCAATCATCGGGCTGTAATCGATCAGAAGGATGCTGTCATCAATGAATCAGTATTGATCTGTGCTAATTATTAGGATGCATCACACTGTGCTGATGATCTGAATGTGACAGCTGCAGGTGTTATCTACCTGTCTAACCTGTTTCCAGAGCCCTGCACACATTTGAAATCAATCAAAGTACAGTTCAGTTCAGAGGGATGATGAGTTTACTGACCATCAGCGGACGTTGTTCCAGACCAGCTCAGGAGACAGAGACACACGAGAGGAAGAAGCTCCATCTGTGAAGAAGTCATCTGAGGATTAAACATCAGCACACTGCTGAGAGGGCGAGAGGACAGACCGACACACTCCGACACACACACTGCTCTCACACACACTGCTTCGGTATTTATGCAAGGTGCAACCACAGCATCACTTCCGGTACTGATCCTTCAAATTAAAGGCACCACGTCCACATACATTAACGATGACTCATCATTTCTGCAGAAAACATCTTCATATTTATAAGGAATACCACAGAAACTATTAAATAATACATTTAAAGAATAAAAGTAAAGCACAATAAAATAAAAGTGAACTTGGTGAAACAGATTAAAATACATAAACAGAAAATATATATAAATAAATTGTTCAAGCACATTAAGAAGATGAGTCTTAAGTTTGCTCTTAAAAATAACGTCAGCACCTTCACCTGGTCCCTGCTGGTGTACAGCAAACTCAGTCACAGCACAGATTCTCAGTTGGATTGAGGTCTGAGCTTTGACTCGTTCAAAGACATTGAAATGTTTCACCTCACGTTACTCAGCTTAGTGTCACTGACCTGCTGGAAGGTGAACCTCCGTCCCAGTCCCAAATCTCTGGAAGACTTGAATCAAGAATTTCCCTGCATGGAGGGACATCCGTCATTTATTAAGTTCTTTGCTGCCTCTCTGATGAACACCCTCCCTGTCTCGTGCATGAGTGTGTGAAAGGGTTTTATTGTGCTCTGTGGGATGTGCAAAGCTTTGGATATTTTCCTAATCTGTACTTCTCCTAAACTTTGTCCCTGGCCTGTCTGGAGAGCTCTTTGGTCTTCACGGCGCCACTTGTTGCTGCTCCTTGTTTAGTGGACTGTGTCTGACTGTTTATGAGGCTTCTGAATGGACCTGGTTGCACCAGATCTCATCTAAGGGCTTGAAAGGGGGTGGATACACATGCAGGCAGCTCTTTTCTGTTTCTAATCATATATCATATGATAAATCCAGATTATGCCAAAGAGGGTCAATACTCTTGCAAGCCACTGTTTTAAGAGCATCTCTGTGTAACCAGCACAGATCCACATTAAAGCATCGCCCCTCACGACACAGGTGATGTGATTTGATACTGATACTTTCGGGAGCCGTCACGTCTGGACGTGGTTAGATTTGGCTCGGTTTATTACTGCAGATGTTGAAGGTTGCATCCTGATGAAACAAGTTCTGATCTCGTGACTGAACCGACCTTTTTCCACACAATCAAAGTGTTGCAACACATCGCTGTTAGCCCGGCTCATATTTCTGAAATACTATCAAACCTGGGTGTGACTTGTTGTGTCTGAGCCTGTTAGAGACTTTAATAGCCAAAGAAATACTAATTATATAAGAACCAGTATAACAGTGTGGATTCACTCGACAGTTATGGATGAAACTCAGTAGATAGATATAGTATAATAACGTTTCCTAAAAATCTAATATATAACTGATATATACTGATAGTTGATACTAAGTGCCAGTAAACGTGGCTCTTTGTCTTTGTAGTAACATGCAGGATTAACAATCTGCCCCGACTCAGGCATCTCATCTGCAGCACTGCTTACATGGATCCTGATCCTGGAACTTGGATGCCTCTGTTGCTCTCGTGGCCACAAATGTCAGTCTACAGAAATAATTTCTACATAGAAACGTAGGAAAATTGGTGGGCTACGCAGCGATATCACTGCTGAAGCTGTCAGACTTCTTCTGACGTGCCAGGATCACCCACCGACAGCCCCATCTACTCCCATGTAACCTGGAGAGGAGCACGGGGCACCTGTTCTTTCTCTCTCTCCCCAGGTCACATGTTTTAACTTCACACACTGACATTGGGCATTCACATGGTCGACAAGATGAGGATGCTCACGGTCATTTGGGCTTTTTGATACCACCTACCGTTTGGCATTAGTGTCCACGAGTTGGAGGGGGTTCATTTAGAGACTTTCTGTGTCTCTCAGCAGTCACTCACACACAGACAGAGCACAGCTGCAGTTCATTACTCTGACCTGCAGCTGACCCTGGTTGCTTGTATCATACATTCACTCTGTAAAGCATATGTAAGGCAAATAGGTCAAGACAAGATAAGACAGGTGAGTGTTTTGATTTCCCACACACCTTTGGGAGCAGTAATACCTGGAGGTCTTTTTCCAGGCATTTCCAGTCATCGTCTGGTCGTGATCGTGTCATTATAACTGCAGATAAGGATGAATGTGTTTAATCCTTGGCCTGAAGTCACTCTTTCCCTCACAGTAAAACTAAATGTTGCAACACATTACTGACTGATTAGCCTGACTGATATTTCAGCTCTGACTGAGGTCAGCTCTGCTAACATCCTCCTCTACACGACTTCCTCTGAGTCTAACAGGGCAGTCGAGGACAGAGCTTGTCCTGGGCTGCCCTCTTAGACTCCACTCGTGCAGTATTGCCTGCAGAAGACTGCAGGTGTGGGAACAGGTCTACACAGGAAACAGAGTTAGGCAACCAGACCACAAATCTGTCGTACTCCAACTTGTAAATTCCTTCCTTCAATTAGAAATACCAAAACCAGAAAATAACTTTCACTTTTGATCTGGCATTGCTCAACAGAGAGCTCCATGGAAGTCATCACAACCTGTATTGTTCCTGGGAAATGATGCTGAACAGTTTCAGTTCAGCTCGTGACAGGGCAGCTTCACCAGGACAACAATGCTGAAAGGACAGCTATGATGGGCTAACTGTGGACGTCCACCAAAGTCGTGTTAATACGGATGCAAAAACACACAAAATGAGCAAGATTATCTTTAATGTTTACAATATAATATCTTTTGAATAAAAGTCAAACTCGTGGTTGATTATATAGAGTAAATGTAGCTTCCTTATGGCTTTCACCGTACCATCTACCTGTTTCATGCAGGTGTTCACCTATCAAAGGCTTCATTAGTGAATTTAATCTCTGTTGGACTACAGACCACACTCCAGCCTTAATCTCCCTTTGTGCTTTGAACTTGCTCTATCTAATCGGTTATGGGTCAGGTGTGTATCGACACTTCTTCTGCTCTGTTTTTATTGTTTACTCACTTACATAACACCAACACAGCTAAGCTCACTCGCAGCCCGACCCGTCCTGGAAACATTGTCAGCACTCGTCCGGTGACTGTCGGCTTCGTTGCCGAGTGAGAGTGGTCACAGTCGTGTTCTCACAGTACTGCTTTAATTATGTGGCGTATTCATACCGTCAGTAATGACAGAGTGATGTTAGCATGTGGAAACCACAACACCAAGTTACAAGTTGACAGTAAGCAGCAGTACTGCCTGCATCGTTCTTGTTCGATCTGTAGCGAATACATGCCAAACATTCACACTCTTCCAAATGAACAGTAACCTTGTCTGGCCTTCTGAACACATCATGCACTCACTAGATGTCACCTAGTAAAAGTTTGACTAAATAACTCGGTGCGACTTCTCCTCTCAGGGCTTTAAAAGTAGATCATAAAGATCATAAAATCAACTCAACAACCGGTAGCTGGTGTAGATGAGCCAGAAAAGGTGTGACCATGTTTCTTTGTTCGAGTCAAAAACCTGGCAGCTGAGTTCTGGACTTGGCGGTCTTTAAAAGAACTGTATGTGGTGCTGGTTAGCACAGTTGGTAGAGCAGCCGCCCCATGTACAAACGCTCAGTCCTTGCTGCAGCGGCCCAGAGTTCGAATCCGACCTGTGACTCTTTCCTGCACGTCATTCCCGATCTCTATCTCTGCCCACAAAGAAAGGCGTGTATGATTGACCCTGCAGGCACAGTAGTTAATTAGTGGTGTGACGGTTAGTACAGTTAGATTGCTGTTGAGATATTAATTTCACTGTTTACTGACAATCCTGCTGAAGGTGCCAAACATTTTGCATCTCATTACAGATGTTTATTACATTGCACAATAGATGCATCTATAAGTGTAGCGTGGGAGGAAAGGATGAAGCTGAAAGAGAGAGCGAGCTCTCTGTAAACAGGCTCTGTCCATTGGCAGAACGCCCGGAAGTGAGTGAGTGAAAGGTCAGAACTGGAATTGTGTTTGTGTAAAGCGGTGTTGATGAAGGAATGGGTGCGCATCCTCAAGCCCAAGGGCAGCTGAAGGTCGCTGGTCCCGTGTAAGCGTGAAACAAAAGGCATCAAAGAGAAGCTGGTTCGATGGGTTTCTGCCTGAACTGTAAAGAAAGGCTGCAGCAGGAACGTGAGCTGATGGATCAATGCATAACTGAATAAAGCTGAAACAGACCTCACATCACACTGACAGATACCAGAGTGTGCAGCGGACACCCATTATTCCCTTTGACTCCTGTGTAAAATGGACGAGCCTCTGGCAAAATAAACCACGAGAGGATAAAACCTCAAACACGCCCACACAAGTAATAATGAAACAAGCAACTGACCAACGGACTAAAACACAGACCGACTATTATCCAGGGTGACTTTGCACGACGTGCTCAAGTCCTGCATCATCTTCCATTTCCCGTAAAAACACTTCCTTATCACACGCTCCTTATCAGAGTCACATGAGGCTGCAGCGTATTCCAGCTGGCTGCTGCCAGGAGACAAGTAAGAACACAGAGACGCTCACCGACTCAAAACTGAACATTAGGAGGAAGCTGTCACGTGAATTCATGCAGACTCCACACAGCGGAGTTCGAACCAGCAACTTTTTTTCTGCATTGTGTGATTCTGTGATTGAAATTTAACTGTAGAAGTCAAAAACCAGCTCCTTCTTATTACGTGTCCATTTGTGTTGGCCGAACAACAAAAGGTTTTTGTGTAAGTCGTGTTCACCGCTCCCTTCTCGCTCTCTTTATCCATTTGTTTTGGCTCCACACGCAGAAGTTTGTGAGTCTCAGTCTGTTATTTCTCCCTCAGTCCCTGTGCAAAGACATTTATCACACAGTCACTAAATGTCCTGCATTGATTCAAGTTTATGAAGCTGTCCAACTGCACATCGGAGCACTGCTCCAACGTGTGTAAACGAACCAACAATAAAATCATTCAAAATTAAATAACAGATAAAAAACAATAAAAAAGTGACTCCAAAATAATCTGAACACACAAACGACGTTTAGAGAAATGGGCATAACGCACAAACGGGTTAAGGTGAGGCTTCAACATCTATTTATTTATTTATTATATTTCCATCATCTCACATCAGATTCCTGGTTAAGACTTCCCTCTGCTGGTCACATCAGGCAAACTGAAGGACGAGTCACAGAAAGAAATATTTAAAGGCTCCATTCTGTTGCTGCTGGTTGAACACATTCACACTGTGCTGCAGTCTGCATGCTCCTCATATATTCTGTTTTAGGTTTACTTTGTAACATCTGTCCATATTTACAGGATTACAGATGCAAGCACAGGTATGCACACGAAAGATAACTTTATTAACAAAACGAATGAGGGATGAAGACAAAGAAACACGGGAGCAGGGTAGAAAAACCAAGAAACACAAAAAACAAACTAACCCAGCGGCGTCAGCGGAGATCCAGGCAGAAACACACAAAGACTCAAAGAGAGGCAGCAACACAGGCAAGCTTCAGACACACAGATGCAGTACTGACAGGACAGACAAGGAAACACAGACCTGCAGGACCAGGTGAAACTGATCAGGGACAGGTGCAGAATCAACGGAACCAGAAAGAGTAATGTCAGTGTGAGGACAGCAGAGAGCGCCACAGCACTGAGAATAAAGACGTGGGGTCCAGGCTCACCTGTGACAGGTGATGAGAGGACAGTAGAACCACGCTGCTATAGGACGAGACTGCTGGGAGACTTCCCATGATGCACTGAGCTTCTTCTCTCCATCTGAACACACTCATGTGTCATTAATGCATGTTACTGGCTCAGCTTCGTACACAGAGTTCTTTCACAGGTTCTGATGGATCAGGCGGGCCTAGAGCCTGCTGCTGTGGACCTGATGACCTCCACAAATACTGTCATTGTCACCTTGTGAAGGAAGTTCAGACCTGGACCTGCTCTACATGGAAAGTGTCTTGAGATAAGTTCTGCTGTAAAAATCATCAGGCCAATATTTTCATTCATATTCAGCCGTGACAGCAGCTAAATATTTGTCTTTCATGTGAACTTATTATGTTTGTGTCTGGTTGGTAACAGAGCAGCCGGCAGGCAGACTGAGTTTAAGGCTACAGTCGTCCTGCCCGTGTGTGACTGTATGCACGCCGTGTGTGTGTTACATAACGTCCTCTGGTCCCGATCGTCAGTCGGAGACACTTGCCACATTGTCGGGAAGCCCGGTCTCCCAGAGCTTCTACCCATCTCTGCAGGGAGAGCAGCTGCAAGGCCAAAGAAAACAAGGTGGAGCTGCAGAGATGTATACGTTACTGTTTACGGAGACAGACGGGCCGCTCACTCAGGCTTCTCCTGAAAGGAGTTCACCGAATCTTCAGGATTCTGTTACCAAACAAGTGTGTGAAGTTTATTTTATCCTGGGCTGGAGGGCAGCTCATAACTAAACCTGATTCATTGTTGAGCAAGCCTGACATTTTTATGTAGGTGATTTACACACGATTAAGTTTTTCACTACAAACGAGTTTCTACAGAAAAAGAAACTCAGCTCGAAAAGTATTTTCACTTTGCCATCAATCAAAGCATCATTGAGGGTGATTAAAACCTGTGGCTGGTCAATATACTGAGAGAGTTTATCACCTGTTATTGCAGTAATTTAGTTCATTAATTAACTTCACTTAGTTTGACGCCACCTGGTGGCCGTGTCACGGAGCTGCAGCTCAGCATTAAAACTTAAACAACAATTTGCAGCAGATTTCACACACAGTTAAAATAATTATAAACGTGATGCCATCACAGTAACATGTGAATAACTATAATGAACTGTTTCATGGGACGTGGCAGCTCTCCTGCGTGTCTGTGAAAGGCAGTCAGATATTGAATTCATGCTTCTGTTACTGAGTCAATGAATTGGCCAGTGACCAAAATGAAAAGCTGTTACCAGGCGTCATTAGGCCTGTTTAAGCGGGGCTGAAGCCCCCCTAACATATTCTTAAGCCCCCCTAAATAGTTTGGTGTTGTTTCATTAAAAATTTCACTGAATCAGGTTTTTCTTTTTTTTAGTATTTTACAATTTATGCATATCGATGACTGATCTACTAACTGGTCTTCAGGTAGTTTATCTCCTTCAAATTTCCCCAAATTTTTATTTCTGAGGCATTTCCTGAAATGGCAAACAACGACCGTGGTTTATTGACGCCATCTTGTGGATTAATTGAGAACTACAGCTGCCGGAAGGTGATTTCATGCTAAAACTTGAGAACAAATGCTGCTCTCTTCGTTTCAATGAGGAGGCCGTCATCACAGGACGTTTTATATTTTTGTTTAGCCACAAAACGGAGACGAAACGTGAGAATCGAAACGTTAGTCTAAAAGTGAAATTTTGTGCTCACGTGCTATGTTCACTCACATCCTGTGCATTTCCTTGGGGTTAAGCCCCCCCTGTCCTTAAAACCTAGTGACGCCTTTGGCTGTTACGTCATCATGTTGTGGAAACCAAAAGAACGAGCTGAAAGACGCTAAAAAGCTCCCTGAGCTCCATTCTCTGAAGCTTCGTCACTTCGAACAAATCGTTTCACATTTCTCTGCTCTCTTTGCTTCTTCTCTCCGGCCTCTTTCTCACTCAGCTCTCTCTTCTTCCATTCCTTCATCAGATCTCTCACCACATGAATATATGGTCACTCACCTGGTGAGTCACTCGAGGTGAGGTGGCTCACACAAACATTTGCTGTCACACTGGCTGATTTATCAGACGTCTCTCCAGTGATGTCAGTACAGCAGCCCTGCAGAGAATCTGTGTTTCTGTTCAGGGGAAGTGAGACGGACGATAAACCTGTTTGATAAGACGTTTAAACCGACGTCAGAGTTTTATGACCACCAGTGATGAAACTTTCAGGATTTTAGTTGGATTTGGATTTTTCAAAGGACCAGTGTCATCGCTCCACCTTCTCCTTCCTGATGTGTAACACATGGTGAAAGCTCTCATCTACAGCAGGTTTGGTTTGACCACACTCTGTAGACCTGCAGAGTCTGCAGATACAGACACACTGGACCTTATGGACCATATTTCTATATTTTAAGCTTCAGGTTAGTTTTCAGCAGAGTTTAAATGATGTTTCCCTCCAGATAAAATTCTCCTGGTCAGTCCGTCTTCACGTCTGTCACTGTGCTCTCATTAGATGAAATGTCATCTGTCTCCGGCCCTCGACTGTTTGCTTTGAGTGTCATGATCTCTGCGTCGGTGTCACTTCTCTTTATTTATAGAGAGATTTACAGTCGACATCGAGTTTGACTTAGAAACATCCAACTGACATTTGTGCAGACTTTGTGTTTGAGCAAAGAGAAACAGGAACAGTCAACCTTCAACCTTTGAATCATGCAGGATCATGAACGCTCCCGCTCGTGCTCACACTCACATCCTAAACTAACCTGCTGTCTTTGAACTTGTTTTTTTAATTGAGACATTCTCTGCTGGGCGGCTCGCCGCGGCGTGAGCAGGAATATAAATCAACCCTTTGACCGCTGCTGTGGAAAAAGCCACGCTGACTGGATCACAGCGGGAGGCCGAGGTGGAGGCGGTGAGGTCATCACAAGAACAAACACAGGCCGATCATACGTGATGAGATAATGTGATGTAGAAATAAGATCACAGCTGGCTGCAGAACTCGGATTTGAACAAAGAGATTTACAAGTGATTGAAATCATTTAAATTCTACATTCTACATAGAAGTCTACTAACCGACTGTCTACTCAAGGTTAAAGTGCTAGTTCACTCAAATTTCAACGACATAACCCTCGTGGCGTGTCGCCATGCGGGTGTCATCTCCATCCTGAACTCGCCTGGATCTCTGCTGCTGAGTCAGCGTCTGTCTGCACGTGTGCGAGACGAGCAGCTGATCATCTCAAACACACCTGATCTGCCGACCCTTCAGCTCGGTCACGGAAATTTACTTGGCCCTTTAGTCCGGTCAGATAGAGAAGCATCAGGGTGATCATGTGAGCTGAATCAAGTGTGTGTGTGTGTGTGTGTGTGTTCACACTTGGTTTCCTTTGAGGAGAACTCATGTGAGCAGTGAGGTTTATGAAGCAGGTGATCCTCATGACAGCAGTTCACACCTCCTTTGGCCGAAGCTGCAGAGGAAACGATTTAAAGCCTTGCTCACTCTGAACACATCGGGGAGTTTCCTGAACAGTTACAGGAAGTTGTAATAACTTTGTCTGTACCACAAACACAAATCTGTTATTCACATTCCTTACAGAGAATCTTTTTCTGTCGCTGCAGAATGAGTGAAGCTTCTTTTAGACACAGCTGATGTTATGTTGTCTTATTTTCAGTCTTTATTTTGTTGCTTACTTGTGGAGAACTTCTTCTCTGTAGTATTAGTATCAGTAGAACTCACATCACATTCAGTCTCTTGGTATCAATAACTGTTTGCATGAATCAGTGAGAGATGTGTTCGGTTTCTCTCACACGTGTATCAGTGTGTTTTATTCTGTCTAATAAGTCAAACACCCGCAGACTAGTTTAAATATTTGAAGCCAAACACAGTCTGGTCTCGCCTGGACCCGACGGCCGCACAGACCACCTCAAGCTCTCCATCAGAGCCAGGACGAAGCATAAAAGGACTCTTTCAAAACTTTGAGTTTAATGACTTGCACTCAGTCTTATTTGCTCAGTACTTCGACAGCCTCAGACATTTAATCATCAGCGAAATCCACACCGGAGAGACGTACGCGTGATGTAAAACCTGCTCGTCATGATGAGACGTTAGCCAACACTTAATGCTTTAACGGTCCGGTGTATAATGATCATAACTCATCAATCATTGGTGTATTATCACGAGACGCTGCTGTCACTGATTTCAGCTGCAGTCGAAACTGACCTCGACCTGCTCATCAGCAGACACACGCAGACGGGACCAGCATCAAGCAGCGAGAGAGCCCTCCATGATGTTTCCCTGAGGAGCTGGTGGAGACCAAACAGAGACTAGAAGAGGGTGAGTCCTGGACTTAAAGTCATCAGGTGACAAAGATAAATGTTGCGTTGATCTTGTCTAAGTTTGACTTTATTGACAAATCAGTTGATAGAAAAGAAGAAGAACTTTCCTGCAGCGTTGACAGAAACCCAGAGAGCGTGCAGACACTGAGTCCGGCTCCACAGTCATAAACTGCCAGGAGCTCGTACCCTCCACACAGGCACCTCCTGGCAGGCCTCTCTCACTCCTCGAGCCCTCCCTCTCTGCTCCTCTCCTCCTCAGCCAAGCCCACCCTGATGTTTAACTCCTCCTCTCCTGTCCAACCCCAGCCAGCCCTCACCTCACCATGGTGTATGACTCCTTCTTCTCACTATGCTGTGCTTCACGCTGAACTTTTAGATCATCTGGACTCAAGTGTGTGACGGACGCCGTAATGAGTGTGCGGCAGAACTCTGAAGTTTGAGAAGTGTCCTGGCGTTAAGTCTTAAGTCTCGCATCCTGAGTGTGGAGGGCTTTCTGCTTTACATCTACAGACCTTTGCACCAACGTTCCTTTATTTCCAGCCCATATGAAGAACGGTGCACGTCTGGCCCGTGTATCTGAAACACAAGGACGTGTGTCTGGTGTAGAATATAAAACAACAGTGTGACAATATGAATCTATCTGTTGGTTTGTCCGTTCTTGGACTCAGAGGATCGTAGATATAAATGTCTCATACTACTGTAACAAAATATAAGAATTATTCTGTTCAGGTGATGAACTAACACTGATTCAGAGCCTGTTTGTGTCCTGAACATTTCGTTAAGCAAACATGATTTAGAGGAAGTTGTCCTCTGTCCATACGTCATGAACGTTTAACTGAAATCACGTCACATCTTTCTCTGACCTTTGCTGCTGAAACTTAACGGAGAGTCTGTCTCTGACTTCAGTCTCCTGCTGCATACACCATAATCCAGGCGCTGATTCTGTTTGTCACCACACAGTGAGCGTGAAAACGTCTCATTTAATGTTCACAGTTCATTCTTTGGTGCATTATTTGTTCAATAAACTGAAATAAACAGACAGAAGAAGTGACATGTTTGACTGTGTGTGTGTGTGTGTGTCACTGACCTTCCTGGGCTGTATTCCTGTGGGTAAATACTTCCTGCCAGGAAACAGGTTTCCTTTAGAGTCAGTCAGTCACTGCGCGCACGCACACACACACACACACAAACACACACACACAAACACACACACACACACACACATGCTCTACCTTCGACATGAATCCTCTCATCTCTAAACTTCACGTCACACACTCAGTCTTATACTGACCTGTAACAGATCCTGACAGTTTTGAATCTTCTGATCGCCGTCTTGCAGTTTAACGTTGTCGTGCAGAGCTCAGCTCAGTCTGTGAATCCACAGTCTGCGTTAGCAGGGCGTGGACTGTGGAAGACAACGATATTTACCAGACAGAGAAGGCAAACACAAGATGAGACTAAGTTACGGTTCAATCACAGGTGAACCAACACCAACTGTTTGAACATTATCGTTTTATGGAGCCTGTGGTTTTCCCTCTGATGTCCTCCGGCTGCTCCGCCTCAGAGTTTATGATGGACAGTGAAGTAAACGGCTGTAGCTGCTGTTAGCTTATCACGGGGGAGTGTTTGTACCACAGTGTTTTAGATCACTGGGAAGAAGAAGAAGAAGAAGAAGAAGAAGAAGAAGAAGAAGAAGAAGAGGAGGTTTACAGAGCACGCTCAGCAGCAATGTGACCGGCTCAGCAGCTTCTATGGACATAATGGCAGAGGAGAAGAGAGTGAAGAGGACGCTGACGGAGGAAGAAGGTAGAAGAAGCTCTAACTGTGTGTGTGTGTGTGTGTGTGTGTGTGTGTGTCTTCCCCAGGGCCCCTGGCATTCAGTTCACAGGTTGGCAGGAGGATGTGAAGGTCAGCGAGCTCCACTGCAGGTCAACAGTCATTAAAACACACGTTACACCACACAGGCCTGTCAAACACACACACACAGTTACGTGTCCTCACAGCGACGGGCAGATATTAAACCCAGCAGTGTTCATACCTTTAATACTTTATGAAATATTCAATGTTTCCCAGGAATTCTTCCCTGTTTCAAAGGAATGTAATGTAATAATCAGTCAGGCTGGGTGACATGACAGGTTAAGCTGTCTACCGGGCTCGGCTCTGTGATGCTGCGATGTTGTTCTGATCCATTCTCCATCCAGCTTCATCCGCCCAGCAGGTTTTATTAACTACATCCTTAAAATATTTCCTTCTTGTTTGTCTTCATGATCAGGAGTCTGCACATGGCCTCTTATTCTGAAAATAACTGGCGTCTGACTTCCTGCCAGCTCGGTCTGCTGCCTGAAATCGCTGGTCGTGTTGCACACGCTCTGTGGAGCAGAGCCGCTTCTGGGAAGCTTCTGAGACAGACTGTGGCGCTTCGGTGGAGTCACAAATTACTGTCGCGGAGCAGCTCCAGCAGGAATGCACAGCAGCTGTGAAACGCTTGGACTCGAGCAGAATCCATCAAGCTCTTCAACTTCCTCTTACCCCTGGATTCCACCGGGCACGCTCTGCGACGCGACGCTTTCATCCGCTCTCGACGTGGCTTCAGATCCCACCACGTTGGTTTGCATGGCTCTGCCGTGAGTAAGTAGCTACGAAGTTAAATAGTTTCCACACGATCTCTCTGACGCTTGACGTGGCATCTACACGGGGGCAGAGCGGAGAGCCTCAAACACGATGACATGACACCTCTGGTGGTCACTGTGTCCAGTGGCTGCGATCAGCTCCACCTGCCGGCACGCATCACAGCTGTACTCACTGAGATTTTGAATCTTCCTGCATAATTTTTGTGCTTTTTCACACAGCGTAGCGACCTTTGACCTTTAAGGAGACACGAGTATCATCCCCGCTGGCACATTTAACTAATAAACTTCATCTCTATTAAGCTGTCTGACCCAGGGGTCAATTACCATCACCATAGCAACTGGGAGCTAATTGGGAGCTAATGAGCCAGCAGTGCAGTTTAGCGTCAGCGCTCTGACATCCAGCATTTCTCTGGTTCAGAAGTCGTCGTGTCTTCACGTGTCGACGAGCACTTACATGCATATTAATGTCATCAAAATCATCTGCGCACCAGACGCGCTCACCTTCTGTCTGCCGAGAGGAAAACTCAGCTGAAACTTTTCAACAGGCGTGCAGTAAAAACACGAGGCCGCGTGTCGGCCATCATTAATCCGTTCATCTTTAAGGCTGCTGCTGGCGAAAGAACAACTGGACTCAGACACAGGAGGAAGTCTTTCATCCAGTTTGTAGCTTTCAAACCTCCACAGCTGAGAGAAAAAACCATTACACAACCAGCAACAGGTCTCATCATCAGCCCGCCTGTGGAAGTCGTACACCTGGGTAAAACACCTCTGCGGTATTTCCACATCCAGGTGATTTTCAGAAAGCAGGCCGTTTGAGACTTGTTTGACTATTTGATGCTGATGGATGATATTCGCTGTTAGCTCGTAAAACACCTTTCACACCACGATACGAGGCGTTTCATGTCTGCGGAGGCTCGTAAATTCTTTCTGTTCGCGATCTTGCTCCACATGTGACCCTGGACTTTCTGGGTATCTGGGGTAACTTCCTCTGATGTGCACGCTCAAACACATAAACACACACACGCACACACACACACACACACACAGGCACGTACAAAACAATGTTCTTATCGCCGGGGCAACATCCGGCCTCTGAGAACACACACAGACGAGCTCTGTCAAACACACACACACAACGTCTTAATGATGAGAAAGACTTTGAAAATCAAATTATATAACCAAGACAACACACACACACACACACACACACACACACACACACACACCACACACACAGATATTTCCCCATGTGGCAGTGAACAGGAGGAATGCACATCTGTATTTGTTCTTGTCAGGACTGGACTGAAGGATTGTTTGAATGTTGGATGTACAGGCTGACCCAGATGGTCAGAAACTGTCTGGAAGACAGATTCAATTCACGTGAGACTTGTCCACACGGTCCCCTGGTTACCGTTTCTACGTTCCCCAAAGAAATATATTCGAGCACAAAAATTATTCACACACTATGTGGCTCTGTTACGGCCGAGCGGCAACCCCAGAGGCTGCAAAATGAAGCCAACACAGAAGCGCAGTTCCTCTAATGTCCACTTGAGGCTGGTTCCAGAAGTGAGTCAGTCTCCATAAGTCCCCATGTTAGACAGCAGAAATAAACATGTTTACAGCCTGGTACAAAAACAGTTTTGGTCTCTGTAGCTAATTTCCCCGTTCATGACAACTGTACTGAGGGTGAATTTATATACAGCTCACCTGTTCACATTATATTAAGGCGTCCTCACAGTTGGAGCACCCGACCTTCTTTCAGCCTGCCTCAGCTCCACGTCTTCATCGACACTGTTGTTACAGTACGCTGCATTTTGCCATACTTAGCCGTATGCAGAATGACAGACAGGATGTGACTAAATCTAAAATAGCTCCTGTGTCAGTGTCGTGTTTACAGCTTGTTCAAACCAAAGAAATCAATCCAGACGACACCAAGTGAGAGCTGCTGCAGGTGAAGAATCAGCTCAGCTGTGTGAAACCTGTTCACCAGGATTCACTGAATCAGTCACATAATCATTTCATGGAAAAGCAGCTCGACCGCTCAGCCTTCCCGTCATCTTCCCCCGGATCCTGCTTTGTTCCGGGACATGACAGCCACTACCACCTGGGTATAATCTCCATTAACCATCATTAGCATTCCTCCCATATTTTCTCATGCTCTCTGAGCTTCTGACAATTAGCATTCTGCTCATATTTCTCTCTGACAGGAAGATTCCTCACTGACAGCTCCTGTCACCTCCGGCCGCTGTACAGCTGTGAGCAACAGAAGAAGAAGAGGAGGACAAGCTGATAGTGTCTTATTGTCAGGCTGATCTAAGCCTGGACAAACAGTGTCTTCTGTTGTCTCCGCTCGCCTTTTATCTGCCGCTTTTTCAACCTCTGCGACTCTTTGTGCGTAACCTGCGTCTTTGTTTGTCCCCTCCTTTAAGGTATCTGCAGTATCGTTGTCTCGCCATTACCTCTCCTATCCATCTTTTCATTTTCTAACAATCTTTTTTCTCGTGTTTTCTCTCTTCCCCTGCTGCCTGTCCATCACAGTGATGCTGAGGTGATGATATACAGGAAGAGGACTGTGGTAAAGCAGAGCAGGGCTGGACAGTAGGCTCCTTTATCCCACTGTAATACACAAAGAGGACCCAGAGAGACCAGGGGCCCCCTCGGCCACACTGTGAAGGATATGAGCGCTGAATGTCGTCCTGCAGGGAGAAGGTCGAGGGCCTCTCAATAATACTGCTCCTGTACACGTGTCCTTTCCCTCTGAAGACACAAAACGTCTCTAAACTCTGAAATAAATCCTGAGTATTACATTAAAAACAACATGAATGAAACAACATGAATTCACCAACTATTTCACTGATTCTGGTGAAACTGGATCATATTTTATGGAGAAAATGTTTTCTGGTTACAGGCCAAATGCTGACGGAGAGTGGAGCCAGTGTCATGCCAGAACAGGAGCTGGGCAATATAAACAGGCTCAGCAGCCTCTGTGGACATAATGGGATGTTGATGGAGGAAGCTCTCATCTTTCATCTGTCTCACGCCCACCTGATGGAAATTGTAGCCTGTGCTTTTATTGTAATTAAAGCTTCTACACAGTTTGAGTGTTTTCTTATATTTTCCTCCGGGATTACACGGCTAGTCGTGGCCTAAAGCGTATTTTTTAGCTTGAAGTTTATTTTAGAGTCTTAATTTGACGGTGAGCATGTGACAGCATGCAATAACAAGACTAAAATTGTTTAATTAAAACACAAAGTTATTAAGATAAAACATCAAGATGAAGCCTCTATGAAGAGACATGAGTGGAGCAGTGAGTAAAGTAAACTGGAGGAGGTTTAAAGTCCCTGCACTCGTTTCTTTATGTAACAGAGGGGAGGAGGTCAAAGTTTAGATGAAGAATGAAGGTGTGTTCCTGTAGATGAGGGAGCTAAGAATGGGCCCTTTCATACGTCTTCTCATTCATCAGCAGGGATGGAAGCACGGACGGGAAAACGTGGCGGCCGTCAGTGTTTTTTGGGCACGTGAATCTCCCAGTTTGAAGTTTTCTCCCACATGATAGAGATTAAGAGCCCGGAGGCCGCATGGTCTTGTGTTTCTTATCCGTCTCCTTCCTCCTCTCTTACACATGTTTGTCTTGCTAATGATGAGGAAGAGGAGGAGGAAAAGAGGAAGGGAGAGAGAGAGAGCGAGCACATGCTGGTCGATTCCCCTCAGAATATCGGACACGTGAGGTACGGAGGGAAGGTGAAGGCCTCCGCACGCTGCCTGCTGTCTGGGTGGTGCGTTGGCTGGATGAAGGAAAGCTGCTGCATGTGCTGCCCAACAGTTAGACACCGATGCTGAACGTTCAGCTCCTTGTTGTGGATGCTCAGCTGTCTTGTAATCAGGTGAACGGTGTCACCGTCATCCATGCCAACTGTAGCTGTCGTTAGCTAACTTGTTAGAGCACCATGGAGTGTGTATCATCGGTACTTTGGACCATCAGGTAAAGAGGTGTGAAGGAATGCTGACGGGGGGAGGATTCGGCCTCGTGCAGGGTGAGCTGTCAATGTCACCGGGCTTTGCAGCATCTACGGACATGATGGCAGAGGAGAAGAGAGCGAAGAGGACGCTGACGGCGGAAGCTAAGAAGAGAAAAGATGAGATTCCCAGCTTCAGCATGCTGCTGTGTTAAATGATTCAGATGAAACATTTCCAGCTGCGTCCATCACCTCACCGGGCCCTGCTGTCCTGAGCCGTCCCCACACCTCTGTGTCAGCCCAGCCCGTCTCCACAGTGACAGTCAGAGACAAAGGCTTCTCCTCAAAGACGTTCAGCGTCTGCTGCTCGTGTCCAAAGTGACAGCAAACGATGAAACAGAGCGAGCTCACATCCTGCCTCCTTTCACACCTCCACACAGCCGGTCGGTCGCTGAGAGCGTGACCATCTTTTCCAGATGCAGCTCGTCCAGTTCTGACCGTGGAGACGTGTGGACGGTTTCAGATGTTTAACCGTCTGACAAAGACATCGCCTGACGCATCCTGACGACTTTACACCTCCACAACAAATCCACAGCAGCATGCAATAAAACACTAAACTTATCTGCAATAATCTGGTGGAACATTTGATAGCTTCTGTTTAGTTCTTAAAGCATTATCATGCAACATTTAATAGATCTGGATCCAGTGAAAGATGCTCACTGATGTAAATGATCTGCCTGTTCTTCAGGTGGACCGCTCTCAGTTTGCACCCTCAGATATAAAATTACACAGAAAATTCGACATACACACTCTCACGCCACGAGATGTTTCTGTAGCTACTATAAAATACTTCCTCACACACTGTCGGGGCTGATGAGAAAAAGCCGCGTTAAGAACGAGAAGCATGAGAAGAGAAAGAAATCTGGGTTCATTGTCGAGCGATGGGCCACGTGGGAGGTCCTGTCATGCTCGTGTGATCACCTGCTTCACTTGTTGGAACAAAAGAGCTTTCTGCACTTTTCACCACAAACTTCAAACCTACAGATGGAACGAGGCGTCGAACAGTCAGCTCATATCGGCTTTGTTGATTGAGACACTTTAATTAATTTGATTTTCACGGGACAAAGTGTGAGGCAGGGTGGATTACTGCATGCGATCTGAAGGATTTCTGTCATCGCTGTGCTCTGTGCAAATCAAATGATCAGATTAATTATCCAGTACGGGATCACAGCCACTTCTTAGCACTCACTAGAATACAGTGAACTCCAATCTTCTGTTTCTTCCAAATGATTTTTGGGAGCGCGAAGCTGAGAAATACTGCCGCACAAACTCGTCAGAAAATGCTCGTTGCATCCTGATGAACGTCGCCTTGTCAGCATGACAGACTCTGTAAAAGAGGATCTGCAGTGTCTGTGGATATAAAAGCTTCGTTCAAAGGTGATTTTACACTCATGAAAACACAGTTCTGGATATTATATTCCATTTAAAGACACACTGGGCCTCTAAGAAGAAAAACGGGAGGCGTTTAAAGGGTCATGAAATAATGCTGCAGGTGATGTGACGCTGTGACGTTCATCTACATCAAGACTCTGAGGCAGCTGACACAATGAGAGCTCATTAAAATGCACAATAAAAAAGTAATAATCTGATATTTTAAACACTTTAAAGGCGACTCGTCATCCAGCTGAATAACCTGACCTGAACTAACAGTGCATCGAGTGTCTTTCATCGCTCACTAAAGCTCTGATGGTAAAGTAATTGAAAACATTCAGATCCTGTGGGAGCAGCCCGCGCTGCTGTTTCACTGCTAAAGCCCACGTGAGTTATTACAGTTACAGTTGAGCAACAAAGTGCCATTCACACACACACACACACACACACACACACGGATGAATCACGTTACACTCCGGCTTCCATCTTTTCACAGAATATTGGGAGTCGTCTCTCAGAGGATCACATGGGAAGCAGACAGTGTTTCACTGCTGCTTTCTCTCACAACACCCTGCCTCCGGCTCGCGTGTCCATTCTGCATCACGCTCGGCTCTCGCTGTGCGCTCTCTGTTTCTGCTTCCACCGTTCACTTTGCACCCTCGGCTCTCTGTGACAGCGGACGTCTCTCATCAGTGTCGCTCTGTGTTTGAATCGGGGGTGAAAAAGGCGACAGTGGCAGCTTTAAATGTGGATTTACAGTCAGAGGATAGAACAGTGGAAACTCCTCATGCTACATCCAAATTATCCAAATTAAAGCTCATTCTTAGAGGATAACTATCAGTCCTAAGCTTGACGTGTCATCAATAAGGCTACTGTATGAGACTCTTACCTTCAGGCATGCGGTTTGCACCCCTCTGTGTTTCTTTCTGCTCTCAGATGTCAAAGGTCGGAGCAGCATCTCTGGATGTGCTGAGGAGTCAGCGTTCGGATCAGGAGGGCAGATCTTTGCACCACGGGAACTCGATGCAACTCTGTGATACAGTAAAGTGTCTATAAAAGCAGTGTGAGATATGAAAGCTGCTGTGACCTTTTTCTTGAATGCTCTGATTCAGATCTGTGTTTCTAAATCTATCACAGGCGTTTGTATCGTCATCAGCTGATTTTAGCTGCTGAGGAATTCACACAGTTTGTACAAAAGTGTTGAAACGTACACAAGCTCATGAAGAGATTGTTGCAGAAGCTCACATGCTCCTGATTTATTGATGTTCACACACACACTTAGTGTCAAAGCAGTTAACAGTGATCTTGTTGTCACGTTATAAAATCTGAGGTGGAAGACGGAGACGGAGATGAGACAAAGTTCTCATCACATTCCTCCGGAAACAGAATAAGTAACTTGGAGATCATCACTGGAATAAAAGTCACCGCAAGCATCGACTGCTGCGAGGTCGAGACTCTTCTCGAGGTTACGAAGCTGATCATGACCTGCAGCAGTCCGATCCGTCTCCCTGGTTTCTCAACAAAAAGCGAGACCTAAAATAAAAACATTGTGTTAAATGAACCCTGAGGATCGTCTGATGGACTCGAAGCACTTGATGAAATATTTCTTCTCATATTTTCATGACAGCGTCATAATTATCTTAAACAGACAAAGTGGATATTGGACATCGAGGTCACAGTTCTTTGAGGGACGAGCAGCTTTGATCAAATCAGTTTGTTTCTTTCTCCGAACATGAACGTGAGGTTTGAAACTGTCACCAGGTGAGCTAACTCTGCATGAAGAGGTGGAAGTTAGCTCTGGTGAACTCCTGATGGATGGTCTCTAACAGGACGTCGTCTTCCGGCCCTCCTTCCATCGCTCCCTCTCTCTTCCCTCCTCCCGCTGCTCCTCGGACAGACGGAGGCGGCTGGAGTTCGGGGGTGTAGGTGAAGCTGAAGGACGTGCGATAAATCAGGCCGTCCAATCGGATGAGAGACAGAGGCACGGTGATGATGCGGCGCAGGCAACGCCAACCGTCGGTGAAGACGGAGATGTCGGGAACGACGCAGAGCAGAGATTTAGGAGACCTGAGCAGAAGAACGAGGAGATGAAGGCGACTGAGAATGAGTAGATTTAAACTGTACGCAGTCAAGAAATGAAACGTTTTACACTGAAACAGACGTCAAAGGAAACTTTGCAGGAGGAGCAACACGAGGATTAAACTCTGAAGTAGATAATGACGTGATTATGTCACAGACTAAACATCATCCTGCGGTCCAGATGAAATGCTGGCGAGCAGCAGAAACTCTGAATGCCCTTTTAGAAAGCATTTCATTCGAACCTATAGCACACCTCGGGCTCGCATGGCAGCGGCGGATCACGTTGCTAATTGACTGCAGCTTCTCGCACAAACAGCACATTGTGGATGACTGTGTTATATAAATACGGCCTTCCTTTACGCTGCCGAGCTGCCGCTGACGGGAGGAATATTTGCAGAAGCCGGCGGCGAGCCGCTCGCAGCCAGAGACCCTGACTTACGATGCCTCAGCACTTCAGGTGTGGGGTCTGAGGTGGACTCTGACGTCAGAGAGGTTGTTTTACTTCGGGATGCGTCACATGAGATTCTCTGAGTTTCTGCTGCGCCCGTCTGCGACTTAAAGACTCCCACACAAGAGTTAGAGAGAGGATTGTTCCCTGTAAGCCAAGCCGAGTTCCTCCGACTCATGTTTGAATATAACATAAGCCCCTTTATGCCTGCAGGGTCCAGTCTTGGCTTGGAAGCTCAGAGCGGATGAATACAGGTAAATAGGAAAGTTCAGTAAATTGAATTTCATGACTGTCAGGAATATTTTTAGTCAAACTTGTTGGGAAACTGCCCGTCTTCTTTTGCCCAGCGATGCCCAGAAGTTTGTCCTGAACAAATGAGGAGATTCTTTTCAAAATGAACTCGTTGCTACAGGATGAATGTGTTAAAATAATTAGTAATGAATTCGTTAGTCTGTCAACTGCAAATGATCATGAAAACAGTCTCCAGTTGTGGCTCTATTGCATTGAATAATAGTAATGATGGTTTACTTTGCTTCCCTGAAGCTACAGCCAGAAGCCTGTTAGCATAGCTTAGCATAAAGACTGTGAACTGAGGGGAAAGCTAGCCTGTTGGTACGGATTGAAGAAGTGAGATATAACGTGAGAGCGTCAGTGTTTTGTGTATTTCATGTTGTATCTGAAGAAGTCACCGCCGACTGGAAACCATCCTCAAACATAACCACAAAGTCTGTTGTGCTTTATGGAAATTCCTCAACAAACATCAAAACAACTGCTTTGAAATTGTGAGTCAAATGAAATATAATTTGGTTTCAACCTGCGTGGCTGCACGTGGAAGTGCCACTTAATTCACTGTAAAAGCAACTATTACGAGGAGGCAGCTTCACAGGTGTGACCGCTCCCTCTCACAAAGCTAAAACTTTAATTTGCCCTGTGTGCTGCTGGGCTCTGCAGCTGGTGCCTCGCTGCTGAAGCACAGATCAAAGTCATAAATAAAACATAAGGTCTCCCAAACTGATCGTTAGAGCAGAAATCCACCTAAAAACAGGAGCTGCTGGGTCAGACTATGAAGTATGAAGTCAGCTGTGAAATTAAACTTGCTCAGATCTTCTTCACGCCTTCATCTCTCTGATCGGTGTGACGTCACTTCCTGCTCTGTGTTTTCTGTGCCGTCTTTACTCACTTGAACATGGTCTCCGTCTCGCTGTTTCCAAACCAGACTTTGAGGTGAGGGTTGAAGTTTTCTCCGTGGACCTCCAGCATCGCCACGTGTCCTCCGCCGTTCACCTGCAGGGACACACACACACACACACACACACACACACGATGTTCAAACTGGTCATTGTTTGATTATTATTATTCTGCGAGTGTGTGTCAGTGCCTGCATCACTCACCTCTAACCCTGTGATGATGGGAAAAGGAGTCACTGGTGTCTGGATGCAGGCCAGCCCCTGATTAAAGGTGTATTCCACTACTTCCACTCCGATGATGGTCCAACAGGATCCGTCGTTCAGCACCACTCTGCTGGGGTCTCTGACGCTGGACGGACCCTGGAGGGGAAGGAAAGGATGGAGGAGACGTTTGAAAGGAGGAAGGGAGGAGGGAGGGAGCGGAGATCGAGAGAAGGAGTGAAGGAGAGTCACCTGGTACTGTATGATGGTGTCGTTGGACAGACACAGGTATGCCTGTGGATTGTCTCTGAACTGGAAGGCACACTTGTGGAGCTGAGAGACCGGCTCGTCCACGTCTAAGATGGCGTGCTGCTTGTTGACCTTACGGATCACCTGCAGACACAAACGAGGAAAAAAGATATGAGATATAATCTGGTATCTACAGCTCTTGTGGGGAACGAGCTGAGCTGGACGGGAAAGCTCAACACGTTTCAGTCCATCTATGATCCAACCCTCAATTACGGCCGGGGAACGTAGAACGTGACACTGCCGATAGTACCACAGGGGATATACACACATTCACCTTACTCATTTAGGTACAAGAACACCTGGGAACTCTGCTTGCAACATGCAGAAGCAATGAGTTTTATTGCATACTTAAATTCTCAAGCAGGTTAAAGGAGATTTGAGGTTGACTGATTCCATCTACAGCTCGTTCTCTCTCTGTCATCGAGTGTTGAAGCAGTTTTCTGCACCTCGTCCAGCGATGTGCAGCTGCGACAGGACGAGGCAGATTCATGTTTCCTGCGGCGCCTTTTTGATAAAGAAGCTACATGTCACATCAAGAAGGAGAGAAGGTGTTCAGGATCAACCATCAGGACAAAAGACGCTGTAGTTTGTTGAAAGGAAACATCCAAAAACATCGAATCCGTGTGCTAATGCACAGTTTGGAAGTAAGAACGTTGCATGAGACGTAACAGCTGCCTGCTGCAATCATTCGATCATTTCCTGACGGATTTTAAAAAGCTGCACGCTGAATAAAACTCAGGTGGTCCGTACGTCGCTGGAGGTTCCACGATGAATCACTTCTGGTGTCTTCAGGCCTTGAAACCAAATCCTGAACATTAACACATTCAAACACATCCTCCACTGCGCCGCACACAGAATATTAAAGCACTTTGTTCTCATGTTTAAGTCTTTCCACAGCTGCTGATCCAGCTGAACTCTTTGGGCTGTACATCCACCCTCACCTCTTCAGCGCCGACCACAACCAAACAGCAGAACTGAGATACTTGTCACGCGAACGACTCGGCAGGAAAAACGTTTCTAGCTTCAAACAAACCGTGCAGCAAAAGGCCCCAACTACAAAAACATATAGAGGTGTAATGTACCTATATACCTTAACCAGCTACCACCCGGCAGCAGCGAGGTTGTTATGACAGCAGGTTAGGAGGTATGGAGAAAGAGTCGGCTCAGCGGATTGTGAAGGATTCTGCTGAGAGGTCTGACTAAGTATAACTTAAAGTGGAGGACGGGCTCAGCAATAACAGCAGGTTATGTAACACACCTGCACAGACACATCTGTAAGACATATAGCACCGGAGTCGTGATAATACCTCGAGTTTGTGGTTGAAACATTAGATAATCAGCTAATCCTGACTGTGGCTTCTACATATACAGGGCAGGGCTCGGTTCTGATTAAAGGGTTTCACTGCACCGCTGCTTTTATTGTTTTTGATGGAAACATGAACCTGCTCCGCGTCAGCACTCGCGCTACACAGACAAGCGAAGGTCAGAGAGTGAGATTTCCTGATGGATGAAGAGATATTACAGGATTTCTCTTCAAAAGTCGAGTCAGAGAAATTCAAGCGTGCGTGGTGCTAAATGTGTACACACACACACACACACACACACACACACACAGGAACAAAGGAGGATACCGATGCCGTTGTTGTGCAACATTCCTCATCTCATCTCTCTACGTCTAATTTCTTTGTTGCATCATTATTCTTAATATCACAGGAACAAACTGTGTGTTTGACAGGAAGTACACTGTACACACAACAGAACACTATACAACTTATAAAGAATGACGTGTGTGTGTGTGTGAGTGTGTGTGAGTGTGTGTGAGTGTGTGTGAGTGTGTGTGTGTGTTACCATGGGCGGCAGAGCGACTCCAGTCTCAGTGCACACTAACTGGACCACACAGCCGTAACAGATGAAGCCTTCGCTCAGCACAAAGTCCCCTTGGTCAGCACGCTGGTCCTCCACTACACACACACACACACACACACACACACACACACACACACACACACACACACACACCACATGAATATTCATATGTATTCATGGATATATTCTCAGTCATTAATTTGTTTCCATAAACATGTTTTTCCTACCAACAGATGAATAAAGACAAATAGAAATTGTGTGTGTGTGTGTGTGTGGTGATAGTAGAGAGGACAGAGAGCAGGCGGATGACTGAGGTTTGGGTTTTGGTGCTGGGAGGTCCGTGCACACGGGGCACTGTGTTAAATAAATAACCTCAGACAGGCTTTTCCAGACGTGTGTGAATAACTCGCTCGCACAGTGACTGTATTAATGCAGGGTGGCCGAGCGCTGAGAGGAGCCATCGGATGACTGGAAGCTAACGTGTCGGATGCCAGTGACGGCCACCGGTCGAAGTCCTGATGTCGACTCGACCCTCGTGCCACATCTGGTTATCCAGATATTTATAGCTGTGACGTGGAGCCTCAGACTGAATGAACGCAGGAAAAAACATCCCAACACTGAAATGATCAAAAGCTATGAATTCTCTTGGCAGCTCTTCTTGAGTGGTGAGACACACCCTGCACGAGTCGCCGGCCCATCACAAGGTTAATAAATGATTAGAAATGATGCAGAGGAGGGAGTCTGTGCCTGCAGGGAGCTGGTAGCTGGACATCATACTGGGCAGTGCAGAGCAGGGTGCAGCTCAGTCTGTAACCTCTTTATGTGTGTGTGGTGACATTTCTGGGCTGGCTTTCTGTGTCACAGAAGAGGAATAACTCAGTACAGAGGATAAATCTCAGCAGAGGAACTCTCTGACTCTGTCGTGCCAAAAAATTTTATTTGATTTATTTTCGCTTGAAGCTTTGTTTTTGTGGTAAATCTGAATTTAATTGAATTTAACTTTTCTATCCTGAATCGAAAACAATTTGTTTCTCTTTTTAGGAAAAAAACAGGAACTAAAACATGGAAAAAGTCTTGAGCTGAGTTTTGTTCATGTTTTGTGGATTTTAGGATGTTTGGATATTCTGAAAACTTTAACTTCTGCACTGAGATTTCGTGTTGTGTCTTTTTGGGTTGAATATATATTGTATGGTCACTCACTGTGAAGATTAATATAAACACTTAAAATAATAAACTCACTGCACTTGTAAAGAGCTGATTTAGGAGAAGCACAAACGTCCATGTGCACTGTTGGAAACATCACTTCTGATTCTGTTTTTAACTGAAGTCAAACAGTCGACTGATGGATAGACTGACCACGATGTGACCTTTACAGTATGTATACACACACTCACACACACACTCACCCATGGTGATGGTGAAGGCTGTCCACTGTCTGGCGCTGGCTATGAAGGCTCCTCTATCCACCGAGAGGTAACGAGTGCTGACCGTCTGTGAGCGCAACCGGTTGAACAAAGCTACTCTGGAGCACGAGGAGATACACACTGAAACACACACACACACACACACACACAGACATGAGAGTTCAACCTTCTCATCAAACTCTCAGCAAGAATGTAAATAAGCATCTTTACCCTGAAGTCAGATTCATGAAGAACAGCACAGAGCAAACAAAGCGACTCACGGTCGGCGTTCTTCATCGACTGTCTCTTCTGGGACGGTTTGGAGATGACCTTGATCATCCTGCTCTGAAATGAACCCACTTCCTGTCGGTTGCCCAGGAAGAGTCGCAGCAGCAGGCAGAAATGTTTCCTCTTGTCCTGATCAGAGATGAACAGCGACTTGGCGCAGGCAAACATCTGAGTGATGGAGAGCAGGAGAACCTTCAAACAGTGTCAGACTGGAGATGAAGCGTGTTTATGACATTTAATCCACAAAGTGTGAGATGATGGAGATTCTGAAACACAGTGCAGATGTCGGACGTCTGTTTCTTCCAGAGGCCAGTGATCACACACACACTGTGTTTATAGCCTCGTAGTTTCTCTGTCAGATACGACTGTTTGTCGAGTCAACAGCAGTCTGTAATAAAAAGAGGTGAGCGCACACAGAGCTGTCTGTGGCTCAGACACAACAGGTCTGAGGTCAGCAGGATGCCATCATTCACCAGACTTTGAGCTGACTGATCAGCACAAATCAAAGTTTAATCATCATGAAACTTTGATCTGGCTGCACAAAAACATCTTTTCAGTCTCAGGTGAGCCCTCAGGCGTCTGTGCATTCAGTTACCACTGCAGAAACACTTGGTAGGACCTCAGAGGGTTAAAGTAAAGGCTGACCTGAAGACTGGCTGAAACCTGCAGCGGCTGGACAAACCACATAAAGTCTATGACAACCAAGAAGGAGGACCTGACGACTGAGTAAATACAGTCGACAAAGCACCGGTCAGTCTCCTCTGGAGATCTCAAAGCTCAGCGAACGCCAGTTTCTGCGTGCTCAGACGGCAGCAGCTGGATGAGACGAGACTCTTCACACAATATATGACTCCATCTGCTGACAGACCAACCGGCTGACCCAGACTGGGAGAGACCCGGTCCAGCTCGGTCCCATCAGTCCTCGAGCACGTATCGTATTCACAATCAGCTCACCTTAAACGTCCTGAAACAGAAGGCGGGAGGAATGACTCACTTTCTCCACATGCGAGTGCTGACCCGTGTCTTCGATATTACCGCACTGATCATGCTTCATTATTTAGTGCCGTCTGTCATCTGCATGTCGTCACACACTGCTGTGCTGATGAAGACAATGAAGGTCCAAAGGTCTCCAAATACAAAGTGTTTGTTGCTGTTTCGAATGGCAACGCTGGAAGACGGGTGAAAAGTTGAAAATGGGGGATAACGGAGCAGACAGTCTCTCACTTCAGTCATGAAGGAGCTGTGTGATTGTTACAGAGATGATCGACAGCGTCCTGTGTGGAGGGACGAGGTTTCAGATGCTGTTTGACCACCTGACAGGCACCTAACAATCTCAGAACCTGAAATTAGGGGTCATTTAGCCGGGGACAGACGACTGGTGTCTCTGTTACTGAAGGAATTCTGTGTCACACGCAGCAGGCAGGTATGCACGTGGCGTTAGATCGGACGTGTCACACGCGGTTCTCTCACCCTGGAGTTTGGCTGATGATCGAAGGCCAGTTTGAATGTGTCCGACTGAGACTGGCTGGAGCTGTCCAGACACATGTAACCACACACCCGATATACGGAGTCTCCGTAGCCAGCTTCTGGATGAAGACGACAGGGAAAATAGGAGGAAGGTAGAACATTTCAAATGAACTATATTCAATACTTTCTTAAACAGGATCGTCTGTTTCTTTCTTCACCTTTCAGATGGTCCTGCATGACTCTCCATCCATGGCCGCTGATGTAAACACAGGGAGGTGGACAGAAGAACCTGTAGGTAACAGGACAGTCTGTTAAACTTCACTCTGGAATCTGTATCAGCTCTGGGAAACGCCCCGAGTCACTGAGCTATGAGAAGTATCATCAGACCTTTTCTCGTTGCCGTAGGACTTCTGAGCGACCTTGGCGTGCAGGATGGTGACACTCTGGTCTGCATGAGCTTCTCGTCCTGGTTCCCTTGTTGATCCCAGTAACTGACAGCCTTGGAAGCCCAGATCCAGTCTCCTGATTGGACAAGAATAACGACTCAATGCCGTATGATTGGTGATGTGTTGACTTGTAATCTGTGGCTGCATGTAAAGACGGACGGATGTGTCTGAAAACTTTGTTTTTAATTACTTATTCTGCCACGACACTGACTGACACGTGGGAGTAAACTCGCCATCTTGCTGTAGCGTCCTTCATGGGGCGTGAAGTCCCTCAGACTAAACACACGGCTATCATCTCCAAACTCCATCAGTCATAATGGACTTGCTAGCAGTCAGACGTAAATAAAGACGTGCCAGAGATATTTTCCGTTACAGTAACACTGCATCACTGACACATGAAACAATGGAAGACTTATTTTTATATCGTCACTGTCTGCACTTACAGACAGTCAGAGGGATTTCAAATCACACTGACGAGGCCGTTTACAGCAGAAGCAATGCCTGAAACTCAGCGACTCATTAAGTCTTCAGTGTGAGTAATTAATCTGAGTCTGTCATCTTTTGTGCTGGTTCTGCAAACTCAGCGATGTGTGTTCTCAGAGGTTGGACTGAACAGCAGGTGGATAACTGAAGGAAACCCTGTGCCGCTCTGCTAACAATAGCAGCTGTCACATTAGCGGCGTTTTCCATCTGCAGTAACAATGTAATGAGGAGTCAGCGCCCCGGGGCCTCGGCGGAGTCTGTGGAATGCTCCTCGTTATGAAGACTGTTGACACGAGAGGAGAAGAAAAATGTAACTGTAACATCGTTAGTTAGTTATAGACGGCCCGCTCTCTCACCTACGACTTTATGTGGCAGCTTTGTCAATGCATAGTTACACACAAACTCCTGAATGTGCTGTTAAAGCCTGCAGAAGGTCCGCACAGGGAGGAGGCTGTGGTGGATGGACGGGTCAAACAAATACCGGACCTTCACCCAGGAGACCGCCGTTCATGTCCCGTGTGAAACCAGAAGTAAACAGACTCCTTTTAAACTCAGGTGAAGTACTTATTTTAACCCAAACCAAGGCGTTTTTGTTCCCGACCCAAACCAAAGTGTGAACTCATAAAACGTGAGCAGTCCAACCAAACATTGCATATTTATTATTGCTAACTTGACCGCAGAGGCCTGCACAAGCAAAAGTAACATGTTAGCTTCAGTGTGCTAGTCTGAAATGAGTGAGAGAGGGTGCCAGGCTAGCCGTTTAGCCCTGTTTCCAGTCTTTATGCTAAGCTAAGCTAATTAGCTGCTGACTGTAGGGGCGGTATCAGTCTGAACATCAAGCGTGTTTCACACACGTTGACCTGTTCCTTTAAAGTTTTAAGAACAAAAAATAAGTAAAAATAAATCAGATTATTGGACCTGCAGCCTGTGACATCCTTTCAAAATAAAAACACAGAAGAATTTAAAGTCTTTAGACTTCCTCGGTCAGCAGGCGTCGGGGAGAAGAGCAGAGCTGCTCTCTGAAGCAGCAGGGAGCTCGCTTTAACAAGAGAACCCAATAACAGCGCACAGAGAACACGCCGCAGGTCTCACAGAGGCTAAGAGGGTCAAAACCAAAACCGCGAGGGTCCACGTTCTTCTCTGCTCATAAAACCCAAACAAGAAAACCTGTTTGCATGAAGGAGACGTGTGTCACAGAGTTTTGGTCATTTGTCCGTCGCTCCCTGATCCAAAGATCACCTCAGACTAACCAAAGGTGCTGCTGCTGTTGGTTTTGGGACCAGATACAGAATTTCTGCTGGGTCAGTCGAGGCTGAATGTTAAAGTTCACGTATTTCCAAGTTTCTGTGCAGGGAGAGAAGTCTGACTCGAACAAACTGAAAGTTTTAACGAGACCAACTGAGCATCTTTGCATTGGTCTCTTACATCATTCTGATCTGTCCTTTTTTATAGAAAACAGACTGAGAGCTTTTTCATGCAGCAGATGTTTGATCGATTGTTTCTAAAATGAAACCAGTGACGGACTTTCTTCTCTTATTCTCGAGTCCTGATTTAAATTAAGGTGGAAAATCACATGAGTCCTTGATCTGAATGCATCATAAAGGACTAAACAAAGATTTGTCTCTGCATGCAGAGCTTTATATATTTTAATAAACGCTCGTACAGTGGTGGCGTACTCAGTCTGCTCCTTGTAAGGGAGCAAAGTCTGCTCGCTGAGCTGTATACTGACTGTTTTGTTCAAACATGAGGGGATCCCACTGACCCAGTACTCCTCTCTGCACAGTTCACAGTTCAGGGTTCACACTTGACTGGCTGTGTGTGTGTGTGTGTGTGAGCAGTCACCAGGGTGCCAGCAGTAGTCTAAATTAGACGTTCCCCTTCTTTAAAGGTCAAAGGTCAGTGTGTCGGGAGCTCAGACTCTCTGGCATTTCACACCGGGAACGTAGAATGGAGGCGGGGAGGGGCAGAGAGGAATGCACTTTCACCTCCTGCAGAAGTACGTCTTCTCCAAGAAGTCGACGCTGAGAGTTGTAATGACTACAATCATCATTAGGTGTGTTTGCAAGCGTGACTGAACAGGTGTCAGCGTTGTAAATATGGTGTCAGGTACTGGTGTGAAGGAACACTGACATCATTTATCACCACACTGATCCTGCATCAGATCCAGCACATCTTAAATCATCTCCTCAGTCTAATCGCTCCTTTTGTTCTCTCATTTATGGTCACAGACTCTCTCTCCACCTCACTACGCTCATACTGAGCTTAATATTAAGATAGAATGAAAGATGAATCTGCAGCATCATGCAGGTTTTGTCGTCCACTCAAGCAGAAATCAGTAAAACAAGAAACCTGAAGGTGAATCCTGCAAAGATGATCGACACTGAAAGAAAATCACTTCATCGACTCCATGAGAGCGTTGTGTTTTAAAATGTGTTTGCATATTTGGCTGATGAGGCGTCAGGACAGATAAATATTTATTATTTTTGTCCATTCTGAAGTGACGGTGACTCAGGTGGTCAGTGTTACATAACCTGGCTGCACACACCTCCGTTATGTCGGTTTGAATCTGCTGCAGAACTTCTGTATGATGAATCCAGATGTGGAGAAAAGATGCAGAGTGGCACTGAAGGGGCGTTTTAACACCATCTTCAACATTATGCAAATATTTAACTATTTATTAAACTTTAGTCGGTGATGCCACCCTGGCTCGTGCCCACGCTGCGCCCCGCGCGCCGCGCACGGCCCCACCTCACCTCTCCAAACTCCGGTATCTCACTCCCCGTTGTTCGGATTTCAAAAGGCAGGGGTGGGTGGGGTCTCTGCCCTCACAAATACTTCTCCTCCTGCCATTTTAATACCTATACACCACCCCTCCACCACCTCATTCCAGCAGTGAGTAAAACCGAGGAAAGGTCACGCAGCGAGGGAGAGGCAGAGCGATCCCACCGCGCTGAACGCATTCTCACGTCCCAGCGCTCACTCCTCAGTTTGGGATAAACTTCAGATAACTGTCAGCTCCTCACCGGGACATCGTGTGTGTGTGTGTGTTTCGGGACTTTTCGTCACGGAGGCTGAGAATCCAGCTGCTTTGCCCGCCTTACCTGTCCCATCCGCCGGTCCTCGGTGCGTCGTGTCCTGCGAGCAGAGTCCCCAGGTGAGTCAACGGGCTGGCCGAGTCGGGGGACAGAGGAGGGGGGTATAAGACAGAGGTGTCCGGCTGGGGGTATCCTGGCTGGCTCGTCGATGTCTCTGACAGGAGTAAAAGAGACAAACGATGAACCATCTGCAGCCTGATCAGTGCGGCTGGAGGGCGCGAAGTGAAAATCTTCATCAGAGATGCAAAAGGATGAAAATTAATCGGCAACTAATCCGAATATTCGGTAACAGTTTGTGTGATTTTAATCTGAATATGTTTGGCTTCTTTACCTCAGACTGTTACCTTCTCTTTGACATTTTACAGACAAATTAATGAACTTATTATTTATTTATAATGATTTTAAAAAGTCATTAATTGTAGTCACAGTTGCTTCTTAGTTAAAGTCAGCCTTCGAGAGATGGATCTGAAAATGTTTGTTTTACTGTAATATTGATAAATGATTATTATTATTATTGATTAAATTAGTATTCTAACAGTTGATGCAGATTTCTGATGAGCTTCTTTGGTTTGCTGTAAAAACATTCATCTGCCTGGTCTGACAGTCGGTGCTGCAGTGAATGTTTGAAACTAAGTGAGACAATGAAGTCGTTTCACTGAAGGAACAAGAAAAGAGTCTGCTGAGAGTGTCAGATATGAATCCTCAAAGAAAAATCAGACGTGCTGCTGGCAGGTTTAAAATAGATGTGACTGAGTGAGTAAAGCTCTGGGTTCACACTGGTTGCCTGGAGGTGACGCTCTGTGCAGGCAGTCAGGAGCAAACATAGCTGGTCTGCAGAGGTAAACCAGTTTGTCTGACTTCTCTTAAAATCAGCCACATGCCTTCAGGCTAACAGACCAATAACCAAGAGTGAGTCCACATTTACTGCAAAGAGAAACGTTATTTGAGTTAATTCTCTGCTCAAATGGTGAAAAACTGATGGAAACGTGTCGATGTATTAATGTGAGGAAGGTCACATACCATGTTTCCATGGTAACAGTCATGACGCTCAGTGGCACCAAAACAAAAAAAGAGATCAGTGTTTTTTTTAACAGCTCAGCTCGTCTGTAATCCCACTGTGTAACTATGCTCAGCTATACTCGAGTATTTACTCTGATTACTTATGATCAAGCAGCCAATCATCATCCAGGTCAGCAGCAGCAGACCCAGCAGCAGCTAATATCACTGACTAGTCCAGCAGCAGTCAGCCCAGCTCGGCGTCTGTCTTTCAGCCTTTTATTTCACCAAGCTCTCACCAACCACTAAAAGTCAGTCCCAGATTTACTCTTGTCCGGCGGCTTCTCGCTCGCTCACTCTCTCCTTTTCTCTTCTTAGCTTCCTCCGTCAGCGTCCTCTTCACTCTCTGCTCCTCTGCCATCATGTCCATAGAAGCTGCTGAGCCTGGTTATATTGTTCACTTGACCGCTCCGGTTCTGGCATGACACAAACCTCCTCAGCGGTTAAGCGTTACATACTCTTCACGGGTGACTGTACCCGCAGCACAAAGTTACACAGTGTGAGAGCAGACAGAGACAAAGCCTGTCGCTGTGGCATACAGTCAGACACAGAACCAACAGTAAGGGAGTCAGTCGGTCATACAGGAAGTCAGTCAGTGAGACAGGCATGCAGGTAGACAGTCAGTAAAACAGTCAGGCAGTCAGTGAAACTGCTAACAGTAGCAGAGTCAACATCTGGTTCCAATCTAAAGCTACTAACAAGAAGTGCTGTGTCTTCATCTCAGTATGGGCTCCAGCTGTCACTCAAACCACCTACAGTACCAACCACAGAGCCTCTGCCTGTCTCACTGCTCCTCCCTGCTCTCCTGTCTGTCTGCTCTTTCACCTTCTTCATATTTATGTTGCCACAGCGCGGATGAACATGTGGTCTCCATCTCTGTGCGTCTTCCTCTCTTTGAGCCGCAGAGCTGATGTTATCGTCTCAGTGTGAATCCAGCCTGTCAATCAAACTTTACTTTGTGGATGTAACTCACACGCGTCGACCTCCCTCTTCATTTACTCCACATCCTTCACGCCTTCCTTCAGCAATCTCCTTCCTAGTGGGAAGGAGAATCTACGGTGGCCATAAAACCAATCAAAAAAGTTACAGATCAGATCAGAGGACATTATTGATGACACAGCGGGTAATTAACTCGTTACAGCCGCTGACAGTGAACAAGGTGGAGACTTCTTCTTCTCTCTGACGTCTCTAACAGGGTCAGTGCAGTCTCTGTGTTTCATTTGTGTTCATGGAGAAGGACAGATTATAATACAGCGTCCAATCCAAGACACACACACACACACACACACACACACACACACAGAGCAGGTTCTGATCAGGTTAAGTCGTCCCACCTCTGACTTAACTGAGACGCAGAAACTCTCCAACAGGACGTCAACAGCGAGGTCAAATATCTGCCAGCTGTCAATGCTTCTCAATCTCAGGGTCACGACCCCAGCAGGAGGTCACGGGATGGTTATCAGGGGTCAGAGACCAGATGATTGAATTATTTTAGGTGTGAAGGAAGTAAATAAAGAAGAATCACAGCGTATATTTAAACAGGGACGCGTCATTTGACCTTTGGCTTATAGTCGTGGATGCTTTATTCATTTAGAGATTTATTTATTATAACTCCTGTCGAATAACCAACAGGCTGTTCTCTCTAAAATCATCATTTGTTTAGACCTCAGCCAGAAATCTGCACCTCAGTAGCACTTACATGAACCAAAATGAACTAAAACAGGACTTTATGTTGTGAATATCTAATATATAATAGTATAACATATGTCTCCCTCTGAAGTTGATTCATTTTTCAGAACTGGTTGTTGCTCACAGACAAATGGACTCACCTTTCCTGCCACCTTCTTCCACGTCCAGCTCGTCCATGGTGGCGGCCTCGGCTGGCTGACGTTAAGACGGGGCGTTCCTCGGGTTCATAACTGTTGTCAGAATAAGTGCATGTTTGATAAGAAGATGACAGAGCTGCACAACATTTCACGAGTGATGTAAACTCGGCTGGACAGTTGGCAGATACAGCCATGGAGGAATAAAACAAATCCTTCATTGTCCTTCAGTCTTCATTCTGTTGACTAAACATCAGGTTGGCTTCGTGTTGGAACTTGATGGTCTGTTGAAACCCGATGTTCTCCTGCTGTGGGACACACTATCTGTCTAAACTCATCCTAAATGCATTTAACAAACAAAGCTGCAGCTTGAAACACATCGAGAGGACGTGAAGTGAAAACATGAATTCATGCTTCGTTAATAAAAACAGCGTCGCTGTCAGGCAACAAAAAGCTCTGCTGACCTGAAATCGAGTCTTCCGGTGTTAAAATCCTCCACTTGTTCTTCTCATCCTGCTTTCTGTGCTGCCGGTTCAGTTTCTGTCCATCCAGATGTTTCATATGTTCCAGTGAAGCACAATCATCAGTTTCACCATCCTCGCCGAGTTCAGCTGTAAAGATTCGCTCAGTTAAAACACGTCAACGTGGCACAGCTCGCAGTCAGCCTGCAGTCCGAGAGCTGGAACAGATGTGTCTGTTCATGTGAACCTGTTTACACTCCATCCCGGATCTGTTATCAGACCACTGGTCTTAGAGTGTGTGTGTGTGTACAGTATCTCAGTTTGTGTGGATAAGGAGATAATCACCTGTTGCTCGACCGCAGGTTTCTCATACACACCTTTCTCTTCGGCAAACACTGCAGATACGCGCTGCCTGATCTTTTTCTTCTTTATGTTTCTGTAACATTTTGTTTCCATCCAGTTATCTGACTCTTTATGTGTTTCCTAACAGTACACACAGATAGATATGAGCTGTATAAACTTATAACACCCATAAAAGTATTAATTATTCACCCAGAGCTCTTAACCAGAGTCCTGCCTGCTAACAATGCTGTAATTGATTCCAGTAGCTCTCTTTTGTACATTCATGCCGTCACTGTTGTTTAAAAGATGCTACAATCATGCGTGCTGAGGCCATACAGACCAGATCAGGCTTTGCCTCACCATCACCCCCTCCATCTAAACTATGGTGGACATGAAATGTGCAAAAAGTCTGTTTAGTTTAGTTTGTCCATTCTGGCCATCGTAGAAACACGGTGGTCTCTGTGGAGCCGGATCTTATTATGAGTCTGAAGGTAAAGTTAAAGTTAGCTCTTACCCTCGCCGTGCAGGCCGGCTGTCCGTCACGTGTTTCACAGTCAGAAGCTGCAAAGAACATTACAATGTGATGAGAACAAACAGCAGGACTATACAAGACGTCTGTGTTTTCTATCAGTCAGCGGGCAGGAAGACGACAGTCGCTCCGGCAATTCCAAAACTACATATTTGATACAGGCCGCAGCTGAGTTATTTACTGCCCACTGTGACCGCTGGTGGAGTTATTACTATTCAGAGATTTGTTTTGCTTATTGTTGTTGATATGAAACGCCAGAGGAACAGTCTGAAGCCACATCAGTCAAACTCAATCGAGCAGCGATGGAAAGAGTTGGAGAGTCAGAACAATGATGATCCAAGCGTGGCTGAAAAACAATCTGTTTTTATTTGGAATGAAATATTTATATACCACGTCTGCCGCGTGAGCGCGACCGGCACGGATCGAGCTCCCAGATTTATCATGCTTTATCATCCGTACTAATTAGTTTAATTGCATATTGAGTTATGCAAAAATGAGGCTGAGTCATGTGTTAAAATGATGCTGTGGATCGCACAGAGGTGATCAGACAGATTTCAGGACAAACACGGCATCCAGAGATGGATGTCTGAAACAATAATCGATTATTCAGATGACAGAAAATTAATTTGCAACTATTTAGATGAATAATTTCAAACATTTTTCAATCAGAAAATATAATATATGACATGAGGATAGACTGAACATCGCTGCGCTGAGTGTTATAAAACAGATTTTTCTGATATTCTACAGACAAACTGAACAAATGAATCCGTATATAAAATAATCTCCTCTGACACACTGTAAACATGCTGCACGGTGTGATCTGTTCTGCAGGAGCCTCAGGCCGTCGGGGTCAGGTGAGAGTTCCTCGTGTCAGCTGACATCTGGACAATGCATTAACATGTCCTGCTCCATAGGGGGCAGCAGACAGGAAATCCAGACCACACATGTTTGTTAGCATAGCATGTTAGCATGATGCTGTTCACCATTAAATGAATTACAAAGACTGAAATGCAGCCAGGCTGCTGCTGTCAGCTCCTCTCTTCTTTAAAGTACATTTACTCGAGCTCGGTGTAGTTTTTATATTTGATGCCACTTTATAACAGTGACCATTCTGCTGCTTTTACTTCATACTCCAGTTTATCCTTTCCTCTGACTGCTTTCATGATTTTAAACGTTCAGCTCTGCACAGCTGACGCTCGTATGTTGGCTGTAACTGTTTTAGTTTATCCTTCTGAATTACTGCTGGAGGAAACCCAGCGGTTTATTTTTACTGCCTGAACTCGAAAAGACCTTTTTTTCAGAAGCAGCCAGTGTTTCGTTTGTCGTGGTAATCTCACCTTCATGCCAACGTCAACAGCTGCTGCAGCAGCCAGCTCTGTTAACACTCACTCACATGTGGCATCAAACTGCTCCCTGACATGCGTTTACCTGCTTTTTTATATTTAAAGCACATTTTCTCTCAGATTAGACAACGTTAACAGGGTCATTTAGTTAATTATCCTGTAATTTCACACAGTTGTTACACAATAGTTTAGTTCTTACGTGACGTTTTACAGGGTAAATAAACTGAATCCCCAAAGGTGGCGGCGAGCAGACACTGTTTTCATTTGTTTAAAGTGTTAATTGAAGGAAATAGGATCTCCACTTCTATATTTAACAGCCAACTAAGACACACACAGTTAAACAGTCACCACAAGTAGCTGCGCTGACCGCGTCCAGTCAATGAAATGTTTAACGAGAAAATATGAAGTCTGAGCTGAATGATTCTCTTTGTGGATAATTATAGAACATATGTAGGTCTGTGACCCACGCTGTGTGTGCGTGTGTGTGTGTGTGTGCGTGCTGCACGTGCTCAGTGGCAGCAGGATGGCAGTAGATTGTTGCTCGGTGAGGGAGACAGGAAAAGGTTGTTGGGAGTTGGAGGTGGGGGGGTTGGCTGTTGCCATTAAGCTGCAGAAAGTTTTACTGAGGAGTCTTTGTCCCACACACACACACACCTCTACACACACACACCTACACACACAGCCATACACTTCACCACACACAGACACACACTTGATAAAACAGCCTCGGGCTTCAGGTTCGTCTCATAAAATCTGGAAGGAGACCAAACTGTGAAATGGGCTGATACGTTGAAGAGACTCCTCTGTGCGATAAACTTTCAAAATTTTCCATTTCAGTTTTAAAATTTTCACAAATCATCAACCACGACGTGGTTTGTTACACAGAACCATCTGAGAAGGTGTCAAACTGTTTGGAGAGGCGATGTGATTGGATGAACTGTCTATTAACATCCAGACTTCAACCAACCAGATCAATAAACTGTGCAACGCAGTCAAGCGTTCATCGAGGTCAGAGAACGTTCCCGTCCGTCAGCCGCTCTTTGCTCTCTAATATAACTGATGCATAAAGTCTGCATCACGTAATACGTACTCTTCCCTTAATTGTCCTCTGTAGTTATGTTCAGTCATCAGTGGAGTGATGACATGAATGGAGGCGATGGAGAGATCGGACTGACATCCACCCAGCTGGACGTGAATTATGGACGTTCATGTCTGGCACCAGGAGGCCACGAGGGCTCCTCGTTAGGTCTGATTCTTAAATTATGGATGATAAAATCTGGCTTGGCGTCTCCTCCCTTTCATCACCAGGTTGACGGCGCTCATTCGTCTCTTCCTCCCACGCCTTCGCCTCCCCCCGCTCCCGCTCACGTTCGACCTTAGACAGACTACCTGTGACATCTCCTGGCATGGGAGAGTGTGTGGGCGTCTTTGCGTTTCTGTTCTTCAGACTGAGGAGGACAGTTTTAGTTTTTTCCAAACTGGAGGCTGCTGGTTGGTCCCAGATTTAGTGCTGAGGTTTGAATTCAATTCTGACAAACATACAGACACACCAACAAACCGGCCATAGGACATCCAGCGCTGGTAAATAAATAGTTCATCTGATCCATCGTGTGTGACGTTTGGAGATGACTGTTCTGAAGTCTTTAGATCAGCAGTTACCTTTTGTCTTACTGTCTGGTATGAAGTGTCCCCTCAGTGCTGAGGGGTCAAAGAGTCAAATCTGCCGTTCACATGAAGACAAATCAAGAATAGGTGTTACAGGACCGCCAGCTGAACCTCAGGACAAAGTCTTCTGTTCATGTCGGTGCCAGAAACAAAGAAGGCCTCTCAGCAGGCCGCTCTTAAAAAATACAAGCATGAATAATGTGCTCCAAATGTTTGGCTGACCTTCCTCTCACTACAGCGATGCTGCTGAGAACATGTGGATGACAGTGTGAGGGATGAGGGACAGCCGTCCACATCTGTGGACTCAGAGCTGAGCCAGTGATGACCGCACGCTCTGTCACAGAGACGGGCCGTCACGTGCCGTGAACGCAAACACTTCCCAGACATTATCATTATCCTCTGCTGCTGCTGGTGTAGACCTGACAGCCTACAGGGATACTGACAGACACACAGGCAGATTAGGGACAGAGTGTGTGTTTACCTGCAGCCTTCCATTAACAGGAACGGCTGCGCACCTTATCCAGGTGTTTGCAGCCGAGTGCTTTACGATGGGGCAGGGCAGGAATGTCCCTCCGCAACACAACCCTCCATCGACATCATTATCAAACACACAAACAGGGCAGGAATCTCCCGGAGTTTATACACACTCACCTCTTCACAGGTGAGGGGTCATGTGACAGAGCGTGTGACGCTTAAAGGGGAAAACATGGCAGCAGATTCAAAGAGAAGGCGTTTTGTAAAATATGGGCTCTTCTCTTCATATAAAACTGAAAAGCCGACACTCGTGGTTCAGGTTCGGTTTGGTTTCGGCACAAAAACAACTTGGTAAGGGCAGAAAAAAAATATCTCGGTTACGGTTTAGGAAAAAGCTGCGGCCGTGGTTAAAAGAAACCATCAGCGAGCGTCGGCCGGACATGAACAGGAAGCTCCTTCAACATCACGTTTCCTGTGAGTATCACAGCTCTCACATCTGGGCTGAGTTTTCTTGGGGTGCACATCCTGCTTCTGACTGCTCATTATCAGGAGCATCGCGGCTTCCAACCTCACAATTTGTACCTGCAAGCACTTCATCCTGTTTCGCTCTCCTTCCAGATGATTAAAAATGTATGACTGCGGTTCCACTGTTGTAAACGAACTGTCCAAACAGAGAGAAACAGGATATCATCAGAACACAACGGAAGAAAAGAGATGATGATGAGGTCTCTGTTCATTTATTCTCCTCTTCTCAGCTCTTTGTCTATAAACTGAGAATGACAACCTGTCCAACTCTGGCCACGTTTAGAAAACTGACTCCAACTGAGATTAAACCCAGAATATAAATTTGCATATAATACCTCTGACAGCTTCGTTCTTCTTCTTCACATGATGATGAAGTGTAATTCAGCCGTAGAGCAGATATGATTCCTTGCCACTTCACTTACCATAAGCGCACGTCTTCCCACGTTTACCACAAGTAACCTCTTTGTCTTTCTCCGTCTGCTTCTCCTCGATCTCACCCTTCTTATCTTCTCCCGTCTCTCTCACAGTTTGATCCAGTTCCAGCCGAGTCCAGCTGTCTGCTAGATCGCTATCGTCAGGATGAAGATGAGACAGCTCGCAGGATTGTGTGCCTTCACTCTGTTGACCCTGGCCGCCCTCGCCACCGCCAGGCCAAAAGCAGGTCGGTCTGCCAATACAGTGAGAGAGTGGAGAGCGATGATTGAGACAAAAGAACGCCTTTTTTATGACCTTCTTTTCTCCATTCAGCTTTTTTCCGTGTCATGTCATGGTCATTTTTTAGAACAGACTTTTAAAAGCAGCGTCCTCGTGTGCCAACAGCTTTTAAACGTCACTTTTCGTTAAAGGCATCGATGTTTTGAGGCAGACCTGTACATTCGAATGTGGTTTACATCATATCTGCAGCTGAGGCTTGTTTTAGACAGCCAACATATTTCACAGATGTCTGATGTTCTTAATGTCTTGCCTGCTGAACTAAAGGTTTCATTAATAAAATAACGTCTGTTTGACGATCCCACACGTCTAAGTTCACCAACAGTCGCCTCTGCTACGACTTTCAGTTCAGGTCCGACCTTTGCGAGGAAATTCTGGATGCGCATTAATCAAACGAGTCACACCGGCTCGCCTCATGCCTCATTCATGACCGCTGTGTTTTTGAACAGAGATGATGTTACAACAGGGGAGCGCGCTCACAGTGATGCTGAAAAAAAATTAAAGACAAAAGCAGGCGTCCTGTGGCAGCTGAAGTCATGGAGAAACGAGCTCAGGTGGTAAATAATGTGAAAGCTACACCAGAGTACAAAAAGCTGCTCCGCTGCCGCTTCATGAGAGAAGAATGTCGAAGTGGAAACCACAGACAGGCGCGTCAGGACACAGTGACACAGGGAACATGTGATGGGATTTGTCTGATTTGTTGTGGAGTGATTTCAGCAGAGGATGAATCCACGTCTGGTGCTCTGATAAAAAAATAATAACGAGACATTTAACTGAAACTAATTCAACTTTGATTCACCAACAAAGATCACGCAGATCTGCACAGGTTTATTCATCCATAATCAGAATCAAAAATCAGATGGAGACGTGCCGGTGTTGGACGCAGAGAACGTCACATTTTTACAGTCTAGATTTCCCATCTTATATTACTGTATCCCTCCCTGGTCAGTGTTTTTTTACTCCTCCTTCCAGGCCCGGAGCAGAAATGTAAGTCTGGTCCGGTGGATCTGGTCTTCCTCATCGACAGCTCCCGCAGCGTCAGGCCACACGAGTTTGAGACCATGAGGAAGTTCATGATCGACATCCTGAACACTCTGGACATCGGACTCAACGCCACCAGAGTGGGAGTGGTTCAGTACTCCAGCCAGGTACTGTGGCCGCCCCGCATCCAGATCTTCATCCATGTTGTATTTTATTCTTCAGACGGGCTGAAATCTCCTGATTTTCCTCCATCCAGCGTCCGTCATCCTCAACATTCTGTGCCTCTTCTTCATCTTCCACTTAAACTCTGAACTCTTATTATTTTGTTTGGAGTAAAGATAGAAAACTTCAAACAAGACACAACGTTCACATTAAATCACTGACTGTCCATTAGTCCACACTATGGGGGCCCAGCCTTACTGCAGTGACCCGGTTTGATTCTGGCCTGTGGTTCTGTTCCTTTAATGATGAAGGTGAGGACACTGCTTGTCTCTGCCTCCATGATGATTTGATGACTATCTGCCGTCTCCTCTGCTCTCCTTTGTCTTCAGGTCCGCACAGAGTTCTCCCTGAAGGCTCACGCCAAGCTGGACTCCATGGTGAAAGGCATCAATGAGATCATTCCCCTCGCTCAGGGTACCATGACGGGCCTCGCCATCAAATACGTGATGAATGAAGCCTTTACTGCCGAGGCAGGAGACAGGCCGAAGGTAACGAAAGACGACCAGTTTGTCTTGTGAGCTGGAACCAAAATATTTGATCTTTGAATAAACTTTTTTCTTATGAAACTTGGTTGACAGCTTTGCAGAGTCAGACTGAGTTCATGACTTTAACGCCGCTGTGCTCCCTGCGTTACCTGAACTCTGACCCGAGGTTTTCCCTTTTTCAGGTCCCCAACGTCGCCGTCATCGTGACGGATGGACGTCCTCAGGACCGCGTGGCGGAGGTGGCGGCCGAGGCCAGAGAGAAAGGCATCGAGATCTACGCCGTGGGCGTCGCCAGAGCTGATATGACATCGCTGAGGGCCATGGCGTCCCCGCCGTTCGAGGACCACGTTTTCCTGGTGGAGTCCTTCGACCTCATTCACCAGTTTGGACTTCAGTTCCAGGACAAGCTCTGCGGTAAGACCGGACAGGAAGTGACCTCGCTGCCTGTAAAAGTCTGAATACGTTTGATATTTTCATTATTCCGTCGTGACCTTTGATCTTTGAGAGAAACTCTGTTTGGATGAGTCGTATAATAATGATGAAACTGTACAAAATGTAGTAATTTTACTGCAATATGAAAACTTAAATCCTCACTCTCCCAAGAGCAAATTAAATACAGACAAAAAGCTGCCCTGATTCTTTGTGGATTTGACATCATCTGAAGCTAGAAAAGAACTTCCATTAATAAATAACTTTCATTTGAACATAAGACAAGTAAAAACCTGCAGCCAAGTCTCTGGAATCGACATTTCAAACTCTAGATTCTTCGTGTAATTAAAAACACAATGACTGTCTCGTCTGAAGGGGGAGAAAAAAATCAGAGTGCCCATCTAACCTCACAGAACATAATCCTTTTTCATAACAGCCTCCTCAAATCCCTTAAGTGCAAGATATTTCCCCGTGCTGCCATTGTAGACTGCTTCTGTGAGCGGGAGATGGAAAATGAGAGTAAAGGCAGACAGAAGTTTAAGACTGATGGATGAATATTAAAGAATAAAATAAAACGGTGTTTGTTGTAAGAGGGATAAACCACTCACTCCCCGTCGCTGCAGACACAGGTTCAAATCCCGACGGTGCCCCGGGGAGCTGGACGCCGTGAGACGGTGAATCAGGCACGGTCGGCATCCTTCACAGAGTCAGACAGAGAAACGTCATGAAGTCACGTACAAGCAGAAGATCTCTACAAGCCTTTAATTAACAAGCATGTAGAAATATTTACAACTATTAATAATTTTAGTGTATTTTATTCAAAATATGACTTCTGTTATTTAATTTAGGAATCTATGAGGCAACTTTTAAAGCTGTTGGTAAAGAGACCCTCAGAACAAGTGAAGTCTGTCTACATAACATTAACAAGGAAGTTTTCCAGAGTTGGTGAGGTGCATGAAGCCTTTAGCGCCTCCAGAGGGAGCTGAAGTCTGAAGTGACACTCAGAGGCTGGAAGGTTTCAGAATAAATGGAATCTGTTCGAGTCGCCTTTTCCACCTACAAACCAGAGTAACACAGAAACACACAAAGAGTTGTAAACTTGGTTCATGTAGGAATAATCATTCATCGTAAGAGACGAGCTGGTTAGTTAAATACGTTTTCATGGCCTGACCCTGCAGCCGCTCAGTCTTTCTTCTCGCGGACCCTGAAGTCGGTTTGGTCTCTGCTGCAGGTATGGATCTGTGTCTGGAGTCGGACCACGGCTGCGAGCACATCTGTGAGAGCTCCCCGGGCTCCTACCACTGCCTCTGTCTGCCCGGATACACCCTGAACGACGACGGGAAAACATGTGCAGGTAACCACAGAGGACAATACTGTATGCACACACTCAGTACACCTGTGTGTGTCACAAATCACCTACGTGTGTGTGTGTGTGTGTGTGTGTTTCAGCCATCGATCTGTGCGCTCAGGGGAAACACGACTGTGAACAGATCTGTGTGAGCTCTCCTGGTTCCTTCACCTGCGACTGCAACAAAGGATACAAACTGAACGACGACAAGAAGACCTGCTCAAGTTAGTCTCTCACACACACACACACACACACACACACACCCCTCCTGGCTTCATATTAAGCATGTTCAGCTTGAATTCACGTCATGATCAATGAATTCTGACTTCTGCTGATTCTTGATTTTTCTGCTGCTTCATGAAGCGGTTGCTCTATGTTCCTCCGTCCTTCATATTCCTGAACCCAATCAGGACGAGTGTCAGCTGTTTCAAACGTAGCTCTGTCCTGTAACTCGGGTTAAAAGAGCGCGGGTGTAAAACTTGTTTCAGGCGACACAGGTGGAACATAGATGCAGTCCCACACATTTTCCCGCTCCTGTTTTGCTCTGCTGCTTCCGGCCTCACGGCTGCTTTCCTCCCCTCAGTGATCGACTACTGTTCGTTTGGGAACCACAGTTGTGATCACGAGTGTGTGAGTGTGCTCAATGGCTATCACTGCATCTGTAACGAGGGATACAGGCTGCTGGACGACGGCAAGACCTGCCATGGTAAGTTGTGCATACTCAGTCATTGTTGATGACGACGTGGATCTGAGTTTATAATCATGATGTGTGAGAGTTAAACGTTATGCATGATTCTTCTACCACTGCCATCATGTCGGATCAGTCTGCTAAATGACGACTGTTAGGTTGAAAACAGGGCAGCAAATGCTGCACGTTTCCTGTCTCGGTGTGCAAACAGCAGTTAGCGAGTAACTGATCGTGAAATGGGAATAAATTTGAATTATTTCCATCTCTTGTTGCACATTTCTTCATGTGAATCTTCAACAAAACTTTGTTGAGATTTACTGTAATGCAAACGGCTGCACAGTTACATTCTTTGTAGAGACCAACTCATGTGCACTTTTCTGTTTCCAACCCGAGGAGTCGTCATCACAGGATCGCATTTAAAATGATGCTGATAAAAGCTGAAGTCACTGACAGTATAAATATGCACATCGTGTCCAGTGTGGTGGCTCTGGCTGCCATCTTGGCTGATCTAAAATTGGTTTAATCCAACAACAGGAACCAAAACTTTTCAAATCTGCTGGGACTTCATTTAAACACAACGACTTCTCTTATTCACTCCATACTCCGACATGTTTGCACATATTCACGCATGCAGCCGCGTACAGATGTGTCAGAGGCCGTTCCACAGAAACACCTGCACTACGAGATCTTGTTGACAGAAAACTGTGAAATAAAGACAATTTACAGCCAAAGACTCGCTGCCTCCCCGGAACCTTTCAAACCTTCAAAGCAGCAACACATCGTGTAATTGTGACGTCCATTAACCCAAATACCACAGCAGCGTGATGTCAAGTGAAGTAACACATTGTTAGCTGCCTGCTGCTTCAGCTGCTTTTCTACAGGAACAGCTGCTTTAGAACTCACGTAAGATTACACAAGGACGTTTACAGGTTATTAACAAGATGATGTTCTAATTATAATTATTATTTAGATCTTTTTTCTATCTCTCTTTATTTTATTGTCTCTTGAGCACTTCTTATGTGGGACACTAACGGAGAAGGGTTATGGTGAGCGGAAGCTTCAGTCCTGTCTTCACAAGATGCGTTCAGGCACAGTACTGATCATGGGTCATCTGTATATTGGCGATACACAATAACTGTAGTTCTGTTCATAAAACAGATGAAGGTGGATGTAATTTTACACGTTGTTGCATTAATTTAATTAAATGCATCACATGCATCATGCAGATTCGCTTAATTCACCAGCCCCCCAAGAACACGGTCATCTGCTGAATGGCTGCGTGAATATTCATCAGCCATTTGATTGCTGGATATAAAAGTTCTGTCAGACGTTTGTGAGCCAGACGGAGCTGAAGCTCCTCCCGTGGACGCAGATCCAACAACTAAAGAATGCTCTTTGGCTCAGTTGAATGTTGTCAGATTAATGCACAGCCTCTGTCCCTGGAAAATATATTTTTACCAGAGCATTAAAATGTCTTCAACACACACACACACACACACACACACACTTTAACTATATGCATGTGTGTGTTATTTAGCTATTGACCTGTGTGCTGAGGGGAAACATGACTGCGAACAAATCTGCGTCAGCGCGCCCGGCGTCTTCACCTGCGACTGCAACAAAGGATACACACTGAATGAGGACAAGAAGACCTGCGCACGTTAGTCAGGACGTCGCACAAATACACACATATGCACACACACACACACACAGGTGTACACACGCCAACAAACACACGTTTACAGTGGAAATCGCTCCTGGTGCATCTGTCCTGCAGCCTGTTGTTTCCACTCAGTTGCTGCTGGAAATTTAATCTTTGGACTGTGTCAGAAGATTAAATATAAAGTATCAGCATATATATATATGTTGTTACAGGTGGTCAGTAGCTTATTTCTTCTTGTGCTTTCTAATGAACTCAAGTTTTTGTTCTGATCCTCTGGCGTTACTTGCACATCTGCTTGAAGACACGTAGAACCACAGTCACACAGAAACAAGCCAAACACACAATGTTCCATTAACTGCGGCTAACTCTGCGTGTGTTATTCAGCCATTGACCTGTGCGCCGAGGGAAAGCACGACTGTGAACAAATCTGCATCAGCGGCCCCGGCGTCTTCACCTGCGACTGCAACAAAGGATTCAAACTCAACAAGGACAAGAAGACCTGCACGAGTCAGTGCACACTGTCTGAACCTCTCTCTGTCTCCTATTCCTACATGAACAACAGTAATGGTCTCTACTGTAGTACTGTCGGCTCAGTGTGATGTATTCTGTGTGTAATATGTGTATTTGCAGACATGGACCTGTGTAACACCGTGGAGCACGGCTGTGAGCACCAGTGTGTGAGCACTCCAGGATCTTACTACTGCATCTGTCCGGAGGGGCAACTGCTGCAGGAGGACGGCAAGAGCTGCGGCAGTAAGTCCGCTCTGTTTCTCATGAAATCATCTGACGGTCGCTCTTTAACCAGTGTGGACGTTACAGGACAGGTTCACTGCTCACAGTCAGAGGGCTGCAGAGATCCTGCAGGTCCTGTGGGACCCAACAGAAACATTTCAGGTGCAGGACGAAGGTGAGAGGAGCAGGAGGTCAGCGTCATCCTCACTTTGGACTGAAGTCAGCCCAAAGAAACAAAAACAGTGAAAACTGTGCAGAACTTTTGACAGTTTCTGATAATCATTTGAATGATTTTTTACTTTAATTTAATGTTTTTTGTTTGGCAGCCGCAGCCCCAGTATTTGTCTGTTGGCGTGCTGCTGAACGCTGACCTATGCTGAATCAAAACATAACAAATGGGTCCTGAATCAGGATGACGCCCAGATTGATCACGGTGTCATCAGATGAGTCTCACAGAAGGGAAAAATCATCCAGAGCTGGGATTAGGATTAGAGTAAGAAGAGAATGAGGTTACTTCTCAGGAGGTGAAATAAAGATGTGTGTGAAAACAAACTAAATGTCGCGCTGATGTTAAAAGCAGCTCGGTTTTGTCTGGGAGGAACTGGCTGGACGAGGATGGGATCTTCTTTTGAATTTTTTTCTTCCTCTGGGGACGCTGAGAGAAACCCAAGAGCGCCTGCCAGTAACCCTCATACAGCACCTCCATATGGAGATTCATAGCTCAGCACAAATAGTCTCATTTATCATCCTTTCAGCTTTCAGACTACGACTCCAACCGCTGCGCTGACGGCAAGACTGTCTATTGTTGCTATGACAACTCTCATAGTAACCAGAGAGAGAGCGAAATATCAGTCGAGCTTTGTTATTTTACTACGTCTGAATGCACCGAGTCAGACTGCTGATACTTTGTATTGCGGCCACTGTTAATATATTATAAAGAATACAGAGCTGGACCTGCCTCAGTACATCTGCACCAATCTACACTAACAGATGATGAGGGCAGACAGCCTGATGAGAATCGTGTAAGCTGAACAGGAGATTTCATGGCGACACTGGTTCCATCTGTAAAGATATCTCTGTCATTTCTCACAAAGTCACATCTGTGAAATGGATTCAGTATCAATTCTCCTTTCTCTCTGCTTCAGCCTGCAAGTCTGCCAACATCGACCTGGTGCTCCTGATCGACGGCTCGAAGAGCGTCCGCCCTCAGAACTTTGAGCTGGTCAAGAAGTTTGTTAACCAGGTAGGAAGTGTTTTCATATGAAGAACACTGCTGCTTCAATGCAACCTAAAGTGTATTTTAACAAATCAAAATTATGATTTATAAGGGGGGTTGACTCGTTGAGATTCTGCTGTGTTTGGCCCTTCGTGTTGTCTTCACTTCACAGTCAGTCATGTTGCACCTGATAGAGCCAAATAACCAAAAAGATCGTGTCCCTGTTGGCTTCAACTTCAGCTGAAAACCTCGACTAACAGATGAACTGGTATCGAGGATCATGAGGGGGGGGGTGTGGCTAACAATGAATCTCTTTGGCTCTTGTGTTTGGTTAATGGACTGCTCGAGCAGCTCGCACAGTGGGAGTCCCATTCTGAGCATCCCCAGTGGCCCATAGTCAGGAGGCGCTTCTGGTATTTGCTCAGTTTCCAGATGGTCAATGCGTCACTGATCCTGAAAGTTCCCAGCACAGATTAAAGGCCGGTATCTGCTTCCAGCCTCCAAAACAAGGTCACTGAACTGTGCAACAAGCTGCGTTTGTTTGTTTTGGGGCACAGGAAGTGACATAAGACTCTGTTTAAAACAACAACAAACTGGAAGCACACTAACAGATCTGCCGTATGTTGTGTCACCTGTTCCTGTCTCTGATGAATAAACCTCACCTCATCCTGTGCTCCAGGTGGTGGACTCTTTGGACGTGTCTGCTCACGGCACCAGGGTTGGTCTGGTTCAGTACTCGAGCCGGGTCAGGACAGAGTTCTCTCTCAACACGTACCACACTGCTGACGAGATCAAGGCTGCAGTTATGAAGGTAAAGCTGATGTCAGATGCGTCACCAAGTCCTGGTCTGCAAAAAGTATCATCGCCGCTGTACTGACTCAGTTTCCCGGCTGGGACTTGACCTGTAGTTACTCTTCTTGTCAGGTTGAATACATGGAGAAAGGCACAATGACAGGTCTGGCCCTTAAGCACATGGTGGAGAACAGCTTCTCAGAGGCGGAGGGCGCTCGTCCCGCCAGCCGCAACATCCCCCGAATTGGACTGGTGTTCACAGACGGACGCTCCCAGGACGACATCACAGAGTTCGCCAAGAAGGCCAAGGAAGCTGGTAAGACAAGTGTTCAAGTCTGAATCTAAATGGTGGATGGATTCCCCATCCTTGTCGACATTAGATGCGTGTCAGTGATGTATGTTTCTGTGCGTGTTCACAGGTATCACCATGTACGCGGTGGGTGTCGGGAAAGCCGTGGAAGATGAACTCCGGGAGATTGCGTCCGAGCCTGTGGAGAAACATTTCTATTACACCACCGACTTCACCGCCATCAGCACCATCGCTGAGAACCTCAAACTCAACGTCTGCCCAGGTACAACACATCCGACACACAGGATGTCCTCACTCACGTGTGTCTAATGTAACAGATACCGTCACTGAACAGTAAAATGCAGATCAGTGCAGAAAGGACGAGGTCTCATCCAAAGTGCTCTGGCTTCTGATGCTAGTCCGAATAGTATTTGCTTTGGTTGCAGGCAGGTAAACAGACCATGACCAGAAATCTGTTTGTAGAGATTATTCATCTCTCAGCTGCAGTCCCAAGTCACACTGTAAACAATGAGAAGAAGAAGTCCCGGCCCGGATATCTACATCGAGCTAGAAGCCCTGAAACGTTACCTGGCTGAAGACACCTGTTAAAATAAAATGGTCTTATAAATATATAATTTAATATATCTCAATACACACTGTACTGAATTCAGTCGCAAATAATTATTTATTATCACGTTTAATATAAAGACAATGATGAGACCGTCATGTGACGTGTGCCTGATGAACGATGTCTTGTCCTTTGGCTCCATCTAGTGGCAGCTGTAGAAAACACTGACATGTGAAGCAGTAACTGTGTTTAAGTGTGAAGTCTAACACCGTTCACTGATGTTTCCTGTCTTTTTTCTGCAGAGGAGAGTCAGGGGGAGATCGAGGTGAAGGACCCGTGTGCCTGTGAGAGTCTGGTGGAGTTCCAGCAGGCGACCATGAGCAGCCTGGAGCAGCTCACACAGAAACATATCCTTTTTTAAAGCAGACAGAGAGACCACAAACTGAGTCTGAGTCCAACACGATGAGGAAATACTGTGGATTAATACACCGCTGAAAATATTATTATTATATTAATCCACTATTTTCTCCTTTTTTTGAGTCATTCAATAAAACAGTACAGTATGCAGCTGGTTTAGGATGTTACTGAGACTTTTTATATTTGTATGCTGTTAGATCAGTAGGAGACAATAAGTTTGGAGCTGAAAGCTGCAGAGGTGTACTGAAAGATGGACTGACACGTTTTGAACCTTTAGTTGGATTTGTTGTGACATGTAGACTAATACTTTTATCCTTTATCCTTTAATAAGTGTCCTGTAATAAAGACATTACTTAAATCATCAGTTCAAACACAAACAAACAGACAACTGGTGAAAAATCTGAGGGATGTTCATGATTTATGAGCAGTATTAAACCTTAATGGACTGTCTACTGTCCGGGATGACAGCTCGTCTGGAGCAGCTGGAGAACCAGCTTCTGTCCAGGAAGTGATCTGTGACGGTCACAGCGAGCGAACAGGACGCCGCAGAGGGAGAATGACGGACTGAGGAAGAGGAGGGCACATCATGGGAAGATCATTCAGAAACCCTTCCAATCAATGGACAAAAACCAAAGTGTCTTTTCACAAAGCCTTTGTGGCCTTCGTGTTTATGAGGATGACATTTATCTGAAAGCTTTTGATATAGAAGCATATTTCTGTATGTAAATGACCTTATTTGTTCACTTTACTGTCACACACCTTTTCATCAAACAAAGAATATTATATCCCAACCGGGGCCGCCGTGCGTGTTCAAACAGCTAAACAGAATTAAGGATGAATTCACCATGAACATGTTCTAACTTCATCTGCGCAGCACACAGAGGGCTGTAGGCTGTAAACTAGATGTACTATAGATACTAGACACTCATTCAGTGCAGCGCTCGTCTGCTTCTCTTCATGCTGTTTATACTTGATCTGTTTTGTACGGTTTGTGAAATATGATGTATTTATAGCAGATTGTTTTTGTTTTTTAAGTACCACAGTAGAATAGCATTTTTTTAAAAAGGACTTTGTGTTATTACCACTCAAATATTAAATTGGTCATTTTCATACAAACTCACTCGTTGGCCTGAAGAAACTCGTTTGGATCAGAACTAACCGCTGAAGATTAAAGTGCTTTCGGTTTTTAAAAAGGGAAGTTTAAAGTCAGCGTGTCTGTTTGGATGAATCTCTGCACTCTTCAGATACTGTGTCTCTAACACGTCTGAGTGCTGGATTACACACAAATAAAAAACCTTCACCTTCGACCTTCGACCCTGAAGTGTCAACACAGAAAATGAATGACACACCTAACCGTGGTCGACTGTCTCATTCTTATAGTTTTGTAGCAGACCACGCCGAGTGTACGCCCCTTCATATTTGAATGCCTGTATGTTTTTGTATATTTTCTAATAGCTTTACCTTTTTGTATTTCTCTGATGAAGCCCTGTATCACACACAGAAGGCAATAAAGGAGAGAACTTTTCACCTCCGCGTGATGAGCTGTTTTATCTTCAGGACGTAACATGGCCAGTTTCCCATCATGCACCTGGTGGAGCAGAAAGAAAAACAGCGTTTGTCTCCAGCTTTATTTATTTGATCGAATCAAGCGGGTCAGATTTTGGCAAAACATGACAGAGCCACAATTTTAAACAGTTTGGTCATCATATTATTGGAAGTTCATGAAGTGTGAGAAGCAGCTGACTCAGTCTGTGGGTCCACAGCCTGTTTCTTCAAATTAAAATTAGTTCCACGCAGTGTGAGAGACAGAAAGAGTCAGATCTGTGCATCATTTTCAGCCACTACAAAATCTTCCTGGCCACAGCAGATCTGCACACCAACCTGCTCAGATATTTCAATAAAATAATCTAAATATGATCAAAAACAAGTATTGCATGGATGTAGTTATAGTTAGTAGACTCAATATTACAACACAGATCAGGGGCACTGTGGTCCCTCAGGCCCTGGACCAGAGCTTCACCTGCCTGGCCCATTCAGTAATTCATCCATGCCTCACAGCACAGTGACAGAACATTGAGTTTGAAGTGATTACAACTGTTTGTGCTGTGTTGACTTTTTACCCGAGCCCACTGGGCCTCAAACTGGAAGATGTTTCGTCTCACACGTCTCATCTTTTATTCCATCAACAGCAGCACATTGTTCATTTAAAAAATACTTAATAAGAATCTACATGAGCTACGTGTGCCTCTGAGTAGGTCTGCCTATCAGAGGAGTCTTCAGGATTTTACATTTTAGATGAAAACGTGTGTTACTGTGTGATCGACTGTATGAAACTCCAAACTAAGCCAAACTAAACTTTTCTTTGTAAGGCCTCTAATGTCGGTGAATGTTGTTGGTGCCGAGCACCCTGGTGACAAAAGTTAGTCTCAGTTTTGTTTTTTAAGGCTGAGCCGACAGGAGAGTGAGTGAAGCACGAAGAGGAACAAAGCGAATTCCTGGTGGCTTTGCTGCGTTTAAAGAGCAGCTCCGCGGGGACCGGTTACTGCTTTCAGACGGAGCGTGTCATTACTGACAGTGACCTTTACACCAGCTCTCAGTAGACTGACGCAACACATGTTTGTTCCAGAGAGTTTCTCTCTTTTGAACAAACATGTAATTATGAGTTATGATTTATTGAAGGTGCTGAGGTCAACTTTTTAAATCTTTTATCAGAATGAATCTGCAGGTGAGGAGCTGAGCAGATTGTGGACTGGCCCTGATGCAACTGACCCACAACAAATCCAGTGTTATTATTATAAATATAATGTTCAGTTCTAATCACTCATTCACCATGGCCCAACACAGCTTAATGCATAAGTGAGATTCACACAGTGAAGTTCACTTTATACAATTTAAGATGATACAATTCAAATTGTACAGTATTGGATCGGTGTTGGCAGATGAGTTGAGGTATTGGAATCAATACCAGAAAGAAAATAAAGAAAATACTGGACTGACGCATGAGTCTCTGTGTGTGATTCATAAAATGTCACAAAATATAAAATATTCAAATCACAATTTAAACACCTTGAGTCCAAAACTCAGCGATGTTCAGTTTACAGTCATAGACTGAAAAAAAGCTGAAAAGCGAGTGAATATTCGGCCATTTTGTGGGAAACAGCGATGAAGCTGCAGATTGCAACCGGCTGGATACCCCTCACCTCACCCTAGAAGCTACGGTGGCTGTGAACCCTGAAGGAGTCAGTGTGCTGCGCTACTGGAGGAACACGGTGGACTGTGGAAGTCAATCTGATCCTCAGATAATTATACACTAATTAAAACACAGCTGTGTATTATATTCAGTTTCAGTAAAGTACTCAGTCAACTGACTGATTCATTAATTTGACCAACTCATTAAATGTTAAATACCAGCTCTGAATAATAGATGAGCTTCCAGGATACTGAATGAATTCACAGTTTAATAAGTTTGATGAAAGCGGAGCGCGGAGGATAAATGTTTAACATAAATCCTGATGATCAGCGTCACTGGAAAGTTTCGATCATCACAAACAAACTTTGTCCTTGTGTTCGTTGTTTTCAGAGTTAAAGTTCACAGAGGAGCAAACAGGCGCGGCTCCTGGTGGGTTACCTGTTCATCTGTTTTTAATCAACCTCGTTAACGTCGGTTAATCAGCTGTTCTCCACGGAGCGTGCTTGTTTTCCATTTACTAAAACAGCCATTTAAAGTGAACCATCTTAAATATCACTGCTAATTACGGGTTCTTTTAATGACGGTGATGAGATACTCTCTCAGTGGACGTGTCTAATAAATCCCTTTGATGCCGTCTGTGTGTGTGTGTGTGTGTGTGCTGCATGCTGCATAACAAGCTGCCCCAGTGTGTGTGACCTTTACTGATGGGGCCTAATGAGGGCTGATCAGATGCTCGTCTGTCCTGCAGCACGACTCACTTCCTGAATACTCTGAGGATTAGTGAAAATGTCACGAGGTCCCAAAAGTCCTTCCTGTGGAACATGCAACCAACTCCTGCTCACAGCAAGTTTACTCAGTGAGTGTGAGGTCAGGCTGCTGAGCAGAAGTTTAGTTTCTGAAAGAAGAAACAAAACATTTGAACAAAGTCGAGTCCAGAGGTACGACCGCCCTGCCATGTTACACAGACCAGATATATTTAATAAAGTGATGCACGTTGTCAAGCACGTGAAGGAGCAGCGTGCAGATTATCAGGATTTAGCTGCATATAACAGTGAAGCAGCAGATTACAACACACTGAACACCTCTCACCTTCTGAGCAAGCATGAAGGCCTTACGTAGACCCACTGTGCTCTGTTCTGTAGAACCAAGAGTCTGTGGATACACACTAATAAAAACAAAGTTATGAATATTAAATTCCATTGTCTGTAACGAGAGCGCTGTAAATCTGACCTTTAAGTTCAAAAGTCACCAAACATGCAGGTATCAGACAAACATGTGGGAGATCGAACACTGCAGAGGCCCCCCCGAGGTTCAAACAGCAACCAGTGCAAAGATGAATTGTTCTGATCAACAAAAATGTTCTCAGCTGAAACAGCACTGACTGTTTTAAAACAACTGTATGTCAGTATTATATTCCACTGCTGCCACATTCTGTAAACACAGGCCTCAAACCCGACACACGGGACAAATCAAATTCAAAATCATGAAAACTGAATCTAATCAAACAGAAAAGATCAGACAGATTTTGTCTGGATGTGATCGGTTAATGTCCAACAACAACCTTTATGAGAGTTTATGAGACAAAATCTGTATTTTAAACACGTATGTACAGGACATACACACACACACGCATACACACACACACACACACACACACACACACACACACACACACACACACACACACACACACACACAGACACACACAGACACACACACACACACACACTATACTCACACTCCTGGGAGACTTCCTAAAGAAACCATATATAAAGTCTTAACACTCTCCGCGGTCTACACACATTCATGTAGGTGAGTACTGTGCAGTCATATTCAGATAATGAAAAATTACCATTGAACCAAATGAGACGTTTTAATCAGAACTGGTCTGACACACAAACTGCAGATTATCATGTCGTCGGTTTGACTGCTGTGTTTTAACGTGATGCTTTTTTCTGCTGCAGGACATTTTGTACTTCTGTCTTTAGTCTTCTGCATGAAGCGACAGGACGATAACAATTCAAAGATCATCATGTCTATGCTGTGTCACGACTGACTCATCATCTGATTACATGACTGACTTCTGACCACACGTATAGGAGACTCGTAATCAGCTCGTTTTGATTGATGGTTATTAATGTTCACAGCTTTTAATGTCCGACAGCTGATTCTGATGCTGTGGTTATAAGAATATTGAGGGTGCTTTAAATATTTAAGAATATTTATGAGTCATAAAGAAGAAATACTGCAGATGGATGTAAAATAAGTATTCATAATAATGTTTTTCTGTTCTGTCTGTGTCTTGTGTTGCAGAGCCTGAATGTTTTATGTTGGTTATTTCCTGTGCTATATATTATCTTATCACATTTTCTCCTTTGTTAGATCTTAAAGTCTTCGAGAGATGAACCTGTCGTCTGCTAATGTGACCGTCATTATCGAGTATCGAGACTCCTTCACCAAAGCTGTGACCAAGAATGTGATCGTGGTGGTTCTCAGCATCTCCATCAACTACATCAATGCAGGCCTCATTCAAACCTTTCGCAAACACGAGGCACGACATTCATTTACTTACAGTAATAATGACTTTACTGCAGAAATATTATCTGATGTGTATACTGTATGTGCATCATTTCTTGCCCGTGTGTTTTTCCAGATCTTCTACATGAACCCTCGGTACATCCTGTTTTTTCACCTGGTGGTCAACGACATGATCCAGGTGACGCTGACCGTCATCCTGTTCGTCATCAGCTACATCCTCTACAAAATAAATGTCTCCATGTGTTGCACTTTCATCCTGCTCGCTCTTTTCACCACTGAAAACACTCCTCTGAACCTGGCCTGCATGGCGGTGGAGTGCTACGTCGCCATCTGCATGCCCCTCCGCCACGCGCAGATCTGCACCGTGAGGAGAACTTTAATGCTGATCGGTTTGATCTGGGCGACGAGCATGTTGTCGGTTCTTCCTGATCTGTTCATCACCTTGGCCACACAGCCTCTGGCCTTCTTCTCCACCAGAGTGTTCTGCCTCAGGGAAACTGCCTTTTCAAATCCCCACATCATCAAGAAGAGGGACATTACTTACATTGTGTATCTGGTTATAGTTTGGTTTGTTATCTTTTACACCTACTTCAGAATTCTCTTCACTGCAAAAACAGCGAGCAAAGACGCTAAAAAAGCCAGAGACACCATCCTCCTCCACGGGTTCCAGGTGCTGCTCTGCATGGCAACATACGCAGAACCCCTGTTAAAAGAAGCTCTGCTGCACTGGTTTCCTAAGAATTACCCAGACTCCCTGTTCGCTTGCTACATTATTGTGCAGATCCTGCCACGATCTATCAGCCCAATCATCTACGGCTTACGAGACAAGACTTTCAGGAGGTACCTGAAACGGTATCTGCTGTGTAAAGTGAACCCACAGTAAGCACCAGGTCATTATCAGCTTTACATGCAGTCAGATCTTAAAATAGTGATATCATCACACCTCAGTAGTTTTTTTGGTAACTGGAAAATGTGCATGAGTATCAGAAATGATTCAGTAGTGATGCCATTGAATGCATGTTTATATTCTCTGCATTATTTATTCAAACAGATTCTGGATTTTGAAGCTTTTTAACAGGATCAGCTCCACCTCAACCGTGCAGATAACACTCCTACATTACTCTCCTCACCCTCTGGTTCTGTCCTTCGGTTACACGAGGTCACGTGTGGGCCCTGAGGGCCTCTGCAGTTGTAGTTGTTTGTTAGGTGCCAGTCAGTCTCAACACTGTAGCGGCCAAGGTCGAACATAGACATATCACTGCCTTCCTAAACATAATGGATAGCTCGGCGTTGATGTTCCGATCTGTGTCTCCAGTCTAGAATATGCTGACAGTCACACCTGCACGAGTAAAAATATTCCCTCTGTAGTATTCGTGGTGTTATCTCTGGGTTTAAAGTCTGAGCACCAGGATGAGTTTGGCAGAAAGAGAGACTGACTCAGACACTTCTGATGAACTTTGAGAGTGTCTCTAATTCTCCTTGGCCAAGTGTCAATAAATATCACAGCATCAGACATCAGAGGCTCCTGAACACTTTCTTCCCTCCTCACCTCACCGCTGACCTTTGACCTCGACTTTTTCAGGGTTTGGAGAAAATAAAGTTTGTTTAGAGGAATAAAGTAACTCACAGATTGTGGCCTGGTTAAAATATCAACACACTTCAACACAGAGACATTCAAGTATAAATATAATATATATATATATATTATAATATATTTTATATTGATGATTGCAACTCAATCACAAAATGAAGTCACTCATCTTCTTGACATGTCAAAGCTCTGTGTGGATCAGGCCTCTGCTTTTACTGTAAGCTGAGCCTTAAGTTGATAACACACAAACACACAGACATGCACACGCACACACATGCACACACACGCACGCACACACACACACGCGCACACACGCACACGCACACACACACACTCGCCATCACAGCACATATAAAGACTGAGACTTTCTGCAGGCGTGTTGTTTGTGTCCTGCTCAGTCTGAATGCTTTAACTCAGGTAAGTACCAGCTGACACACGCGTCACGAGTTCCTTTAAACAATCTGAAATCTTTGTCTCTGTTCACTGCAGACGAATATAAATGCTGATGAATAAGTTGATTAAAACTCACTGATACTATAGACACATGACATCATGACATGTTGTTATTCTCACGTTTATAATACACTCAATAATTAAGCAACTTAATCTATGTTGGGCATTTTTATACACAAATTATAAAGACAACAGTATATTGATGATTTTCTGTAATTCAGACAGACAGACAGACAGACAGACAGACAGATATTCATCTTTTCTTTGCAGTCTTTAAGAGATGAACGTGTCATCAGCCAACGTGACGGTGGTTTTACAGCATCGAGACTCCGTCACTAAAGCTGTGATCAAGAATGTGATCGTTCTGGTTCTCGGGATCTCCATCAACTACATCAACGCGAGCCTCGTTCACACATTCTGCAAACACCAGGTCTGATATTCAAAGTACAAACATCGAAGTTCTCTAGTGGAGGAAGTGAACAGCAAGTGTGATTTTAAAAGGAAGGTCAGCAGATCATCTCCTGTTTGTGTTTGTGTTGTTGTGTGGTGGACTGGATACTGTTGCTTTATTATGAACTAATCAGGAGAAAGTCCATCACACATTTTTACCCCAGAACCTTCATGCCCTGCACAGCCTGTCATCACTGCTGTGGTTACTTTTCATTGGTGTATCTCAGACTTCTCAAACATTTTCAAACCTTTCTCTCATCCTGTGTTTTTGTCTTCCCACCCTCCAGATCTTCTACACGAACCCTCGGTACATCCTTTTTATTCACCTGGTGGTCAATGACATGATCCAAGTGACACTGACTGTCTCCCTGTTCGTCATCAGCTACACCATCTACAGACTAAATGTCTCCATCTGTTGCGTCTTCATCCTGCTCGCTCTTTTCACCACTGAAAACACTCCTCTGAACCTGGCCTGCATGGCGGTGGAGTGCTACATCGCCGTCTGCATCCCCCTTCGCCATGTGCAGATCTGCACCATCCAAAGAACGTTAATACTGATCGCTTTAATCTGGACAACAACCATGCTCTCTGTTCTTTCTGACCTCTTCATCACTTTGACCACAGAGCCTCTGGACTTCTTTCATTCTCAAGTGTTCTGCCTCAGACAAACCGTCTTCCCGAGTCCTCTCATCATCAAGAAGAGGGACATCACATATGCAGTGTTTCTAGTCATAGTTTGGGGCACCATCTTTTACACGTACTTCAGAATTCTCTTCACAGCAAAAACAGCGAGCAAAGATGCTAAGAAAGCCAGAAACACCATCCTCCTCCACGGCGTGCAGCTGCTGCTCTGCATGGCTTCATATGCGACCCCCCAGCTGAAAGCTGCTCTGCAGCAGTGGTTTCCTATGAATTACACAGACTCCCTCTTCGCTTGCTATATCATTGTACAGATTCTGCCACGATCTATCAGTCCTGTCATCTATGGCTTACGAGACAACACTTTCAGGAAGTACCTGAAAAGGATCTGTTGTGTAAAGTCGGCATAGATTAAACAGCCAACCAGGATACAGAGAACTCTCCTCAATCTGTTCCTGTTTTGTAACTTTCTGTGTCTGTATCATGGGCCGATAAACACAATTTATATAACATATAATAAAATAAAAGGATAGTTATCACGGGCAGTAGCTGATACTGGGTTTCGTGTTATGAAACTATGTTGTGCAGCAGAGTTCACTGACTTCTGTTCATTCACCTCCATGACTTCAGAGTTTGTTTATCTGCAGCAGTAGTACTAAACCTGTTTTAATGTTTCTGTGCTTGGTACTTGGTCTTCCTTTGTTTACTATTTATTACTATGCAATAAAATGTAATTTTCACTTTTACTTTGAAGACATTGTTGTCAGAATTCTTGATTTTCTAACACTAAACACTTCTTGGACCATAAAGACCTGATGGCCTCCGATCAATCCTCTCACTGTGTAGTTTCTCTGTTGGACACTCTCACTTGTGAAACTGTTGAACCAGCCGACGCTGTGCATTGTGGGAGGTCATAAACACACAGTAAATGAACTACACACGTTCAAAGCTGAACCACATCTAAAAATACACACTTACATCACACGAGCATGCAGTGTGGGCGGCTTCAGGCCAGGCGCGTGCACATATACTCAGTGAACCTGCAGCATAAAAAGTCTTTCATGTTAAGACACATTAATGTCCAGATCAGAATCCACTGCCTGAGGTCAGTATTGAACTGTTTGCTTCACCTGACTGCTTAGAATCTGCTGCACTTGCTGCATTTCATCATCATATATTGCATTTCTTTTTCTTTGGAGAAGTTCATCAGACACTGAGATGAATTTCACATCCGGGGTCAGCAATGCAACCAAGGCTTTGAACCAGCGGGACACGTTACTGACGGCTGTCGGCAAGAATCTGACTGTGCTCATCCTCGGGATCACCATCAACTACATCAATGCCACGATGGTCCACACATTCAACAGGCATCATGTGTGTGAAATGTGTGTGTTTTTCTATGAGGGCTCATTACTTCAGCAGTGAGGGAAGGAAATGAGGTGAACAACATGCATGAAGCTGGAAACATCTCTCACTGCCCTTCATGTTCTTTCTTTTCTGTCTGCTGTGTTTCAAACAGTTGATTGTTGAAGGCAGATGAACATTACTGATGACTGTGTACAGTCTGCATAGAACAAAAATATGACTCAATCATAAAGGAACAAAAATATGACTCAACATATCACTTCATGAAATCAGGACTGTAGGAATGAATGTTTCATTCATGTAGACTCTGTCCTGTAAAGTCACACATCTACATAAACTTCACCTCACATGAAGATATGTGAACTGATCCAGTCAGAAACAATTCTGTCATTAAGGTTTAAGATAAATGTGAAATAACAAAGCCGAGTATGCTGCAACCTAACTCTGAATCTTGTTGCTCATTTCAGATCTTTAGGATGAACCCTCGTTTCATCCTTTTCATCCACCTGGTGTTCAACGACATGATCCAGCTCACAACCACTATCTCCCTCTTCGTCTTCACATACACCTTCCACACCATCCACGTCTACATCTGCTGTCTGTTCGTCCTGCCGGCCATCTTCACCACACAGAACACCCCTCTGAATCTGGCTTTCATGGCAGCAGAGTGTTACATTGCTGTCTGCATCCCCCTCCGCTACAACAACATATGTACGGTCAAAAGAACATATATTGTTATCGGCATAATCTGGACATTAAGTTCACTTTCTGTGCTGCCTGATGTCTTCATTCTGTTGGTCACTGAACCTCTGGAGTTCTTTCACAGCAGAGTTTTCTGCTTGAGGGATACAGTGTTTAGGAGCACCTACAGTGTAAAGAAGAGGGACGCGTCCCACATATTGTTTCTGGTCGTGGTTTGGCTCACTCTGTTCTACACGTACTTCAGGATTTTGTTTGTGGCCAAAGCTGCTGATGCAGATGCTAAAAAGGCCAGAAACACGATCCTGCTTCACGGCTTTCAGATGCTGCTGTGCATGATGGTGTACGTGCGTCCTATGTTACTTGACGTTCTCACATACGCGTTTCCAGGAGGGATCAGTGCCATATACTTTGTTGTTTTCATTATAAATCAAATCCTCCCTCGCTTTGCAAGTCCTATTGTCTACGGGATACGAGATAAGACCTTCAGGAAGTACTTCAGAAAGTATCTGTGTGCAGTAACAATGAACATCCATCCAAAGATAACACTGAAGATACTATGACAAAATAACTGTGCCACCGATGTGTGTGACAGACTCACTGAGTGTGCATAATGTGTAATGTAACCTGCTCAGAGGGAGAGATCAGTGACTGAACTGTCAGAAGGCAATGCAACCTGAGCACAGGTCAAATCATCTGTAGATAGAAGCAGCGACCCCAGCCTGAGCTGTAGTTTAATAAACTGAACTGCTGACTGGTAACACTGAGCCCTCCATATGTTTGTACTATGTGTAACTTTATATCAATAAAATATTAAAGTCCCCAATCACTTTTCTTTAAGTGTGTAATGTCATGTTTTATTGCGCCTTCACGTTTGAGATCTCCTGATATCAGCCAGACCGATCGAGACACAGCTCATCCTGTGATCAGATCAGGTGATGGGAGCTATAGTCACCTGTCTCCTGTCAGTCCCCCGTTCACCTGTTCATCACACTGTGCACTGTGTAGTTTCACTAACACATTTCCAGAATCACACTCAGACAAAGAAGGGAGGGAAGAGAAACTTCATGACTTCAGGTGTGAAACTGTTGTTGAACCAGCCGACGCTGTGCATTGTGGGAGGTCATAAACACACAGTAAATGTACTACACACGTTCAATGCTGAACCACATCTAAAAATACACACTTACATCACACGAGCATGCAGTGTGGGCGGCTTCAGGCCAGGCGCGTGCACATATACTCAGTGAACCTGCAGCGTAAAAAGTCTTTCATGTTAAGACACATTAATGTCCAGATCAGAATCCACTGCCTGAGGTCAGTATTGAACTGTTTGCTTCACCTGACTGCTTAGAATCTGCTGCACTTGCTGCATTTCATCATCATATATTGCATTTCTTTTTCTTTGGAGAAGTTCATCAGACACTGAGATGAATTTCACATCCGGGGTCAGCAATGCAACCAAGGCTTTGAACCAGCGGGACACATTACTGACGGCTGTCGGCAAGAATCTGATTGTGCTCATCCTCGGGATCACCATCAACTACATCAATGCCACGATGGTCCACACATTCAACAGGCATCATGTGTGTGAAATGTGTGTGTTTTTCTATGAGGGTTCATTACTTCAGCAGCGAGGGAGGCTGCGCTCTCTGACTCTGGGGCAGCAGCAGGGGAAGGTTTGCTTTCTTTGCTCTGAACTGAGCTAACCCTTGTTTTTCTTATTTCAGGCTGTTACTTTAGTTTGAGTTGGAGACGGCTGGTGTTCCTGTTTGTCGTTTTTGGTTAGTTAGTGAAGTGCAGGGTGTGTTTCCTCGTCTTTTGCTTCTTGTGGCTGGGGTCTCCATCTCTGGGTCAAAGGTTTTCCTCTTTCTTTTCTGCCTCAGTGTGAATTCATCAATGAAGAATACTTTTTTTTTTTACAAACTTTGAAACTTTTGTGTGGCGTGCTTTATATGAGCATTAAGTCAAGTATTAATTTAATTTTATGAGGTTATATTAATGTTATGATGATGTTACGTTAATGTTACATTATATTTTGTTATGTACAGTCAACCTCACGTTGAAGATATGTGAACATCATGTCGTCCACTCATAAATATGTCTGTCACTAAGTTCAGTGGCCCTGTCACAGTGATCTAAGGTCCATGTTGAATACCAGTGTACAGTATCTAACCCACAGCTGTGTGCTCATTTCAGATCTTTAGGATGAACCCTCGCTTCATCCTTTTCATCCACCTGGTGTTCAACGACATGATCCAGCTCACAACCAGCATCTCCCTCTTCGTCTTCACATACACCTTCCACACCATCCACGTCTACATCTGCTGTCTGTTCGTCCTGCCGGCCATCTTCACCACACAGAACACCCCTCTGAATCTGGCTTTCATGGCAGCAGAGTGTTACATTGCTGTCTGCATCCCCCTCCGCTACAACAACATATGTACGGTCAAAAGAACATATATTGTTATCGGCATAATCTGGACATTAAGTTCACTTTCTGTGCTGCCTGATGTCTTCATTCTGTTGGTCACTGAACCTCTGGAGTTCTTTCACAGCAGAGTTTATTGCTCTAGAGATAAAGTGTTTAGGAGTGTGTACAGTGCAAAGAAGAGGGACGCGTCCCACATATTGTTTCTGGTCGTGGTTTGGCTCACTCTGTTCTACACGTACTTCAGGATTGTGTTTGTGGCCAAAGCTGCTGATGCAGATGCTAAAAAGGCCAGAAACACGATCCTGCTTCACGGCTTTCAGATGCTGCTGTGCATGATGGTGTACGTGCAACCGATGTTAATTCAAGGTCTTGCATTCGTGTTCCCGGGAGGGATCAGTGCCATATACTTTGTTATGTTTATCATAAACCAAATCCTCCCTCGCTTTGTTAGTCCTATTGTCTACGGGCTACGAGATCAGACTTTCAGGAAGTACTTCAGAAAGTATCTGTGTGCAGTAAACTGCCATCCAAAGAATGGAACCCACGACCTTCGTGAGTTAAAATCCAAAATTCAGATTTAAAAGTGGGCCACCATTACAAAGTATCTGATGAACTGTCAACAAAGCAGCCTCATGATGTCTCAGATGATGTTATATCAAAAGTTTTCTTTCAAATTAAAATGTAAGAAAATGTTAGAACCTTGATGTTTGTGTGATGTGAATTAAACTGAAGTGTCCATAAATACTTTGTGGTATCATTTAATTCCAGTGGTCCACACTTCTTTGGCAGGCTCTCTTTAGACTTGAAAATGTTGGAAGTGTAACGTTTCAAGTTCTTAATGCCACAATTGGCACTTTTTGAATAAAATGGAAGCTTCAAACTCAGCCCTCCCCACAAATATCACATTTTGAAGGTAGGAGTTAACTTCCTGGGAGCTGCTGGCCTTCTGCCGTTCATCCTGCTGTGCATCGTGTCATTTCCCTGCTGGAGTTTCAGAAGAGACAACGGAAATAACAGGACGGGGACAGCGTTCTGAAAAAGTGAACCAAATCTTTAAGTTAATCTGTTCCGAGTTTTAAAGTATTGTTTGAGCTTGTTAAACTGGAGAACCGTCCAGTATTCTCCATTGTTGCACATAGCAAATGTACTAAACACACTCAGTACTGAACTACATCTAAAAATACACATTTACTACATCACACACGCACTTCATGTGGGTGTGTTTTAGGCCAGGAGGACGCACATACACTCAGTGAACCTGCAGCATAAAAAACATTCACGTTAAGACAGTTCCTGATCAGAATCCACAGTCTGAGGTCAGTACTGAACTGTGCACTTCACTGGAGATAAAAAGCATGCACAGCTGTTTGTTCTGAAATGATACTTGCTGCATTTCATCATCATATATTGTATTTATTTATTTATTCTTTTGCTTTTAAAAAAGTTAATCAGGCGCTGAGATGAATTTCACTCACGGGGTCACCAATGCAACGCTGGCTTTGAATTACAGGGACACGCTCATTTCAGCTGTCAGCAAGAATCTGACTGTGCTCATCCTCGGGATCACCATCAACTACATCAATGCCACGATGGTCCACACATTCAACAGGCATCATGTGTGTGAAATAGTTTGTTTTTTAAGCTACTTACTCAGTCAAGCAAGGAAGGTGGTGAATGATATGTATGAAGATGGAAACATCTCTAACTGTCCTTCTATGTTTTGCTCTGCTCAGCAGCTGAATGACAGAATAACACCAGTATGACATGATCACATATATCAGCTGCTTGGTTAAATCAGCATTGTAAGAATTACTTTTTTATTCATGTACAATTGTTCACAAACCATCATCTCTGTTGCTCATTTCAGATCTTTAGGGTGAACCCTCGCTTCATCCTTTTCATCCACCTGGTGCTCAACGACATGATCCAGCTCACAACCAGCATCTCCATCTTCGTCATCTCGTACACCTTCCACACCATCCATGTCTACCTCTGTTGCCTCATCATCCTGCCGGCCATCTTCACCACACAGAACACCCCTCTGAATCTGGCTTTCATGGCAGCAGAGTGTTACATTGCTGTCTGCATCCCCCTCCGCTACAACAACATATGTACGGTCAAAAGAACATATATTGTTATCGGCATAATCTGGACATTAAGTTCACTTTCTGTGCTGCCTGATGTCTTCATTCTGTTGGTCACTGAACCTCTGGAGTTCTTTCACAGCAGAATTTTCTGCTCTAGAGATAAAGTGTTCAGGAGCGCCTACAGTGTAAAGAAGAGGGACGCGTCCCACATATTGTTTCTGGTCGTGGTTTGGCTCACTCTGTTCTACACGTACTTCAGGATTTTGTTTGTGGCCAAAGCTGCTGATGCAGATGCTAAAAAGGCCAGAAACACGATCCTGCTTCACGGCTTTCAGGTGCTGCTGTGCATGATAACTTACGTGCGTCCCATGTTACTTGACGTACTCACATACTTATTCCCCGGGAGCGCGCCGTCTGCAAACTTTGTTATCTTTACCATAAACCAAATCCTGCCCCGCTTTATTAGTCCTATTGTCTACGGGCTACGAGATCAGACTTTCAGGAAGTACTTCAGAAAGTATCTGTGTGCAGTAAACTGCCATCCGAGGAGAGCCGTGAAGGCTCTCTCATAAACCCGATGATTCTGAAGTTAAAGTCAGACTTCTGTTGTACCCAGATTTAAAAATTCATACAAAGCATTTCAAATAATAATAATAGTAATGATAACGATGATAATAATAATATAAACCATCATTACACAGTATTAAATGCCTCATGAAATAATAACGGATACATGTTTCATTGTTCTGGCCCTTCATCTGTAATTAATCATAATATAGACGCAGTGATCAGAGTCGCAGTTAAATACAGAATTTATGTAGATTTACTTCATGTCATGGCCTGTTCAGGGCTCCAGCTTAGAGATAAACTCACTGCGATGTGCCTGCACTTAGATTTAGAAAAATGCAGACAGTCTGCTGAGATCGGACATCATCACCATCATTTATTTATTTAATATCAGTACGTCTTTGTGTCGTTTCTATTATTATTTTCCAAATCCTGGCTGTCATCTTTATGTTGTGTAAAAACTGTGGATCTTAGCATTGATTGATAAAATGTATGTCTGAATTAAAGATGTGATGAAGAATAAGCGTTATTATTTTATGTGTTTTAACTTGTCAAGCTGCAAGACGAATCTAAATCCAATGTACACACACAATGAGCACACAGACTGTAACAGTCATGCTCAGCTGTGAGGACAGATGGACTCCCTGTTGCTGGTGATCTTAGTGAAGGCACACCTGACCACTGACAGCTGATGTCAAGCTGCCATTGTCTCATCTTACAATAAGCTTTTAACCGAGCACCATGCATGCAGGCGGAAGTTGGTGGCAGGCTACTCCTGGCCAGCCTCTCACTTCAGTACACACAGTTGCAGTACTACACATTGAATTTTGTGTTGTACAAAACAGAACTGAACAATTGAAAATATGGGTTTATTGTTTTTGATTCAAAGTAGCATTATGTCACTTGAAAACAGGTTTAAACAGGTTTACACTCTTTTGGGGGCATCGTAAATCACCTGGTGCCCCCATGTACCGAGGGCCTCAGCCAGGCTCCGTTCCAGCCTGGGTCTATTGTATCATATGCAAGAATGTCTTCCCTTCTAGTGTCTGCAGTCATGCAGTCATGCATTATTCCAATAACTGTTCATTCAGGTAAAGAGAAACACAGCAGCATCAGTGCTTTCAGACATGAAGGCCAGTCACACTATGATGAAACTGGATCTGGAAGTTCATTCCAGTTACCCAGTTCAGCACACACCGGTCTGGGACCACAGCTCCCTATGTGACGTGTGCCGTGCAGTTTGAAACTGTCAGGGCCCCGAGGTCACCAGAAAACATACAGAAAACTAACACAAACACACAAACACACACCTAACACATATTTTAACTTTGGTAACACCTAATCATGCACACACACACATCAGGGAATCCTGGGACGTCTGCCACCACAGCCCATATAAAGTCTGATATTTCCAGTCATAGTGTTTGTGTGCTCGTCTGAATACATTAACTAAGGTGAGTATCACCTGCAGGGAACTACAGTGACAGCTCTGACTAGACTTTTATCAGCTCAGTGTGAATCTTCTTCAACATCTATTCACTGCAATGACTTTAAACTGATCCTGTAATAATAATGAAACAAACTATTAATATTACTGCAGATGCTGCATCATTGAAATGCAGTCAGTTCACCTGCAGGACTGATGTATTGATGTTGAACCTCTGACTGTGGTGGGGACTTTTTTTCTTGAGCTGATGATGAGTTGTTGGTGTAAATGAAAATATAACACACTAATATGCTACAGCTAAAGATGATAAACTGAGAAATACAATTATTAGCTTATATTAATTATACTGTAGTATACTGTAAAATTACTCAGATGTACCTGATGTACTGTAAGCTCTGAATGTTCAATAGTTTATGGTGCAATAATAATATTTGTTTCTATTGAAATCTGAAGTTCAAATCTCTGTGATTTGGTCCAAATGATGATGATAAACTACAATGTTTATGACTGACAGCACGTCTACATGATGCATTATGTTGCTTTACAAAGAAAAGTTCTGCACAAAAATCTGTCATAAGAGCTGAACAATGTTCATCTTTTCTTTGCAGTCTTTAAGAGATGAACGTGTCAGCCAACGTGACGGTGGTTTTACAGCATCGAGACTCCGTCACTAAAGCTGTGATCAAGAATGTGATCGTTCTGGTTCTTGGGATCTCCATCAACTACATCAACGCGAGCCTCGTTCACACATTCTGCAAACACCAGGTCGAGATTTCCTTTAACATGCACGACTGATGAATTCAGTAAAAGCTGTGCTAGCAGCTTAAAAAGAGACTCTCTGATGACTGTGATGTTTCAAGCTCTGATCTTACACTTCCAGGTTTGTCAAACCTTTTCTCTCATCCTGTGTTTTTGTCTTCCCACCCTCCAGATCTTCTACATGAACCCTCGCTATATCCTTTTTATTCACCTGGTGGTCAATGACATGATCCAAGTGACCGTGACCGTCTCCCTTTTTCTCATCAGCTACACCATCTACAGAATAAATGTCTCCGTCTGTTGTGCCTTAATCTTGCTTACTGTTTTCACCACTGAAAACACTCCTCTGAACCTGGCCTGCATGGCGGTGGAGTGCTACATCGCCGTCTGCATGCCCCTTCGCCATGTGCAGATCTGCACCATCCAAAGAACGTTAATACTGATCGCTTTAATCTGGACTGTAACCTCGTTTACTGTTCTTTCTGACCTCTTCATCACTTTGACCACAGAGCCTCTGGACTTCTTTCATTCTCGAGTGTTCTGCCTCAGAAAAACCGTCTTCCTGAGTCCTCTGATCCTCAAGAAGAGGGACATCACATATGCAGTGTTTCTAGTCATAGTTTGGGGCACTATCTTTTACACGTACTTCAGAATTCTCTTCACAGCAAAAACAGCGAGCAAAGATGCTAAGAAAGCCAGAAACACCATCCTCCTCCACGGCGTGCAGCTGCTGCTCTGCATGACGACATATGTAGCCCCCCAGTTTGTAGATATTCTGCACAGGTTGTTCCCGAAGAATTTCACAGACTCTCTCTTTGCTTTCTATATTATTGTGCAGGTCCTGCCACGATCCATTAGCCCATTCATCTATGGCTTACGAGACAACACGTTCAGGAAGTACTTTAAAAGTGTATGCACAGTTCACCGGTAAAGTTCATCAGTTTTGTTGATCAGACGCAGTGTTGGCATACAGTAACAGGCCAATTCAACTACTGCAGCAATGCATTATTGCAGCTGTTCATTCAGGTAAAGAGAAACACAGCAGCCCATCAGTGCTTTCAGACATGAAGGTCAGTCCAGAACACAAAAATCAAACACTATGATGAAACTGGATCATTAGAACCATCCTAGTGAAAGAAGACTAAGAGTTACTGCTGCAGAGGATGAGTTCATTCCAGTTACCCAGTTCAGAAATCAACAATTTACAACACCTCAGATTAGAGCCCACATGAATGACGGCTGAACAGACCTGGTAGACCCAAACATGCAGTGAGGGTGAACCAGGAATGGAAGAATTTCACATGCAATCCAGGGAAGGCCGGGGACGTGGAACCCAAGAGGGCCGTGTTCAAGGCCTCCATTGTTTGCAGGTTTGGCAGTCATGGACAAGATCACAAGGTGCAGCCGGGTGAGAGGAGAGTCCAGTTTGGGGAACTCGGAGCGGTGTGCAGTAAAGTATCCTGCAGTAGCCTGAACCTCCAAGTCTGGGACCACAGTTCCTCATGTGACGTGTAGCGTGCACTGTGAAACTGTCGGGGCACGAAGGTCATCAATGAAATAAAAATAAATACAGATTCTAATATAATAATCAAAATCTGTTTTAGTAATTCACATTTGTGTTCACGAAAAGCAAAAAACACAAACACACCTAACACACATTTTAACTTTTGTAACACCTAAACATGCACACACACACACACACACACACATCAGGGAATCCTGGGACGTCTGCCACCACAGCCCATATAAAGTCTGATATTTCCAGTCATGTTGTTTGTGTGCTCGTCTGAATGCATTAACTAAGGTGAGTATCACCTGCAGGGAACTACAGTGAAAGCTCTGACTAGACTTTTATCAGCTCAGTGTGAATCTTCTTCACCATCGATTCACTGCAATGACTTCAAACTGATCCTGTAATAATAATGAAACAAAAATATTAATATTGCTGCAGATGCTGCATCATTGAAATGCAGTCAGTTCACCTGCAGGACTGATGTATTGATGTTGAACCTCTGACTGTGGTGGGGACTTTTTTTCTTGAGCTGATGATGAGTTGTTGGTGTAAATGAAAATATAACACACTAATATGCTACAGCTAAAGATGATAAACTGAGAAATACAATTATTAGCTTATATTAATTATACTGTAGTATACTGTAAAATTACTGATGATGTACCTGATGCTCTGAATGTTCAATAGTTTATGGTGCAATAATAATATTTGTTTCTATTGAAATCTGAAGTTCAAATCTCTGTAATTTGGTCCAAATAATGATGATAAACTACAATGTTTATGACTGACAGCACGTCTACATGATGCATTATGTTGCTTTACAAAGAAAAGTTCTGCACAAAAATCTGTCATAAGAGCTGAACAATGTTCATCTTTTCTTTGCAGTCTTTAAGAGATGAACGTGTCAGCCAACGTGACGGTGGTTTTACAGCATCGAGACTCCGTCACTAAAGCTGTGATCAAGAATGTGATCGTTCTGGTTCTCGGGATCTCCATCAACTACATCAACGCGAGCCTCGTTCACACATTCTGCAAACACCAGGTCGAGATTTCCTTTAACATGCACGACTGATGAATTCAGTAAAAGCTGTGCTAGCAGCTTAAAAAGAGACTCTTTGATGACTGTGATGTTTCAAGCTCTGATCTTACACTTCCAGGTTTGTCAAACCTTTTCTCTCATCCTGTGTTTTTGTCTTCCCACCCTCCAGATCTTCTACATGAACCCTCGGTATATCCTTTTTATTCACCTGGTGGTCAATGACATGATCCAAGTGACAATGACTGTCTCCCTTTTTCTCATCGGCTACACCATCTACAGAATAAATGTCTCCATCTGTTGTGCCTTAATCTTGCTTACTGTTTTCACCACTGAAAACACTCCTCTGAACCTGGCCTGCATGGCGGTGGAGTGCTACATCGCCGTCTGCATGCCCCTTCGCCACGTAGAGATCTGCACCATCCAAAGAACATTAATGTTGATCGCTTTAATCTGGACTGTAACCTCGTTTACTGTTCTTTCTGACCTCTTCATCACTTTGACCACAGAGCCTCTGGACTTCTTTCATTCTCGAGTGTTTTGCTTCAGAAAAAACGTCTTCCCGAGTCCTCTGATCCTCAAGAAGAGGGACATCACATATGCAGTGTTTCTAGTCATAGTTTGGGGCACCATCTTTTACACGTACTTCAGAATTCTCTTCACAGCAAAAACAGCGAGCAAAGATGCTAAGAAAGCCAGAAACACCATCCTCCTCCACGGCGTGCAGCTGCTGCTCTGCATGACGACATATGTAGCGCCCCAGTTTGTAGATATTCTGCAGCAGTGGTTTCCTAAGAGTTTCACAGACTCTCTCTTTGCTTTCTATATTATTGTGCAGGTCCTGCCACGATCTATCAGTCCCATCGTCTATGGCTTACGAGACAACACGTTCAGGAAGTACCTGAAAAGGATCTGTTGTGTAAAGTCAGCATAAATTTCACAACCAGAACAGTTCAAACTTTTGCTGAACGCAGGATTTCACAAACATCTTTGCTGCCTTTACACTAGTGAGTTCGTTCAGCCCAGGAACATGCAGACGATGTGAAGCTCAGCCTATCATGTACGTATTTTTGTAAAGCCAAACTTATGAATGTTCATGTGAATAAGACATTACATGCAGAAGCTGTACAGTATGTCTGTTATGTATGCAAGTTATTCAGTGTTTCAGAGATACTGCTGCACAGTGTGAGAAATATAACTTCAGATTTGTTCAAAATACACTGCTGCAAGACTGATCAATAAAGTTTTATTGTACTTAAATACTTTATCAAGAATAAATCAGATTGTCACCATTTCATGAAAAGAGGTAAAGATATTTTATTCCAGCTTCTTGGGTAACAGTGTAGAACAACTCAAACTGGTCACCAATATTTTATTTGTTCTAAATAACTTTCTGTTGTTGCTTGATGTGCACAACCTATCACACTGCTGCTGCTACACAAAGAAATATTAGAGTTATCCAGCCTGGCAGACACACACCTTACAAGGACCTGTTCAAAAATTTCACCTGAAACACACAAAGATGAACCCTGTCACTATAATTAATGGGCACAATGAACCGTCCATACGTTTGATATAAACCAGAATAACAGAAACATCAATTTAAAAATGAAAGGAGGAAGTCCCCAGGAAATATGACAACTGTACAAATACACAATCAAAGTTCCATAGCACACTTTGAGCAGTGTGTAGGACTTAGTGTCATATGTAGCTGGTGACTGAATCCGCCTCGGTCTGCCTCACATTATTATGGCATGAAGGAAACATGTGGTTCCACTGAGCGTTAACTATGTGAGTGTGAGCAGAGTCCCAGCGTGAAAGACAGAATAAAACTGAACAACCATAATGTGCACAAGATAAACAACTTGCACCTTAAAGCCTTAAAACCACCTTTGACGAGACATACCGCCATCTACACTCACAGCTACACACAATTTAGAGTAACCTATGAAGGACATGTCTTTGGACTGTGGGAGGTCCACACCAGCCAAGGTTCGAACCGGTGACCTTCCTGCTGTGAGGCGACAGGCGGAAAACGTTTCGTCTAATGTTGATTTTCATCATTTCATGTGAAATCTGCTGAGTTAGTTATTTAAAGCAAAGGCTGAGAACATAACAACCCAACCATGAGCACAGATACACACAAACAGACTCACAGGTACACACAGTCACACACAAGCATCATAGATTTTCTTATGTATATTTGTGTTATTATGTATGTGGAGTTTATTTGATTCTATACTGTGTTACTTGTTCTGCTGCTGCAATGAAAGAGTTTCCCTTCGAGGATCAATAAAGTACGATCTATCTCTATCCATCAATCTGCTGTAATCGTATGCACAAATCCTCCTACTCATGTATACATGCAACACGTCAGCATGCAAACACACCCCCCGCATCCTGACACGCGTGTTCAACCCAGCACATATAAAGTGAAACGTTTCCTGGCTGGAGTCTTTGTCTAAATGCATCCACCAGGTAAGCTCCACCTGCTGCTGTCAGACTGTAAATCTAAGATGTCATATGAACTGTTACACACAGATGATGCTGTACATCACTGCGTATTCACCACTAACAATTCTGCACAAAGACAGCGTGTGGATCATGTGCACAGACGTATGTGTGATGTTTCTCCTCAGTGGATGTTAAATGTGCTTCATTCTCCTGCTGTAGAACTTTTATGTTTCCACATTTCTGAAACACTGTTCTGACTGAAATGTCCATTTCAAACCTGCTGAGCAAACAAGTCAAAGATTCTTTGTTGGTGAACGTGCTTTAACATGAATTATTAACTGTGTTTATATTTTAGTATAACTCTGATCGTCTGTCTGAGGTGAGTCCTTTCTCTTCTTCCTCATGCAGCTTTGATCTGCACACATTTGAACTCCTCACACAATGTTCAGCTGTGTCTGATTTCTCCGGATGATTTGATGAATTTAAACAAACAAACAAAAATATGTTGGACTATTTATGATCAGATTATGATATGAAGTACATATTCACATTCATCATCATGCAGTGATACACAGTTTGATGTTATAGACTATAAAATTATACTTTTATATTTATTTATTGTTGCTAACTTGGCATTGTACAGTACAGTTTTATTATTTGAATAAGACGGAGGCAGAAATAAGATTATCTGTTGCATTCAGTTCGAATGTGTTACTTATGTTATGGTGTCGTGTTTCCTGTGTTTTCTGTGTATGCTGTGCATGTATGATGAATACAGATGTGTACAGAATATAAGATCAGGCTCAAACTGTTTGTTTTGGATTTACCATCAAAGACTTTGCTGCACTTATTACAGTTATTCATTCATTACTGCATTTATTATTTAAATTGTTTTAAAGGTGTCAGATTAGTGATGGTTGGGCCTGTCTGTATTCAGCCCAGGTAGATTTCAGGTACATGTGTTACTGTACACATTGCATTCACTAATATTTGCATAATACTGATGTTTTCTTTTCTTGATCGAGGCTTTCCAGAGATGAACGTGTCATCTGTTAACGCGACAGGACTTGTTCGGTATGCAGACTCCTTCTCTAAAGCTGTGACCAAGAATGTTATTGTTGTGTTTATCGGGATCTCCATCAACTACATCAACGCGAGCCTCATTCACACCTTCAGCAAACACCAGGTCTGAGCCTCACTCATTTCAATTAAGATATTTGGTAGGAATCAATACTAATATCCTCGTCACCCAGCCGAGGTCTGCCTGTAAAACCCGAGAACACATGGATGAAATGCATACGTCAGTCTGACATTTGTTCATGTCAACAGGGAAAGAATCTCCTCTCTTTTGTTAACCCTTTCCTCGCCTTCTCTCCACCCTCCAGATATTATACATGAACCCTCGGTATATCCTTTTTGTTCATCTGATGATCAACGACATGATCCAAGTGAGCCTGGCCGTCATCCTGTTCGTCATCAGCTACACCATTTACAGGATCAACGTCTCCGTCTGTTGCGTCTTCATCCTGCTCGCTCTTTTCACCACTGAAAACACTCCTCTGAACCTGGCCTGCATGGCGGTGGAGTGCTACATCGCCGTCTGCATGCCCCTCCGCCACGTAGAGATCTGCACCATCAGGAGAACGTTAATACTGATCGCTTTAATCTGGACAACAACCATGCTCTCTGTTATTTCTGACCTCTTCATCACTTTTGCCACAGAGCCTCTGGACTTCTTTCATACCCAAGTGTTCTGCCTCAGGGAAACCGCCTTCCCGAGTCCCCTCATCGTGGAGAAGAGGGTAATCACGTATTCAGTGTTTCTCGTTATAGTTTGGATGACTATCTTTTACACGTACTTCAGAATTCTCTTCACGGCAAAAACAGCGAGCAAAGATGCTAAAAAAGCCAGAAACACCATCCTCCTCCACGGGTTCCAGCTGCTGCTCTGCATGGCGATATACGCAGCCCCCCAGTTATTAGACGCTCTGCAGAAGTGGTTCCCAAAGAACTTTACAGACTCTCTCTTCGCTTATTATATCGTTGTACAGGTCCTGCCACGATGCATCAGTCCCTTCATCTACGGAATACGAGACAACACTTTCAGGAAGTACCTGAAAAGGTATCTGTACTGTAAAGACTCCAAACCAAAAGCAAGCATGTAAAACTTCACTGAGATCTTTGGAACGAGGGGCCGTGATCAAGAGCATGTCGATGTTCATCTAATCAAATTTAACTTCCCCACCCTGATTCAAACAAAGCTGTTACACACGAGTAATCTGAAATTCTTTCAGTGTTTCAATGTACAAAAATTACACAGAAATAAAAAGTTTATATTCATAACGGAGGTTTTGCTGCTTCTCTCTCCCTGTTTGTGTGTGTGTGTGTGTGTGTCCACACATCAGTGGCATCCACATCATGGATACGGTCACAGAACGGTCACCTCTCATGGAGGCCGCAGTTGAAACACTGTGTCGTCTACAGTGGCCCAGAACAGACAAACAATGAGATTGCAATGCAGTAATTACAGCACTAGATGTGGACTGGACCTTTAGGTGACCGCTGAAACCTTTACTCAGAAGATTTCTCCAATAAAGAGAATTAAAAGGAAAGTTTGACACATTGTGTTAAACTTATATATGAACATATGAAAGGCTGCATGTCACGTCCAGATTCAAGTCGGTTCAGTTCAGATTTAATGTTCATTCGGTGTTTTATATCACACACAATTAAAAATCATTGTTAGTTTCAGCCCCATGACGGACTCATTGTTCTAATTCTATACTGCGAGGGTGTGTTCCTATCAGAAACACACACACACACACACACACACACACACTCTGTAACTTCTCTATATAAAGTCAAACTCAGTCACATGAGGCAGATTCATCTTCAGATCACGATCCACTGTCTGAGGTCAGTACTGAATTATTCCGTCATAAAAAGAATGTAACACAGACGTTGTAAATGTTTCTTGATTATAAAATGTCTTTTGTTTTTTGAAACAAGCTCATCGGCTGCTGACATGAATCTCACACCTGTGGAAAGCAATGTGACAGGAGCTGAGCCCTCCCAGGTCACGTTGTTCACAGGTATTGGCAGGGTTATGTTCGTTCTTTGTCTGGGCATCACCATCAACTACATCAATGCTACCATGGTCCACACATTCAGCAAACACCATGTGTGTATTTTATTCTATGTTTTATAACCGTTCCTCAGTAGAACTAACCACTGTTTGTGCAGTTAGAACAGACTTTTCTGGATCCTCTACCATCTTTGTGTGACCTTTATCTGTACGTGTACGCAGAGACTGTACGATGAAGTAACGTAATATGAATGCACATAACCAATGCAATAATTTACAGAACTTATTGGACAGTACTAACACATGTCCAGTGGTACAGTATAAATATTCACATGACAAACTACAGCAGAGTCATTTCACTGTCACCTTATGATTGCTGACAGGAAAACTGGGGCAGGTAGAGTAACATGCTTTTAATTAAAGGACTCATCAGTCAATGATTTGCATTTTCTGCAATCTCACTTTGATTTGTTACATTTCAGATCTTTAGGATGAACCCTCGCTTCATCCTTTTCATCCACCTGGTGTTCAACGACATGATCCAGCTCACAACCAGCATCTCCATCTCTGTCCTCTATTATGTCTTTGATACCATCCACGTCTACATCTGCTGTGTCCTCGTCTTGCCGACCATCCTCACCACACAGAACACCCCTCTGAATCTGGCTTTCATGGCAGCAGAGTGTTACATTGCTGTCTGCATCCCCCTCCGCTACAACAACATATGTACGGTCAAAAGAACATATATTGTTATCGGCATAATCTGGACATTAAGTTCACTTTCTGTGCTGCCTGATGTCTTCATTCTGTTGGTCACTGAACCTCTGGAGTTCTTTCACAGCAGAGTTTTCTGCTTGAGGGACACAGTGTTTAGGAGCGCCTACAGTGTAAAGAAGAGGGACGCGTCCCACATATTGTTTCTGGTCGTGGTTTGGCTCACTCTGTTCTACACGTACTTCAGGATTTTGTTTGTGGCCAAAGCTGCTGATGCAGATGCTAAAAAGGCCAGAAACACGATCCTGCTTCACGGCTTTCAGCTGCTGCTGTGCATGATGGTGTACGTGCAACCGATGTTAATTCAAGGTCTCACACACGTGTTTCCGAGACAGTTCAGAACGATACACTTAGCTCTGTACGTCATAAACCAAATCCTGCCTCGCTTTGTTAGTCCTATTGTCTACGGGCTACGAGATAAGACCTTCAGGAAGTACTTCAGAAAGTATCTGTGTGCAGTAAACTGCCATCCAAAACAAAATCCTTAACCCGGGGACATAAAATAATATTAAAAGTCAAACGTCAAACTGCACAGAAAGATTGAACAATAAAAATCACACAGTATTAAATGTCTCTGTGATTAAACTGTCCACAGTTTCATGATACATCGGATCCATTTACTTGATCTGTGAATGCTTTTTGTAGTAACTCTACATGTCATGGCCTGCACAGCTTCGAGGTTAATTCACTGTAAATGACCTACAGTACACTTAGCATTCATTTTAAGCTAATGTTCCTGATGACCCTCAACTCAAATATAATGTTGATCCTTGGACCACCTCGACCACAGAGTGAGGAAATCGGGGCTACTTTGAGGAGCTAGACTTGGGTGATTTATAAGTCTACATGGTACCAGAACGCCTCAGGCCTCAGACTGATGACTGACTGACTGACCTGATCCTGTCTGACCCCCCACTTACAAAGTTACACTGTCACCGATGTGAAACTCGCTGCACTCGTCCTTTTTTGTTACAAAAACAGTGAAAGAGTGTGTGTCCATTTAACATGACAGGGATGGTATAACACAGGAACATGGGCGGCAGTATTAACCCCCCCCCTCCACCCTCCTCCTCCTCCTCTGACTGCACCTGCTCTCAGTTTTATGACGTCACCTTGTTATTGACAATATAATAATGTGAAATGACCAAAACTCTCTGGTGCAGGAGTGAGGAAGAAAAGAAGAGGAGGACAGACGACACAGAGACAGAGGTCAGTAAAGACGATGGCAGGTGTTCATTTGTCTGCTGCTGAACGAAAGTAACACGGCTTCAGATATTCGAGTTGTAAGTCTGTGTGTGTGTTTATAGTATTAAACTTTACATCGGTGTTAAAGGGCACTTCATTAATGTTAATTCTTCATAACTCAGCACTCCCATATGTTCATGTGTGTCATGCCTCTCTGAGGTTTTTCATTTTATTCTTGGTCTCATGTTTGTTTTATGATTAGACTGTCACACACTCCTCCTCTCTCTTCAAACGTGCTGCTGAGATATCTGAATGTCTCCAGTTATCAGTAACATTAAACCATCTTCCTGTCGCCTCCACGTCTGCTTTACAGTTAAATCTTACACTCTGTGTAGGTTATGCATATTGATGTATATATTGTATTCAGCTTCTTGTGTGTTTGTGTGTAAATTGGCAGCGCTGCCATGCAACGAGGGCACCACCTTAAATCAGGCCGGGCCTGGATTAATGTCACTGCTGCAGAACTTTAACGTTTTCAGTTCACTCATTTGTAGAACGCCGCTCTGTCTCTGCTGGATGAAACAATTTAAAGCTACTGAGAATATTGTTGATTTAAAATGTGATTTAACAGCTGAATTATTATCTTCTTTACAAAGAATGACGATTTCTGTCCAGAATCACACTTTGATCCCGTTAACGTCAAAATCCTGATTTGTTATATTTCAGATTCTTCTCTGATCTTCTGCCTGAGGTGAGTTCTTCTTTCTCGACTGTCGGATCTCCAACAGAAAGTCTTCACCAAAATCAGATGTTGGACTGTTTTTAATATTAAAGTGCACGTGCAAATGTACGTTTTGTTAAATACTAATCCTTATTGTGGGTTTGTTCTTGCAGCAGCTCCGTTTACATTCAACAGGACACATTTACATTCTCTTGCTGTAACTTTGATCATACTGGAATTCTATTTATTATATTTATGATATATTCTGTTCTCAGTCCCATCTCGGTCAGTTTGGGTTGCACTGTGGATTGCATGTCTGAAAGTTGACTTTAGCAGAACAGACACGTTAGTTTGAACAACACTGACGTGTGCATCAGTGATATTAATTCACTATCAAAGGTAATTCATTTGTTCTGCATTAATCTTTTGTGTATTTTATGTATACATGTGTTATGAATTAATATATTAAGATAATTTGATGGAAAGATCCAGCTTAAAGAGTTTGTCGAAGATTAATATACGTGTTAATTTGAGTTATTTAAATCTTAGTGACACAAAACTAATGTCTGACACTATGAAGTCACTGAATAAAACAGTTCCAGGGTGTAAATGTGCACTTCAACAAGATATATTCCATGAATTTGTTATGCTTCAGAGATTCATAGAACATCTTTGAATGCACTGATCCACTGTTAAATTATTTAAAGGTGATAAAATGAAATTAGAAATACTAGTACGCCATGTTAAATAAGACTGACCATGGATGTGAATGTCTCAGTGTCAGCCTTGTGATGAACATGTGACCCTGATACGAACAAGCAGTTATGGGAAATGCATGTGTATTATATTTATACTGATGTTTTCTTTCCAGAGATGAACGTGTCATCTGTTAACGCGACAGGACTTGTTCGGTATGCAGACTCCTTCTCTAAAGCTGTGACCAAGAATGTTATTGTTGTGGTTCTCGGGATCTCCATCACCTACATCAACGCGAGCCTCATTCACACCTTCAGCAAACACCAGGTCTGATCCTCACTCATTCACTGACACAACTAATAATTCATTTACTCGTCTACTTTGGTAGAAATGAATATTTATATTAGGGACCACAGAGTCTCTGTCAAACCAGGAAATGCACCACTGAAAGACAAATTACTCGTCATAACTGTCCGTCCTTAAACCATGTTTCTTTATTTTTAAGTTTAAATAATGACAATTACTGGATGCCGTGTGTGTGTGTGTGTGTGTGTGTGTGTGTGTGTGTGTGTGTGTGAATAAAGAAAGCAGTCTACTAACTATCACAGGCAGAATCGAGATAGCGCAAACATCACTCTGACATTTGTTCATGTCAGCACAGAGAATCTCTCCCCTTCTGTTTGACCTTTCCTCCTCTCCTTCTCTCCACCCTCAGATCTTCTACATGAACCCTCGGTACATCCTTTTTATTCACCTGGTGGTCAACGACATGATCCAAGTGTCCCTGACGATCATCCTGTTCGTCATCAGCTACACCATCTACAGGATCAATGTCTCCGTCTGTTGCGTCTTCATCCTGCTCGCTCTTTTCACCACTGAAAACACTCCTCTGAACCTGGCCTGCATGGCGGTGGAGTGTTACATCGCCGTCTGCATGCCCCTTCGCCACGTGCAGATCTGCACCATCAAGAGAACGTTAATGTTGATCGCGTTAATCTGGACTGTAACCTCGTTTACTCTTCTTTCTGACCTCTTCATCACTTTGACCACAGAGCCTCTGGACTTCTTTCATTCTCGAGTGTTCTGCCTCAGACAAAACGTCTTCCCGAGTCCTCTCATCATCAAGAAGAGGGACATCACATATGCAGTGTTTCTAGTCATAGTTTGGGGCACTATCTTTTACACGTACTTCAGAATTCTCTTCACGGCAAAAACAGCGAGCAAAGATGCTAAGAAAGCCAGAAACACCATCCTCCTCCACGGCGTGCAGCTGCTGCTCTGCATGGCGACATATGTAGCCCCCCAGTTGTTAGACATCCTGCGGCAGTGGTTCCCTATGAATCATACTGACTCTCTCTTTGCTTATTATATCGTTGTACAAATCCTGCCGCGATCTGTTAGTCCAATCATTTACGGAATACGAGACAACACTTTCAGGAAGTACCTGAAAAGGTATCTGTACTGTAAAGACTGAGATTGAGTCCTGAGCAGCTGATGAAACTGAACTTTTATATTTTAGTGGCAGTTGTATATATATATATATATATATATATATATATATATATATATATATATATATATATATATATATATATATATATATATATATATATCAACATATGAAAGGCTGCATGTCACGTCCAGATTCAAGTCAGTTCAGTTCAGATTTAATGTTCATTCAGTGTTTTATATCACACACAATTAAAAATCATTGTTAGTTTCAGCCCCGTGACGGACTCATTGTTCTAATTCTATACTGCGAGGGTGTGTTCCTATCAGAAACACACACACACACACACACACACACTCTGTAACTTCTCTATATAAAGTCAAACTCAGTCACATGAGGCAGATTCATCTTCAGATCACGATCCACTGTCTGAGGTCAGTACTGAATTATTCCGTCATAAAAAGAATGTAACACAGACGTTGTAAATGTTTCTTGATCATAAAATGTCTTTTGTTTTTTGAAACAAGCTCATCGGCTGCTGACATGAATCTCACACCTGTGGAAAGCAATGTGACAGGAGCTGAGCCCTCCCAGGTCACGTTGTTCACAGGTATTGGCAGGGTTATGTTCGTTCTTTGTCTGGGCATCACCATCAACTACATCAATGCTACCATGGTCCACACATTCAGCAAACACCATGTGTGTATTTTATTCTATGTTTTATAACCGTTCCTCAGTAGAACTAACCACTGTTTGTGCAGTTAGAACAGACTTTTCTGGATCCTCCACCATCTTTGTGTGACCTTTATCTGTACGTGTATGCAGAGACTGTACGATGAAGTAACGTGTAATTAATATGGGACACTAAAAAGAAATGCAAAGGCAACATATTCAGATGTATTTTGTATGATTAACAAACTGAAACGCAATTTTCAGACAAAGCTTTAGTTTACGATATAAAAAAGTTTACACTTGTGAGTTTACAATGAGGGCAAATTTAAATATTTTATTTTTAAATATTTTCTGCTGCTCAACTAATCAATTTAAAGTCATTTCAGTTTTAATGCAGTCAAGGATTTGAAGTTTTGATTTGTTACACATTCATATTTTTAAGAGCAAACTTAAGATGTTAGAACGTAATCAGTTTAACTATACATTTACATTTACATATACATTTAAAGATTTTAGTTTCTTCTTTTCTTTTTATTTTCTATTTATTCGTATTTTATTTCATTTTATTATATTTATATTTATTTTTGCCTAATTCATTTTCAACTCTGTGAGACGATGAGGTGGTGCTTCCTCACTTTGTGTTGTGCTTTGTTCGGGTGAGCGGTGGGTGCTGGGGGTATGTGAGGTGATTTGTGTTACGTGTGTTGTATGAAAAGTGCTACACAAATAAAGTCTGATTAATTGATCCATTAATTTCAGATCTTTAGGGTGAACCCTCGCTTCATCCTTTTCATCCACCTGGTGCTCAACGACATGATCCAGCTCACAACCAGCATCTCCCTCTTCATCATCTCATCCACCTTCCACAACATCCATGTCTACATCTGTTGCCTCATCATCTTGCCGACCATCCTCACCACACAGAACACCCCTCTGAATCTGGCTTTCATGGCAGCAGAGTGTTACATTGCTGTCTGCATCCCCCTCCGCTACAACAACATATGTACGGTCAAAAGAACATATATTGTTATCGGCATAATCTGGACATTAAGTTCACTTTCTGTGCTGCCTGATGTCTTCATTCTGTTGGTCACTGAACCTCTGGAGTTCTTTCACAGCAGAGTTTACTGCTTGAGGGATACAGTGTTTAGGAGCACCTACAGTGTAAAGAAGAGGTATGCATCCACCATATTGTTTCTGGTCGTGGTTTGGCTCACTCTGTTCTACACGTACTTCAGGATTTTGTTTGTGGCCAAAGCTGCTGATGCAGATGCTAAAAAGGCCAGAAACACGATCCTGCTTCACGGCTTTCAGCTGCTGATGTGTATGATGACCTATGTGCAACCTTTGTTCATTCAAGTTCTCAGACACGTGTTTCCGAGACAGTTCAACATGATTTACTTTGCTTTGTATGTTATAAACCACATCCTGCCTCGCTTCGTTAGTCCTATTGTCTACGGGCTACGGGACAAGACTTTCAGGAAGTACTTCAGAAAGTATCTGTGCACTGCTGTCTTGGACACTTATTTGAAGACAGAGGCTGTCCAATGATCACCACCTGGTGAGCTGGATCAGATGTGTGCAGTGAGGGCTGTATGTAAGATCTCCGTTATAGGTGGAGTTCCTACTGCGACGTGGAGGCCCATTTCTATTGATTTTAGTTCTCGCTGCCATCTTCTCTTCTTCCAAACATTTAGTCTGACACAGGTCCAATTCACTGATGAAACATATGACGCATACATGCTATCTGCATAATTAGTCCCAGGCCTTCCCTGTTGGACACACACTGCCTCACAAACACATACACACATTCAAACCTGTGACGATCTTGATCCCATGATGTTTGAATTTCAGGACTATATATTAAGCAGTTTCATAGACACCTGACTCACTGTATGTATCACCGACATATGACTATTGGAAAGGTGAGAACATTCTGTGTTACTGTGTGAATTCAAGACAATGTCGCTTACGCTGCATTTTACTGTGTGTTTAATTCTGTACAGCAGATTTTAGAATTCAAAATAAGAGTGTTGTTGCTATCAAAATGTAAATGTTGACTGAGCTCAAGACATATTTTTTAGTATATTAATTTAGTTTTGTTTTACATGTAGCAGGAAAAAGGAAGGTGTAATTTCAGTTTGCTGTCTTATTCCAAGGTGTCGATATTAGAAGAATCTTTAGGCCATTTACACATTTCACTTGCATAGACAATTTCCATCCATTTGAATTACATAGTTTTAATATAAATGAACTAGCAATCTTAACGTGAAGTAAGTAATAAGATTTATGTAATAGTACGAATAAACTCAAAATGACTGCATTCATTCTCACGGTTGGGTTCAAGCAAACAAATTGGCTTTATTAATATTGAATGCATAAACCTGGTTACTGCTACACTGCTGTGTAGAGCACATTGAGTTTATTAGTACGATAACAAATTGTACAACGCTGTACGCTGGCTGCATTGCATTAACTCTCCCAGTAGGTGACTGGCCTGCTGGGAGAGTTAATGCAAAGCAGCCAGCATTATTTTTCACATGTTGTCCTGCTATGACTTGATGCTTGTTTCATGCATTGTCTTTGAATAGGGGCATTTGTAATAACATTAATGATGACTTTGTTCTGTTAAAGTGTCCCAGTAAACCATGTCAGTGAGACAGTGAGCTTTCAGAATAACTACAGTTGTTATACTAAAATGTTCATGGCCTGTCAGTCCAAATCTCATCCTGTTTATTTCACAGAGTAAAGCTTCTTTCAAATTGGCGATTTGTTCATATTTTATATTTTAGAACAAACGTAAGTTGTCTCCTGTCAAACAGGTTTGAAGGCACGTCGTCACTTGACTCATGAACTTTTCAAATACTGGCAGGAATGTCACAACAGCGGTCTATCGGGACCCTTTAAACACAGCTATAATCAAGAATGTGATTACTGTGTTTCTCTGCATCTCCATCAACTATGTCAACGGTACCCTGGTACACACATTCAAAAAACATCAGGTCTGAGTCCGTTTCTAGAAAAACATTTTGCATGTTTAGGACAGACTCTGATTTGTTCTCATGTAATCAGTGGCATGCTTCCTGTTCTTCTTCCTTTCCTGCAGGTTTTCAACATGAACCCTCGATACATCCTGTACATCCACCTGGTGATCAATGATATGATCCTGCTGACCATGTTTACACTTATTCAGGTCCTGAGTTACATCGTGTTCACTCTTAATGTGTCCTTATGCATAGTTTTGCTTCTGATTGCTATATTTGTGAGTCTAAACAATCCCCTAACCCTTGCTGTTATGGCAGTAGAGTGTTACATTGCCATATGCTTCCCTCTCCGCCACACCCAGATCTGTACAGTCAAGAAAACATATGCTGTGATCGGCCTGATCTGGGTGATGAGCACACTTTCAATCCTGCCAGATTTATTTGATGCATTAGCAAAAGAATCTCTGCAATTTTTTCATTCCAGAGTGTTTTGTCTTCGGGAAAATATTTTTAGAAACCCTAAACTTACAGAGAAGAGAGATGTAACCAACACAGTGTTTCTGGTCATCATTTGGTTCACTCTTTTCTATACATACTTCAGGATCCTCTTTGCTGCACAGGCAGCTTCTGCAGACTCCAAGAAAGCAAGGAACACCGTCCTCCTCCACAGTTTCCAGCTGCTGCTGTGCACGCTCACCTATGTTTTTAATCTTCTCATAGAAGGTCTGACATACTTGTTCCCAAGAGGAATACTGGCCATTCGCTTCACTGTTGCGATACTGCTTCAGGTTCTGCCTCGACTCATCAGTCCGATTATTTACGGGATACGAGACAAGACATTTAGGAAGTACCTGAAAAGATATCTGCTCTGTAGAAATAGTGCTAAAACTCAGCCACAAAACACTCTGAAGAGTCCGTCATGAAGTCTGCTTACACTGTTCAATGTTACATCTGTAATTCACTAAATGTGTTGTTCACTTGTTTAACTTCTTATAACAAATAATAAAAAATTAGCTGCAAGCAGTGATGGGGGTGCTTACAAACATAGCAGGCAATCCTATACCTGCTCAGGAAGGCATCATGAGTCCATACACCAAGTTTCGTGTTGATGCATGAAGGCATCGCAGAGATATTGGCTCACTGCCTGTTTGACAGCTTTGCCGCCAATTTGGATTGGCTGTCACGGCAAAAGAGTTTTGTGCTCAGACATGATACTTCAACCATGAGCCAGCCATGGCCTGAAGACCATATCCACCAGGTTTCATGTAAATCTGACAAAGTGTGTGCTCTCTGCAATCATAATCGTATTTTTGACTGAATTCAAAATGGCCGCCAAATCTTTATGCATGTATTACACAGTTCTTTAGCAAATGTGCTGGGACGTCTGAGAGCGTCAGTCAACACTGCAATCAAGGTTAAAGTCCGAAGGAATACGAAGATGAGCCAAAATGCATTTTAGCTACTTATTAGGGATGAGCGAGTACAGCATTATCTGTATCTGTATCTGTATCTGTTAACGATATGAATTATCTGTATCCCTCTCCGTACTCAGAGTGGGTGGGGCCTAACCTGGAAGTGGGTGGGATTTAACCCGGAAGTGGGTCAGGTTGTCTTGAAATGAGCGGGGCTTTAACTGGTATGTTATTTTAAGTATGTAATTGATATGGGTTGATCAGAAATTGTTTCACTCGTTTCAGACGAGTATCTGTCTCAACTCTAGCGTTCAATGGTTTGTTCACTTGACAACTTCTGGTTTCAAACAAAATATAAAAACTTGAAGAAGCCACTCAGTGTTTCCATTTTATACATTCTGTAGCTCCAAAGTTATTGCTGCCACTGCTTCAGAGTTTTATGAAATATCACACAGTCAATTAAACAGCAAATGACAACCAAATAAACAACCGTGTGACTACCGCATTTTCTCCCTCACTGTCACTTTTTGTGAATGAACCAATCACACCTGGATTTGGTGGGACATTGAAAAGTTTCATGTGCTACACAAAATCTTTGCATGACTTTGTATTTAGCTTTAAAATGTGAGTGATTTTTCCTGCACAAGGATTTAATGAAGACATGAACGTACAAAAATGACAAACGTTGGCTGTTGGTTGTGTATTTCTTAAACTGCAGTGGTGAACATCAGTGCTAAAGCAGGACATCAAGCTGAAGACAAAGGCCATCAGGCCTGTTGGCCCAGGAGACTCTTGAAGAAGCAGAAATGGAACAGGGGGAAGATCTGCAACTGTTACAAACTGCCAAACTGCATTTTCCCTCCTCGCCACAGGGGGACACACTACAGTATAAACAGAGGGCTGGACTCAACTTCCACCTCTGAGTCTCAAAACATTTCAAATCTGTTCTTCAAATTAGGTTAAATGTGTAAATTAAAATACTATATGATTGTTAAACATGATCGTAATATTTAACTACAAAAGAAATTCTTACTTACATTGAGTAATGAACAGACACATGGTGAAGCGTAGTTGGGAACACTCAGGCAGATTTGAAATGTTTGGAGACAAAGAGGTCGAGCCCTCCATTCATACTGTGGGCTGCTTTGAACTACACTGAATTGAAGGTGGATCCCCTTGTGGCCAGGAGGGAAAATGCATTTGAAACCTGCAGTTTGTAACAGCCACCCCCGGATTTGTGCAGCAAATACATTTTATTAATCTTCAGTCATTTATTGTGAATAAGAACATTACTTTAAGTCCTTAGTTTTACATGAAGTCACTATATATGGAAGCATCGACCATATCAATGTATGATGACGTCATTTTATCATAAACGTATGACACGTGCTATCTGCATAATTAGTCCCAGGTCTTGGACACACACTGCCTCACAAACACATACACACACATTCAAACCTGTGACGACCTTGATCCCATGATGTTTGAATTTCAGGACTATATATTAAGCAGTTTCATAGTCACCTGACTCACTGTATGTATCACCGACATATGACTATTGGAAAGGTGAGAACATTCTGTGTTACTGTGTGAATTCAAGACAATGTCGCTTACGCTGCATTTTACTGTGTGTTTAATTCTGTACAGCAGATTTTAGGATTCAAAATAAGAGTGTTGTTGCTATCAAAATGTAAATGTTGACTGAGCTCAATATGTATTTTTTAGTATGTTAATTTAGTTATGCTTAGTCATGTTAATGCAAAGCAGCCAGCATTATTTTTCACATGTTGTCCTGCTATGACTTGATGCTTGTTTCATGCATTGTCTTTGAATAGGGGCATTTGTAATAACATTAATGATGACTTTGTTCTGTTAAAGTGTCCCAGTAAACCATGTCAGTGAGACAGTGAGCTTTCAGAATAACTACAGTTGTTATACTAAAATGTTCATGGCCTGTCAGTCCAAATCTCATCCTGTTTATTTCACAGAGTAAAGCTTCTTTCAAATTGGCGATTTGTTCATATTTTATATTTTAGAACAAACATAAGTTGTCTCCTGTCAAACAGGTTTGAAGGCACGTCGTCGCTTGACTCATGAACTTTTCAAATACTGGCAGGAATGTCACAACAGCGGTCTATCGAGACCCTTTAAACACAGCTATAATCAAGAATGTGATTACTGTGTTTCTCTGCATCTCCATCAACTATGTCAACGGTACCCTGGTACACACATTCAAAAAACATCAGGTCTGAGTCCGTTTCTAGAAAAACATTTTGCATGTTTAGGACAGACTCTGATTTGTTCTCATGTAATCAGTGGCATGCTTCCTGTTCTTCTTCCTTTCCTGCAGGTTTTCAACATGAACCCTCGATACATCCTGTACATCCACCTGGTGATCAATGATATGATCCTGCTGACCATGTTTACACTTATTCAGGTCCTGAGTTACATCGTGTTCACTCTTAATGTGTCCTTATGCATAGTTTTGCTTATGACTGCTATATTTGCAAATCTAAACAATCCCCTAACCCTTGCTGTTATGGCAGTAGAGTGTTACATTGCCATATGCTTCCCTCTCCGCCACACCCAGATCTGTACAGTCAAGAAAACATATGCTGTGATCGGCCTGATCTGGGTGATGAGCACACTTTCAATCCTGCCAGATTTATTTGATGCATTAGCAAAAGAATCTCTGCAATTTTTTCATTCCAGAGTCTTTTGTCTGCGGGAAAATATTTTTAGAAACCCTAAACTTGCAGAGAAGAGAGATGTAACCAACACAGTGTTTCTGGTCATCATTTGGTTCACTCTTTTCTATACATACTTCAGGATCCTCTTTGCTGCACAGGCAGCTTCTGCAGACTCCAAGAAAGCAAGGAACACCGTCCTCCTCCACGGTTTCCAGCTGCTGCTGTGCATGCTCACCTATGTTTTTCATCTTTTCATAGAAGGTCTGACATACTTGTTCCCAAGAGGAATACTGGCCATTCGCTTCACTGTTGCGATACTGGTTCAGGTTCTGCCTCGACTCATCAGTCCGATTGTTTACGGGATACGAGACAAGACATTCAGGAAGTACCTGAAAAGATATCTGCTCTGTGCTAACACTCAGCCACAAAACACTCTGAAGAGTCCGTCATGAAGTCTGCTTACACTGTTCAATGTTACATCTGTAATTCACTAAATGTGTTGTTCACTTGTTTAACTTCTTATAACAAATAATAAGACTAAAAAACCCAAACTTAGAGGCATCGAGGATGATTACACTTCATTCAAACTGTGGTCAACTTGCATGGATCAGAATAAAACAAGATGACCATCGGGAGAGTGACAAATTAAAGGAGTTGTCGTGTTCACACACTCGATCTGTGCAGCTGTGTTTCCCTCCCTGCAGAAATCTACTGTGTATCGAGTCTGTAATGGCCACGTGTCCTGTTTCCTCCAGAGTGGTGTAAGATGTGTAGTAGATGTGGTGTAGTTCCTGATCGTAACACATTATACACAGAATGTAGCCCACAGATCTGTTGTAGTGTCATCAATAAGCTTCCTCACTTCTTAAATAAATCTTCAAACAGTCTTTTGTGGAACTGGTCGTGTTCACTCATGTGCCAACGATCCCTAAATAGGTGTGTAACATGAAACTACAAATGCTCTTTAATTGCTTTGTGTTGAAGAGGTGAGACAGATGGAGTATCAGCTGCTGGGTTAGGGTAACCCTAACCCTGATCCACATTCAAATGCACCAAAAACACACGTTTACTTTCAAGCGACCGAGGCCTCTCGAGGCCAAACTGACTATGAGTCCACATCTATCTGGAGGAGGTGAGGAGTCAGGTGATGTTATTATGGAGCCACAAACATAATGTCAGACTTTAACACGCTAACCAAGTGTTTCTAACTGAAACCAGGAGCACAGAGTTTATTTAAACTGCAGCATCAGCTACACACAAACACAGTGACCCTGCATCACCAGCCTTCAGCATAAACACTGATAAACCTGCTTGTCCAGGACCAAACAGCTGACACAGTTCGAGTTAAAAGAAGAGTGATTAATTGGACTTACTTAATTAAGCAGGTCACAGGAGTCTACATGAGCCCTCTGTGCCTACAAAAGAAAGATTAAAGCAGCTTTTAATACAGGTTCATCATGTCTATCTGTAGCTACAGGAGAGATTTAAATGACCATTTCTGCAAAATTCATTCACCTGTCCAATATGCAAACATGAGGGATTAGGACAGGTAAGACGGGTGGCTTGAAAGAGGAGTGAAGGAGTGTTTGTGTAGAAACCATCCATCAACAGGAGCAGGCCTCAGACAACACCTTCAAAGACACTAAACAGCATTTAGCTTCATTTGACTCCAACAACCATCGTCCACACTGGAGCTGAACGACTGTCCTTCACACCACGACTGTCATCACAACAACAACAAGCACTAACAATGGTCAGCGATAAATCTCCCCAGCAGTCAGTCAGAACTGAAGAACACAACCGAGACCAGTTGCCTCAGGGTTAACCTTCTTGTAGAAACAAAGATCAGATGCAGCGTCAGCTGTCACTGAAGCAAAAGCACACGTGTGAAAGAAGTTTGCATAGGCCATAGAGAAAGACTTTTGATTTGCCTTTAGAGCTTTACAAGCTACTGGTGAGGCTCAACCTTAGAGATCAGACTTCGAGAACAAACTCAGATTTGAACTGCTGCTGCTTTAGCGCACATTCAGACAGGAACAGGGAAACTGGACGCCGGCAACGGTCAAACCTCCACAGACAGCCTGAAATGTCTCTGAGACTGAAACTCTGATCATCTACCTGTGTGTGTTCTCACTTTGTTTATTTCATGTACCCGCTTCTAAATCTGAGTCTGACTCACAATTTAGGCCACAAAATCATGACACAGTTTAATTTGATTTGTGTCCGATGATGAGAAAGAGAGAGAGAGAGAGAGAGAGAGAGAGAGAGAGAGAGAGAGACATAGAGTAGTGTTAATCAGTGAAATAAAGCGTTGTCACCGTGCATCATCCTGCTTCATATATAAAGCAGTGAAAGTGACTTCAGAGCGACTCTGCGGCTGAACGTGGAGCCTGAAGTTCACTGAGGTAGGAAAGTCTTTGATGCCGACACACTGTGTTAATGAGTCACTGTTTGATGATGATGTACATTATGTATGTGTGTGCATATACTGCTGAGGTACAGCACTGTCTGTTCATTGTCTTTATTTCTAAGTGTTTGAAACATTGGAAAACTGAAAAGAAAAAAATCTGAACACTATCTTTTAAAAAGACTCATTGATTATCGATAATTTGTTGATCTCATTTTGAAGCTGTTAATGTGGAATATTATGAAACGCAAATAATATATTCATAAATACTTGACAGTTTGTACTATTGGGAAAAATTACAAAGTCTAAACTTACTGTATTAATGTTAACACATGCAAACACGTGTTGTGGTTTTGTATCAGGATGAACGTTAATGCTTCCAATTTATAAATATTTAAAATATTTTTCATGCATGAAACTCATGCACTATGCAAGAGTAACACAATATTCTTTTAAATGTCTGTAACAGAGGATCTTCGACCAGCTCCATGAATTCCTCGTCTGACTACAATGTGTCGAGTCCTCCGAGTTATCGAGACTCCTACAGCACAGCTGTGGCCAAAAATGTGATTGTGTTGGCTCTTGGCCTGACCATCAACTATATGAACGGTGTGCTGATTCACACCTTCAGAAAACACCAGGTCAGAATGATTTTTACTGTTTTTGATACTTCTACATATCAAACACACTTTGCTACTAGAGTTTAATGGAGAGATGAAAAGGCTCGGTCAAGGAGGAGCTCACAGGGTTTGTGTTTTTGTGATCTTGCTGTTGTTTCATTTTGTTTTGGTTGTCACAAGTTGACAGGATGCGTTGGGATGAAGATTTGTTTGCAAGATTTATAGAAAATTCACAGCAGCTACACATAATGGTACATTTCATGCAGACTTGTAATGTGACCGTCCTCTTTGTCGCTCTCGTTGTAGAAATGTGTGTACTGAGATACTGGAACTGATTCCTGTCTTTTCTCTGCTCCTTCAGGTATTTTACGTGAACCCTCGTTACATCTTATTCATCCACCTGGTGATTAACGACATGATCCAGCTGACTACAACAATAAGTCTCTTCGTCTTTAGTTACATCTTCTACAAAATCAACGCCTCCCTTTGTTGCCTCATCATTACCTGTGCCGTGTTCACCACCCTCAACACTCCGTTAAATTTAGCCGTCATGGCAGTGGAATGTTACATCGCTATTTGTTTACCGCTGCAACACAGCGAGCTGTGTACGATCAAAAAAACGTATATTCTGATTGGTTGGATTTGGGCCATGAGTGCAGTCTCAACCCTGCCAGATGTGTTCATCATTCTGGCAACAGAGCCTGTACAGTTATTTTATTCCACGATCTTTTGTGACAAGAACACCATGTTCAGACACCCTATACACTTAAAGAAGAGGGATGTTTCCTACATAATTTACTTCATTGCAGTTTGGCTCACTCTCTTCTTCACTTATTTTAAGATCTTTACAGCTGCTAAGGAAGCTAAAGCTGCTAAATCAAGTGATGGAGACACAAAGAAGGCCAGGAATACAATCCTGCTGCACGGCTTCCAGCTGCTGCTGTGCATGCTGACCTTTGTATCTCCTGCGTTAAAAAAGGCTCTGTTCTACTGGTTCCCTGAACATTACTTACACGTAATCTTTGTTTCCTACATCCTCGTCCAGATCTCTCCCCGGTTTGTCAGTCCTATTGTGTACGGCCTGCGAGACAAGACGTTTAAACAGCACTTGAAAAAGTATCTGCTGTGTTCAGTGAGAGTGAGCATCAAAGCAAGGACCGCTACAAAACACATGATGCTGTAGAAGAAATCAGACTAGAGAAATGTAGTTTTAGTCTTTGTGTGTCTGTCTGTCTGCACCAACTCTAAATAACATGTTTAAATTTGATAAATCTGATATAGGAAAAGTCACTGCAGTCTGTAGATTTTAGTGTGTTAGCACAGCTGATATATCTATAGGAACTAGGAATTAAATTAACTATGAAATTAACACTGATTCTGCTTATTTGTCTGATTCTTTTTTTAATCGATGCCTTTATTCATAAATTCCTGATCGAATTGACAGGCATAGGCCTTCACAGGTTTTCATCATCAATGATTATTTTATCATCTGAGTTTAAATACACTTTGGAAACAGAAGAAAAAGGGCTGCACGTCTTAACGTTATGAGTTTCTATTGAATATTTACGCTCGGTAACAGACGTGCTGACGGTGAAACTGAACTCGTGTTGTGTAGAAAGACGTTCTGTCGTGTTTCCACCCTGCCCTCCTCACAGACATTACAAATAAAGCCACTCTTTGGACTGTTTCCTACCGACCTTCCTTCTTCCCTCAGTCAGTCCTGTATGTGCAGTCCTGTACAGAGTCCGTCATGGTCCGGTGTCCTGATGGTTTTGTTGCAGCAGATCCAGACACCTCATCAGGGTTTGTCTGTTATTTCCTGCCATACATGAAGTTACAGATCTGTTGTAGTGTCATCAATATGCTTCCTGCTGAAGTCACTTCCTACAGAAATCTTCAAACAAAAGAGGTTTTTCCCAAAAAAATCTACCGTTCATGTTCACTCATGTGTCAACGATCCCTGCTTCAAGCAGTCCCTGCCTTTACAGCCGTCCCAGCTAAATCGGTGTGTAACATGAAACTACAAATGCTCTGTAATTGCTTTGTGTTGAAGAGGTGAGACAGATGGAGTATCAGCTGCTCGACGGGCTGATCCCCATTCAAATGCACCAAAACCACACACGCTTACATAATGAGTCTCCTCCATCTGGAGGAGGAAGAAGGTGAAGCTTTTATCACGTCACAAACACAAAGACCCCAAGTTTCAATAACTAAACCCAGGGAGACAAAGGTCACCCAGACCACGATGCTTTCCCAAACTTAAAGTGTAGACTCCGTCTTTGCCCCGCTGCCTGGCTGGCTAAACAGCCCTATGCCTCTTCCTGTGGGTGGTGGGCCCACAAGGCGGCAGCAAACCATCTGTATGCCGTATTCTGGGCAAATACGTTCTCAGTGGGTGTTGGACTCTGCCGAGGCCTCCCCATGTTGCGGATTCTGTTCATAATATTCGTGGAATGCTTTGCTGCAAGAACACTGTCTGGCTCATCACCAGCTGTGATGATACTCGTTCACTTTTCCATCACTGATAAACTGATGAACCTGTCCAGGAGCAAACAGCTGACAGAGACCGAGTTGAAAGAAGAGTCACTAATTGGACTTACTTAAAGTTCAGCAGATGACAGGAGTCCAGATGAAACCTGCTGTCCTCAATGCCTGCAAAATAAAGACCAACGCAGCTTTTAATACAGGCTCTTAGTGTCCATCTGCAGCTACAGCAGAGAGTTAAAGGAACATTTTAGGTGATGAACTTCTCTAAGCACATTCAGTAAACTGATATTCATCCTCTCATACTTGTAAATTAAGCAAATGAAACTACTACTAAACTGTGTTTAAAGGGATTTAAACACACACCTGCACATGAAAACATGAACACACACACACACACACACACACACACACACACACACACACACACACACACACACACACCATAATCTCAAATGTCTTGAGTCAACATATATAAAGACTTTGCACCAACAGACGCAGCAGACGGTGACGTGACCTGCTGGGTAGGTGTTCATGCTGACTGCGTTCACTGCATTGGACTGATTACTGTGCTGTAACTCACTGTCTGTCATTATCTTATAATGCTGAATGTGTTTAAATGTATTTTGGTTGTTTTTTTTTTTAGATATTACTGAACTGCTGCTGTACAAACAGAGCGAGAATAATGAATGGTGCTTTCTGTAGTATTCTGTAATGTCTGGGCCAAATGAATGTTAGAGGTTCCTCTAATGGGATTATGCTCAGTTATGACTCTGTCAGAGCCAACACTGGATAATAATGAAATTAATAAGGCAGTAATTTGATGTAGCCAGAATCTTCTGCACAAAGCAAACTGCAAACTGTGTTTTAAAGAAAGTGTGTGTTTAATGTCAGATGTCTTAATGTTAAAGTTAAAGTTTTAAAGACAATATTTATGTATTTATTTATTTATTTCAAACAGGATTTATTCATTTTTTAAAAAAATGAATTTTTTATCCATCAACGGCACTTCAGCCATCACCGGGTATCAGCGGGACACGTTCACCTCGGCTGTGACCAAGAACGTGATCGTCACTGCCCTCTGCATCTCCATTAACTACATCAATGGTACTCTGGTACACACCTTCAGAAAGCACCAGGTGTGAAAATCACCTTTGTGTGTGTGTGTGTGCGTGTGTGTGTGTACACACAGGAGGAAATGATGCATCATAGCCCTTTTAAATATTTAGAATAAAATATTATAAGAAACTATGTGATGATTTTAACTTTCAGGATAACAAACAAACAAAATGATTCTTAAATCATCAAAAATAAAATGCAGAATATTTTATATTACTGGTTTATGTTTTCATATATTAATGCTGCAGCTGTAAAGCTATGTTCATAAGTTATGACTCTTTTATAATGTGAATGAAATGTGGTGGAGTACAAAGTAGAATATTGGCTATAAAGCAGCATAAAAATGGAAATACTTCTGCATCTGATTTAAGTCCCTGCTCTCGTGTTTGGGGTGATGTTCTCGAGTTTTATGCAGAGTGATATTCAGTGTGAGATTTTGTTAGGTGTCGGTGAAACATCAGCAGATTTCACTTTTATTTACAGAAAACATCGACCTCTGAAAGGCAGAGTAGCTTCATTTGTTGGTCACTTATTTGGGGTAAATTTTCGATAATTATGAGAAATATTTTTAAGATATAAAGCCTTTGTTGGAAGTCAGTTATGGCCTACACAGTCTCATTTTTATTGTATCGCAACAAAAAATTAGAGCAGCAAAATGAGTTTGAAAAAGCAACAAATGATCAGGTTAACGAAGTGACATGATTTAGTTAAATAACTTAAAGTGACTTGAACGTCTCAACACTTCTTCATCATTCTACTTTAAACTGATTTTGTCTTCCTGTAGATATTCAGTTCAAACCCTCGTTACATCCTGTTCATCCACCTGGTGCTAAACGACATGATGCAGCTGTTCCTCTCAACGCTGCTCCACGTCATCAGCTACGCCCTGCACACAATCAACGTGTCCGTGTGCCTCGTCCTGCTCATCATCACCATCATGACCACCCTCAACACGCCACTCAATCTGGCCGGCATGGCCGTCGAGTGCTACGTCGCCATCTGCATCCCCCTCCGTCACGGGCAGATCTGCACCATCAGGAAAACCTACATCCTGATCACTCTGATCTGGGTGGCGAGTGCGGCCTCCATCCTCCCGGACCTCTTCATCCTCCTGGCCACGGAGCCGCTGCAGTTTTTTCACTCGAGACATTTTTGTGCCAGAGATTTTGTGTTCAGGAGCAATTACAGCCTGAAGAAGAGGGACGCGTCACACATAGTCTGTCTGACCCTGGTTTGGCTCGTACTCCTCTACACTTACTTCAGGATTCTGTTTGCTGCCAAGGAAGCAACTGCAGACTTTAAAAAAGCCAGAAACACTATCCTCCTGCACGGCTTCCAGTTGCTGTTATGTATGCTCATTTATGCGAGACCCATGTTCGAACAAGGTCTGGTATACATACTGCCCAACGAGTACCTGACCATACGCTTTGCCTGCTATATCATTGTCCAGATCCTGCCGCGCTTCGTTAGTCCAGTTGTCTACGGTCTGCGCGATCAGACCTTCAGGAGATACGTGAGACGGTATCTGCTTTGTAAAGTGAGCACAAGCAGCCACCCAAGCACGGTCACCAGGTCACACACGAGGCCTGCTGTTACACTGTACTGACTGAAATGTAGGATCTGTTTGTACTCTGTGTGTTTGAGTCATCATACCATCTCACGTATAAAGGTAGAATTATTTATTTGTCGACAGCTCAACTTCTAAGGGAATATTTTTCATGGTTCTTCTCACAGACAGAACACACAGACTGCTGCATGAAATGTTCTGGATGCTGTAAGCGCATCGTCGTCATCAGAAGCTCTGAGACAAGATGTTGAATCACTTCATCGATTAAGTTACTGAAATAAAACTGAATAAACAAACAGAGCTCGTGTTCGTTTGTGTCATTCTGTCATGTGACTGTGGTCACATGTGACTGTGGTCACATGAGGGTGAAGTCAAAGAGTTGTTTTCCATCCTCCTCCTCATCATCCTCATCATCACTGTCAGAGTGTTTATAAAGACGCTCCTCTCGCTGTCTGCCTTCTGTGTCTCTGACCTGGACTCAGGTAGGTGAACGGAGGATGGAGAAGGTGGTGAGGCAGCTCCAGACTTAACTTGTTGTTCTGTATCATAATCGGTTTGTTTATATTAAATCAAAGTGATTTCAGCTGAAATGAGGATTTAAACACATGTCGGCGAAACACGCTTCATATTAACAGACGCTCTCACGTTTGGAGGAATGTTCTCGTAATAATTTGCCTGACGATGATTTGAGTGTTCACAGCATGTTTAAGGTGAAGCTGAACTTCTGCTGCTACTTTTACATACTGTGTGACATTCTGACCATTTATCTGCAAACTTTATTTGAATTAAATGTATTTAAAACAGCTCAGGCTATAAAGCCTTTAATATGAGTAAAATAATTAACACTAATGCATCGTTCAGACAGGTGGAGAGAGAAATAAGGCTGAATGTGTGAAGGGAATGATGTCACAATGCGTCAGCGTCAGATTTCTGCAGTTTCAGATCTGATATATGCAAAAAATGATTACTGCAGAAAATCTACAACTGTGCAGCTGTTTACAAAGAATGACTGACTGATCCATTAACTGAAGCTTCAGGCTGATTCCTTCATGCAGTGTGTGTTGTTGTGTGTGTTGTTGTACACTCTTTTTCAGGTCTTAGTCAAGTATGAGCTCATCAGTGGGTGCCAACCTGACGTTTCCTCAGGTCTGGTGAAGAACTTTCTTTTGTCTTGATTGTTGGATGAAGTGTTTGTTCTTGTTAATTATATTGATAGTTAATTAAAGCCTGGGCTCGTTCCTTTTACACTTTGTGCTGAAGTCACTCTGTGACCCGCTCCAGGTTACAGAGAGAGAATCGAACAAACGTTACACCTGGTGCATTTTTCTGTTTTTTCAATCGGACATTTCAAACGAGGTCACGGCTGATATAAAAAGTGATAAATGTGTTCTGCTGTCTTTAAAATTCGTTTCTGTTTCTTTCTCTTTGGCTCCCTCTGTTGCTGCACCAGCTCGTCAGGGATACCTACACCACAGCGTTTGTGAAGAACCTGATCGTGGTTCTGGTCTGGATCACCCTCAGTTACATCAACAGCACTTTGGTTGCCACTTTTTTTAGACACCAGGTACAGAAACAAACAAACAGCTGAGTGACACGAGACGCCCGGAAACATTCGATGAATCGATTAATGAATCAGCAGCATCGACACTTTGAATCATTTCAGTCCCAATAATTTGTTTCAGCTTCTAAAATGTAAGAATCGGTTTTATTTTGTCAAATGTAATGCTTCATTTTATGTGATGGACATTTTTTAAATGCTGAAACTGTGGAGTTATGCAAAGATTGATACGAGTGATTAATAATAATAATAATAATAATAACAGATTCCTAGACTCAAATATATGAATGAAATATTGTAAAGTGTGTTTCCTGCTTCAAGGGTTAATTCACTCACTGCAGTAATTAAAGTTCTCTGCTGATGATGTTTTTAGTCAGAGCTACTGACGACCAGCCAACATCTCACTTCCTTCTCTCACCTCCACAAACTCATCATGTCTATTAAATTAGTGATTTATTTTATTTCTTCAGTGAGGACACTGAAGACATGATTACATTTTAGTCAAATCATCTCTGGACTAACTGTAACTTCTCATTCCGTCTTCGTCAGCTGACTTCCCTCCCTCCTTCCTAACTCTTTTGTCTTCCTCCAGACGTTCTACGAAGACCCTCGTTACATCCTCTTCATCCACATGGTGATCAACGATGCCATCCAGCTGACCGTCACGATCACACTCTTTGTCCTCAGCTACATCTTCTACAAGATCAACGTCTCGTTCTGCTGCTTCTTCATCCTCGTGGCGGTCTTCACCACCAGAAACACTCCGGTCAACTTAGCCAGCATGGCCATAGAGCGCTATATTGCCATTTGTGAGCCGTTACGTCACTCCCAAATCTGCACAGTGAGGCGGACTTATATCGTCATCGGGTTGATTTGGTTTATATGCGTAGCTCCAGATATTACAGATCTATTTGTGACGCTGGCGACAGAGTCCCTGAGCTTCTTTCACGAGTCGGTGTTCTGTTTACGGCAGAATGTGTTCAAAGACCCGATCCTGGCTTACAAGAGACAAATCTTTGACATCATCTACTTCTCCTGTGTGTTTCTGATTCTGGTCTTCACCTACTTGAGGATCATGTTTGCAGCCCGGGCCCTCTCCACAGAGAAGATGTCAGCCCAGAGAGCCAGGAACACCATCCTGCTCCACGGGGCCCAGCTCGCCATGTGCATGCTCTCCTACATCTCCCCCAGTGTGGAGGTGGTTCTGCATCTAATCTTCCCGGGCCGGATCCTAGAAATCAGATATGCAAACTACCTGATCGTTTACATCCTGCCCCGCTTCCTGAGCCCGATAATCTACGGCGTCAGAGACAAAAAGTTCAGGAAGCACTTCAAGATGTATCTTCTGAGCAACAGGCGAAGGGTCAAACTGCGGACAGTGGACCCGGTGAACAACAAATGAAGGCGAACAAACCTATGAACATTTCAGAACATGGAAATAAAACTGTCCTGTCAGTCAAAATCATTTCATGTCATCTCAACTGAATAATTCATGAGTAGAAATCAAACCATTAAAGTTGGCAGTCTTTGATTCAGCAACAACAAACAACAAATCAAAATAGTATTTCCAAGAATTTGGATACAGATCCTGGAGAACTTGTTTGGTTCTTAAACGTAGCTGACGTGATAAATACTGACGTATCTGTGATAAGCTAATATCAGCCAGTTCAACCTTTTAAGTCGTGACACTTTTGTCCAGCACTAACTGTCGATACATCACCTACAGGACATATAAAGATATCAAACATGTGAATACTCTCCGTCAACACTCTGGAAGCAGCAGCTTGTTCGGCCTGTCGGCCACTGAAGGTTCATTTATTTCATAAACTGATTAAATGCAAATTAACAGATTCTATATTGATTATTAATCTTTATATGGCTAGTGTATAAATCAGAAGGACGTGCTGGACACAGACGCAGCCTGTTCACACCTCATTAACATCATCATTGATAAAATGTCGTCGCCTTTCATAAATTTTGTGTATTTTGGTTTTAGTTTAAACACGCAGCTGCTAAATGTCGTCAAATTGCTGAATTCACAATAAAACATAAATAACATAAATATTAAAGCTCTCTGATTTAGTTTCTCCTCACTCTGTGAAGCTCACCTCCATTCAAATGAATGAATAAAATTAAATAATAATTAACTAAAGATGGACGGCATGTTGGTGTTAAACAATAAACACTTCATGAACATCAACCCGCCTCCTGCCTGAGCTCGTTACAGACATCCACAACATAACCTGTGACATCATGACCTTTACCCTGTCCCTATGACGACCTGATCAATACACACACACACACACACACACACTGAAATCCTTATATATGGACTAGAGGCTGCTATAGGAGGTCACTGACACTGTCAGTGACTCACCAGGTGAGTCAGGCTCTGTCAGACACAGCTGATGTTCACGTTACTGTTAAAGTGTGTTTCTGTTCTGAGTGTAGAATATAAATGATGCCGGCAGTGAAACAAGGTGACGACCTGAATGTGAATGAAGTCTGAATGTTTGTTTAGTGATGCTGTGGGAATCTTGTGCAGCAGGAGTTGAATTATAACATTTCTGATCATTTACATATCGACTCTCACGTCGGTCTTTAGATTTGTTGTAATTAATTAGTTCAACACATTTTACTGTTATTGTCAAAATAAGTTTTGCAAAGCTGCAACAAAATGTGGAAAAATCAGTCTCCATATTCTCTGTGTGTGTTTTGTTTGAGAGAAAAACTAAAATATTCTCTGTGCTTCAAATGTTCCTGCAGATTTCAAAGCTTCATTTGAAACGCACCATGAACTCCTGACAGAGCTGTGTGTGTAAGTGTGGACAGGTCAGGATGCCACGTCACTGTGGATGTGCCTTTAATGCATTTTATAGACTCATCATGTTTCTGATGCTGCATGTCTTTGTGTCTCTTGCCCTGAATATACGTCATTATAAACACACATTTAATGCATGTTCTTGTAGTATAACTGTAGTGACTCATCCAGTAATTATAGGTAAAAGAAAAGTTTGTATTTTCATGTCTGTGTTCCTTCAGATTGTGAACTGAAGATGTTTCTGATGCTCAACTCCTCCACCACCATCAGCCCTCTGGAGCTGCTGACAAGTAATACCAGCTCTGCGCTGACAGGGGGCGCTGTGGGAGCGTCTAAAGACAGCTTCTCTAATGCTCTAACCAAGAACATTGTGGCCATGCTGGTGTGGCTGGCCCTCAGCATCATTAACGGCAGCATGGTGCACACCTTCCTGCGGCACAGGTAGACACTGGAACAGTCCTCCTGCATGTTTAATGATCGTTAGTTTGGAGACCTGCTGCCATCACGCAGACTCACGTTAACACGATCATCTTTGACCCCAGTCTCTTCTACGAGAACCCTCGGTACATCATGTTCATCTCCATGGTGATCAACGACGCTCTGCAGCTCAGCCTCATCACGGCTCTGTACGTGGTCAGCTACATCTTTAGGAAGATCCACACCTCTGTCTGCTGCTTCCTGGTAACTCTTCACTAAATCAATGCTGGCTCGGTTCAGTTAAACCGGTTTCATGTGTCTTGTCACAATTGTAAAATGTATGAATATGAGTCCAGTCGTTTCAGGGTCTGGAGACTAATCAGGCTTCATAAACTTCCTTCAACATCAAATTCAAGGATTTTGCACAAGTCTTCCAGGTCTCTCAAATTCAAGGATCCAGCCTGACACAGCTTGAGACGCAGATCAAACACTGAGAATGTTTATGAAGAGAAGTATCAGAACATTTTCTAAAAATGTCTTTTTCTAAAAACCTCCATGGCCTTGCTTTTCTCACCAACATCCACCAACTTTCAAGGATTTCAAGGACCATGTGAAATGTTTAATCTGCAGAAGGACGGAAGAGGTTTCACTCAATGTGTGGATTCCTTCTACACGTTGTCTGATATTATGAACAGCTTTGACTCCTCAGCTCACTCAGTAATAACCTGTAACACCATCACTGTTTCCCTCAGATCATGACAGCAGTCCTCACCACCCGCTCCACCCCTCTCCTCCTGGCTGGCATGGCCCTGGAGCGCTACATCTCCATCTGCTTCCCTCTGCACTACAGCCAGATGTGCACCGTCCCTCGCACCCTCCTCCTCATCTGCGTCATCCTCATCCTCACCGCCACGCCGCCCGTCTCCGACTTCCTCATCACCGTCGTCAACGAGCCTCTCAGTTTCTTCCACACCACCATTTTCTGCGACCACCCGCTCCTCTTTCGCCACCAATCCATCTACTACAAGAACTGTGTGTTTGACGGGGTGTACCTGTCCTTCGTGGCTCTGACGCTGCTCTACACCTACTGCAAGATTATGCTGACGGCGCGAGCCGCCTCCATGGGCCTGGCCTCGGTGAGGAAAGCCAGGAACACTGTGCTGCTTCATGGTGCACAGGTGGGTGTTTTCTTCCTCTGTAGGTGAGCTAACGCCAATGAAGCAACTTCAGTGAAGAAGAACTGCAGAGATCAACCTGCAGGTCAAACATCACTATCTGCAGACCTGAGTGACCTGATGGTTTGAGTCCATCATAACTAACTCCCTCCTTCTGTTGCAGCTGCTGCTGTGCATGCTTGCCTTTGTGGTTCCCTCCCTTCAGGCCGCTCTCATCTCGCTCTTCCCTCGCTTCAGTCTGGAGATTCGTTACATCTTCTTCCTGGTCGTCTACATCATCCCTCGTTTCTTGAGCCCCGTGATCTACGGTTTTCGGGACGAGCAGTTCAGGAAGTACTGGACTCGGTACCTGGCTTGTCGGAGCCAAAGCATCGCCAGGGTCCGACCGATGTTACTGAAGGTGAACCTGTAGGTGACGTGATTGCGCCACATAACTGACAGTCCATGTGTTTACAGTCACAGCCTGCTGAATGATGAAGGTTCAGGAAGACCAGAGAATCAGACACAGCTGGATGAATGAATGTCAGGCAACTGTCATGCTGTTTGCTTAGCCTTCATATAAGGGGACGCCACGCTCTGAAGTTCTACACACACAGAAGTCTAAGAATTATAAAATTAGAAATTAATGTTGAAACTAGCAGCAGAGATAAAGCACACACACACACACACAGATACATGAGTACTGCAGAGTACAGACTGAACTTCTTTCAGATATATTTACAGCTCACAGTATTCAAAGGTTGGAAATAAATTCATTTTTATCATTACTGAAATCATCAATAAACAGATTTTGTTGTTTTGTCTATAAAATGTCACAAAAAATGAAAAACGCCCTCGATGTGCAGAGCTGATGTCCTCAAATGTTAATAAACCAAAAATATTTAATTTAAAATGTTAAAATAAAGATTTTTACTGGAAAAATGACGGAGAGCTTCGTCTCTTTCCTCTGAGCTGCTGCCACAGTTCACTCTGCTGGATAAACTTTACCATCACATGCCACATCTGTTTATTCCGGATTATACTTCAGAACATAAACTTCACTTATTCAGTTCGGTTCAGTTCTTACTCAGTCCGGCTTTCAGCTGAATGTCTGAAGTCACCAGATGAGCGGCTGCTGACAGAGACACACTTCACACGTCTTTTATCTAAATATTCAAAATATTCTATAATCAACACTAAAAGTCACGGCGAGCCTGTTTGTAACAGACACCAACACCGAGGCCTCCTCTGCCCTCAGGGACACAGCTAACGACAGGAAAACAACGCGGCAGCTTCACCGCAGAGTTTAATGAGCTGAAATGAAACGGTGGACAGTACTTCTCATGAAAAAGCCTCATTTGTTCTTAATAATATCTAATCACTGAAACTCTGATCATGATCGAGTCGAACTATGAACACAAACCACGTCAGAAAATAAACGTTAGGTCCATGATTCATGACAGCACTGAGAGCAGCGCCTGTGTTTGATCAACATGTTTATTTCACATTCACCTAATACATTTACATTTGATCTGCACTCCTCCACCTGTGCAGCAGCTCCCACCTCTCCACCATGAGCTCATCTTGCTGCATCCTTAGCAGTGAAATCTATATAACTGCATCTCTTCCTGCTCCTCTCACTACTTTCAGACTGTCAGTCAGACCTGGATCTCCACACAGGCCACAGACCAGTGCAGGGTTGAAGTAAGTTGAAGTTTCTTCATTTATCTTTCCATTTGAAAGTTAAGCTGAACACACAAACTCATTTTCTGTCTGATGAAATTCAGTTTTTCTCTGTGTGCAAAGAAATAATACAGCTCGTCTTCCTGACAAACTTTATTATGGATTGTTCTTTTTTATTTGATCAGCTGTGATTGTGCCACTTATTACAAAACATCATGATGAACTCACTTCATGTTTGTTCTTGTGAATCAGAAACTTGAGGGAAAGCTTATATTTCTTCATGATGTGTCTTGGTAGATATGTTTTGATTTTAATGAGCTTCTATGTGACAATGTTCCTGACAGTCGTCTTAGTTTTCATCTTTCCTCCTGATTAGAAATGTTTAGACTGTCAACGCGTCTTTAAAACAGAAAATATGGATGTCCAGTTATTGTGCAGTCTTACTAACACTATTATAGGATTCATTCATAGACGTGAACTGAGAGGTCTGACTGACAGAACAATCACTGACTCTGGGATTTACAGTTAATGTGTGGATTGTTTTCAGCCTGACTCAAAAACTCTTCTGTCCTTTATTTGATCAGCTCTTACTGTCAGGATGAATTCACATGTGAAAATAAGATTTGATGTTTGTTCCTGATAAATCTGAGACAGCTGGAGGGAATGCTGAGAGTTCTGAGTCTTAGTCTGATTTGATGTGTGGATTGTGTCTCTGACTGACTGGACAGAGTTGGACGAGGTGATAAGATATGAACTCATCCACACTTCAGGTCAGCCTGCATGACGCTTTCACAATGAACTTCATCACTTTTTCTCTGGGCTGCTTCATCAACGTCATCAACGGAGCGTTTGTCTACATCTACTTTAAGAACCAGGTCTTCCAGAGAGACCCCAGGTGTGAAAGTGCTTGTAGATCTCATCATCTTCTTTATCTCCCCTCCTGTCCTTTCTCTAACTCTCATGTCCCTGTTTTTAATAAAAGTCAGCCTCAACATTTCATTCAGCAAAAGAAAAACTTGTTTTTAAAGTTTATTACTTAAGATATGAAATTGAAACATTTCCAAATTGCCTGCTGACTGTTTGAGTCCACTGTTCAGTTTTCACTCTCGTGTCCTGCAGGTACGTGCTGTACATCCATTTGGTGATCAACGACATGATTCTGCTGACTGTCTCTGTGCTGCTGCAGATTATAATCTACACCACTACCATGAGATTCACTCCATGCTGCATCCTTATGTTCATCCTCATCCCTACCAGCAAGTAAGTGTGTGTTTGTGGGAACAGTTATTCTGCAGACAGTAAACAGTTTAGTGTTTGCATGAAAGCTGAATTTACACTCGAAGGCAAATTACTGGAGGCCCAACTCGGCGTCTTTTAGTTTGTCCGTTCTGGGCCATTGTAGAAAGACGTGGATCAACATGCCGGACTCCATGGAAGATGATCTATGTATAAATATGAAAGTCTGTCTGTGTCTGTCCAGGATCAGCCCTCTGAACTTGGCCGCCATGGCAGTGGAGCGTTATATTGCTGTTTGCCGACCTCTTCATCACGCTCAGATCTGTACTGTGCAGCGAGCCTACGCTCTCATCGCTCTGATCTGGGGCGTCTCCATCATCCCCTTCTTTGTAGATCTCATCATCCTCCTCGTCACCCAGCCTCCTTCTTTCTTCTCAAGGTTCATCGTCTGTTACCCTTCCTACGTGTTCAACACACCTTACCACAAGACACACAGTGTGACGATCCAGGTGATATGTTGATTTTCTTTCTGATGTTAGCCATTTTGTTTCACGGCTGACTTTTACTGACTTGACTCATGTCAAAAGGCTTTTGTGTCTTCACGTCTTCCCCTCAGGTGCTTCGCTTTTCCTTTGTCTTCCTGACTCTGATCATCACCTACCTGAAGGTCCTCTGTGCTGCCCGGGCAGCTTCTGGTTCTAACCAGGCCTCAGCCAGAAACGCCCGCAACACCATCCTGCTGCACGGAGTCCAGCTCCTCATCTGCATGCTGTCTTACATCGCTCCCCTCATCAACATCATTTTAGTCGCCATTTCACCCCGTGACATAACCAATATCCTGTTCGGCAGCTTCCTGTTAACCGGCGTGCTTCCACGTCTGCTCAGTCCGCTCATCTACGGCGTCAGAGACAAGAAGTTCAGCAGCCACATCAGGCTGCACTTCTGCAGTAAATGCCACAGCTCTGTAGAAAAGAGGGTGAACCGGACAGGACGCCGGAGACAGTCCAAACGGGTGTTGGACTGAACTAAAGACTGCACCTGTGATCACCTGCAAACACCACCCACCACACAAGTCGACTTTGGTGTGAAGTGAAAGGAACTTTTGTCAGACACAAACCTGCTCTGATGCTTTCAGGCCCAAATGTTCCTTCAAAGAGGGTAAAAGTTACACTCGAGTCAAAGAGTTACATCACAGTTACTAACCATGATAGTAATTATAAACTGCAGCAGCACGATGTAAAGCAGCTTCTGTCAAATGCTCCAAAATAATAAAAGTGTCTGTTTACTGTCAGTGTCCTGAAGTCAGCTCATAATAGAACAGAAGTTTGATCTGCACTCCTCCACCTCTGCAGCAGCTCCCACCTCTCCACCATGAGCTCATCTTGCTGCATCCTTAGCAGTGAAATCTATATAACTGCATCTCTTCCTGCTCCTCTCACTACTTTCAGACTGTCAGTCAGACCTGGATCTCCACACAGGCCACAGACCAGTGCAGGGTTGAAGTAAGTTGAAGTTTCTTCATTTATCTTTCCATTTGAAAGTTAAGCTGAACACACAAACTCATTTTCTGTCTGATGAAATTCAGTTTTTCTCTGTGTGCAAAGAAATAATACAGCTCGTCTTCCTGACAAACTTTATTATGGATTGTTCTTTTTTATTTGATCAGCTGTGATTGTGCCACTTATTACAAAACATCATGATGAACTCACTTCATGTTTGTTCTTGTGAATCAGAAACTTGAGGGAAAGCTTATATTTCTTCATGATGTGTCTTGGTAGATATGTTTTGATTTTAATGAGCTTCTATGTGACAATGTTCCTGACAGTCGTCTTAGTTTTCATCTTTCCTCCTGATTAGAAATGTTTAGACTGTCAACGCGTCTTTAAAACAGAAAATGTGGATGTCCAGTTATTGTGCAGTCTTACTAACACTATTATAGGATTCATTCATAGACGTGAACTGAGAGGTCTGACTGACAGAACAATCACTGACTCTGGGATTTACAGTTAATGTGTGGATTGTTTTCAGCCTGACTCAAAAACTCTTCTGTCCTTTATTTGATCAGCTCTTACTGTCAGGATGAATTCACATGTGAAAATAAGATTTGATGTTTGTTCCTGATAAATCTGAGACAGCTGGAGGGAATGCTGAGAGTTCTGAGTCTTAGTAGAAATAACTTTTCTTTTGATCACAACTTCAGTTCAGGTTCTTCCTCCTAATTAGAAAAGTTTAGATTATCAAATAGGCTCTTTAAAACGTGTATTTTAATCTGAATTTCACCATCACATGATTCATTTGTGAAACTAAACACACTGGCATTTATATTTAGATTTGACGTGTGGATTGTGTCTCTGACTGACTGGACAGAGTTGGACGAGGTGATAAGATATGAACTCATCCACACGTCAGGCCAGCCTGCATGACGCTTTCACAAAGAACTTCATCACTTTTTCTCTGGGCTGCTTCATCAACGTCGTCAACGGAGCGTTTGTCTACATCTACTTTAAGAACCAGGTCTTCCAGAGAGACCCCAGGTGTGAAAGTGCTTGTAGTAAACTTGATATTAAGACCTGCTGAATAGGCCATATGTTGTGACTGTGGCTGATTTCTCTCATCATCTTCTTTATCTCCCCTCCTGTCCTTTCTCTAACTCTCTTGTCCCGACCATCACGAGGGGGCTGCAAACATTCACACGGGGTTGAAAAGCCTCAAGTCAGCCTCAACATTTCATTCAGCAAAAGAAAAACTTGTTTTTAAAGTTTATTATTTAAGATATGAAATTGAAACATTTCCAAATTGCCTGCTGACTGTTTGAGTCCACTGTTCAGTTTTCATTCTTGTGTCCCGCAGGTACGTGCTGTACATCCATTTGGTGATCAACGACATGATTCTGCTGACTCTTTCTGTGCTGCTGCAGATTATAATCTACACCACTGCCGTGAGATTCACTCCATGCTGCATCCTTATGTTCATCCTCATCCCTACCAGCAAGTAAGTGTGTGTCAGGATGACCCGGGGAACAAACCCGGGTCTCTGGTGTAGCAGGCAGATGGTTAACCACAAGACCAAGGGGTGGACTCAAATGCAGAGAGAGGCAGACAAGGCAAGCCAGATCAGAGAACTTTACTGAGTCAAAAACAAGGTTTCAACAAGGCAAAAATAGGCAGGCTCCGTTCACAGTTTGGAAGTGCAAAAGGTAGTCCAGCAACAAAAAAGGTCCAAAGCTCAGAAGTTTCAAAGACAGGATTCTTCACAAAACTAAGTTCACAAAAAACCAGTCCAAGGTCCATAAACACAAAACCAAGGAGTCAAAAAGTACTTGAGAAAACACAGGAGAGACTTACAAGATGTGCACACTTCAGGTTGACAATTCCAAGACTGAGCACAGAACAAAAAAACGAGCAGGCATTTAAAGGGAGTCAGAACGAGGTACAGGTGGCAGTAATCAACATAACATCCAATCAAACAAAGCATGACTCAGGTAAAGGTGACTGAGCACACAGAAATGGGCAAAATGAGGACATCTAGTGGTGAGTTCAGAGAAATGTCCCAAAAACCTCACAAACGTCTCCGGACGTTCCCACCCGGACGATCAGGGTGAGCCCGATGGAAGTCCGCAATGAGGTCCGCGTCGAGAATGTTCCGAGTTGGCACCCAGGACCTCTCCTCCGGACCGTAGCCCTCCCAGTCGACCAGATATTGCAGGCCCCTCCCGACATGGCGAGAATCAAGTAGGCGACGAACTGTGTACACCGGCCCCCCATCCAACATCCTTGGAGCTGGCGGGTCCTTTGCGGGGGGAGCCAGAGGGCTGGTGACGACCGGGCACAGGTGGGACACATGGAAGGTGGGGTTGATCCGCATGGACCGGGGGAGCTCCAGGCGGTAGGCCACGGGGTTGACCCTAGCGATTCAACATGTCCCTGAGTACATCATTGATCAGCACCTGAAAGACTGCTGGGGCATTGGTTAATCCAAAAGGCATAACAAGATATTCATAATGCCCCATAGGGGTGTTGAATACAGTCTTCCATTCATCACCTTCTTGAATACGCACCAGGTGATAGGCATTTCGCAGATCCAGTTTGGTGTAGACTGTTGCCCCTTGAAGCAGCTCAAAAGCAGTGGACATTAAGGGCAATGGATAGCGATTCCTAATGGTTATCTTATTCAGACCCCGGTAGTCGATGCACGGTCTGAGCCCACCGTCCTTCTTTCCAACAAAAAAGAAGCCAGCACCGGCAGGTGCTGTTGAAGGTCTGATGAGACCAGCTTCCAGAGACTCCTTGATGTATGTCTCCATAGCCTGTGTCTCTGCTGGCGACAGGGAGAAGATGCGTCCTCTTGGAAGAGATGTTCCTGGCAAGAGATTAATGGCACAATCATAAGGTCTGTGGGGGGGTAGTGACGTGGCTCTGGTCTTGTTAAATACCTCACTCAGATCGTGATAATCGGCTGGGACTTGGGATAACTTGAGGACTTGGAGGTGTAGAAACAGGGGACTTGGGTCTCAGGAGGAGGCATGAGGACTTGCAGCCAGGACCCCATTCAACAATTTTTCCTGCCGACCAGTTGATATGGGGGCTATGGTGGGAAAGCCATGGAAAGCCTAGTACAACGGTAAACTCGGGAGAGGAGATGAGGTTAAACTGGATGTTTTCATGGTGACCATCGTTAGTAGACATATTAACAGTAGGGGTTAAGTGGGTCACAGTACCTTTTCCGAGGGGTCTTCTATCTAGGGCTGTGACAGAGAGGGGGCACTTGAGTTTGGTTAGAGGGAGGCGAAGGCTGCTGGCCAGTAATCCATGAAGTTACCAGCAGCACCAGAGTCCACCAAAGCCCGCAGAGAGTGATGGTTTTGCCCCCAGGAGATGGTAATAGGGAGTTGCATGCAGGAGGACGACGCGTGAGGAGTGATTGTTGCCCCAGTCACAGTTCTCCTCTTCCTGGACGGGGCTTGGCTTTTCCCACAAGCTCTGGACATGTGGATAGGAAGTGGCCCTGGACCCCACAGTAGAGGCAACATCGTTCACTCATTCGACGACCCCTCTCGGCTTGAGAAAGACGAGATCCTCCAAGCTGCATTGGTTCCTCAGCAGGGGGTGGCTGCGAGAGACCTTGGGAAGGAGCTTCAAGGCTTCAATCCCTGGATGGCTGTCGCTCACGGCGTCTCTCCCTCAGACGGTTGTCAAGCCGAATAGATTGGTCAATCAGGGTTTCCAAATCCTCAGCTGGGTCTTTCGCAGCCAACTCATCCTTAATGCAGCCAGAGAGACCATGGCGGAAAGCTGCCATCAAGGCCTCCATATTCCACCCACTCTCAGCCGCCAGGGTGCAGAAGAGGACGGCGTATTCAGTGACACTGGAGTTGCCTTGGCGTAGCTGGAACAGTCGGTAGCTCAAAGGTGTGGGAGCACTGGTTCAGGAATCCCCGGCAGTCTTTGGGATTCCCATCATACCTCTCCGGAGCAGGAAGCCTGAGCTCGGTGTGTGGGGTTCTGGCTGGGGCAGGACCAGTGGAAGGTGGAGAACGTGCCAGGAGAGCAGAGACGTTCTGCTGAAGTTCTTGCAAGAGCTGCTCATGGTGACTGTAGGCTGCCTCCTGTCCACATCATCATCCTGTTGCATCATGGCTGACCAACGCAGAATACATCTGTTCAGAGAGTTCAGAGAAATGTCCCAAAAACCTCACAGTGTGTGTTTGTGGGAACAGTTATTCTGCAGACAGTAAACAGTTTAGTGTTTGTATGAAAGCTGAATTTACACTCGAAGGCAAATTACTGGAGGCCCAACTCGGCGTCTTTTAGTTTGTCCGTTCTGGGCCATTGTAGAAAGATGTGGATCAACATGCCGGACTCCATGGAAGATGATCTATGTATAAATATGAAAGTCTGTCTGTGTCTGTCCAGGATCAGCCCCCTGAACTTGGCCGCCATGGCAGTGGAGCGTTATATTGCTGTTTGCCGACCTCTTCATCACGCTCAGATCTGTACTGTGCAGCGAGCCTACGCTCTCATCGCTCTGATCTGGGGCGTCTCCATCATCCCCTTCTTTGTAGATCTCATCATCCTCCTCGTCACCCAGCCTCCTTCTTTCTTCTCAAGGTCCATCGTCTGTTACCCTTCCTACGTGTTCAACACACCTTACCACAAGACACACAGTGTGACGATCCAGGTGATATGTTGATTTTCTTTCTGATATCAGCCATTTTGTTTGACGGCTGACTTTTACTGACTTGACTCATGTCAAAAGGCTTTTGTGTCTTCACGTCTTCCCCTCAGGTGCTTCGGTTTTCCTTTGTCTTCCTGACTGTGATCATCACCTACCTGAAGGTCCTCTGTGCTGCCCGGGCAGCTTCTGGTTCTAACCAGGCCTCAGCCAGAAACGCCCGCAACACCATCCTGCTGCACGGAGTCCAGCTCCTCATCTGCATGCTGTCTTACATCGCTCCGTTCATCAACATCATTTTAGTCGCCATTTCACCCCGTGACTTAACCAATATTTTCTTCGGCAGCTTCCTGTTAACCGGCGTGCTTCCACGTCTGCTCAGTCCGCTCATCTACGGCGTCAGAGACAAGAAGTTCAGCAGCCACATCAGGCTGCACTTCTGCAGTAAATGCCACAGCTCTGTAGAAAAGAGGGTGAATCGGACAGGACGCCGGAGACAGTCCAAACGGGTGTTGGACTCAACTAAAGACTGCACCTGTGATGACCTGCAAACACCACCCACCACACAAGTCGACTTTGGTGTGAAGTGAAAGGAACTTTTGTCAGACACAAACCTGCTCTGATGCTTTCAGGCCCAAATGTTCCTTCAAAGAGGGTAAAAGTTACACTCGAGTCAAAGAGTTACATCACAGTTACTAACCATGATAGTAATTATAAACTGCAGCAGCACGATGTAAAGCAGCTTCTGTCAAATGCTCCAAAATAATAAAAGTGTGTGTTTACTGTCAGTGTCCTGAAGTCAGCTCATAATAGATCAGAAGTTTGTTTCACAACCATCAACCATACATTTAAATCGACACTCCTCCACCTGTGCAGCAGCTCCCACCTCTCCACCATGAGCTCATCTCCACAGCATTAGCAGTCCAATCTATATAAACTGCATCTCTTCCTGCTCCTCTCACTACTTACAGACCTTTAGTCAGACCTGTAACTCAACACAGGCCACAGGCCAGTGTGGCGTCCAAGTAAGTTTCATTCATCTTTTATTTAAGTTATTGTTAAAATGTTAGACAGAAGAATCATTTTATCTGAATATTTCCTCACATTTTAAAACAGAAACAGACGCTGCTGCATTTAAAAATGTTCTGCCTTTAAAATCTGAATTTTCTCGTGAAGCTGCTCTTTCTCCTGACACAAACAGAGTTTGATAGAATATTTAATCCACTTAAGATCTGCAGACTAACTCAAAAACTCTTCTGTCCTTTATTTGATCAGCTCTTACTGTCAGGATGAATTCACATGTGAAAATAAGATTTGATGTTTGTTCCTGATAAATCTGAGACAGCTGGAGGGAATGCTGAGAGTTCTGAGTCTTAGTAGAAATAACTTTTCTTTTGATCACAACTTCAGTTCAGGTTCTTCCTCCTAATTAGAAAAGTTTAGATTATCAAATGGGCTCCTTATAACTTGTATTTTAATCTGAATTTCACCATCACATGATTCATTTGTGAAACTAAACACACTGGCATTTATATTTAGATTTGATGTGTGGATTGTGTCTCTGACTGACTGGACAGAGTTCGACGAGGTGATAAGATATGAACTCATCCACACGTCAGGACAGCCTGCGTGACGCTTTCACAAAGAACTTCATCACTTTTTCTCTGGGCTGCTTCATCAACGTCATCAACGGAGCGTTTGTCTACATCTACTTTAAGAACCAGGTCTTCCAGAGAGACCCCAGGTGACAGAGGGTCCACTGTGTTTTCCTGTTGTTGTAATTGTGACGAATTTATGAATTTCACACAGTGAACTTCAGAATCATTTCCTCTCCTGTCCTTTGTCTGCTTGGCTCTCACTGGTTTTCAAGCTCTTTCTCAACTAAAGAGCTCAAAGAACAAGATGACAACACAGAATCTGTCATGATGCCTGTTAAATATCCAACCTCCTAAAAATGAGGAACAAACTCACAGGAAGTAATCTTCCAACTTCCTGTAGTTTTGTTTCACTGTCGGGTTCATTGCACTGTTTATTGTTCTGCACTGAATATAACATGAAACACGCTGGTCAGTTTACACGATGACAGAAAGCATCAGTCTGACAGGCGCCCGTCTCCTGCAGGTACGTGCTGTACATCCATTTGGTGATCAACGACATGATTCTGCTGACTGTCTCTGTGGCGCTGCAGGTCGTGACATACACCGTTCCTCTGAGAGTCACACCCTGCTGCATCGTGCTGCTCATCCTCACCACTACCAACAAGTAGGTGTGTGTGTGTGTGGGAACAGTCACTGTGTACGGCGCATGCTTTAGTGTGTGTGTGTGTCTCAGACCTGAATTTCCACTTGAAGTCAAAGTACAGACGTTTAAAATGAATCTAATGAGCTGAACTTTGAAAGATGAAATGTTCAGTAACGTCCTGTGTTTGTGCCCAGTAAATTACTGTTAACATCTCACAGTAGTACACTGTGTACTCAGTCCAAAACTGCAGTAACTATAGAGTTACTGTGAATTTCACAGTAATCAGTTTACAGTGTAACCAACAACCAAAAACAGAAATGTGCTAATGGAAAATAGATATAGCTGCTAACATTAGCACAGGTGGGAAATACTTACAGTGCCGTGGTGAACACTCGGACGCCTGTGAGGAAGTTTTCCACAGTCTTCAATCATCTGCATCTACATCAGGACAAGAACAGTCGGGTTCAGGTGTGAACGTCAATAGACATTTAAAAAGACCCGAAACTAGCAAGTTAACAACTTTGCTAACCAGCTAATATTACTTACAGGTCCAGAGCAGTCAGCCCGGCCCGGCCCGGCTCGGTTCTGTCTCTCAGTCCCAGGTTCACTCTTGTCCGCTCGCTCGCTCACGGGCCGGAGGACATCAGAGGCAAAGCCAGGAAACATTTTCTCCATAAAAATAGTTGGTGGTGTCAGACATGACTGTCAGGGTGAAAGCAGGAAAACAAGACACAGGTGAATCTAATCAGCCAATCAAGAGTGGCGGGAAACAACAGCTGCAGGAAGTGAAGTTACGGACACGAGAACTACAGAATAAAACAGGAAACACTCAAAGCTATGACAGTTACATGTTGTGGGTGATCATAATCACGAATGACCATTCACCTGATTACGAGTCAGTGCAGCATCAACACAAACTTTTATTTTTCTGGAGAAAAGTTACACAAAGTTGCTTTGAAGGAAGATTTCATGGCGTCTGGCAGAGTTACTGCAGAAACATGGTGGATCAACATGGCGGACTCGGTTTACACTGTTTGTGTCTGTGTCTGTCCAGGATCAGCCCTCTGAACTTGGCCGCCATGGCAGTGGAGCGTTATATTGCTGTTTGCCGACCTCTTCATCACGCTCAGATCTGTACTGTGCAGCGAGCCTACGCTCTCATCGCTCTGATCTGGGGCGTCTCCATCATCCCCTTCTTTGTAGATCTCATCATCCTCCTCGTCACCCAGCCTCCTTCTTTCTTCTCAAGGTCCATCGTCTGTTACCCTTCCTACGTGTTCAACACACCTTACCACAAGACACACAGTGTGACGATCCAGGTGATATGTTGATTTTCTTTCTGATATCAGCCATTTTGTTTCATGTTGTTTGCTGTTCACTAATGTCTTCACGTCTTCCCCTCAGGTGCTTCTGTTTTCCTTTGTCTTCCTGACTGTGATCATCACCTACCTGAAGGTCCTCTGTGCTGCCCGGGCAGCTTCTGGTTCTAACCAGGCCTCAGCCAGAAACGCCCGCAACACCATCCTGCTGCACGGAGTCCAGCTCCTCATCTGCATGCTGTCTTACATCGCTCCGTTCATCAACATCATTTTAGTCGCCATTTCACCCAGTGATAGAACCAAGATCTTCTTCGGCAGCTTCCTGTTAACCGGCGTGCTTCCACGTCTGCTCAGTCCGCTCATCTACGGTGTCAGAGACAAGAAGTTCAGCAGCTACATCAGGCTGCACTTCTGCAGTAAATGCCACAGCTCTGTAGAAAAGAGGGTGAACCGGACAGGACGCCGGAGACGGTCCAAACGGGTGTTGGACTGAACTAAAGACTGCACCTGTGATCACCTGCAAACACCACCCACCACACAAGTCGACTTTGGTGTGAAGTGAAAAGAACTTTTGTCAGACACAAACCTGCTCTGATGCTTTCAGGCCCAAATGTTCCTTCAAAGAGGGTAAAAGTTACACTCGAGTCAAAGAGTTACATCACAGTTACTAACCATGATAGTAATTATAAACTGCAGCAGCACGATGTAAAGCAGCTTCTGTCAAATGCTCCAAAATAATAAAAGTGTCTGAGTGTCAGTGTCAGAAACTAAATTTGATCATCACCTTCCAGCAGCTTCAAAGTAAACTACTCTCCGTGTTCATGGTCATTTCTCAGCCTCAGACTGTGAACACTGGGCGTGATGGATGAAGGAAGAAAACACAGAAATATGAATAAGACAGCAGATATTTAGCTTACAGCATCTCACAGGGAAGAGTACAGCAGATAACATACCAGACTTTGGCCACTAGATGGATCTATCTCCACAGATGATGAAACAGCGACGGACCAATGCATCTATGAAAAACTAAATACTGTGAATAACTGCAAATAGACTGAGCACACAGTGACACATGTTAGATAACAGATGTATCTTAATGTAGACACACTGTCAGCTGTCTTTGATTTATCTATTTATCAATAACATTCATTTTAATGTATGTTGTGTTGTGTATTGTAGGTTTGGTGCAGCAAATAGGATCCTTTAAATAAACGAAGTAAACCTGACTCATGCACACTGTGTGTAGTTTTTATCAGTGGACTGAGTCAGGTATAGGACAAATCACCTGTGACCTGTGGGGTCTGCATGCAGCTCAGTCTGCAGGGTTAATGTGGAGAAGTTCCTGAACTGAAGACTGAAAAAGTGAAAAGTCAGCTGCAGGTTTAAACGTTTAAACCTGCTTACAGCGCAGCGCGTGTCTCTGGATATTAGAGGATTATTACAGTAATTAAAAAAAACATTTAAATGACACCTGAGGTTTGACAGAGTTTCATTAAGACACACACACACACACACACTTTGCAACATTACACTGATACCAGAGGAAATATAAAAGTCCATTAAGAGCCAGGAGATCAGAATTATTATTGACTGCAGCAGCCTACAGAGAGATGAATATAAATACTCATAATCAAACTGAATTACCCACTGAGAGCCGCAAACGCATCATAAAAACATGCAGGTGGGGGTGAGGAGTACTGATGGTGTTTCTCGATGAGTTCCGGAAAGTGACGGAAAAAGCCGAAGACAGGCCCCCAGAGCGAGGAGGAGGACAGACGGACAGAGGTTCGGATGGAGGAAACCTGTGCCCGCAGCTGACTCCGCATCTCCTCCGCACAGGTCGCGTTTGCGGGCAGGAGGTGAAGCCTGTGCTCGAAGTTTCCACCGGGGGAAGGAGCGTGTGCTGGGCTCGTGTCGGACAGTTTTCTCCTTTTTGAGACGAGAAAGTGTGAAAAGTTCTCGGAGCATCATGGGGTGAGTGTGAGGCGGGAGGAGGACGCTGATCCGGGGATGAACGAGCATCGTGACCGAACTCACAGGTAACAAAATATAAATATAGAAAAGATGTTTGTGATTTACTGACTGATCCACTCTGTGATCTGACCTCGCGTGAACTTCCCTTCAGTGTATGAACACTTTGTTATTGCAGGTGATTTTTTTTTCCACTGTTGTGATTTCAAGCTGCAGAGCTGCCTCGTGCTGAATTATAGATCAACTTTATTTCTGTATGTGCAGCATGGCAGCTCCCCCAGAGCCCAGCATGGGGCCCACATGTAATTATAGACAGAGAGAGACACACACACACTTCACTGCATTTCCTTTTGTTTGGTGCTTTTACAACATGAATATGATGAATACCAACCTGCTTTTATGAAACTGAGTGTTTTTATATTTCTACACATTTAAAATCTTCAGTTTCATTGTCAGAAACAAAGATTCTCTGATTTTAAGGAACGGTGCTGCAAACACATTAAACCATAAACACTCTGAATATCTGTACAAATGTAAAAATATCGTGCATACGCTTTAAACTCTGTATAAAATAATGGAATAAGCTAAAGGTGCACTTCCTGTCTATGAATGAATTAAGAAGCTCAGAGTGCAGCGCTTACACCCAACACACATAAAAACTCTCTGTAAACATCAGCTGTGATCTTCATTTATCGCTGCATTATGATGAATACAGCGCGTGTTTTATGGCAGCTTCACGTTTGCGACCTCTGAAATGTGTATTCATCACCGCGGCGCCCGTGTGATGCTTCATGTGACTGTAACTCCATACAGAGACTCATATTACATCATATTACTCTACACAGGACTCCGCGCTGTGCCTTCACCGGTCAACAAACACATAAACTTAAACCTGCATCTGACTGATCAGTGCAATCTGGAGGCTTTATTTAATATGACAACTAAACCAGACTCAAAAACTAGTCTCAGCTGACTACAGCGTTTAACCCAGGAGTGTTACAGAGTCCAGCAGCACGGCCTGAGGGGTCGGTCCCATGCATGCCAGAGTCGGGAGGTGGCAGTCCGTTGGATTATAGTATCAAGGATGGACCAGGCTGTCGCAGTGAATCGCTGCTCCCTCCCTCTCATTAACTGTCTGTGTCACTTGACCACAGCTCGCTCTCTTTCAAACCAAAGGAAACCTCTTGGTGACAGACAGTGAGCCGGACGCAGACGTAGAAGCTGGGCACATGAAATACACAAAGCCAGAACACATCAGGTGCAGTATTTTAGTATAGACTCCACCTGGATAGCCTGAGTTTCAGTGAAGCTTCAGGCTGACCGTGGATCAGTTTGACCGGTCCGTTCAATTTCTCCACCGCAGGTCACCACGTGCAGACCACAGGCCGCAGGGTTGGATTTGGAACCTGCATTGCAGATCCAAAGTCTAAGTACAGGCCAGGCCTGAGCTTGTAAATACCGTCGGACCAGCGTCGTATGCGTTATAGGATGGCTGAGCCGCAGTCAGAGAGAACTGACAGAAGATGTTTGTCCCATTTGCTTTAAAAAGCTCTCTTTGTTACAAAGTGATCCTCTGGATGTCTAAATGGGGAGAGAGCATCGTGTCCATTAAGGAGTGACCAAAGTGAGGGGTGTAGCTTTGTTTGTGTGTGCTCTCCGCCGTTCAAGCACCTTGCACTTAGAAATCCCCCGATGATTGTCCAACCGTCCTCCAATCGCGCAGTGTGACACTAGGACGGGTCTGCTGGCTACAGGCCCGAGAAGCCTCCGGAACCAGGCCCTCCGTAGGAAGTGAAGGAAGTAAGATTACTTGTAGGAAAAGGGATCATACAGAAAGACAACATACACAGAGACACAAAACTACCAGAAAGAAACAAACTTTCCGTCAGGCGTCTTGCTCCTGTGGAGGAGGAGTGGGAAGCCAAAGTTTGCAGAGTTTCAGAACTGGATGTAGAAAGTTGTTTAGTTGGTTTTCATTGATCGTAGAGAATGAACTGTAACTCATGAAGTAGCCAGAGTGGTGCATTCTGAACACACGATGATCTGGACTAGAACAGAAACCTGATGCTGAAATCACATCCCGCGGTCGGTGCATCGCAGTCTAAAGGTATAAGGATGGTAAAGACAGCGGCTGTGATTAATGTCCTGTGTGCTCAGTTCGGGTCCAAGCTGCCCACTCTTCCTCGAGATGTGTCCCGCCTGAATATCCCGTTTCAAACCGGGATATATTGAATTCCACAAACATGATGCCGGCGAAGCGCTGCTCGATTGTGAAGGCTGTTTGTGCTGCGTGTTATTTAAGTTCTTCTCATCTGAATGTCTGAATCGCTCTTTAACTTTTCGTTAGAGGAGTGACTTGGACCTTTCTCCGTGTACTCTCACTCCCTCTAAAATCATTTATCAGTGAGATATTACCTTTGCCAGCTATAATTGGTATTTTTATAACAATGACAGAGTGAAAGTAATGCACCAATGTGAAAGAGGTCGATAGTGACGGACCTACAGAGAGAATCTGCTCGGCTTTAAGGAGCTTTTAGAACCAGTTTCATCTCGTTGTTTGGACTGAACACTAACCCGCCCTGATCATGCAGCAGACACAAGCTATGAAACACGGATGTCTGATTTACATCCATTCTGGTTTTCTGTGAAACAGCTCCTAACGGTCGTGGAGGGAAACATGCATTTAGTTTTCCCCAATGATCCGGTAAAAATGTGCGACACATTTGGATGTCGTGGTGTTGGATGTGCAGCTCTGTGAAGCTCGTTGTTTCACCGCTCTCATCGTGTCGTTTTCAGACACAACCACCGCCAACGAGACATATTTAAAATATTTTAATGATTCATGTGAAGAATGAACTCCTGCACTGTTTTGGTCTGTTGCTGGGTTTTGGGTTTACATACATTGATATAGTTCAGTGCATCATATTTAAGAAAAGATCGCTGGTTTTATGCACAAAGCTACAGTAGTAATTATGAGTGTCACAGAGACTGCACTTAAATCCACTTCTTGAGCAGAATTACTGACTAACTTTTAGCATTTTAAATGCTAACATGCTTCCCACCGCCCACCCCTCTGTGAAGTTTGGACTGTTAACTTGTCTGCACTTCACGCGTCCAGAAATCGCTGCGCTAAGGAGAGAAAAACCCGATTAAAGAGCAGGAAGAGGAGAGTGAACGATCGAGAGACAGATGAAGTCAGACCGCTCTGCTTAAAACAGCATTAGGTCCACATTAGGTTAACACCTGCCTGTGGTTCCTCAGGCCATTTCCTTCACTCTGCAATTAGACACTATGCAGCGTTATTACATTACGTTGAAGCTACACTTCACCTGCAGCGAGGCACTTACTGCTGCAGCGGGTGGATGTTTGCAGCGCGAGGCTTCACTCTGATCCGAAATAATAACGTGAACGTTCTGATCCAGATCTTCACTCCCTGAAACTTCACGTGTTGCTAGGCAATATTAAAACCAACATTTGCCAACTGAGCTGGCAGAAATATTAATATTATTATTATTTTAAGCAACAACAGCAGGAACATTTGAGGCCGTTGGGCAGAAGAGAGCAGCTGAAAACTCCACGTGATACTTTAAATATATAATAATGCTTCCACATGGTTAATGTGAGCTTTGTTATTTATTCGTCTGTAGTCTTATTGTGACAGTGTGCACGGTGTGGGTGTTTGTACGGAGCGCACTGTAGATGAGCATGTGTGGGAGTCGGAGTTTTGGCTGCATCGATGTGTGTTTTTGGGTTTTTAATCACATGGAAACAGGTTGCTGGTAACCTAATGTTGACGGGAGCTAAATAATGAGTAACTGAAGAGTTTCCGAGCTGTTGAAATATGCCACACGTAGAACAGGTTGAAACGTGGATTCCAGTAAGATCCAGTAAAAGCTCTTTGGCTCTCGACCAGTGCAGTTTGTAGTTAACATTAAAAATGTCTGGCACATCAAATTAGTGTCTGGTCGTCCCCGTATTAGAAGTGCATTTAGCCGAGTGGATGGAATTAGAGTGCCTACATCACGGAGAGGAAGCTCTGGAAATAAAAACCCAGGCTCCTCCTCGTCAGAAAGTTTTCATGAGGGGGGTTTTTAGTGATTGCTGACTCAGCTTGAGATGAAGACGAAGAGGAGCAAACATCTGAGTCACTTTGTTCCAGAGCTGAATGTTCAAGGCCAAACCAACGAGTTAGCCGCTTTTCTGTACTTTACCCAGTTTGTGGCTCTCAGCTTCAAGCCCCGTTCCAAACAGCTGGTCACTATATTTTGTATGAAACGTTGCTCAAACACGGGAAAATGCTGCATTTGTTGGGGTTAGTTATTTTCAGAGGTGGATTAATCCACGTTTAATCCACAGCACACCGGAGGTCCCGTGACAGGTCAGGGCCGTATGATATTATTTATTCACCTCCGAGTTTTGTCAGAATGAGCGACGATCCGATGTGACACAAAGTCTGAATGAGCGATCGTCAGAGGTGGAGGATTATTTTTCAGTACTCACGTTGTGGTCAGTGTACACAGTGTAAGGCAGCGCTCGTGTAACTGAATCTGTGTGAGTAATATTGATGAATGTCCTCAGAAGCTCCTACGTCGATAAACGCAGCATGAAAAAAAATAATGTCACGAACAGTTTTGTTTTCGCTCTGCAGCATCAGACTGAAGAATGAACTCGAGTGCGTCGAACTTGAGTCGGACAGTGGCCTGAGTCGGACTTCATATACGAGACTGTGTCCACACAGTGTTCAACTTGAAAGTGTGAAGCTGTCCTTCCCATATTCAGACTTCCCTCCTGGAGGACGTTCACACTCGGTTGTTCACATTCAAAGTGAAATAATTGTGTCAACGCTGAGAGAGAAGCTCCGTTCTCACCTCCACACAGCCGACCAATCACAGCTTGAAGACGGAGTCTCTGCTGCGTGTCCGTCAGGTAACCATGGTGAAGGAGAGTCTGCCCAGCTGGGTCCACCAGGACTCTGACGAGGGGCTGGTCCACGTGAACGTCGGAGGTCTGAAGAGGAGCCTCTGTTCCAGCACGCTGAAGAAGTTTCCAGACACCAGGCTGGGGAAACTGCTGGCGTGTGACTCAGAGGAAGACATCCTGCAGGTGGGTCGACCGGCGGTGGTGTGTGTCATTCTCTCTTCTTTAATACGCTTCACCTGTCCTTCTCCCCTTCCTTCCTGTAGGTGTGTGACGACTATGACGTGCAGCAGAAGGAGTTTTACTTTGACAGGAATCCCGGCCTGTTTCCTTACGTCCTCCACTTTTACCAGACCGGCAAACTTCACATCATGGAGGAGCTGTGTGTCTTCTCCTTCAGGTCAGCCTCACACACACTGGACTGTCAGACATGCATTTTCTTGTTTTAAAGGCCTGAAATAAGTTGACCTGCATCTGCTTTGACCCTGATGTTTCCTCCACACAGTCAGGAGATCGAGTACTGGGGCATCAACGAGTTCTTCCTGGACAGTTGCTGCAGTTATCGTTACCACGACCGCAAGCTGGAGAGCAGCCGGCATCGCAGCTGGGACGACGAGAGCGACGTCAGCAGCATCGACACGTCCGTGGACGAGATATCGGACTTGAACAGGTGACGGGGCCCTCTGAGATGCGTAGGCGCAGGATCGCCTCTTTCTGTTAGTCGCCAACCGCCTGGTCTTCCTCTGTCCTCGCAGAGACATGCAGCATTTCCAGAGGGTGCGCTACGGGAACATCAGGAAGTGTCTGTGGCTGACGCTGGAGAATCCAGGATACTCCATCCCCAGCAAGCTCTTCAGTCTGGTCTCCATCGGGGTGGTGCTCACATCCATCGCCACCATGTGTATTAACAGCATCCCGGAGTACCAGGTGCGTTTGTTCTGTCTGACTACACTTCCTGCTGAACATAGGTTCACAAACTAAAGATAAATCTGCAGATCACTGATCATTCTTCTTCTCTCAGACGTTCGACAGTGAAGGGAAGTTGATCGAGGATCCGAACATGCAAGCTCTGGAGGTGTTCTGCATTTGCTGGTTCACCTTCGAGGTGAGGGCATGAGAGCAAAGCGTGTGTGTGTGGAGTGTGCTGGAGGTATCAAAGAAAATGTGAAGAAACTGCTGCGTGTTTTGTTCTCTCTGTGAGGTGGTGACGCGGCTGCTGCTCGCACCGAACAGGAAGAAGTTCTTCCATCACCCTCTGAACATCATCGACATGGTGTCCGTGGCTCCCATCTACATCATCCTTGCCTTTGACTTGACCGTGGGATCAGAGTCTGAACTTGGAAACCTGGGACGACTCATACAGGTTTGAGTTTTCACCCCAGGAGGCTGAAACATGGCGTGGAGGTGAAGTGTGCACGAGTACGTAGCAGAGGCGATGAACTGCACTGAGCTGAGTTCAGACCAAAGGAGTCCTGTGTTGAATACAGATGCAGCACAGTTTGTGTCCTGCTGCAGGGACCGTCCGTGGAAGCAGACGGAGACATTGTTACAGTGACTGAACAGCCTCCCACTTTTTTTTGATCTTATTATCCCAACAAATCATGTGATAAACCTCCACACACTCGTGGTCTGGGTCAGTGGGTGTTTGAGTGCTGGGTGTGTTTTTGGGACATGGATCATTAAAATGACTAAATTAGATTCTTGCTAGGAAATCAAATGCGCCTTGATCAGCGGAGCCAAAATTAGAAACTGTACGCTGAGTTTGAAGGTTTATTTTCATCGTCTGCCTCTCAGGTGTTCAGGTTGATGAGGATCTTCAGAGTTTTGAAGCTGGCCCGACACTCGACAGGACTGCGGTCACTGGGAGCGACACTCCGGGTGAGTCACAGCTCCTCCGCGTTTGAGTTTATGTAACGTTCGACTTCCTGACACGCCGTGACATTCAGCGTCTGAAGAAAAATAAAAACAGGGATGATTTTTGGTCTGTTGACCTTTCTGCAGACCAGACAGAAAAGTGATGGATGGTGAGCAGACCTGCAGCTCTGAGCTGATCTCACAGATTTAAGGTTTGGCCTTCAAGGTCACTCTGAGACAAACTGACCAGTGAGGATAATAAAAGACAAACCCCTGACTCTAAACATAGAGAGAGCCAGAACCAGAACCCAGTACATCAGTCTTTCAGGGTCCAAGCTTCAGAATTCTCAGCCTATTTTTAGCTTATTAACAAAAGTAAGCATCACTCCAGTAAATCTGATGGTTTCACGTCAAACATAAACTCTCATGAATCAAAGTATCAATATTTATATTCATAAACGGGGTGAAAAGACTTCTGATGCCAAACCAGTTCAGTCAGAGGTGTGTGTCTGTGTCTGTGTGTGAGCTCAGTCTCCGTGTGTCAGTTACACCTGCAGAGACGTCGCATCTGATGCAGAATCGGTTACCTCGATCTACGGCCGCGCGGCTCCTGCTGGGCTTCGTCTGCTTCAGCGGCTCGGCTTACTGTCTCTGTCACAACAAACCGAGCAGAGGATCAAACGTCATTGTGCAGGAGTTGTAATGCCGACAGATCGTCTCGAATAACGCGTTCTTCTTTTTTGTTTTACTGCATTTGAATGCATCATATTTGCATTTAGATTGCAGCTGCACTTTAGTAAATGCTCTGAGAGCCGACAGGCTTCTTCTCTGCATTTCAACTAACATTAAAGTCTAAACACAAGACATTAGTTTAATCTGAGATTGAGTACGTCTGGACACGCTGCCTGGGTTTGATAATGAAGATAAATCCCACTTAGCAAAGTCATGATGCGTCACTTTTAAATCAGGTTCTGTAAAATACATATTCTACACGAGCGCTGCACTGTTATAATGACATAAAACCCACATTTGAAGAAATAGAACAACAAGAATGAAATTAAAATTAAAATTCACGAGCCTGATTCTAAAATATTAATAACAGGAGGAGGCTGAGCTGAAATCTTCTTCTTCTCTGGTGTCTTTGGAGTCCTCAGGATTAAAGGACAGTCAGTCAGAATCTAAATGTCCTTTCCTCTAAAAATAAACCAAAAAAGACTTGAAATGAAATGTGCTCTGTCTTTCTCAGTACGTCTGTCATGAGAGGCTTTAAAGATGAGCCCCGTGCTTTGCACACAGGTAAAGTTTCTAACCAGCTTCCCTCCGTGTCGTCTCTGCAGCACAGCTACCGTGAGGTCGGCATCCTGCTGCTGTACCTGGCTGTCGGAGTGTCCGTCTTCTCTGGTATCGCTTACACGGCTGAATATGAGGAGGTAAAGTCTGACTGATGTTTGCCTGTCGATGCTTTATCAGGTCTCAGCCGCTGAGGTTCTGCCTGTGAACTGATTCACACTCGGCTTTCAGACAGACTTGGCAGGAGTCTGTAAAGTCGGTAACGTAGGAGCGGATAAGTGGAAATGCAACAACATACAGCAGAGCGGTGTGAAGTGAGGACTGTCTGCAGCTCTGGCTGTGTAAGCTCGGGGGCACACCAGGCTCAGGTGTGTCCTCTGCCGCTGATTCACCTCCTCATAAGCTGCAGCCAACAGGAAGGACGGCAACAGCAGAGTGAACCACGATCTCTCCTTTTCTCTTCTTAGCTTCCTCCGTCAGCGTCCTCTTCACTCTCTTCTCCTCTGCCATCATGTCCAAGCTGCTGAGCCTGGTTACCCCTTCTTCTTCTTCTTCTTCTTCTCCTCGATGGTCCAAAAAGCCCGTGGTACAAACACTAACACTCCCCCGGTGCTCTGAGCTCACAAACAAACTGAGCTAACAGCAGCTACAGTTGGCAGCAGTTTACTTCTCTGTCCAATGAAAAGCAGCCTGAGGACATCAGTGTTACTAATTAGCGTTGGCAGAACTTCATGTTTTCTTCTTCCTCATTCGATGTTTGTGTTTTTAAAATATGTAACCACATCACTGTAACGCGCCTCCATCTGTGTGTTTTCAGGATGTAGGTCTGGACACCATCCCCGCCTGCTGGTGGTGGGGGACGGTGAGCATGACCACGGTGGGCTACGGGGACGTGGTGCCCGTCACGGTGGCTGGGAAGCTGGCCGCTAGCGGCTGCATTCTGGGCGGCACCCTGGTGGTGGCGCTGCCCATCACCATCATCTTCAACAAGTTCTCCCACTTCTACCGCAGACAGAAAGCTCTGGAGGCGTCGGTGAGGAACAACAACCGCAGGAAGATCAGGACGGGCTCTGAGAAGGAGCCGGAAGAAGAGGACGAGGACGAGGACGAGGAGAGATCGGACGGGGACAGCATATGTTTGGACGATGATGATATTGATGATATCGAGGAGGACGATGTAGATAATATGGATGAAGGAGGGGTAATCAATTACAGCTACGTGGAACATCCGTCGTACACGTCGATACTGAGGAGGAAGGAGCTGCATCAGCTGTGAGGACGAGCTCAAAGACGGACACGAAAACCAAGGCCACACAAGTGCAGTACGAACTGACAAACTGGACTTCAGTCTTCAGTTGCTCCGTGACTCCATGAAAACCAGACAAAAACTCAAAAAACTGAAAGTTGGAGCCGCTGGACAGAGAAATGAGGCGGCGTCTGTCGCTGTAGGTCTTCCATGGTGGACTGTGCTGACAGGATGTGCTGCAGGTTGGTCATCGCTGCATGTGGGATGCTCAAACTGACACTGGGTGTGTTTCTGTATTTAAAAAAACATGAATGTGAAGAATCACTGAAAGAAAAAAGACTGAGGTGAAATAGCATGCAGACACATGAAGCTAGCTCAATAAAAATATCATGAAAAACTGTGAAAGGTCCTTTTATGAAAGAATAGATATTTAAAGAGCAGCAGCAGTAAATTTATGAATGGAAACATTGCTGCGGTGACCTCTGTGGGCTGCAAGCTTCACGGTCGTGCACACCAAGTGTTACCATTTATCGCCATCAGCATTTTGTTTTTTGGAGCTTTGGTATTTGAACGGGTAGGTAACGCACTGCGACCGCGCCTCAGCCACATCTGTTATACCTCACGTGTGGAAGACTCAAAACTTGAGACTGAGATCGTGAACTCGTGAGGAAACTGTTTACTGAGCTCATAGATGAAGCCGCTGTCTTCTTTGGGCAAGTTGGCTTCACTTCATGGACCCAGAACTTCTCTCCACTAAATATTTCCGCTCCACATCAGACGTGGTCTTGATTTTACTCATTAACATCAGCATGTCAGTGGTAGGATGTCGATGTCATCTTAGTGCGTTAGCATGCGAGCACTGATGACACAGCACAGCAGAGGCTGATGGGAATGTAATTAGTTTGTAATAAAGCAAAATAACGCTGATGAAAGTGGTTCTGATTCATCCTGAGGGGAGCATGAACGTCGGCAAATCGAGGAGTGAACAGAGGATGAAATACATGAAGTATTTTATGTTCATAGATTCACAGAGTGAAGCCTCTGAGCCAAACTGTGACACTAATACTCACAGACATAATACAGAATCATCGGGCCGGTCCAGTTCTGTCTGAAGGAAGCAGAAGCATCAGTGGCATCGTGCCACAGAGTTCATTTACGGGATTGACTTTGTGAAACGTCCTCTGCGTTTACCGGATGATGGATCACACCTGTCAAACTGTCATTTAATATCAAACATGATTCCACAAACTGTGCGAGAAGCTGCCGCGCCGAGCAGCGACCAGCACAACGCGTCTCCGGGAGCTCGCTTCACGTTCCTCTTTGTGCTTCTAAACAGCACGGCGGTCGCACACAATTAAATAAAATATTAAATAAAGATAAAAGCTTTAAAATGACCCCTCACCTCACCCTACAACCTACAGTGACGCTAGTGTTCATGTGGAAACATGGCGGTTCACGGAAGAAGACTCAGCGTCTGTAGACAGAGATGAAATAATAATATAAATATACAGTAAAATATACTTAAAGCACCCAAAGAAGAAGTATTTGAGAAAACCTGACTGAGAGCTCAGACGACCACGATCTGAATCCAGGGTGGACGAAGACGCTGAATTCAAAGAGTCGGGGGTCGGGCATCAGTTAGCAGTCAACCTGGTCAATCAATCAATAAAATCAATCAAAGCATGGTGGTGCATGTGTTTTCTGTGTTTTCTGGTTTGGGTGAAGTGACTTCTAATCTTTGCTCTGAGACAAACAGGGAGAAAAGTTTGCGAGCGTCTGAAGCGTCTGAATGACATTAAGACGTTTGTGGAGCTCAGCTTGTGTTTCACATAATGGATGTTCACGTAGGCCGAGTCTTCCTTCCTGTCTGAGAGCATTAAAGACGAGACCCGATGATGTTAACGCAGTTTGAAGCTCCGTCAGGACGAGTCAGGCCTGAAAGCTGTTATCTGTCAGAAAACATGAGAAGAAGAAGAAACTGGGCTCCATGAAGTTTTTATCATGATTTGATAAACATTCATATATCGTTCCTCCGCTGTGACACAGCTCAAAGTCTGAGATGCAGCCAAACATCACCTGACACGAAGCATCGAATCACTGCACAGCTTCCTGTGTTGTAGAGGAGCTGGAGGTCTGCAGGAGGGTTGTGGAGGTAGGTAGATGTTCCACCAACGGGGAACGACAGACAGAAAAGTCTGTAACGTCTGTATGAGGACGCTTCGTAGTCAGCGTCTAACGTGGGCTGCTGCAGGTGGACAGAGGAGCTCGACGAGCAGCGGGGTCATGTGACCTTTTGGGCTGATTAAAAACCAGCCAAGCCGCCGTGTTCGGGATCATCTGAAGAGGACTCGTCTGTCTTATCTCACATGCATGTGCAGGTTTTATCATCCCTCGTTCATACTGACCTTTCAAAGAGAGCAAATCTATATTTTTACTTTGACTTCTTTAAATAGTTACTTAGCAACCAGTGGCTCCAGAAAACTATGAAGTGACTGTTGCTGCTTTGCCATAATTAAAAGTTTTCAGTTTATCTTCTGGAAACCGGAGAAGAGCGGACCGGGTCAAACTCTGCTCCCGGACCCCAAAGTGTCCGAGGCCGAGAGCCCGAGGGGCTCCAGACCACAGGAAGTCCTCAGTGCCAGGTATGTCAGCGATATCTGAACTGAGCTGCAGGCATCGATCCGCAGCCCTTTTAAAAAACCTGACGACAAATTATGGAAACTTATTCTGAACCGCAACGGCAGCAAAAACACGTCTGACAACTCCGTCTATGAATCCAGCTTTTTCATTTCCACTGAGGAACAATGTTTAAGGTTCTACATGAAGAAAACAGAGCTCTGTCTTTGTGCACATCAGGGTTACGCTCTTTAGAAGACACTGCGAGCAGACCTCCTCGAGCCTCATTAGGTTTAATTATGTCAATATTACAATAAGTCGAACGGCATTTCTGCCAAAAATAAGCGTGTTCTGTCCCAAATATCGAGCCGTTTCCCAGTAATGTCGCGGAAATAAAAAAAGAAACTATTTATTTCTGCAACCGCAAACACACCCTTTTTATTTTGGGCTGAGAGAGAAACGGCACACCCGAGATCAGATTCGTGGCCAGCTGATTAAAAATTCATCTCTGCTATTTTGGCAGACAGAAACTCGGACGCGGTGAAAAACAAGAAACGAGGAAACAAACTTTCAAAACTTTCAGCGTGTTTGTCGGATCTGATGAGACGAGAGAAGAAAGTCTCAGCGTCAGCGAGCGCAGAAAGAAACTTTAAAGGTGAAACACGAGCTGCTGCAGAAAACGGACGGACCATCGCGGGTTAGTTACACGGCGTGGTTTTGTCAACACGTCCTGACTTCCTGTCTGTCTTTGACCTCATTAACATATAGTTTCAAAAAGTCTGAATCATTTCCTGAAACAGCTGCTCACTGTAAGTTTTAATAAACTTCACTTACACAGTGCATCTGTTGGCGGATTCACCCACATTTGAAGTAGAATAGAAAAAATAGCTTCACTCCACAAACACTGGCAGAATGTGTAATGGTGATTTTAATGTAATTTGTCTTTTACTTTGATACTTCCAGCACATTCTGTAAACAACATTTTAATTCAGGAGAGTGTCGATACCACCAACACTGATCGTAAACTGACAGAAAATCGAGTGTGATAGTGTCAGATAGAAACATTTCTACCGTCAGAGTAACAACAGATCGACGAGTCTTCGTTTTTTATTCATTTATTTATCAGACAAGCAAGAAAAAAAAAACACAAACCAACTATCAGTGATCTCAAACATCTTGCACTGCATACTTTAAGGCATAAAATATACTTCAGAAACTGAGTGAACAGATACAGGAAGAGTGCAAAATGTGAGAAGAGCTCTAAAAAAGAGTTAACAGCCGATCCGAAACCCGGCTGGGAAAAACAGTCTGCACGAAGAAGAGAGACGGGACAGTGACGCGACACATCTGTAAAACCTTTGTTCAGTTCATCGATCCATTCAGGAGGAACCGGGCTGTATTTAAACATTTTATCGTAACATTTGTACTGGAACACTGAGCGATGAACGTGAACGACCAGAGGACCTGCAGGTACGACTGGAAGACCTAAAAGATATCTGAGCTGCTGAGGACGTCCTATGAAAATGAATAAATTAAACACGTGAGCAGCTTTCACAGTGGAAAAGATGAATGTTTGTCTCAGTAGGATTTAAACATCGTAACTGATTCACTCGTGTGAAGTGGCTGAAACATCGTCTCTATGAAGACTTCGAACTACGATACGTCTTGTGCTTCGATCCTCGCAGACTTTAAACGATCGCGTAGAGCGTAAAAATGAACGTGGAACACCAGCAGAGGTTCACGTTCAACTGAGCTTTAAATCTCCAGTGATTACGACTTAAAATGTGTGAGAGTTTATTCACTGCCAGCACCAACGAGAGCTCCATTATTAGCAAAACGTTCCCTTTTTTCATGGAATCAATCAGAGCTGGGTATCAGCACTTTAAAGTATCGACCAAAACGACCCAGTGCCGAGCGGTACCGACACTTCTCAGGCCAAACGACGTCTGTGTTCGATCCTTTTTGTACCAGGATCGAGAAAAACAGTTGAGCGTGCAGAGATGACACCAAAATGTTCACGTCACGCCTGAGAGTATCCAATGAAGTACTCGGCTAGTACTCCACTTTTAAAGGTACTGGTCTTATATGAGGCGATACCGAGCCTGTGCGCCATCACGGTTTAAAAAAAAAAGCAGCAGAACATCCAGAAGTGACAAAATAAGGCAGAAAGAACAAAAATAAAAATCCCTTGTAACACAGAACAGAGCAGAGGTTCATACAGCATTCTGATATCAGCTCTGAAGTCCAGCTGCAGTTTCCTGCCAAACATTCAAAGAAATAACTTAACTGAGGGTCGAACGCTTCGACTCGGCCACTGAAATCATGATATACAAATACAGCCGAGCGGCGCTCGTACATACACGCAGGCGTGACTCTGTGTGGAGGATCTCCAAACTATCCACAGTCCTTTTCATCACTGCTCTCATTATTTTTTACACCCCTGAGGAGTTTCTGACCTGAGACACGTCCCGTCTCCGCACTAACCACTAAACCTACGTAGAAAAATATAAACCTCCTTTTTGTTTTGTGCTGGATGGATGAACCACGTACGAGCCGAGTCGCTCTGAGGAATGTCAGAAGTGAAGTTGAATCAGACCTGGATGCACGCCAGATTTTTAGTCTGCGGCTTCTTGGCACTTTTTTGTTGTTGTTTTATCTGGTCCGGTCGGCTGTGCCAGATCAAACCGACACAGGAAGGAAAAGCTTTGTTCAATCTATTCCATCGACTCGTCGACCGCGTCTTTGTAGCTCAGTCAGGAAGGAAAAGAGACGATTAAATTCCCTTTCAACGTTTGGCTTCACGCTGAGACAATTTAAGATGAAAATATGACATCGTCTGTCTGTCCCAACCTTTACAAGGAACAAATAAGAGAACATCTGCACATTCAATCAATGTTTGATTTATAATAATACTTCATGTTTCTGACACACTGTATGTAACAATATATGTCAACAACCAGAAGTCTACAGGCTGGTGTATGAAACAGCTTTTTAATTGTTGACAGATATTGAACGTTAATAATTAAATGAATACATTACAGTGTGTTATTAACCATGTGCATGTTTCTATGTTGAGAGGTCGAGTAAGAATTACTAAAATAAATCTGATTTTGTGTCACACATTGTATTTTTTTTTTTTTTTTAGTCTTTGTGATCTTGGGATCCACCGACTGTCAGGTCTAAAGTCGTGTGTGTCTTTGAGTGAACCTGGTTCTGTTGTGTGATCAGAACCGGTCAGAACCACGAAGAGGAAGAAGATGTAAAACGAAGATGAAAAACAAACGCGATCATCATCCTGACGTGGGATCAATCATCAATCATTCCTCGTGCTTCTTTTCTGACGTGAGGAACTTTTAAACGTCACTTCCTCTGTCGTGGTCACAGCTTCAGCTCAGTGTGTGGAGAAGAAATCAAACCGAGGAACGAAGTCGAAATATCAGAGCAGCTCATGGAGCCGCGATGTTTCCCCCTTGTTCTTTCAGCTGATTCGTTTGTTCACATTTAACTTGAAGCTTTGATCTTTGATCATTACGTGAAGCTTCAAACTGACCGACGTGTTCTGAGAGAAGAGGCAGCGCGTGCTGGAACAAACTAATAATCTGCATTTTCATCCATTTCTAGATCGGACACGAGTCCGGAGAACCGAGGAGCGTTAACAGATGAGTACCAAGTTAAAATGATGTTGTACCATGATTGAGTAAAAAAACATGAAGGGAGCTTCTTAACAATCATCAGACAGAGAGAAACTCGCAGGTCCGGATCATTATTAAACTTGAGGAAGGCAGAATGAAGGAAACGTTTGTGAACAGAGAACAGCTCTTTGTTCTTCAGCAGTTTGACATCTAAGGTGAGGATCAGAAGTCCTCGCACAGTTTTTACATCTGACTGTCGTCTCGTGTCTGCTACGTTTTCCCGCCTCACGGACGTTTGAGGAAGCTGCTGCAGAGAGATGAGAGACGTCGGTGCCGCGAAGAGGTCGGCGGTTCCTTCTCAGAAGTTCTGCTGCCGCCGTTTTTTGGCCTCAATGGCGTCCAGGATGGGCTTCCTCTTGGCCTGGTAGCGCTGACGGATCTCCTCGATCTCCTGCTCCATCTGAGGGTCCAGAGAGGCCAGACGGAGACGCAGCTCCTCCACCGACCATGTGCTCACCTGCACGGACACATCAACATCATCTTAATTATCTTCCAGCCCATGTCACACAGCATGACTCTGTAGCACCGTGCATGCATATCCTTACTACACCTCACTTTAATTATACTGCGCGGTGCACTTTATTTCTCCAACTCCCTGACACGATTCGAGAGCCTCGAGAGTCTGACCCACCTGAAGTGAGAGGTCAGTGCCTCACAGCTGGATCTGAAGCTTCTCAGAGGTCTTAGGTTGTTCTCGTGTTCTTTGCAGCTGGAGGGTTTGATAACTTCACGGATCAAATGGAGTCCATTAATGGACACTTAAGAAAATCTTTAGCACAGCCTAAAAATATCTCACGCATGCCAGCGATAATCAAGGTGTCTGATAAGTGGATCTATTTTGGGAGCTTTCAGAGGCTTCATCTATTGACATTTATCCAATCTGCTCTCTGTTGTAGGCCTCAGATAGGGACCTGATGCCTGCTTTAGCTCTTCCCCGGGGGGATTCCCCCTCTCAGCTTTTACCAGCAGCACTCCGCTCTCCAGCTATTTATTACCCACAAATCAATGCAGCTAAAATAATACTGGTGTCCTAGTCCACTAGAAGGATAACCGTGAACAGAGACCGTGGAAGGACCAGCGACCGGACGACAGCAGGGTAAACGTGGAACAGACGACCAAAACCTTCACTCACGTTTAAACATTTAAACATTTGTTCATTAATGTGAAATGTCTCCCGCTGGACTTATTTAAAGATCACGTTCATTTTGACGACTCTCTTGAAGGTTGTTAACTTTTAAACGGGCCGCCTCGTTAATGCTGAACCTGCAGGCTGGGATTTAACCTTCTGTCACGACCTGTTAGATGAGACTACAGTTCTCTCCTCAAGACGTTTTCTGAGGACAGAGGAAGGATGGAAAAAAGGAGGCAGTGAGGACGGGACATGGGAGAAAAATAAGAAACCAATAAGAATAAAAATAGAGAGAGAGGACAGAGCGGAGGAACTCAGGAGGTTCTGCTACGTCTCATAAATAATGTAGGTTAGTGCTTTCCCACCGCATGTCGTGTGCTGCACTCACACCACTCAAACACAGGCCACGTATGAAGGCAAATATAAGAGCAGAAAGCTACACATGAGCTTCAAACACTACAGAACAAACGAGCACGTCTTAATATGAAGCTGCTGACAGAGCCAGCATTACTTTGTACAGCGACAGATCTAAAATTAAACAGCGTCAGCGTGAAGCTGTCAACAAGCCGCCTCAGAGGATTAAAGATCTCAGAAGAAACGAGCTCCTCATCCTCGTCTGCAGGTCTGAGGTCCAGGAAGCTGAGCTGGGATCTGTGCTGTCAGATGAAGCATGTTTGACTGAAGCTCGTCTCTGAACACGTGAGGAGCTCCACTGAATAAACGATATTTACGTGTGTGTGTGTGTGATATCTATTAAATCTGACAGTGTGTTGGTGTCACAACAATGTGAGATACATCTACTGAAGATGACGCGCGCGCGTGCGTGCGTGCGTGTGTGTGTGTGTGTGTGTGTGGTCACAGTTACAGTATTAAACAGACCTAAAGTGAAAATCAGGGTCACGCAGCAGTCACCTGTCACTGTCTGTTAGTGTAACAACAAACATCCAAGTCTCAATTGGTGCATGAACCAGAACACACACACACACACACTTTGTATTTAAAGGTCACATATTTAATATTTCATATCTGCAGCAGCATTCCGCCTGCTTACACGTGTGTAACAATGACAAAGAAAACTGCACACACACACACACACACACACACACACACACACACACACAGAGTCTAACTCACCACTTGAAGGTCTCCTTCAGCGGGCAGTTTGCGGTTGTCTGCGTTGTTCTCTCCTCCTCCGTCGTTGTGGCTGTTGGCCTCCTTCTCCTTCTGCTCAAAGTACTCGAGGAAGGACGGCTTGGCCGGCTGCATCGTCTCGTCTCTCCCTGCGAGACACGGCATCAACATTTACTTTGAGACGCTGTACATAAACCTGTACACCTCCATCCTCTGTCTCCTCATCTGAAGACAATGATGCATTCCTCAGTCAAACATCCAGATAAGAGAATAACACTGAGACAACCTGCAGAGCAGAGCGCTGACACACTCCTGGGACACTCCAGTGAGAGCGACGGCAACAAAACCAACAATTCTTATTCTGAGGTGATTACACACCAATAAAACAAAGCTCTGAATATCTGATTCCATTTCTGCCAGATTCTGTAAATAAATCTGACACAGTGAGACCTGAAAGACTCAGCTCAGTGCCGCGAGTGTAGAAAATCAAATGTCAGCTCAAGTGTCTTTAAATGCTGGGCTGCTGCTCTCTAACCTGAGCACACATGGATAAACATAAAGACAATTTCCCTTCCGGGATCAATGAAATGTTGCATTTTTAATCAGCAATAAGTACAGAGCAGGATTACTATCATATATCTGCACTAACAATTGTTTCTCGATACCAGCGAGTCCCTCGGCTGAGAGGACACAGAGGACACAGATAACGAGTACCAGGCTGGGACGACAGCTTCAGGTTCACGCTGTGTAAATAATAAATCTAATATAACTAAATAAAGAAAGTCAGTTGATCTTTTATAGTCAATAATTATTATAATGCATCTTAAGGGGTTAAACTCTGAACTACAGTTTGTCCAGTGTGCCTCTCTCTCTTTTCATAATGACATTTTAATTCATTTTTAATCATCAGGCATAATTATAATAGCTGCACGTCACCTTTAAATGAATATCATCCATAATAATTAAAAAAGGGAATTCAAAAGCAAAAACTCATTTTAAGAAGTGAATCCCACAGAGGGAGGAACAGCTGGGCAGTTTGATAAAAACACAAAAATGATTCTCAGCAGGGGGCCGACGCTGAACGACAGGAAGAAGAGCCACGTCCACGAGAGTCTGACTTCCTGTGGCTTCTTTTTGTTTTAAAAATGGAAAAATAAATATATCTGACTGTGACATCTGTTAAACGGGATTAGATTCGATTGGACACTGAGCAGCTACGTCAACATCTACATCAGCTAACGTACCCGGTGCCGTTAAGAAGGTTTTAAACGTTAAAAGTTTTAAAAGCCTTTCATACACAGAAGAGCTGTAACCTGTGCAGACAAACATCACAACGCCCCAAACTGCAGCACACAGCATCAACAGGTTATAATGCTGCAGGTATGTAGGTAATGAGTAGGAGGGCACACTGTGTGTGTGTGTGTGTGTGTGTGTGTGAGGCAGTGTCAGTGTGTTGGTACATGCATGGAAAGGACGACAGCTATAGAGACGTTTGCTGTGTAAAGATGTTTGTTCATTAGACGACTTCTTTTCTGCATCTTTAACTTGAAAACTCGAGTGCAGCGGCTCAGTGAGTGCGTGAGTCCAGCGGCTCAGCGAGTGTGTGAGTCCAGCGGCTCAGCGAGTGCGTGAGTCCAGCGTCTGATTCACGGCTTTAATAAGCTGCTGCCGTGTTACAGAGGTTTCCACTCCGACAGGACAGCCATGCTGTGCCGGCGTGAAAACAGGTGCTGCTCTCTATTAATTCATATTCTTGACTTTGCATTACGGCCTATGAAGATGACCCTGATGCTGATAACAGATGTTTTATTCATTTATTTATAGCAACATGGTGCTCTACCCAGCTCTGTTTTAATTTGACATTTAAGACCTCTTTTGCAGAGGGTGAATCTGATGTCATAGTAAAAGGAAATTAGAGCTGCTTTATGTGGCAGTAAAAGAAATTTATAGCCAATAATCAGGTTATACAAATGGACAAGGAATAACTGGATTGTGACTCGAGAGTTCAAGACATAAATTATGATCCAGCGGGCTGTGCAGCTTTCACATAAAGAAGGCTGAAGGCACTAAACGGCCTTTACTGTCTGAAGTGATTCAAGATTTTTGGTCGCTCCCTCCAGAAATCAAAGTGTGGGAACAGGTAAGTCACACCACCAACTATTTCACTGATTCTGCTGAAACTGGATCAGATTTTATGGAGAAAATGTTTTCTGGTTTTCCCTCTGATGTCCTCCGACTGCTCCGCCTCAACTGTAGCTGCTGTTAGCTCATGTTAGCTCAGTTTGTTAGCTGCTGTTAGCTCATGTTAGCTCAGTCTGTTAGCTGCTGTTAGCTCATGTTAGCTCAGTCTGTTAGCTGCTGCTAATATTAACTGTCAGTAACCGGGAAGAAGAAGTAGAGGAGGTTTCCAGGCCCGGTGGTCAGCAGCCTTTATGGACATTATAGCAGAGGAGAAAAGAAAAACAGCAATGTTGAAGTCTGTGAGCTAGCGGGATGCCTATTTCAGGTTAGCTGTGATAAGCTGGCAGGACATGGATGTACCGCCGCTGCTGGTTTGTCTCATTGCGTCTCGTCCATCTACTTACTAATCATCACAAACTGTTTAACTCAACTTTAAACTTTTCCAAGGAAACAAACCATCCGACGTCAGACCTAGGATTTGTCAGACTTTGTCAGCTTTATGTATTCTTAGCTCGATAACGATGATTAATGCAGAGACGCAAACATCTTACCGCTGATCTCACTTTGTGGCTCCGTAGTTTGTTTTCATTCGAGCACAAAATTCATTTAAAGTCTCTCGTGTCCTCCCGACTGTAAAATAATTAATGGCTGTTTATTCTTCGGTTCTGCTGCGCTGGAAGAGGCTGCCAGGAGCTCGAACCTTCGAGAAGTCATTGCTTAATAGAACAAGTTGCAGTTTTTTTTTTCAACATAATCAGATGAAAGAAGGTCAGAGCCATAAAAAAGTCCATGATCTAATGTCTCTTTGATTCTAGTTTGGTGTCTGCTGTAGTCAGAGAAACTTGAGCAATTATCTGACTGGTCAAAGACTCTTTCCAACTGTGCTTCATATTCTATAAACTGTGACCTGCTGTGCTTTGTTGGTTGCTATGCCAACTCCATGTGGAGGCAGGCGAGCTAGCGAGCAGCCTTTCCTCCGGTTTCATACTTACATACTAAGCATGTACACATCCTGATGCTATGGACACTGCTGTGTTCTCGTTACTGTGATGATTAGTATCAATGTGAAGGTGAACAGTAAGAAAATCCCACGCAGTGCCCACGAGCACATAACCTGAGTTAGAAAAGTTTTCCCGTTATGTAACTCAATTTAAGAAGCGTCAAACGGGCTTGTTCTAAAGAACCACACAAGTTGGACTGGGAAGTATTTAAACGGGCTCGTGCACCACGTGAGGATTAGAAACATGATTTTTCACTTTAAACTTCAGCCTCAGACGTAGCTGAGAACATGAGGAGCGCTTGATCCGTTTGGCCTTACATGGTACCGTTCCAATTTGAATGTAGCATAGTTTAAATGTTTTAGTACACCCATCATGAACAGGATCCAGACCTGCAGCATCCACATTTGGTCCGAGTCTCATCTCGGAGACTAGTAATGGTCGTGTCTTGATGGTAACATAGATTTGAGAAGGTTAGATGAGATTTGTGTGTGTTTGTTTCGGTCAGCACTTTCTGCCAAACAGCTCAGTCTGCCTGAGTCTGAGTTGTTATTTGAACCCAAACCACGATCTTTTCCCAAATCTAACCAAGTAAACTGTGACTGAAAGCTCAAAATAACCTGGATTTAAGACTCTGACGCCTTTGTTATTCAAAATGATAAATTTAGTCTTGATTTTCTTAAGCGGTGTGGAAAGAACAGGGGAAATGAGGAGATACTTTTATGACCATGTCTCAGCCTGCAAGTGAATATTCTGTTTTTTCTTGCAAATGTTTAGAAAAAAAATATGAGGGGAGCTGAATGAGGCTTCGAAGGTCGAGAGGATGATTCAAATTATTAGACGTATTGATGAAGCAGCTGTGCCGCTGCCATGCCCGTTCACCTTTTCATAATGAAATCATCTGTTTGACAGAGCACAGTCAGGACTGTGTTCATTCTGACAACAGACAGTTTGAGTCTTTTTACTGGAAGCAACAAGAAATAATGTTTTTATTTTTATGGTGATTAACTATAATACTGAAGGATTCAGAGAGGCTGCCTGTGCGATCAAAAAATAACGACTAATTAAAATGTTTCAGTAACGAGCCGGTCCACTTGACCGATCGGATCAGATGACGCCTCACACACGGTTCTGTTTGTTTCAATTGAAAAGTACAAATGTTGCTTTATGTTGGTGGAACTTTACAGATTTACAATGGAGAGGAACCAAACACTATAAAAGGTTCTGCAAAGCATCATAAATATGGCATGAAGTGCTTTATGTGAGCATCATCAACAGAATTTGGATGCAGGCCTCTGAGGGATTAAAGTCTCTAACTCCAGCAGCGTTATTGCTCTGATCCGCAGCCTCGGAACCAGGATCAACATCAACCACAAGTTTAAAGAGAAGAGAAGAGAAGATCATCTGCCTCTGCACAAAACAAAACTTTAATGACGATCTGCAAGAGCTGAGCAGGTACAGAGAGCGAGTACATCACACTAATACTACTGCATTACTTATACTGAGTGTGTGCAGAGTTTGTACTTCTAAGTTCAAAGAATATGTTCACTTAAAGGATCAGTGTGGAGGATTTAGTAGCTCAGCCTGTCAGACTTTAAGGGAGGGTGTCTGTAGAGTTAAAGTCTCATTCTAAGGCAACAAAAACAAAAAGATTCTTATTTTCAGGTGATTATAGTCTAATAAAAACTGACAACCTGTAATGCAGAGAAAGTTTGGATCTGCAGACTTTCATAATCTTTAAGTTTAATATCCTGTTTGTTAGATTGTTTATTTTTAACGAACCCGTCCTGATTGTTAAAGTCGGAGAAGCACGAACACGCCGAGAGACGAGTGTGACGGAGAGGATTCCAACGTGGATGGTAGCGAGCGAGGTTTAGTGGCTAATCAGTGTGAATTAAAAGGCTTTTTATTATTCAGATCCATTAGAGAGGATCAATATCTGATCTAATATCTGATCTCAATCCTCAAGGCCCCTTCAGCGGCAGACTGTGGTCATTAGTTTGGGACACACACACACACACACACACACACAGGCTGACAGACACAGCTTAGCTGCACAGGCATTACACAACAGATACACACACACACACACACACACACACACACACACACACACACACACACACACACACACACACTGAAGGGTATTGGGGTACTAATGTAATTATGAAGTCTAAATGTTCCTGTGTTAATGCGGTTTGAACTGCCAGCAGTGGAGATCCATACTAACTCGATAGCAGGACATCAGACAGGAGACGGTGCGCGTGTGTGCGTTTGTGTGGGTGTGTATTTATGAGTGTGTGTCAGGGATTTATAAGTAGTCCCGATGTGTATGTGTGTGTGTGTGTGTGTGTGTGTGTCAAGGCAAATGACTTTGGTGACTGTGTGTGTGTGTGTGGATCTCTGCATGTTCAGCTGAATGTCTCATATGTTTACTATTTACTACAGTGTGCTATTTATAAAGAGTGTGTGTGTGTGTGTGTGTGTGTGTACATCATCGACTGTATATAAAGATGGACGACACGTCTCTGCTTTCTCCCAACGTTCAACAACGAAGACAAAATATCACAGACACGATCAGTGACGTGTCGCACGGTGACGTCACCTGAAGTCTGAGCAGTCGTGGTCGGAGCTGCTGTACCGACGTCCCGCCCATACTCAGCTGTCAATCATGACATGAAAGCATCTAATAACTAATTAAAACCAGACTTATCAGCAAACTACTGAGGAGTACTTCTGTGTTAATTTAATGTCGGGCTCACGTCCCATCTGCTAGAAGGAGGGGGCCGGGTTTGTGACCTCGTCACCCATCCTTAAACACTCTAACCAAGAAAAAAGGAATTTGGTAGCTGGAAGCTAAAGATCAGGTGTAACTCCGACCCCAAAGAGCCACAGTTTTGGCTGCACCGTGGTTGGCGGAGCCACGGCACATTTCAGAAGAAGCTCTGCTCGGCCGGCTATTTTTGAGGATGCTGTGCCAAGCAGCACAGAGTTCTGAAGAATCTAGTCAAAATAAAACACCTTGTGCTGACTCCTGATCGTAAACCAGCCAAAAGGGAAATTACAAGTCTAAAGTCTGGTGGGCAAAACCCTCCAGATGGGATGATGATGGTATGAAACCACGTGGAGAAGACACCGTCACAGAGCTGTGCTCGGTGGAATTTAGGGGCTGTGAACAAACAATTAAAGTCTTGTTCCTGCATCTGTTTCCTGCTGAGAATCTGATGCTATCTCTTTTATAGATTTGATCGATGTACATCATTACGTCCTCCTGTATGTTCAGCTCATTACACTGCGGTTCAGTCCCCATAACTTCAAACTGTTGTGTCTGTTCCAGCGGGACACTGCAGCGTGGGAGCTTCCCCCCGTCTCCATCTGAATGCTGATGATTCCTGTCAGCTGCTGTTCCCGCTACAAGGCCCTCGTGGCTTTAACATTAATCGGACTAGATGTGGTGTAGGAGTTTTAAAATCGTGACAGAAACTTCCACGGCAGCTTTGTTTTCATCAGTAGAGCACAACAAGCGTCACACAGAGCGAAACGCATCCAAACTCCGTGTGCCGTCTCACTCGGGTTAATTCTTCTGCGTGTAAAAACAAACAGATAAAACACACGCGCAGGCTGCCAGCACCGATGGACGCTGTCCAACTCTGGTTGAGACTCACCCAACACATCCAACGCTTTACAACTCCCACACTGCGAAGAGACTCCAACAGACTGAAGCAGCAACATATCTCTCAATAAATAAATGACACACTCCAGCAGAAGGTAACGATGCACTCACTGAATTCAGTGACATCCTGACAAAAGTTTGAAAGCAGATCTTTAATGGAAGTTATTTTTCAGCTTGGACCACAGCTGGATCACATCTGACCTGAGAGGGTTTAAAACATCTGTGGTGTGATTTAAGGAAACTCTTTGTGAACAGGTGACTCGTTTACTCGATGCGTTCAGGCATTCCTCGTCAGCTTCGACCTCCGAATTTGTTCACGGTAACAGCCTGCAGAGGGTCTTTACAACATAAGTTGTAACTATTCATACACTGAGTAAATGTCTTAAAGTTGTATGAACAAGCCTTCAGACCTGTAAAGAGCACATCAGCCTGCTGGGACACAGATCGGCCAGAAAAGTGACATCTTTGTGAGAGTGTAGCTGCTGCTGCTCGTGGATGAATCAGTTTCCTGGTTTGTTGCACATGCAACAAAAACATAAAGTACATGCATACACACTTGTACACACACTCCAGTTCACAGGTTAGTCAGTGAACCTTCCTCAGTGTGATGGTCGCATTGCGCCCTCTAGTGGATCAAGCAAACAGCTGCACCGTTTAAAAACCCACGTTCAGACTTCAGATTTACAGTTACAACCCGGATTCCAAAAAAAGGTTCTTAAAGGGTCCTTACTTTTCATGGTACCAGCCTCCTCCTCGTCCTCGTCATCAGAGTTGATGACCATGGTGCCCAGTAGCTGCATGGTTCCCGTGTCCTCGTGTTCGATCATAGTCCGTGCTGTACCGTCGAGCGAACCAGCAGCCCGGATGGTCCCCGAGTCGCCTGTTCCCGCCCGCACCATCGTCCCCTGGTCCACCTCGTCCTCATCCTGAAACACACAGGAAGAAGTTAAACACGCGTCAAGTGGTGGTTTGATTTAGTCTTTTAGTTCCAGTTGCATCACGTTAATCGTTAATATTATTCCTCTGTACCGAATTGTCATCATCGTCTGCGTCCTGCTCTCTCTGCTCTGCCTCTTCTTGTCTCTTCAGTTTGATCTCCATGGCGTCCGTGATCAGGGCTCTGAGGATGGAGTTAGCCTTGGCCGACTTGATGAACGGATGCTGATGTGGAGAGAGGCAAAGATTCAAACATTCAGTAATTCTGTGGTCTTGTTTTTCCGCTGGCTGCTTCATTTGCCAACCGTTTCACGTGGTGCAGTTACCTGTAACAACTGTGTGGCAGTCGCCCTGGATTCTGGGTTTTTCACCAAACACTGGCTGACAAAGTCTCGGAATGAGTCGGACCACAGATTCGGGTTTCTGAACGTTGGCGGTGGGTTGGTGGGAATCATGAAGATGGCCTGGGAGAAGGAGTCAGAATTCAGAACAACCGAGACGAATGCAGAGAAATACTCGACATAACTCACAACCGCAACCTTCAAACACAGACAAAAGCTCTTTCACTCGTACACAAAGGCACTGTACAGACTCTCTCACCCTCATGGGATGTATGTCAGCATAGGGCGGCTTCCCCTCAGCCATCTCGATAGCCGTTATTCCCAGGGACCAGATGTCGGCCACGCAGTTGTAGCCGATCTCCTGTATGACCTCTGGAGCCATCCAGAACGGCGTGCCGATGACTGTGTTTCTCTTCGCCATGGTGTCCTGAAGAGAGATCATCAAATCCAAGCTCAACATCAGAGACAGAGCTCCAACAACACGAGGAGAGAGAGCATGAACGGTCTTAACTGTCCTGAATTCTGCTTACAGCTGTCTCACATACAAGTATAGTTTATTCACTTTGTTTCAGTAAAACACATTAGTTTCAGTAAGACATTATTTTCTTTAATATTCACTCACTGTGAGTTGTCCAGCAACTCCGAAGTCGGCCAGCTTGGCCTGACCCTCCGTGTTCAGCAGAATGTTGCCTGCTTTGATGTCTCTGTGGATTTTTCTCATGAAGTGAAGATACTCCAGACCCTTCAGAGTGGAGTGCACGATGGTGGCAATCTCCTCTTCTGTTAGCTACAACACACACACACACACACACACACACACACACACACACACACACACACACACACAATGAGATACATCAAAGTATTCAAAATCTGTCGCTGTGCAGACACACATACGCTATACAAACTATGTGTGTGTGTTTTCAGTGTGACGTTACCGTCTTGTTGCGTATTCGGATGATATCAGACACTGATCCGGCTCCACAGTATTCCATAACGATCCACAGGTCCGTGTTCTTGAAGTAGCTGCCGTAGTACCGCACCACATGGGGACTGAGCACACACACATCATTCAGCCAGTTTAACATTCAAAGTTTGTTTTTGTGAGTTAACTACAGTGTGTCCATCCAGCCTGCCACCACGCTGTCACTCAAGGCAAGGCGGTTTATTTGTATAGCACCGACGAGGCTTTAAAGTGCTTTACATAGACATAAAAGAAACACAAGGCAACATAAAAACCCGCAGTGCAATCTGGGTAAATACTCCCAAGTTTAACTTAATAAAACGCGATGGCAAACAGTTTTACAGTTTTGTCCCAGACCATCTGAGAAGTTCAGAACAGAGCAGCATAACAGAGGTACTTTGGCCTGATACTATAAAGGGGACATGCTGCATCCAAGCTGATGAACTTCAGCGTTTTGTTGTGGAAAGAAGTTGTTGGTTTTTAGGCCCAGGGCTGGATCCCAGAGGGGGAGACAGCTGGGCGAGCGCAGCAACAGAACCAGCCTCAGTACTGACTCGGAAAATCTTTAGTTGGGGTCCAGCTCTCATGTCTTCAAATAATAACAGGACCTTCAACAGTCTAATGAAGTCCAATAAAACAGACTTTTACAGCATTATTCGAAGACAGACATGAACAAACAGAAGTCAACAACATTTAGGATATTCCATCTGTCATTAAACATCAGTGAACCTGCTGACATCACAGCTACAGAACACACACACACTTGTTTTAAAGTCAAAGTGAAAGCGTGAAGTGTTTACAGATGGATTTTTAAAGAAACTCGGCTGCAGTGTTTCCCCTCCTAGTCTGGAGAGTGGGGGACGTTCCCGTCTGGGAAACTCCCCCCAAAAACCTGATAAGGCACTTTGATGTATGATGTTTGTCTTCACAGTGAGTGAAAGCACTTCCTGTGAGTCAGTAATGATAATGGCAAAGTCCTAAAATAATCAAGCAGTCACCCACAGCGCTCTCATGGCCGGTACCTGTTACACTGCTGCATTATGGAGATCTCCTTGATGATCTCCTGAAGATCAGACTCCACAGGAACTTGTTTGATGGCCACAATCTCCCCGGTCTCTTTATAATTGGCTTTAAACACACAGCCGTACGACCTGCAGAGATTTCAAACGCCGTGTTAGCCTGGGCTCAAACACAAAGACACACAAACAACATTAAACCTTAGCAACCAGTTTAGTCATTTCTCCACCTATACTTCACAATATTATTTTACAGACTTCATTTTACATGTCGTGTCTGAGGTTAAAGTCTGAGGTTAGTGTCTCTCTCCATCTGTCCTGAGGAAAAGCCAAATCAGAATCACTGGTGAACATAATGTCACAGTGAGGAACTCGAAGAGTCTGACTGAGGAAATTCATGTTTGACTGAAAAGAGAGTTTTCAAAATATTATCTATATATAGATAATACAATATTTATAATAATAATAATAATAATAATAATAATAATGTCTGTAAATGTTTACATATGAGTGCTGGTGAATTAAGTTTCATGGGGTGTGATGCTTTCTCATTTAAAGGAGTAAATCAAGAGTCCGTCAGCACTCCTGTCCTCGGCTCATTGTGTCACACTCTGTTTTTTAACTTTGAGGAACTAACAGCTATCACTCCACAACATCTGTCACTTCAGGTGCTCCTTCCTGCAGCCGCTCTGGATTACACTCTTATTAATTTCACACACATCTTCTGAGTTTATTCTCAAAGAAAAAAAACTGCTCCAAGGATCCAATAAACAACGTTAAAGAGAACAGGTGTGGATCTTTGTCTCAGTAACACCAGCGCGGCTCATGCTGCAGAACAGAGCCTGAGCTAGATTCACTTATGAAGGAGTGCCTGTTGTTGAAGAATGACAGCAGTAACACGCACGCACACCGCCACAGTGTCAATCAGCCGCTCAGAACAGGAAGTGCGTTGAGAAACAGGATATGAAGAGGCAGCGTTTATGTTGATAGGCACCAGAGGGAGGGAGGGAGGAGGTGAGGTGAGCGAAGAGGGAAAGAAATGAAGAGATCAAGAGAACAGAAAAAATATGGAAAAAAGAGGAAACAAAAGCTGATTAACAAAACCACTGAGATTCCTGCAGACGGGCAGAAATGTGGAAACACAGGCATTCCCATCCATCAGCAGCGAGTGTGTCTATCTGTGTGACACCCTCCGCCCTCCACCCATGACTCACCCTTCACCCAACTTCTCCAGGACATCAAAGACTTCCTCTGGCTGCTTGGTGAGACTGTCCTCACTCAGCTTCTTCATCTGTCTGTAAGGGCACAGACACAGCACACAGGACAGGAGGGGTGACTACAGAACACACATCAGGATGAAGCTACGTCCAACCAGAACAGTTAAAGATCACAAACACGTTATATAGATTTTCTCTTCCATCTTCTTCTTTGAGGCAGTAATTAAATGAAACAGTCTGTATCAGCAGCAGCTATTATTGTTTCCAAAGAGTCTGCGTGTATAATCAGGATGTGTCGGCGTAATAAATCAGAGGCAGGCAGAATATTTCATTCATCCCGCTCTCGCGTGCAGCCGCCCTTTCTTTGCTCTCTCCAGGAATCTGAGCAGCACCACAAAACATCTCCAGATGTTCGATAAATCAAGACGAGATAAAAATAGTTTTGACAAAAATAGATCTAAACGTGTCCCAGATGCAGCTCGTGACAATTTATTCTTAGTTGGATTTTTATTTGTAAGACACAAAATCACAAACACAGTTTGCCTCAGGAGGCCTCAGAGGGTGACGAGAAGAAAGTTAATCAAAGACACAAACTTCTACTGGATTGATTATTATTGAGCTCTGTAGTGTCACATCACAGCATTCATATCATACTGACATATCTGCGCTTCGTATGAAGAGAACCTGAACTGCAGAGCTGCTGCTAACTTCTCTGTCTGAGGTTACACACATGCAGATGAATGTGAAGTTAATGAGATCAGGTGTGAGGCAGTGCTGAGCTCACAGTGGTCTTCATGCCGTGTCACCAAAACACGAGCGGCAGATCAACGGTATCAGTTTAATGTTGAGTAAGAAGAAGAATGTGTAACTGTGAGCTGTGACAGCTGATTCACACACACGTTCAAACTTCTGTAACTCGCCTGACTCGAGATGGACTGTAAAAAAAAGAATGAAAAGATATACAGTCTGTTTTATGTCACGCTCTTCCTCGTCAAACCTGTCTACATTCCCATCGTCTGAACGCCGTCTGTGATTCAGGTGTGTGATGCTAATAATAGCGCCTCATGATGAGCAGCAGAGATCAAAGTCATGATATCAAACCGAAGTCAGACTTTGTGTGTCTGAAGATTTTAAAGATTGTGCGCGGTCTGCTGTAACTCTGATCTGAACTACAGACTCTGTGCCAAATAAAAAGGATGAAGTGGTGAAAATATTCTAAATACAGCAGAATAGTTTGTGTTTACAACAAAATAAAAAGTTGAATTACAAAGAAAAAGAAGTCTTTATTTGACTTGTTGCGTCAGAAACAGAGCTGCATCGAACTGTAACTCTTTATTTGTCTGTCAGGTGGTCAGTTGATAACAGAGCTGGCTGTCTTTAGAGAGTTTAGAGATTTTATTCTCTGCTCTGCGCGGCCGTAAGCCAATCTTCAGAGTATCAACCACAGGCCACAGGCCACAGAAGAAACAGAGAGCTGAGCACTGAAACGCTACTCTACCGTGGCAGCCCCATAATCTGTGTTTGAAGTGGACGCTGTGAACTTCTGCTGCGGCCGAACGTCCCGGACACACCGAGTCTTTACGTTACTAAATATAAAATGTTCTGTTTATCCAACGACTTGTGTTTTACTTCTGTCACATTCCCACTGAGCTGACTTCAGTGGAGCTAACTGCTGCTCTCTCGTAACGCACGGATCAGTTACGTACTTTAAAATGTTATGAATAAAATAAGACTTCTGAGTATTCACAGCAGGAAACCCACAGGTGCATGAGGCTGCATCCATCCGTGTTTTCCTGACTTCAGCCGGCGTTTATCAAACTTTTTACATCTCGTAGCACCTCAGAATATATTCAGCTCTCTGCGTAACACGGTCTAACAGACGTTAACATACAGCAGGCCGAACCAGTTCAGCTACAGACGCTTCACGCAGGAGGAAGGTTTACTGTTGAGAATATACGACAGGTGGTGCCTTATGCCTTTATAATAGCAGTGTTAAACTGACTTGTAATGTTGGTATTGGCTCTAAACGGCATCAGCGCCTCTTTTCCTGGATTTTGTCCCAAATATATCAAAACATGGTTGGACTCTAAATCCCTGAGACGGCACAGACCGCCGCACTTTGTGTTAAAACTTCTGACACTTTTGTGCTCAGTGGATCTTTTATTAAAGCTGTTCAGGTGAGAGGTCTGGGGCCTGAAACGATGTAAAAGCTCCCACATTGTCAGTTTAATGAGGAAACACTGGATGAGCGAGTGGACGTGATAATGAGAGAGCAGTTTGTTTTACCGGCATCCTGCCGATAAGAGGACAGAATGGGAACTCTTCAGTTCCTGTTAGTCTTTGAGCTCAACAATAAACTGTACGTGAGCCTCTTTTAATGAGCAAAAACCGTAAGACTGAGGACAAGTTTGGGTTTGTTTCATAGTTTTATCCGTCACCATTTTAATGATTTTCATAGATTTCTGGTCTGCTGTTTGAGTCTCACTTTCCCGGACTATAAATATCTTTGATTTTCTTGGATAAAACATAAAATTTTCTCTGCGAGCTGGATGAATAATTATCCAGGTTTCTCACCTCGTCTGAAACAAACACCACTTCATAAAACATGAATGCATGTTTAAAACATTAACCTTCGTTAACCGTCTCACCACCATCAGATAAACTATTCCCCGAGCGAAGGATGAAGCCCAGGTTAGCGCCGCAAACGAAGGTTATTTACACTAACCAAAATAAATTAAAGAGAAGTTTTGAGGTCAGTATTTATAGTCAGGTCTTGTAATAAACATCAGGATGTTTGCTCGGCTGACGGCACATTAACACATTGACACAGGGAGCGGTGCTGACCCAGGACTTAGTCACATACAGGGGAACAGTCTGACGTTACACAGATCCTCCGTTTGAACCAAACTTTCTGAACTCTTTCCTTTGGCCTCGGTCATCGGCCACAAAACCCTGATGTGGTCTCTGATGCTGTCGCCATGGAAACCCACCTGTCAAACCTGTCAACGCCCCCCAAACAAACAATAAACAAACAAACAGTACATGTAGCTGGTGAACAGGAATCACTGAGTTCAGTTAAAGCTGCAGGGATTAAAGTCAAGCTTTGACATTAGAGTCAGACTCAATGAGAGGTGGACTCATGTGTAACATGTCCAAGAAAATAATAAGAAACAGAAAATTTGAGTTATAAACACAAAAGTTAGAGACGTGGGGAAAAAACACACAACATTGTGGTTTATTTTTAGCTTCCTGTGAGAAACTAAATCATGTTTCAGAAGCTTGAGTTTCACATTAAATTTCATTGAGCAGCTCTTTATCTCCATGGCTCGGTTATGTAATGTGACTTAGCTTCACTGAGCTACCACCGGGCAGCTCTGACCTGCCACCGCCGGCTAACTTCATCCAAACACCCCCGGGGATGTCACCCGTGTCTTAGCTTCACGTTACCTGCGCGGGTGGTTCCTCATCTGCACCTTGTCCTTGGTCTCCATGTCGTCGTCCTGCCCTCGGTGTGCTCTCACAAAGAAGTCCCCTCGGTGTGTCTGCGGTAACTTTGACCGAGCTCGTCAACGTTTCGAAGCTAATAGTAACGGCGACAACCGTCTGCTAGCTCGCTAACTGGCTAGCCGCCCGGTAACCGCGAAAAACACAACGTCCGTTTATCATTTTGTGAATCGACGTTTACACCGAGCGCACACTTCACCCAGCTGCCGGATCCTCGCCGTCGGGCTCATCCTCCTCCTCCCCTGTCCGGATAACTTTGGACTTGTTCTGACCGAACCGCTCCGCGCGTCAGGCTCTGACATCCACCGCTTGACAAATAAACCAGGAAGAAGAGAGTGAGTGCACAGCGGAGGAGGCAAGGAAAGGAAGGAAGGAAGGAAGGAAGGAAGGCGGGCCGAACAAAGGCTGCAGTGCCCGGGCTCGAGCAGGAGGGGGCGCGCACACACTCACCTGATGTTACGTTAATATAAACCATATTATACAACATTCTTATCTTTCTGTTTACATATTTATATTCATAGTATATTATTTATAGCATGTAGAGTCAAGTATTTATTAGGCACATATACTATATATACATATATTTATACATGTGTATATTACAGATTTCAGTTGGGTACCTTGCACAGGTTAAATATATGACACATGTATCTCTATAAATATATTATTATCATATACTGTTATTAGCAGTGACATTACCTTCATCTGCACCTTCTCTACCTGTTTATCTCGTGTTTTTAAGTGTCCTTGTCCCATTCTGTGTTTTTGTTTCTACCTCAGTATTTAAATATATCGGACTGCTATGACGACCTAGTTTCCCTTCGGGGATTAATAAAGTCATCTATCTATCTAAACTGTGAACGCTGCTGTCCCACACTGCAATACAAGAAGAAACGTAAAGGTGCAGTGTGTAGGATTTAGTGGCATCTGGTGGTAAAGCAAGTGGTTCAAGCATAAAGGATAAACTACTGGAACTTGTGAAATACAGGAAAGGTCATATCTACAGCAAATGTTTTTTGTTTGTTTTCAAAGAGTAGCCAAAGCAATTATGCATTACATAACTTCCTGTTAGTATGTATACTTATTCATTGTATACTTTTCATCTTTACGCTTAAAATGAGAGGAATGGATGAAGAATAAATTAGGATTTTAGAATTTATTTGAAAAGAAATTGTCTATAGCTTCTTGCTGATGAGTATGTTACAGAAAACTGTTCTAATGTTTAATGTAACAAACTATGTATCTGTCAGTGTATGCTGTGTAGTATTAGGACATAGTACTTGTCTTGAATACTCAGACTGAATATTTCTACTTCTCTCCCAACCAAAAACCATTTAAAAGTTTCAAAACAAACTTGATGTAATTAATATGACACTATCAGGACAAAGGAGATAAACAGTAAATAATCTAAAATAGACACTGTAATCTATTACAACAGCAGGTTGTTTTGAAATCACTCAGACAAAGACGGTGAGGCTCTAACATGAATAGAACATTTTATTTAGAGGAACAAGCAGCATAGTGATGTTCACATCTAACCGGTAAATAACATCCAATGGACGAGCGGGAACTTCATCCTCAGAGCAGGAATGAACGCGGCGGAGGAGGAGCTGGAGGGAGAAACACAAAGATTTTAAAAAGTGATCTAGATGTTGTTAATGTTTCACAGTGACAAATCTGTGACAGACGTTACTGTGATCCACGAGAAGACTCACAGTGGGTTTACTTCCCAGTGGGCTGTACGCTCTCGAAGATGCCGGCTTCCCTCATGGCGTTGAACTCTTTGGTGCTGTCGTAGGTCTTGTAGAACTCAGCGTAGGCCCGTTTCCTGGGATCTGCTACGAGGAACTGTAAAGTTAAAGCAAAGTCAGATTTTAAAAACACAGCGGCGTGGGCTGACCCTGTACAGTTAGAGACAGTTCATTGACTCTGTCTGCCGGGGATACATTGTTCAACATTTTTAAAACAGAACAGTTTCACCAGAGTGAAGGCTTTGTCTTTACTCTCACCTTGTATGCCATTGCAGTCGAGAAGGAAACGAGAAACGCAAGGGGCAGCTGAATCCTCAGACGCTTTGCCAGCATCCCTCTCATCATGGGCTTTTGCAGAGACATGGTGGATCACTAGGAGGAGAAAAGAGACACAAATTAACCTTAAAACAATTCTGTGCAGTCCATATGACTCCAACACCCACAGAATGACTGGACTCACACTGCAAGTCATGCAGCAGTCTGATGGTAACGGCCTACACCGTGCTACACTGTACAGCCTCCTGCATCGATACAGATTATTCTCAGATCATCGTCTGCTGGTTTCAAGTTTCAGTAAGTTTCAATAATCTGCTTTTTAATCAAAACATCTTTCATAAAACACCAGATATTACCGTCTGATTTCATCCAGATGCAAATTATTATTTAAATTATATATCATACAGTGATTGTGAATGAAGGGGAGCTGAAATCTGAGGTAGAACTCTAACTAGAGCCTGACCAACACTGGAATTTAAACAAAGAAATGACAATGTAACCAAATGTAAACCAATCAGACGGGAACAAATCTAAAAACCAGTTCTTCTTTTCTCTCACATCTGGAGTCAGATAACAGAAGAACCTGTATGAACACATGACTGCATGAAGTTAATACAAATCTGAGCTTTATGTTCATTTTAAATATGACTTATGAGTAATGCAGTCTGTGAACATTTAAGTTTTATAACGCATCACTCTTTAACAAAATGACATTAAAAATAACATTTATGTTCTGTGTCTCAAACAGACACAGAGGTCAGTTAAAACTAGGCTTGTCATCAGAATACTGACTTACCTGAGTTACTGTCTTTATACATTTAAAGGACAGTATGACACACACACACACACACACACACACACACAGACAGGTGTCTAATAGCAGACATCCGCCATCAAACACTGCTGCTGGGTCAGGTCCGCAGTGACACTCAGTATCATGTGACCTTCCCTGAACACGCGTCCTGTTTAATACACTGCGGTGTCACACATTAAATAAATATATTTATCTTATAAATATATATTTATAGATATTCACAGAGAGGAACAGCAGCTTGTTGTTGTGCTAACAGCTTTAGCACAGGGTCAAAGTAGCACGATGACCCAAAACAAGATACGACAATAAAGTCGTCCTCTCTTCGTCTAATAAGATAAATATTCAATGACATTAAAGATTTAACAATATTAATAAACTACCATACTCAATGTTTCGTCGCCCTGTGGTTAATAAAAATGCGTATTTTCGGGTTAGCATGTAGCAGGAGCACGCTAACGGCAGCTAGCCAGCGCAGCTAACCGCTAACATGAGACGAAAGCGGCGAAATCCCGACAAATTATTAAAAACTATGAGTCAGTATCGATCTTAAAAAATCATCTGTTATCGTGTAAATCTAATGCACACGCTCACTCTGTTTTATTTGAAGTAATACTCACAGTTTGGACTCACGACCTTCACAGAAAAACCGCTATCAGTGCTCAGTGCTGCGGAAGCGGTGCTACTACCGGAGCCACGGAGGGACAAAACCAAGCAGTACGTGAGAAAGCGAAGGCAGGGCAGATGAGGGCAGCTCATGGGAAGTTCGGTTCTTTTTAGGGAGTCAGATCTTTTGACTCAGCTCACCAAGAGGAGCCGGCTCCTTCGCCTCCCAAATGGCTCTTTCCTGTCACATTTTAAGCCTGGACTATAATAACTTTTATATTTAATTATTCACTTTTATTTCACCTTATTAACCTATTTATATACTGTGTTATTAGCCTAGTTTATGAACAATAATAACACCTCATGGACACCTTTAAAGAAATTTTTACAAAACAAGTTCCTGTATTTAAAATATGACAACAGGTACCTGTTTTAGTGCTGGATTTGGGCTAGATATAGTTTGGCAGCAGTCTGGAGAGCAGTACCCACACTAGCACACATATACAACTTTAGTTTATATTAGTTTTGTATTATAAAATCTCCCAAAAACTACGTGTGACAAAGTCTGACCACAAGATGGAGGCAGAGTATCTCTGAACTGAGCTAGGACGCATGAACAGTCACAGAGAAATATATTTGTGTAAGATCAAACAACTAGTTTAATTAAAAACAGCTGAAAAGGAGAGTAATAAGAACAGATGCAAGAAATAATGGATGTAATGTGACTAAATAATACCTCAGTGGATATAATGCTACTATAATATACTACTACTACTACTACAAATAATAATAATAACAACTTTGTCTCGCCTATACTGTTTATTTTCACCCATTCTGTAATGCAAGAAAATAATAGAATAATAAATGTCCTGGTGGATTCAAATATTGTACATCTTACTGTCTTAATATGACCATATACAGTATGTGTGTGTGTGTCTCATGTTTCCCTGTGTTACAGAGCGTTACCTGATCCACACCTCAGTTCCGCAGTGAGAAGCCAAGCCTTCAGCACAGATCTGACACAGCAAAGGTAAGCTAAGCTTATTTAATCTAATCATTGGATCATTCATAAACACAACAAGTGATTTGTTGTTACAAATGGACCCTCTTGAGTGTTTCCTCACGTCAGTGACTTTCAGAAGATTCAGGAGTTTTCTGTCTTCTAAGGCAGCTGACAACAGGAAACAAACACTTTGTGTTGGTAGACAGGCGCCGGTCGTGTAACCCTCATTGCTATAAGTGCTTTATTAGGAACAAAACACAGTGTGAATTGAGTTAAGATACAGATCGTCACATCAGATCCCTCCTGTACATTCTAATCTTTAACTTAACTCAGAATTGTGCACAGACTTTCTAAACAAAGCTTTCTTGCAGGAGATGCGATACCTGCTGACAACCCAGAGCCAGAACTGCTACAGAGAGCAGATCCAAAAGGAGATGTTGACCCGTTTGGCCTGGAAGAGCCGATACGCCAAGCTTTACCCGTCCTGCTGCAACCCCCGGTACAACAGCACAGAGCCAACACAGCTGCCCCGTCTGCCTGCTGCCCCCCGGTGAGCTGCTTTATTCACATTAAATTCATCCAAATGTTTGTAATCGATGAGGTTTATACTCCATCCACCAGGGCTGTTCTTCCTCCTCCTGCTACCAGGACACCTGAGAAGCAGAGCGACCATCCCTCACCTCCTCCTCCTCCAGCTCTTCCTCCTCCACCCGTGCTCTCTTCTGAAGGGGAGAGGAGCCTCAATGCGTCCCGCCTCATGAGGCCAGTTTCTCCTCAGACCAGACACGCTCTTTATCAGGACTCATCGCACCATGTACGAAGTATCCATGATTTGTATTTCTGACAAATGTTGAAACATGATATAGTTAAAAGTCGTTTTAAATTTTTAACAGGGCAAAGGACGGAGTCTGTACCTGCAGAGACGTGGCCAGATGAGACCTGAGGAGAAGTTTGACTTCCCTCTGCTGTCGTCCTGGGAGTACGGATGGAGGCTGGGTAAGAAGGCGCCGTCTGCTCCACTTACATCTGTTAGACTTCACACTTCTCCAGATTAAGGTTGTCTTCCTGGATCCACAGGTGACTACACTCTGGATTACAGAACTCCATCTCGTGCCAAGTCGTCGGTGGTGAGGAACACCTTCTACGCCAGGAACGGTGTGTTCAGCAGCCCGTCGGCTACCGACGCATTGGGCTGAAGTTCAGCCATCAGACACCAGACGTCTTTCCTGATGGAAGAACAAAACAAGCCTTTCAGTGTGATGAACACCATTTCTGTTGGTTTTAATGCAACATTATGACAAATCCGTCTAGCAACCCTCTACTTCCTGTTAGACTGTGTGTTTAGCATCAACACACCTGTAACGTTAAGTGTCTGCCAACCCGATACTGTGTGATGGATAATTAATGACCTCCTGGCCGGCTATCAGTCAGAAAGACGCACACCTGATACCTGTGTGTTTTTAAATAGTGAGTCACTGGAGGAAATGTCACACAGCACAACGTTAAATATTTTATTTCTAATCAGTGATTCCATTATGCTTCCTCCAAGCAGTGTAGCTTTATTCATGTTAATCAGACACATAGACGTGTTTAGAATATAAAGAATAAACTTATTTAATGTTTAGATATTATCCTTTATTTCTTTATTTCTATCAACAAATCACATAAATGGAACAAAACCAAGAAAACCAAATGACTTCTTTCAGAGGAGACTGAAGGACTGAAGCATGAAACTACACCAGAAACTAATAAAAAGAAACAACGTGCAGCTGCACGGCCTGAACAATATCATGTCAAAAATAAAGTAACATTCACATTCATGTCATGACAGACTGCTTTCTGCAGATTTAACTGCAAAATAAGTTATCAGTTAATAAAATGGTAGCTGTGAAGGAATATATGGAGTTTACGCAGGTCACTGCAGGATAGTGATAGTGTGTTCAATCTGAGGTTGTTATGGGGACACTGACCTCTTCCAGCACAGCTGTATGTTTGTGTGTAGGACAGATCATCACTATGGTAACAGAGGTCAGAGCATTGGGCTGTCCCTCTGTAGACGCAGCAATCGCAGTATTAAATGATGTAGAAGCCTCTACAGAGTCAGATAACAACGTCGGGCCAATAAGAGTAAACAAATGTTTGTAGACTAATGACCATTGGAGAGGAGGCGGCATCGTGCCAGCTGATAAATCCTCTCAGCAAAGGACTTCTTAGACTCTTCATCACTATAGAAATGTGAAGTTTAACAAGTTTGTTTTTTCTCAAGCGCTCATAATGAAATGACTCAGCAGACGTCATTAATGTGGATTTAGTTTTTAATCAGTGTTACACAGTGTAAAATCATCACGTCACTGAATGTGGAAGCAAGAGAAGGTTTCAGTCTTGTTTGGGGAAGAGCGTTTGCTTATATGTTGATTACAGTTTGGACCATTAAATGAATGAAACACTGCTGGCTATCATAAATCTGAAGTCACATGTTAAAATGAAATGAAATGAAAATGCACATCAGTCATAAAAGTACTGAAAACATACAAAAATACAACATGTTGCTTTAATTCTGCTGGTCTTTGAACTATTACAGAATCACATATTTCATATAACTGCTGCAACTTTCCCCCCAAACAGCCGAACATCTGTGCTGCTATCGATCTTGCATTATGCGGTGGGGAAGATCAGGAAGCCGGTGAAGGTGTGGCTGGTGCTGCCCTGGCTTGTCACAATGTTGTTGAACTTAGTCACGTGCAGTGAGACCCTGTCGCCGACTTCCAACTCCAGGACCGCCGAGCCGGAGGAGACCAGGAAGCCTTCCGATTGGTCAGACAGAGTTATGTGAGTGTCACTGCCCTTCACCAGCTTCAGGCCCACCTAGATGTGAACAAACAAGCACGGTTATGGTGCTGTTATCCAGTGAAAGGTGAAGGTCGAGACGTAAAGAGACAAAATATACCAGAACGTATAGGTTGCATGCTGAACTAATTCGACACTGACATTTGATAATTAAAAAAACTGCAGATTGAAACATCTTGCTCGTCTTCTTGCAGGGTCACGAAATGAAGCAAATCAAACAGATGAGAAAAGGGATGAACAGATACTCAAACCAGTTCAGTGAGAACAAACCCTTCAGACTCACTCTGCTCTTCGCTGAAACGTGGTAACTCAGGAAATAGACGCCTTTGACGGCACATACAAACGTTCCGTTTGTCAGCGATTCTCCGCGAAACTGTTGATCCAGGTCCGGCAAAATCTCCCTGTGGGAGGTTTACACAAAGAAATCATTTTTATGGTTGTTGAGATGTCACGTAAATATTTCTCTGGCTCTGACAAAGTAAAAGAAACCCCCAGAAAACCATCACAAATATTTGATTGATTGACTGATCAAAGTACTGACGTGTTGAAGTTGATAGCAGTGTCCAACTCTGGTGCATGTGACAAGATTGCTTTGTGGGAAAAGTAGGAATTCTGCTGGTTTGAAGGGTTGAAGGCCCTTCCCTTCTCTCCTAATTGGCCTGGAATACCCGGAGGCCCTGGAAGACCTGCATCACCCTTCAACCCGGGCCGTCCCGGGGGGCCCCACAGACCTGGCAACCCTTTCTGACCCCTGACCGGCTCACCGGCCTCACCTGCTCGTACAGACAAAGACTTGTCAAAAGGTTATTTGTGTGATCTGATACTAGGACTTAAAAACACAAAATAAATCTTATTTTCACAAATAATTTATTACTTTTTAGTCAATATTTGCAAAACTCACACCAAACTGCAACTTAAATTAAAAAGTTAAAAAGGCGAGTAAAGTTCACCGAAGTTCAGAAGTCTACTCATATAATATTTAATGTCCATATCAGCTCACCAGGGTCCCCCTTCTCTCCCTTTGGACCGTCTACACCATTGGGCCCATGAGTGCCTGGGATCCCAGGAATCCCAGGGACTCCACAGGACTGTGTATTACCTGGGCCAACATGAACCAGGAGTAGAAACACTGCAGTACTGCAGCTCAGCCACCGGGGGGCCTGAATGAACACACAAACTTGTTTTTGTCACTTAGGAGGACAACGCACCAACCGAACCTGAACTAACCCAAAATGTAACGTTTGTCTTGTTGGGACATGTCTTGGTCTCAACTTGACTGAATGGTCTTAAGTTTAATTATTATAATTAGGTTGCCCGTTGACAATCTGTCAGTATTTACATGAAACCATTTATACAATGTTGAAATTAACAAACAAACTAAATTTTAAGAAAACGACTAAAATATTTAAATTCTTAAATCCTTATAAGGACATGCGGAAAACGAAGTAAATTTAAGTTACTGAGTTAAACCCAATGACAGATTTAGAGTCGACGTGAAGAAACATTAAGTAAGAGCTGCGATGAAACCATCCACCTCTATCTTTGTCTACGCACACGTATTTCTCTGTTCTTTGGCTTCGTAGAGTACAGAAGTCTCACCATTTGCAGATAATGCAGTCAGTCGTCCTCTGACAGCGTGATGAGCTGATGGAGAGCGTTGGAGCCGAAGAGCTGATCTGCTTCACGGTGACAGCAGCAACTCAGTCAGGAAAAAACAGGAAGTGAAACGGTTTAAGAGTGCAGCGTGTGGCGGCTGACACACCGTGCTAATAGTGATTATACCAACAGAAGCAAAGAGCCAGAAAAAAAACTGCTTCATATTTCATCCTCATACATTGAGTGAGGCAAATGTTCAGTGCATTTATCTCACAGCTGGTGTTTAGATTCAGATTATGTACAAACAATATGGTGCACTGTTGTAGTTACACATTGATCAGTAATGATCATCAATAATAATAGTACAATAAAACAATCAAACAATACAAAAAAACAATCAAAAGAAAGAGTACTGATAATGCGAGCATGATTATTGATTATCATTGACTATAATAAAAAAAATAGCCAAGTTGACTGTTTTTTATTTGCTGTGCTTACTTAAATAATTATACTCTAATTATTAATTAAATGGTTTCTGAAATTTCGCTCCAAAACTGATCAGTCACATCACACAGAATTAACATATTTAAGTTTCCAAAAATCTGGCAAGTCAAATATAAAACTACTAGATTTCAGGTATTTTTCTTTGATAAGCTTAAATTTAATTTTCTTTTTTATATTGTTAACTTAACTAAAATAAGTAAATGCAAATATATCAAAGTAAACTTTGCAAGAAGACATTCACATTGAAACTAATAGTTACGTTTACATTTAGCTCATCATGTATTTAAAAGGTTAAGAATAATGCATTGCATTTCATAAGACCATGATTTATGTTTTTTAAACTAATAATACTTTCACTCTAATGTAACTGTAATGTAAAAATGAAGCACAGTACTTGTTTGTTTCCAGCACTGAGCGTCTGTAAATTAGCATGTTAAAACTTGCTGCTTCAGTTTGTTCTCTTCTTTTTTCTTTTCTTTGCATTTGCTGCGTTTTCTTCATTTCTCATAACATGGTCAGTTATTTTTGTGGGGTCGATAACCTTTCCCGTAAATCTCTATTATATTATTATGTTTTTTTTTGCATGTCTTATCCAACAAAGCAAATCACAGAAGAAGTGAAACATTTCACAAGAAGAGAGGAAATACTCCACCCCGTGAAGAACTGATGATGAAGCTTCAGAATGGATCTAATTGCCAAAAATCTTTCATCCAAATTAACATTTTGTTCTGTTTTTCTTTGAACTTCCTCTTTGTTGTTGCCTCAAATACAAACTGGCTTCCTGCCATTGCATTCGCAGTCTAGATTTCAGTATCTGTTCCCCAAAATATTTAATTTCCTCAACAATAGTAATCAAGAAATAGCTGATGCATATTTGTCCTGATAAAAATCCTGCGAAATATGCCAGTTTGTCCATTTCTATCTTTTTCAGATCCTCTTTCGTTTCTTCTGAATTGTTTTGTTTTCTATTTCTGCACTTTTGGATCCTGAATGTAAAAATCTGAAATCTTAATTTTAGACGACCCGTTAGAGTTTTTTTATGAGATCCAAGCCCATTGTCAGTAGAAAGGCACCATGCCCATCAAGCTGCGTTCACACACACGAGGGATTCTCTGACAATGCTGATCACTGTCCACGTTCTTTACATAGAGCTGTATTAAGTTACCACCAATGCAAATGTAACATCCCGCCTGTGATGCTTCACGCATTCAAATGACAAATGAAACAACTGATACTGATGGAACTAACAGTATTCATTACCTGAACAAATACCAACAATGAGAAATCAACATGGTTTGATTAATGGTGAAAATGCATTTGAACACTAAGAAACACTAAGAAGAAACGTTTATCATTATTCTCTGCAAAACCACGAGCATCAGCTGCCTTAAAACAATACGTGACGGAGGACGATGATTAACAGACAACACAAATACAAATAGAAAGCATTCTGGGTGTTTTTACAGTGGTTTATTCATTGGGTTTTACAAATTATTACTGACAGACAACATAAATCATCAACCTCTCTACTAGGCAGAAGCATGATTTATTTCAATATGAGAAAAACATTTTGAACTTTATTTCCTATGCCATTATGATTGGACGATTCCAGTAAGTATATGAATGGCAGGGAAATATAAACTGGAGTTATAGATGCTTAGGAGGAAAACACATTTTCACACATCAGTGCAAGATTGAGATAATGCAGAAATTTATGCAGATCGAATCTTGATGATGAGGAGAGAGAAATGCATACAAAACTGTGTCATCTGCATAGAAATGCATGTTATAAGTTGGTGTTGAAGTAACTCATGTCACTGAGTACTGTTGGCGCTGCTGTTATAATTGTTGGGATTGTTTGGGAAGAGAGCCCAGTCTGACCTACTGGAAGTCTCTGTGTCGGTTCAGAAGAAGAATCTGAAATCATCAGAGCTTTTATAAAGCTGATCATGTTTCACAGATATATCAAAGAAAATAAAACACTCTTGGTCGATGTGTTTGCTTTTAAATTTATTGTTTTTACTTCATTTCAGAGACTTTACACAGCTGATTACTCGTCTTAAATGTGTACTGAGAATACTCTTTTGTAGCATGTCAGATTTTTTTTTTTTATATTGTTTGAATTTTTTGTAACAATGTTTTTTATGCTTCCTTCACTGTCTTCAGAAAGTAGATTTAGAAAGGAATTATAAAGTAATCAACATCTCCCTTTTTCAAAAAGGTTGGACAGTCAGTGTGAAGGAAGCGAGGATTATTACTTTGCTTTGTAATTTTAGCCTTGGATTGTTGCAAAATGCTGCAGAAAGCTGTTTTGTGCTTCAGTGAGCTCGCAGCAGGAAGCCAGTGAAGATGCTGTAACCGCTCGGCTTTCCTCGCATCCCTCTGTAGTCTTTAGTTTCCAGCCAAACCTCCTGATCCTTCGACACGTAGACCGCCAGACTGCCCGAAGTCACCTGGAATCAGCACAGGTGGAAATGTGTTGGTGCATCAAAGAAAAGTGTCGAGGTCCTTCTGTCAATGCTCGACTTTGGTGGACATGCTGACTGAATCAGTACCTGTCTCCTGCTACGGCGATGATCACAGAACGATGTCAGCAGTGTCTGGTCCATCTTCATCAGCACACACAGTCGGTCCTCTAACGAGGCGTGGAAGACGAAGTAGTACGTTCCCGGGACGCGACACCTGCAACACACAAACTTCATGAAGTCTCCAAAAGTGTTTGCTCTGATAAATCAGCACTCGTGCTTGCTACAGGTGCTCCTCTCACCTGAAGCGCCCTGTTCCAGTGTTGTAGTCATCGTTGATGTTGGTGATGACGTTGGTGAACCGAATGACGCTGGCTCTGTCTGGGTATTCGTTGGTTCCTCTGGCCACACTGAAGGCTGCCTGCTGCTGGACGCCAGCATTCCTGTAGCCACAGGAAACAATGTAAAGTGACGCACAGAGCTGGAATTACCCATAAAAGGCTCTGGGTGTGTGCTCTTCAAGGTGTGTGTGATTTGCCCAGTCAGTAATCCAGCTTGGATTCTTAGCGGTTTGGCAGAAATGGCTCTGGGTGTTTCTGATCACATACCCTGGATCTCCTGGTGGTCCTGGAGGTCCAGGAATCCCTGGGACCCCTGGTTCTCCCGGTTCACCACTTTGACCTCTTTTACCAGCTATTCCCAACTGCCCCGGCTCCCCCTTCTCTCCTTTCTGAGGGCCCTGGCTGCCAAGCAACACTGCTCCTGTAGACAGCAACATTATTATCATAATTATTAACATTTTTTAGAGGTCCTTTATTGTTAAATACTGACGGGTTCAACACCATCAATGAGAAGACTGGAGTGAAGACGGTGGCAGTATATTGTTCAGTGAGCGTTCGATACCTGGCTGTCCTTTCTCTCCTTTCAGTCCATCACGACCGTCCCTGCCAGGCATCCCGGGAATACCTGAGGACGGAAAGACACATGAACAAACACAACAAAACAAAAAGAAGCATGCACGTGTACACACATACAAACGTGCATGCACGTACCCGGCATTCCCGGCATCCCCGCTGCTGGACAGGTCTCCGCGGCGACCAGCACGGGTACGGCCAATGACAGCAGGGCACAGATCACGAGGAAACACTTATGTTGGAGCATGATGGAGCACCTGAGCACAAGGGAAGGTGAGATAAGACGTGGGTGCACCATGGGGGATGCAGTCCCACACGCTGGTTGTACAAGTACAAATATGAGATATTTGTACATTTTAGGCAACTTTATACTTCATACTCCTTTTTTTGTTGTTTATAATTTTTCACGCCCTTCCTGTCCACTTAAAACTGTCCACTGACACTACACATAGTATAGTGACTTTACAGACATACTGGGTTGCTGTAGATTAAACTAGCCAGCCATTCAATAAAGAAGTTAAAATGAGCTCAGCCTTAAACACCAGCAGCAGTAAAATGCAACAAACACATTAATGCAGAAGGATGATCCAAAACCAGCATATTTAATATTTAATATGTTTAAGTACCTTTGCTTAAGGAAAGTATCTGAATACTTCTTCCACCACTGGTGATTGAACAGGAGGAAAAGGAGAGGAGAGGAGAGGAGAGGAAGATGGAGGAAGCAGAGAAGAAGAGGAGACAAGGACAGGAGAGGAGGAAGAGGAGAGAAACACGTGCTGACAGTTTAACACTACACAAATCTGATCATCAGATTAAACCGCTCGAACATCAACGTACTTTTAAACCTCGAAATACACAATCATAAGATTGTCTCGTTAAAAAAAGCTCATTTTCTTTCACAAATAAATCTTCCAAACTTGAATTCAGTGAAATGAAATCAACACATGCTGCAGACGCAGAAAAGAAATACGAGAAACGATGAAAACTCACCGGAGAGCACAGACTGACGGATGAATGAAACCCACCACGGTGAGTTCAAAGCAAACTGAAGTGAAGCTTTCAGTCCTGCGGCTGGAGGAGGAAGCCGACACAAAAGTGTCGATTCAGCAGCTTTTCTGATGAAAATAATCTCCTGCAATGACAGAAAGTAGTTCTGCAAATCAGGAGGACAGAGTGAAAGACGGGAAGAGAGGGAAACATTAGGCGGGGGTGTTATGTGGCCAAAATTATGTGGACACCCACGTGTTCCCTGAGTTTTGAAACTTGATCAGGTCCGACTCACAATCTGTGTCCCAGGTCAGGTTTTGGGTGTTGAAGTAGTATGAAGAAGTATGTCCACACCACATTTTTCTTTACGGATACGAAGTCTAAATGTCATTGAAGCAGGGATGGACGTTCACCACACTGTGCTGCACACAGATGAGTCTCCTTCTTTCCTGAAGGAATTAATGGGAACAGACCTGAAACAGCAACTCACAACCAGAAGTTTACTTGGACGGAAGTCTAATTAAAGTTCTTGTTGTTAACTTTGACTAAATCACACACGTTCTGTCCTGCTGCTGCACAAACTCACTCCACTGTTGAAAATAGACCCAACACATGCAGCGTTTCCACCTGTTTCTATAACATTTTCAAATATATTTGTGAAGTAGGAACCCGTCGGCTTGGGGTGCCACAGACAAGAAGTATTGAGAGACACGCATGTTTGACCAAAGTGGTTCATGCATGGATGACGTTTTAAGAAATCCTCTTGCTCTTCGTCTTCGAGTCAGATCTCAGCACAGAGAGAAGTCTGTTAGCCTAGCTTAGCACAAACACTGGACACAGGGGGAAACTGCTAGCCTATAGTTCAGGATGTCGGGCTCTGTGGATGTTTTGAGATAAAGAGGACTGTCCTGGTGGATTTCTTTGCAGTGTGAGTCGTGTAGTTTGTCCACGGTGACAGATCTGCCCCGTGTGTGTGTGTGTGTGTGTGTGTTCTCTTCAGCACAAACACATGCAGGTTGTTTTTCTTTATTCACTCACGGCGACGAGCCACAAACACACACCCAGCCGTTTGCAGGCCTCGCCTCGCTCTCTCTGCCGTCTGGTTGTGTCTTCTAGTCTCTCCTGTCTTCCGCCCCGTCCAGCACGCTACTGTTAAAGGGGGTAGTGATTAGTTAACAGCGGACAGGTGTGCTAATCATCTCACCTGTGGCGAAGGCCACACCTCTCTCCTGGACGCCCCCCCCCACACACACACATCCACCATGATCAGTAATAAGCCTCAAATCTTTTCCACTCCTAAGATCAACAGTTTTTCAGAGGCCGCAGCCGGCTGAGTTTCAAAACTCCTGCAGACGTGAGTCATCCATTGGTTATCAATCAATGTCACGTTATCTTGACGGGAAGGAGGCTCAGTGACGCTCTGATGTTGCTAAACTTTGCTGATTTGCTGATTGCTGATGATTTAACCTTCGACCTCTGACCGCAGAGTGAAAAATGGCTTTTACAGGCGCCCATGACTCTCCCATGTTTCAAACATACACACACTCGTTAATAAACTTTTATTTTGCTTTAGAGGCATTGACAGACATGATTCAGTATAATGCCAACAAATCCAAAGTTACATTTGTGTTCACGTGAGAACCAAACAAGCAGAAACGCTCCTCAGTTATTACTGTGCTGTGAGAAACGAGAACAATCAGCGACAAACTCATTTTTAGAATTATAAACGGGTTCACGTTCAGGTTTTCAGCGCTCACTCGGAGCCGCGAGTGAAATTACAGCGAGCGAGCTTCATGCTGGATTTGGGAAGAGCAGGAAGCCGTTGAAGATGATCTGTTTCTCGTTGGTGTCTCGTGTGTCCTCCGATCTCTGGTGGTCCCTGAAGGACTCGAGCCAAACTCTCTGTCCGGCTGTCAGCTCTAACACCGCGCCACCCGACAGCACCTGAAACACAGCACAGCCAATCACAGGAGGGTTTCAAGTTAGCTGAGTTTGTTAGCCGGGCTACCCGGACTGTGAGCTCAGAGCAGAGAACAGGAGGTTTACAGGCCCGGGGACTGAAACTGACCTGATCAAAGTTCTTGTTGTAATCACAGAATCCCAGCTTGGTGAACGGAGGGTCACTGGCTAAACGCAGACACACGCTGACCTAAAAAAACACAAGAACACACTCAGACAACTTCAGAAGTCCCTCGGGCTGATCTTTATGGCAGTGAACACAAAGTCTTGGCTGAGTGGAAGGTGATATTTGAAGAGAAGTGGTGTGTTACCCTGGCCATGGAGGTGAAGGTGAAGTAGTAAACACCAGGTATTCTGCAGGTGAAGTAACCCGTGGCTGCGTTAAAGTCCTGAGGTGTGTTGATCACGGTATGCTGGTAGGTCACAACCTGATGGAGTGAGGTAAATTATAATACAGCAGTGAACATCTCTGTGTTTTATTTGTACTGCAGATTTTAAAGACAGAGCTGTGATGGCTGAACCTGATCCAAGGTCGGATAACTGTTGTCAGTCCTCATCACTGAGAAGGCTGAACGGGCCTGCTGAGGGGAGTCATCTCCTAAAACACACACACACACACACACACACACACACCAATAAACATTTGTAAATTATACTGATGCTACACGGACGAGAAGTACGTGGCACTAAGTCACACACACCAACGATTTCACTGATTTTGGTGAAGTCAAGCTGTCAGGCACGGGGAGTGGAGCCGGTGTCGTGCCAGAACAGGAGCTGGGCAAACGGATAATGTACCCAGGTTCTTCAGACATGAAGACAGAGGAGGCACCAGACCAAAGTAAATCTGGGACTGACTTTTAGTTGTTATTATTATCATAGTTTCATTTATTTATCATGATACATATTGTGTGTTATCTTCCCGTGGGGTCATACCGTTACCTTGGCCAATGCTCCTGCCGTCCGGACCGGGGCGACCGGGTCTTCCTGGGCTACCGGCTGCTCCCAGATCTCCACGGAAACCTTTAAGACCCATGACTCCTTGCTCACCCCGATTCCCCATCTCCCCCTTCAGCCTCAGCAGAATGTTCTGATCCACCGGACCTCTGGGCAACTGAGCTGCAGACAAACAGACGAATGATTAAACCTGAACCCTCCCAACACCGTCACATCGTCACCGACTTCTTTTTTTACCAGGCTCTCCTTTCTCTCCCTTGGGTCCAGGCCATCCATTTCTGCCGGGGATTCCTGGCTGTCCCGGACGACCTCCTCCACAGTTCACTTCACATCGGCCGGTCCTCAGAAGCAAGGCAGCGCCCACCAGAATCACGAGCCCATAGAAACCTCCCATGGTCCAAAACACTGGGCCGAACAAGAAAACGGTGACAGTGGTGAGAACATGAGAAGAACTTACACATCACATCAAACGATTTGTTCTTGACACTGAAGTGTCAACTTGATACCGTTAAAAAACTTACATGATTCCAGTACTAATATATATTATTAGTACTAGTAATATAGTCTCAGTATATTTAATCAGTTTTAGGCCGACAGAATTTCTCCAGAAGAAAAATGAATTTCTGACGGTGCAGAGAAAACTGAGGAAGCAGTTTTTACAGGAGAGTGAAACTCAACAGTTACATGAACAGATACAATATTAATTAACATTTCTGTGTCATAGCTGGAGAATTATTTAGATTAGTAAGAGATTCTAAGAGTAATGACTTATTTCAATCACCACATAACTTCACGATAAACTAAATGTTCACTGAGGTGGTTCACGTTTCTCTTAATATAATTGTTAACGTGGTTTCATTTTAATGACCATAGAAAGCTAAAAACTGATTATTTAAATTATTATTTAAATTCTTCAATTGTTTGATAATATGAGAAAATGTTGTGCAGAATACACACCCACAAAATTCATTCACCTAAAGCAAAAAATACAAAGTACGTAAAACGGTTAGTGACTGATGGTGACCAACACTGCAAAGGTTCAAGTCTGATCTGATCTAATTCATTCTAACTAATTAAACATGGAGGATCATCATTTTTATAGTTTATATATACACACACGAACTTCAGGTGATTTCTATAAAGAGACAACATGCAGTTTGAATCTGCTGCAGATAGAAAATCAGTCACAGTGACATTCAGCTACCTTAGATTTTAAAAAGCTGTGATGTTGTTAAACTGTTGTTGACTGAACAAACGCCGACCATCAGAATCTCAGACGTTATTTTACTCACCAGCCGAGTTTTCTGTCTCACCAGCGGAGATCTGAAGCTGCAATGAATCGATGGGATTTCCTCTTTTTTCTTATTAGACTGAGAGGCTCACTGACACACACACACACACACACACACACACACACACAGGGAAACGAAACTCTTGATCTGACAGAAAGTTTCATGTTAATTAAAGTGTTTAAAAAAGTTTGACACCCAAAAACCAGGCCACGTTTCCACGACTGACCAGTAAACCAAAGAACAACAAAAGAACCAAACATGGATGATAACATGAGGTTTATTTAACAGTGTTGGAGTAAAAGTAACCTGCTGCAGCAATGAACACGTCATCTGGTTTGGTCTGGTTTGGTTTGGTCTGGTTTGGTTTGGTCTGGTCTGGTTTGGTTTGGTCTGGTTTGGTTTGGTTTATCCAGTGAAACTATCCTCAGCATGACTTTTATCCTCCTGCTGAATTTTTCCTGTAAAAAGTCAAATAGACGAGACATCACGTGTCTGAGTATCCATTAGATCTGAGCCACAGTCAGAGTCTGTCTTTGTGCTGGGACGTGATCTGGCTCAAAGGGAGAGTTTGTTTGACCCATCACAGACTTCCTATAACACCACACCTCACGACCGGCAGCCAGAGAAAGGCAGAAACTGTGTCGGCTTTAAAAACCGTGATGTGTTCAAATACTTTATCTTAGTACACTTAGAAACGCTGCAGCAACCCATCATCTTAAGTGCCAACTACAAACTGAACTCCACGCACACGCTGAAGCTGTTTGACCCGTTTGAAGAGTTTGGGCCGCCCTCAAATAATCTGCTCAAAACTTCCTGCAGTCAGGACACACACACCAGAGGAAGTCATCAGAAAATGGAATATGACACATTTAGGATTTATTCATTCACCGTCCAACAGGAGCAGATTAAAGTCATTAGTATTATTATTAACAGGTCATTAGTATCAGACAACAAAACAGAAAATGAAATATGAACAAGAAAAGTACATGCTCCGTACATGTTGACAATCAGCACTCAGCTACTCTCTCGTGACAGAGATCTTCCCTTGTAACACCTTCAGTGGGAGGTCGTTCAAAGTGCCCATGCATGGAAACAGCCTGTCAGTGAAGGTGTGTGTGAAGGTGTGTATGACTGTGTTCGTATCAGGATCAGAAAATGTCAGCTTTCCTCGGCTCCAGTCCAGGTGAACTCTGACCTTCTGCAGCTTCTTCTTCACTCGGAGGAGAGCGGGTGGATCCCCCAGCACGCGCGCGCTGTATTTACCGTTGTAGAACTCGATCTGCCAGAATCCTGATTTCACGCGTCTCTTCTTCTGGACGGTCTCAGCTGCTGCACCAATAAACCACGCTGCGTTGTCTCCGACTTCAACGTCCCAGCTGTGAGTCCCGGAGTTGAAACCCTCCCAGCCCCGGACTGAGCGATGATAGTCGGTCCTCTCTGGGTTTTCTGGAAGCTTCTGTCTCTGTCCGTGTCTCACGCTGGTCAGATCTGCAGACAGGATGAATTCTGCGTTGGCGGTGTTTGGATCCAGAACCACAGGAGTGTAGGAGACCAGGTGCATCATCTTTCTCCAGATGTTGAAGGTCAGGTTGCCCAGGTGTTTGGCCTCGTCTATCAGAACTCCTGAGGGCAGCTGTGGATCATCCAGCAGGGGGCGCTGCTGGACTCTTTGCACTGCAGCCTTGTAGTTGTGCAGGAATGAGACGTCTTCAGCTCTCAGCTCGTCCTCTGTGGCTCTGACGGTGTCTGAAAGAGCTGCTATCTCTCTGCTCAGAGCCTCCATCTTCTCCTTCATCATCTGACTCTTCTGCTCCTCTTCCCTCCTCACAGCAGTGATCCTGGCCTCCTCTTCCTCTTCTAGAAACTGGTGAAGCTTCTTGAACTGCTCCTTAATCTGCCTCTCTGTGCGTCGGGCCTGGACCTGAATGTGTTCTGCTGTCTGATCACAGTTTGCTTTAACTTGTTCGAACAGCTTCAGTTTCTCTTTTAAGGGTTTCAGGGATGTCTGGAGCTCCTTTTTGGGATCCTGTGCAAATTCATGGATGGGTCTGAATCTGTGGTTGTTGTGTATTCTTGAATCCCTGCAGACGAGACACACCGGCTGTTCGTGGTCCAGACAGAAGAGTTTGAGTCTCTCAGAGTGCAGACTGCAGAGAGCCTCGGAGCCCGCCAAAGCTCTCTGATCTCTCTCCAGTACGAAGGTCTCACACAGGTTCTTCAACGCCAGGTTACAAGGCGGATCAGTCCTTGATGATCTTCTCTTACAAACAGGACAGTCCTGCACAGGCGTCTCTCTCCACCACGACTGCAGGCAGTCTTTGCAGAAGCTGTGGCTGCACGACAGGACGACGGGATTTTTAAAGACATCCTGGCAGATGGGACAGGACAGATCCTCCTGTGACTGGAAAGACATTTCCCGTCTGAGCGGAGCTGAAGACACAGAAGGAAGAAAGTCGAACAGGAAGTCAGTCAGTCGTGGCTCCTCTCCTTCCTCTGGAAAGTTTTTTTTTTTACCTTTACGGTCCGTAACCGTGCTGAGCAGTGTGTTAAAGTTGCTCTCAGTAATTCCAGCTGTAGCTTTTCTCACTCAGGGGAAGTTGCTGGTCCGGTCTGACTCGCACCGTGCAGTGTGTGTGTGTGTGTGTGTGTGTGTCACTTCCTGGTGGAGGATCTCTGGTCTGTGTCTTTGTTTGTCTCAGGTGAGTTGGAGGCGGAGCTTCGTCAGGCACAGATAAAGCACGAGTTTCCTTTTTTACAGCTCGGTCAGGGCAGCAGGAAAACAGCCGAGTGTCGCCTCAAAGGTCAACACTTTCTTACTTTGTGCTTCCAGTCGGCGATAAAAGAGACCAGAGGTGTACAGGTAACACCAGCAAGCTCCTCCTAATGTATATAACCTGCTTAAACTAGCGGGTCATACATGTGGGAGTTAAAGAGTAACATGTTTGATGACTTTATGACACATGAAACGTTCTCATCTTTTCTAGACTTTGTCCTCTGACTGAACGTTTACAGGAATGTGTAAAATCCCACACTGACCTGAGATCAGCTGAACGTACAGTGAAGTAAACTGTAGCTGCTGTTAGCTCATGTTAGCTCAGTTTGTAAGGTAGCATTAGTAGCATCAGCCTTAACTTCTCTAACTTCTGTCGCGGGAGGCCGCGTTTCTTTGCGGACATGCCGCAGCCGAAACAGACGACCCTCGCTCAAATGAGTGTTGAATGCGGCCTCCTTGTAGCTGTCGGATGGACTTTGTCCTGCAGACCGCCTGCTGCATGTCCTGTAATTTACCTGTGGTTCAAATGCGGTCTGGAACGTTGAGTTAAATCACGGAGGAGCACAGATGACTTCATTCCCACCTTTCACTGCGAGGTTACCCCGCCCAGAGAGTTTTGACACAGGTGGATGTGAGTGGGGATGTGGAGAGTCAGACTCCGCTGAGAGTCTCCGGCTGTGGATGAAGCATCAGCAGCTCGTTTCATGTCCGTCACTAATCGACACGTCTCAAAGAAAATCATCACCGAGAATCCAAACAGGACTCAGAGGTTCGACGAGTTTGTGTGTGTGTGAAGCTGCATGTGTTTCTCACGTGGACGATAACTCACCGAGACACACACCGTGTGTGTGTGTGTGTGTGTGTGTGTGCCCCACCCTGGTCTAAATTATACCCCTGAGGATCATGGGTAATCACTGAAGATGTTTAACCGCAGTGAGTCAGAGCTGGTGGTAAAATCAGACCTGAGGGTGAGACGATTCTGTCCTGGTGATCGTTTACGATTAAAGAGGCTTTAAATGAATTTTTATAATTATATAGATATTTCTGTCTCTCTCTGAACCCGCTCACACTGGAGTGAGAAGACAAATGTTTCTATGTATAAAATGTTTCTGTGTGTGACATTTGCAGCCTTTACAAACAAAACCACGTTTGAAACTTTGATTGGAAAATCTTAGAAAGATATAATGTGACAGTGAACACAGGACAACCAATGATGAATCAATTATTATTATTATCATCATCATCGATCCCACAGCGAACATCAAAAATGAAAAACAAAACATTTTCTACATTCTGTTGGTTCAAGTCGTCCGTGCGTCCGCTCAGTCCTTCGTTTGCTCCTCGACAGTCAAGACGTCCAATCGGGTTTCAGATCCGCCAAACATCAGGAAGTTCTCTGGGTGTTCCCTCCTTTTAAAGCTCTTCTACAAAAATATGACGACCGACGGACGGCGTCGGGTCCGATCGATAAATCAACAAAAATACAATCAGGATATGTATACATACATTTTATATATAGATTTAGATCTCTCCCAGGAATAGAAGCACTAATATATACACAAACAACTGCTGTGGGGCTTATCGGGTCCATCCATCAATCAATCAATCAATCAATAATGAACATCACAAGCACTCAGACTGTCCAGAAGCTTCTCTGACTCGTCAACAATTAAAAAAAACACTGAAATCAGCTGGAGGAAAACCCGAAACACAGAAAGAACGGGCCGGAACCAGCGGACCAGAGACTGGACTGCGTTTCCCAGCATGCAGCTGGTCTCTGCTCAGCTTTCCAGCAGGGCCGTGACCACGATTTACGAACCACCGAGGCACTGAGCCCGAATCCCAAACCTGTAACCTGTCGATCAGACCAACGGGCCGTGACGTGTCCGCGTGTCTGATTCTTTACGTCAATGTTACCTGAAACTTTACAGACCAAATGTTTCATTCAGCGGTCATTAAGTTGTGGCCCCGCGTCCCATGATGCAACACCTCGACAGGCAACTTTTAGAGGCAACACACACACACACACACACACACACACACAATATCTGAGATGAACGCAGCGTCGCACGCAGCGAGGAGACCGTCACGACCTCACAGAGCAGATGTGATGAGAATGAACAGATCTGAATATTTTCACTTGGAACCGGATCCAAAATAGAGCCAGCTATCGGAGCCGAACCAAACCGGGTCGATAAATATGGTTTAATTTAAAAGTGAAACGCCGACATCGTCCTCGCAGCGCTGCACGCCGTGAGCCGAACTCAAACAAACTCAAAGGTTTTTATTAAACGCGACTGAAGATGAAATAAATAACGAGCTGGAACAAACCGTCCAACAGAAACACTGACTGAGATCATCAGCTGCTGTCGATGACAAAACTGGATGTTAATTATGTAAATTAATTAAAAAAAAACCTTAATTATTGCACATTTCTGTGGCAACAGATTTATTTAATGAAAGAAACTTTAAACAGAACCTGACGGATGATTGGACGGGATTTTAACGAGGGGCCTTTAATAACCGTTTGAATCTTAGAGACACGTGACCAAGACCAAATTAATGAACCCTGACACATTTATTGACAGACATCAATAAATCAGATGATTTGTTGGTCCAACATCAACTTATGCAACTTAACGTGGGCGTACCTGCAGACGTGTTGGACGATAAGTGACAAGAACGATGAGGAGCGGTGTCTTCGTTACAGTTCGAATATTTAATTACTTGACGTTGGGGCAGAGGGGTCATGTGCTCCAACATGGCGGCGCGTCCGCAGTTGGCGATCGGCTTCTAAAAACAGCGTTGCCTCTAAAAGTTGTCATCGTCTTGATATTTACGCAGTAAACACCTGGTCACACTAACCGTTTTAATCCTTTAACCACAAACAGACCCGTCAGTGGCGCCGCTTGGCGTCCCGGGAGCGTGAACTGTCGCCATCGTGGCTCCAGCTGATCGTCCGACCTCCTCAGGTGTTCCCGAAGCTTCGTTTGTTCCAACATATTTACCTCCACACACACACACACACACGCACCATGGTTCAACCATGCGACACAGTGGAGCTACTGGACTTTACTAAACCCCACCCCACTGGGAGTCTAGACAAAAAAAAAAGGCAAATCAAACGCACCCAGGACTGACGAGGATCTGAACGGCTTCCTGTGCGGCTAATTAAGAAGCCACATAACGAGCAGGAAGTGAGTACTAATTAAAACAATCAGCAGTTCTGTGGGTGAGACTGCGTCGACACATTGAAATGCAAACATGAACCAAAAAAAAAAGAAAAGGCAAAAGATGGTCGCCGCGGCAACAGGAAACGACGACAACGTCTCAAAAATGTTTCAAACTAAGAGCGCGGTCTAAAAGGAAGCAGAATTTTACAAAATAAAATGCAACACGTCGAGTTCCTGCGATCAGTCCGCGATCGATCCGTGTCCCACGGGAAGTCCGACAGCGATCGGCCTCACTTGTGATTGGTTGGAGGCGGCAGGAGAGGGGCGGAGCGATCGTTGGTGATGGTCCTTTTGAGCCGTACTCCTCTGATCTGGTTCAGCATGTCTCCTCCTCCACTCTGGGTCACCTGCTCCTGGTCCTGGTTCAGGTTCTGGTCCTGGCTGGAGGGTGGAGGAGCCTGGGGCTGATAGTGAGCACCGTGGCCCAGACTGGGAGGCTCTCCCTGGGAAGCGGAGAGCTGGAGCTGGGCCTGCTGCTGCTGCTGGAACAGCTTCTGCTTCTGCTGCTGGCTCAGCTGCTGCTCCGGCTGCTGGTACTGGTCTTGTTGGTGAAGCAGTTGCTGGGGTTGCTGGGGTTGCTGATGCAGTGATTGTTGATGTTGAAACTGTTGCTGTAGTTGCTGCTGATGCACAAACTGTTGCTGTAGTTGCTGCTGCTGAAACTGTTGCTGTGGCTGCTGGTATTGCTGCTGCTGCTGTAGTTGACTGCGTTGCTGCTGATGATTTAGTTGTTGGTTCATTTGCTGCTGTTGCTGGTAGAGTCTCTGTTGCTGCTGCTTGGCGTTGCTGCCCTCTAGTGCCAGGGAGGGCACAGTGGGTACAGGCACCGGGATGGGCATCTGACCAGGGACCAGCTGGTAGTACGGGGAGGAAGAGGAGGAGGGAGGTAAGGCACTGAGGCTCTGTGTGGAGGTGCAGAGTTTATTGTAACCTAAACCTCCGCCTCCTCCCATGGCGGAGGGCACCGCAAAAACATTCTCGTCGCTCCCGCCGTTTCCTCCGATGGCCTTGAGGGGAACCTGCGGGGTGCTGATGGGGATGGGGACGCCGCCGCTGATGGTGCCCCTGCGATACGCCGGCTTGGACGACGGTTTGCGGCGGATGGTCGCCGTGTGGGACGGCAGCTGGTGGGCCGACCTGCCCATCAATTCGGGCTCGGCCAATAGGCTGACAGTAGAGGAGGGGCGCTTGGACTGAACGAACTTCCTGTACTGGAAACTGAGGTCGGAGTTCCTCGGGATGGTGGAGGACTTGTCGAAGTCTGACTGGCTGTTGCCGTGTGAGAGGTGATGTAAGGAGATGGAGTCGGCGTCTCCGTGGAGAGAGATGGACTCGTAGTCGACTGCACAGAGAAAGAAAGAAAACGTTACTGCTGCTCGTCAGTGTTTAACTCCTCATGACAGACGAACGGAGTGTGTGTGTGTGTGTGTGTGTGTGTGTGGACATGCATCATCACGGAACAGAAACACACACACACAGAATAAAATAATAAACTGATATTTCTGAGACATCGCAGCGCTGATCTAAACATCTAAAAACATGTGACCAATGACGTGAATGATGACATGCAGACGATCCTAGCTGAGAGACAAACAGGCAAGAAGGCAGACAGACAGACAGGCAGACAGACAGGCTCATAAACAGACAGACAGGCAGTCAGAGACCTACCATAGAGGGGAGGATCTCTCTTTACAGCTGGAAGAGAAGGAAGGAAGTTTAGCCAAGGAAACAACAAACTACTGAGAGAACAGAGAGGAGATGATGGTACACCACAGACAGACAGACAGACAGACAGACAGACAGATCAAAAACACCAAACTGAGATGACAGACAGGTCAACAGAGTCATCAGGTTCATCAGAAACAGTGTGTACTCACTGTGTGCGTGTGTGTGTGTACTCACTGTGTGTGTGGATGGTGTCCTCGGAGCAGGACGGGGTGGTGGTCTGGGTGCTGTAGCCGCTTGAACAGTGCAGAGAGTCCCTGCTGCTCCTCTGGGCGTCCGAATTCAACGCACCCAACGTCAGCGCCAGCTGATCCCGGGCCGAGCAAGACTGACGAGAGAGAGAGAGAGAGAGAGAGAGAGAGAGAGGATGAGACGAGGTGTCATATAATGTCATTTTTAAATAATATGAGTTTTACAAGTTACAAGGTGAGGAGACAAGGAAAGGAGAAGAAAAGAGGAGAGGAAAGGAGAGGTGATGAGAAACAAAAGAGACCAGAGAAAGAAGAGGAAAGATGAAAGGTAACAGGAGATAGAACAAGGAGTGAAAGAGGAGAGAGGACATGAGGAAAGGAAACAAGGAAAAACATGGAGAGAGGAAGTGAGATGAAACAGAGAGAGGAGATGAGGAGAGGAGATGAAACAAGGAAAGGAGGGGAGTTGGGAAACCAGGAGAGGAAAGGAGACGAGGCATGGATGGATGCATGTCGTGTGTGTGTGTGTGTGTGTGTGTGTGTGTTTACCTTCCCAGACGCCGACATGGCTCGAGCTCTCTCTCCGTGGTTTGAGTAGGCGTTGTGTGGCGGGGCCAACATGCCGTTCTCCGCCCCTCCGCTCCCTCCAGCTGCGAGCTGATTGGTTGAGCCGACGGCATCCTGTCACGAACGGACCAATCAGAACAGACAATCAGGTCGGCGTGAACGGCACAGAACATAAACCCACGCGGCCATCGTAGAAGTCCCTCATCAATCATTAAACCGTGTTTATGTGCAGCACCTGACAGCAGGTAACGAGCCGGCCAGGTTAATTATGTCATTAAATAAGGAGACAGGGTCATAACTGCAGCAGGACTTCTACAGTAGCTGCTGGTCTCTGAAGAAGCAGCTGATTCATAACGTCAACAAATCTCATGAAAACACCAAAAACAAAAGTGCAGTGAGCTTCAGCTGCTCGCTGCGGTTTCTGTCAGACCAGAGGAAGCAGTGCATCGTTAGGGACTATTTTTAGCGGTGGATTGATCCACATTTGGCGCTCAAGGGAGGATTTCCAGCAGCAGGACAACTGTGTGTGTGTGTGTGTGTGTGTGTGTGTTTGTGGTCACTCCACTGTTGGTTTTGGTGTTTTCATACAGAGTCTAAATACAGACGCCGTGCTTCAGTGAAACACCGACAGGACAGCACGGACAGGAATATCAACAGCAGCTGGACGTCACGAGCGTCTCGTTAACAGCAGAGATGTGACGACGAGGGGCCGACAGCGGGACGGAGGCTGGATGAGGTCTGCAGGTCAGGACGAGGTGATCACATGCGAGGAGGTAAAACATGTCGACACTTCAGATTCATGGACACTGAGTGCAGAGTCAGACATCTGTCGTTGTTTCTCCGATGATTCAAGTGATGGAAAACTAATCAACAGCTAACGTGATGATCGTTCTGCTTCTCGAGACCCGGCGGCCTGTGAACTGTCTCTGTGGTGCAGGTACCATCGGCAGTACGCAGTGAGCGCCCCCTAATGATGTGCAGAGGATTTTATAAAGTACGTCTGACATCACACTGATTAAATAACTTCACACAAAACTACTAAAATTGCCCTAATGTGACTCTCAGCAGAATTTTTAAATTTGTTCCTGCCCCTCAGTCACGTTCATACGTGTAGCAAACACAGACATTAAAGATGACGTGAAGGGAAGTGAGCGCCTCCACACTGCACCTGTGAGGCCGACGATAAATAACCTGATGAGGAATGAACCTGCCTCCTGTTCGGCCTGCACGGCAGAGCCTGACTGAGGCGTCACGCAGCGTGAAATGTTTCTCCGACTGAGACAAACATAAAGAATCAGAAGAGTCACAGACATGACAACACGGGACAACACGTGAACACGGACACGGCAGAGAAGACTCCGTAAAGACGTGAGAGTCAGGCGAACACTGCACATGTGAACACACACACACACGATGATCCAGGTCTAATGGGAGCTGGTACAGACATAAATGAGGCGCACTGACACATGTGATGAGGCGTGAGATAACGTGAGATGAACCGATGGAGCACAGACGGTCACAGCACGGTGACGAACACAGCACGGTACTCGTGTTGGGAGTGATGTAATAGTTTTATCTCACGGTGGTCATATCCCTGCGGCTAACGCGGCGGCTCAGCGCGGGGTGGCGGTGGTGGCCATGGCCGGCGGCGGCTGCGGTGGCGGCGTAACCGTAGCGACCACGGCTGCCCTGACGACCGAGGCGAGAGGGGGAGTTCCCTTCGCTGAGCGACCGGCCGGTTTCATCACAGCCAATCAGCAGATAGGGGGAGGAGCAGCGCTACACACAGGAGAGGGTTAGAGCGGCGTCTGTAGGCTTTTATTTTGAAGATCCTCAAAGGAAGCAGTGACATTTTAAAGTGGAGGGGTGCTGATGGCTGGCAGAGGAGTGCGTACATTTTTGGCCACATGTTCTACATCAAATGTATGAAACATTAAGTCGTGATTTTAGGAAATAAAGTGACAAATATTATTCAAATATTATCAGAAAAGTTAAAATTCTGCTAGTTTTGAGGGCAGAAAGTTTAAAACTGTTCAGGTGTGTGTGTGTGTGTGTGTGTGTGTGTGTGTGTGTTACCTGGATGTGCACTCCATCGACAGCACAGCTGATGGAGTCCAGAGAGGGAACGTGTCTCACTGATCCAGACTGGTAGTTACTGTGAAAACACAGACTCGACGTTTAAGGACGAACGTCACCAACAGACGGTAAACCTGCACACACTGTGTGTGTGTGTGTGTGTGTGTGTGTGTGTGTGTGTGTGTGTTACCTGCTGATGCTGCTCTTCCTGGACAGAGTGTTACTGGGAGAGGCCGGCGGTGTCTGATAGGTGTAGTTGAAATCAGAACCTTTTAGGTCCAAAATCACCTGAGAGAGAAGAAACAAACTCAAACGTCTCCGTCAACAAATCACTGAATCTCTGCACGAGCACACCTGAGGGTGGCGCTGCAGGTGACATCAGAGGAGCTGTGTACCTGCTCGCTGGCTGCTGGGAGTTTATTGGGCTCGGCTGTCAGGTTGGTCAGATCTTCCAGGATGGTCTGCAGGTGGGTCACCTCACCCAGCATGTTGATCTCATGGTCCTGAACACACACACACACACATTAGTTAGGTGTGTGTTCATGTTCTATAGGCTTTAAAAAGGCCCATCACACACACACACTGACCAGCACAGGCTTCAACATCCCGACGAAGCTGCAGTAGCGCGCTCTCTCTTCGATCAGCGCTCTGCACACGGCTCGCTTCTCCGTCTCCTCCAGGACGACGTAACGTACATTGACGTCCTGCAGCGCGCTGTCCAGCTGACCGCGAGCCTCGTCCTTCCCTGCAGAGACACACAGAGGACAGACTGAGGACGGCGGGACATGAACTGCTCATTAACATCATCATCATCCTCTGTCTCCTCATCAAACCTGAATCTCATTTAGATTAATTAACGCTTAGTTAACATCGTTGTTTTAATTCTCTCTTAGACTGTTATGAGGAAGTCTGTGGAGAATTACACTCTGCGATACCCAGATCCTGCCAGGAGGGGGCAGCACAGCACTACACAGCTGATGTGATGGCAGCTACTGAAGACACACACACACACACACACACACACACACACACACACAGTCAGCTGTTCGTCACACACATGCTGGCTGACCTTGTCCTCCTCATCTTTGTTTTTTAACATGAAAATCTGACCATGATTTCTGTATTTACAATAATCTGATCATGTGATCTGATCATGTGACTCAGAGCTCCTTAATGATTTCGTGCCAATAAAACATCTGAGACAGCGACGGTGACACCGCAGAGTTTCAGACCTCGCTCTCTTCACTGATGTGATTTACTACGTTGTTTACTGGCGGACTCCGCCAGCGTCACGTGATCCCAGCACACAAAAAACCCGAAACCCGGTTCCCCGCTCCAAAAAACCTCGAGTCTTTCTTCGACAGAAACCGCAGAGCCGATTTACAGAAGGATGGAAGACATTTTGTGGCTCTTTCATCACGAATGTAAGAAAACTCTCATCACTGCAGTCGGTGACCAACATAAACGGGACAGTTATGTGTTCAGCTGTTACTCATTTTCAGGGTTTGTAACCACAAAGTTCAATCCAGCAGGAGCAGCGCGATCTCCCCCACACATGAAATATAATGTTCATAACTCTGATTTTACTTGTATGAAATCACCTACAAATAAAAATAATTATGTTTTTGTTAGTCCACCATGTTGAACCGCCTACAACACGAGATGCCACCAAGTCCTCCACACTGACCTTTAAATTCTTAACATGACGTCCAATCTTTCTCCCTTATTGTAAATTTCTGAATGTCAATATTTATTTTTCAGAAGTTTCTCTGTCCGTTATCAGCGTATGTGACCCGGAGGCTCTGAGCTTCCACATCGTCCCCACGGTGAAATACGTTTCTGTGTCACAACATCCGGACTGACAAACTGTGACTTAACATGAGCGCAGACAAACGTCTGCGATGACATGCTGTCAGAGGACGTCAACAACATCTAGTCCAAGTGCTAAAAGCTGCAGTTCCTCAAACGTCCACTTGAGGCTGGTTCCAGAAGTGAGTCAGTTGACAGGTGGCTCAGCTCATTGCTTTAAAATCACTACAAAAACCTGCAGGTGGTGTCACAGATACTACGTCCATGTGACCTGACGATGGAGAAAAGGATATCCAGAGTTACAGTACATCCTCTGGGGATCACGACTGCATCCATCAAATATTTGCTGGTACATTTCACTAAAAGCCACAAATGTGTAAAAACTATAACAACAATCAGCTTCAGTATTCGAAGCTGAATAAATCAAAAATCTCTGAATGAAATCTTGTTTTTGGAAGCAGGCGGAGGCGCAGTGACGGAGCTGAGCTGTAACTGTGTGGAGGACTGTTTAACGTGGTGCAGGTACAGAACACACACACACACACAGACAGAGGTCTGACCTGCAGACCACCCAGCTGTGGAAACACTCCTACTGCGTGTAAAAATAAGTCTGGAGATGACGGAGGGAGCGCTCACATCCACCAACATGGAGGAGTTTAAGTACAGCTCGCACTGCTGCAGCCTCCGCCACGGTTCATTCACTAAACCAGCTTGCTGTCTCACTTTACTGGAGTATATCTAGTACTTTTACCTGTAAAGGAGGATTATAACGTTCAGTAAACATGTGGAATACTTCCTCCAGCACTGTTTCCCACAGGAACATGAACACAGATGATTGTTTTGATCTCTGGGCTTATCTGCTCACCTGACATCAGCTGGTCTTTGTCAAACGCCGACAGATTTTTCTAGCGAAGGCAGAAACAGAAACTTTCTGACTTCAAGAGGCAGAAAAACAAGAGGCAGACAGTAAATCCTGTGGAAAACAGTGAGAAGCAGTTTCCACAGCCAAACACACACACACACACACACACACACACACTGCAGACTTTGTGCTATAAAGCTCAACCTAAACATGACCTGTTCCCTCAGGTGTGTGTGTGTGGGAGCATGGCGAGGACAGAGGATAATTTCCTCGTTGTTAGCAGAAGCTCTGTGACGTCTGGCCTCTGGAAACACACACACACACACACACACACACACACACACACACACACTGCGTGTTGTCAGAGTGTGTTTCTACAAGGCTCTGGCTCGACACCCACAAAAACAAAAAACCTGAAGTCAGAAGCTCCGCGCCGCACAGAGCCGACTCGCTCACAGTTCAGGCGGTGCTGATTCTCACCAGCTGGGACGTACCGCACCAACACGTCGAGTTTGGAAGCAAACGTGACGGTAGATGTTCCAGAAGTGAGTGAAGAGCTACTGAACGTGATGCCTCGTGTCAGCCAGAGTCTCAGTAATCCGAATTTAATTCTACTGACAACCAACCAGGCGAGTCATGATGACGGGGATCTCTCCCATCGCTGTGGTGACTTCCAAACACCGCCTGTCAGTCAAACCGTGTGGGCGGGACTGTGACGTGTGTTTTCTGTTGAAGTTTGAGCGTCTCCACGAGAAACGTTGGCGTCTTGCTGCTCGTGCTAATTACACAAATCTCCCTCTCTTGTTTATCCCGACCGAGAACTTAAAACAGAGTCTGATTATGGTTTTTTCCTCCGTGTCAACAAATCCCATGTGAGTGAATCAACTCCTCCTAACAACTGCTGCGAGTGTCAGCGTTCCCACACTGTCATAAAACATCAAATTCAAGGACTTTTCAAGGACGGTCCAGGCTCACTTCCCTCTAATTCAAGGTCCCGACACGCCGTAATCTGAGACGTACCCTAGTTTACTGCAAAATATCCTCAAATGAGCCAGGTCTACTTTCAAAAACTTTCAAGGCTGCTGAAATCCCCAAACTTTCAAGGATTTTAAAGATCCGTAGGGAGCACGGTGTGCATTCAAAGCCTGATTATTCCTCATCCTGTGTGGCACAGAGCTCTATTGTTGTGCTAAACTATTAAAAACACATCAGTGAGTCACACTGCTGCAGTGGTGACATGTTCCTTCATTACCACAAACACACACTGCAGTCCCACACACACACACGCTGACGGATATATTCACCGGAGCGCCAAATGTGGATTAATCCACCGCTGAAAATAATCCCTGACGAATTCACGTTTATCTGTTTGAGAAACATTGGCTGAAACCTTCAGTGATCAGCTGTTTGAGGAGCGTTTATTAACATCTTCATCTTCACAGGTGGAAATGTTGAGACACTCGCTGTCGGCTTCAATCGACATAAAGAAGGTCACTAAACGCTCAATATCTACTTTAAATTTGCTGAACACGCCGACAGAGGCGTGGAAGATGTTTATTAATACGAAAACATTTAAGTGACGTCGTAACCGACGGTTACAACCTCAGAGCCTCGTTAGCTGCACTTTCTTCAGCCATAAACCAGTCTGTTAGCATTCCTTCACTCACAGGTACTGATGGCCTCGGGCTGGGTTAAATGAGGAATAAAGCCTCCGTGCATGCTTTCATAATGACTGCAGGTTTTTCTTGCAGTGTTCAGTGCCGTCATATAAAATGTATTACTGGTGTTGGTCTGGGTTTGAGGGGAGTTTTAGAGCCCTCGAAGGCAACAGAACGAGCTCGATCTGTCTCTTCATGACCTCTCCGTCCTGATGCCTTCCGCTCTGTCCATGAAATCCCTTGTAGATGTTTGCGGGTCATCTTCAGATGCCAGTAATCGCTTTGTGACGACACATAAATGCTTCTGCAGGGAGGTTTTTTGTGCTTTCTGCTGTTTTCAATCATGACTAATTTCCTCAGGAAGAGGCCGAGCTCTCGCTCCGAATGTTCACCTGCTGCTTTCAAAGGCTTATTCATCCCGGGAGTCTAGACCGCCTGCGTCAGGCGCTGATGGCGGCATCAGAGTCACACAGGTAGTTTAAGCTCAGGTGATAAATGGGTTCGAGACACGAAGCAGCTGTATGCAAAAAAACCTGAGATTCAAATGAGAACGTGTGACAGACCTCAGAGTGAGGCTGCTCCGTACTTTAAACACATTCAATGTTGGACAACAGTGGCTGAAAACGCGTGAAAAGACTTATTACTGAAACGTGGAGTCAGTTTTTCACCAGTTTTCGGGCTCAGGATTTTGTGGGCGGTCCTTAAAGGGCGGCTCGATGACACGCTGAGGCCGCCCTGAGCAGAGAGACAGAGATGGATTCAGCTTCTCCTCCTCGTCCTCCTCCACTCTCTCTCGTTCGACATCTCTTTTCTTCCTTCATCTGTTTCTGTCCCACCCCCCTCCACCCCCCTCTGCTCTTTAATGCGACCACTTGAGAAAGAGATAATTACATCACCCATCTTTCATCCCTCCGTCATCATATACGTTTCCTTTCCTCTTTCCTTTCCTTGCTCTCACATGTTTCTCCTCCTATCTCTCTAACCACAGTAACCGCTGTCGAGTCATGGAGAGGATGACTTCAACCCCCTCCCTCCATCCTTGTCTTGTCCTCCTCCGTGTTCTCTGCACAGTCACACTGACTGACGAGGTCGAATCCCTCCAACATCTAAAACCCAAAGCCCCTGCTGCTGTATTTTTGTTATCCCTCCTTCAGAGACTGAGACGCTTGCTTTGGACACACGAACGGCACCAGACACGAGTAACTCACAGATAAGAAGTCTAGCAGGCGTAGAGGCCGCTGCGGCTCACGTCTGTGGACAGAAAGACGCTTCGGGTGAAACATTAACACAAAAACTTGCATGTAACCACGATTCTGTGACTTCAAAACGAGCCACGTGCACACCGAGGCTTTAATGTCTGAAACACGTCAGTGCTGAGGTTTCCCTCCATAGGATGAAGAATAGCAGCGTTTATAAGTCTGCACGTCCATCTCTCCTCTCATCATCTGCCTCGCTCTCTCTAAGCAGTCGGAGATTCCCTATCTGAAGTGGTTACACACCACATAATTACAGAGCGCGCGCACACACACAGAATCATATGGACTGATTAGTGATGGAACAGATGTTTACTGTTATGAAGTTTCTTCTTGTCATTCAAACACACTCCGTCGTGCTGCAACAAAGATGAACTGACGTGAACTTCCAAAGATTTTTACTGAATTTCAGGACGTGAACGCGGGAGTCGACCCGCAGCTCTTCAGGGTGAAGCGTGACACGCAGCCTGATGTCGATGTAACGTCAGCGTGAAACTGAAGACGACGTCTTCAGATCAACACGGCTCGTCCACGACACGATAAACAGGAACCAGAGAGCGGACGACTGAGGAACCTTTGTTCACAGCAGTCTGCCTCCAACAGCAGTTTAGTCCTTACTCATTATAGGGTGTCTATACACACACACACACACACGGCAGACATAATTATAATGTGAAGCTTTGATTGGTGAGTGTACAGAAACAGTTTTGGTACACAGTGCAGGGAAAAGCTGTGTTCTTATGGGTGGGTGGGTGTGTATGTGTGTGTGCTGTGTCATTACGTGGTGACACCATCATGTGAATCTCTCTCTCTCTCTCTCTCTCTCTCTCTCTCTCTCTCTCTCTCTCTCTCTCTCTCTCTCTCTCTCTCTCTCTCTCTCGTCTCTCTCTCTCTCTCACCTCTCTCATCTCTCTCTCTCTCTCTCTCTCTCTCTCTCTCTCTCTCTCTCTCTCTCTCTCTCTCTCTCTCTCTCTCTCTCTCTTCGTCGTGTCTGAGTCACTCGGTGGACAGACACAGATAATCAACACTCGCACGCTGGATTCACTTTATTCGGAGTCACAGCTGGTAGAAAACAAAAGTCACTAAACATCCATCAGAGTTTACAGCTGCGCTTCCTGCATCAACTCTGACAAACCGTATTTACTGTAGTTGTGTGCGCGCAGTAATCAGCCCAAAGCTCAAAGCATCTGTTCTTCATCACGGGTTTCCACTACAGATCTAAAAATGCCTCCGCAGACAAACGTCCCCCGGCTCACAGTGAAAGCTGTGAGGGTGAGCAGCAGGACTCACGCTGCCGGGCGTGGAGGCTGTTCTCTGGGGGGCAGTTCAGCGAAGAGTCGGTACAAACCACCACATTGATGCTGTTTGTCAGACTGAACGTTCATCACACAGATAAACGCGGGGCTTAACCAGCTCTCACTGCCGGACATGGAGGCTGTTCTCTGGGCTACGAGTCGGCAGGTGGTGCTGACGTTTTCACAAGCCGGTCATTTTTTTCTTTATGTCGCTGTTCTACATTAGTGTTTGTTGACTTCAACTCTGTTTAAGAAGCTACACATTTAATATGAAAACAAATAAACTCCTTTGTGATTAAACTGCAGCAGCGTTGATCGGTTCGATCGGTGCTCCCGGGGTCGAGATGTTCGATGATCAGTCATATTTATGCACCAGTGCAGAAAACTATGAAAAATAACCAAGAGTGGCAGAAAAAGCAGAGTCCTGACATGTTTCTGACGCTCGCTGCTTCAGTCTGTGATGACAGGAAAGGGAACCACGTCGAACGAGAGAACGAGGAAAAGAAAAAAGAAAACACGGAGCACAAAACATGTTCAGAGATGTTTAACCCACATCAGACATCGCTCTGTTTACCATGGGCGGGTCCGCGCTCAGACTGTGTGTTTGTGTGTTAGTGCGCGTGTGGTGTGTGTGTCCGGACTATTTCTGTGTTGTGCATTTGCGTATTGGATTTGTCGAGAGGGAGAGCAGAGAGGGTATTTGTTTAAAGGCCTCCAGCTTTCATTTCGACTGTGGTGTGTGTGTGTGTGTGTGTGTGTGTGGGGCACGTGTTTTGGGCGTTTCCGCTCCGTTTCGACCATATAAGGTCATCTGCAGTCTTTCCTGGCGAGCTTTCAGCCTCCTTCATTATGGGATGCCGAGGCCAGGTGCAGCCATGGCAACCACAGGGTGTGTCTCGCTTTGATAGCGGAGGGAAAGGGTGTGGCCCAGGTGCCTGCCTGGCAGTGTGTTTGGGTTGCTATGGCAACCGCCCAACCATCAGGCCGTAATGTCACCGCAGGCCTCGGAGCGCAGAGAGGACTGAACTCACCGCAGATCAAACAGACAGCCAAAGACTCAAAGACTCAAAGACTCAAGATTAAAACAACAGTCATGGCAACACTCTGGACACTGTTCAAACAACTCGTGAAACAAACTCGTCACAAATTAGTCTTACGTGTTTGCTATCAAAGCGGACAAGTCCTAAGTCAAGTCCAACAAGCCCCAAGTCGAAACTATTAAGCGCCACGTTCTTAGACCAACAAGACTCAGTCGAGACTAACAAGTCCCAAATAAATACCAGCAGCTCCCAAATCAAGACTAAGACTGTCTGAGTGACGTCCAGTCAGTGCCAAGTTAAGACCAGCAACGACTAAGTCAAGACAAACTCGTCCCAAATCCAAAACTACAAGACTTCAAGTCAGCACAAGTGAACCCGAGTTAGTCTGAACAGACATAAAGACGAACACACAGCAAGAACAAGCCAGGCTGTCATGTGAACAGCTCCGTCATGTCAAGCTTACAGACTGCAGCCAGAGGCTGAGAACAGTCGACTGATAAAACCCATGAGGAAAATATCAACGCGGCGAGCTTTGATTGGTTTGGATCCGTCAGCTTTAGAGGAGAAGAAGAACAAGACAACATGAAAATAAAAACGGGTGTGACACTCATGTTAGCAAAGAAACGAGTTCCCAGGGGATTATTTCTTCCCTCGGGGCGTCAGGTGACTGACAGGCGGCAGAGCGGAGCATCAGATCTAAAGACAGCGAGGCGCGATCAAACGGAGTCCTCGTGTTGGAATTATCTCACCGTGTGTGTGTGTGTGTGTGTGTAACACGCTTTCAATATTCAGCAGGTGGCTTCTCTCTTCTCCTGTGGTAAACAAGCTGCAGCCTCGCAGCTCGTGTTCTCCTTTCCCTGTTTGACTGACACGGTTTAACCTGCCGAGTCTGACTGATGCGACCTCGCTCGTCTTACCTTTCTTCACTTTCTTCTGCAGCTTGATGGTGTCCGATGATTTCTTCTTGATGTCTGCTCTGGCCTTTTTGTACTCTAAACACAAAAACAAGTCGGCAGTGAGGGAGAGTCTGTGTGTGTGGTCGTGTGTGTGTGTTTGCATGTTGGCGTACCTTTCGCGTGGTCTTTGTCCAGCTGACTCGCCACTTTTTTCCACTCCTCCATCTTCAGCTCCAGCGGAGTGATCAGACTTTCTGAGAGAGCTCTGAGGGAGATTTAGCACTTCCATTAGCCGCCGTGTTTGACCTCATTTTGTGGAATTAATCCGAAAAATTCAAACTACAAGCACTTCATCTGTTTTCCAGTGAGTCTGGGATTTAAGCCAGTGACTGATTATTAATTCATGCAGCGCTGCAGCTGACAGTTATCTATATTTTGTCACAGTCCAAATCAAACTGTCAAAACACAAAAATACGACATCTTCAAACGTCTTGTTTTGTCCGACTCACAGGCCGAAAAGAGAAGACGTCCACAGACACTGAACACAGAGCAGAGGAGAGGCGGGAAGAAGAAAACGTTTCTGCTTGATAAAGAAATAAATGATCCAAAATGGAGGCGGAACTTTGTTTTTGTACTTGGACACAGTCATGAGCTCTCACCGCAGCAGAAACAAACTCAGCACTGACGTGATACACTCAAACAGTTTCTCATTTACACGTTCAGCAGCTACGAGCAACATTATCATGAATTTGTGGTCGTGTTGCAGAGTCCTCTGCAAACTCCTGAGGGGAATATCGAGTTCTTTGGCTGCTAAAGCCTCCGCTACGTCTCCGTAAGCGGCTGCCTGCTGTGAGCGTGGACACAGACAGGTAGAGGCTGTGGACCGGCAGCTAAACAACCGGCAGACGAGTGAGGTGACATTTCTCAGCTTCATCACTACGAGTGTCGACAAACTGTGGAGTCAGAGCTGACTTTGACAGACGTCGTTACACTGAGATAGCCTGAGAGCTTTGTGTGTGTGTGTGTGTGTGTGTGTGAATCATCTGACTGACAGTTCCTCTAATGAGGGCAGACACGCATGACGGAGAAATGGCTGCGATGTTGCAGACATGTCACACACCCACACACAGTTTCATGTGTATGAGCGTATGTCGGTTAGGAGTAAATAGAGCGTCTAGTTCTCACACTGTCAGATAAAAAAAGGTGCCATCGCACCATCGCTCACACCTCCACCTGTCCTCCCTCACGGGTAAACAATGCCTTTGTGTGTGTGTGTGTGTGTGTGTGTGTCTTACGTGGTGAACAGTTTGAGTTTGGACTCGATGCTGCGGTGTCTCATACACATCCTGGTCAGCGCTGAGCCGATGTCCTTGGTGGCACCTGGAAAGACAGAAACATTTCAAAATAAAGCTCAGTTTGGAGGACTGGAACTTCAAAATAAAAGTCCAGCTGATGATATTAACGTCATGTTTAAACACACACACACTCTCAGCGGACTTTATTCCCTGATAAACGTGTTACCTGCACTGTGTGTTTATTGATGACTTTATTGCGAACTCTTGCTCTGTTTGGTTTATCCACACACACACACACACACACACCCACACCCACACACACACACACACACACACACACACACACACACACACACACACAGCTTCAGGACGTCGCGCTCATAAAGCTTCTTTTATTGAACTACACACATAAAAAGGAGCTGCTGTCGTTTTTGTCGTGGCGTGCAGAGATTTCTCTGAATGACGTTTGAATGATAAACGTCTTTGACGTGGATTTTATGAATATAAGTATATTTATTATATTTCACACTGACTGACAGAAACCTGCAGCCGACATGCAGCGTTTCTTCATTCACTTTGTTGTCGTCTGTGAGCAGCGTGTAACAGGAGATGAACTGAAGCTCTGCGTTAAGTCTGTTTAACAATGTGTGTGTGTGTGTGTGTGTCATCATTGCTTCATAAAGGAAAAATCAATCTGATTAAGAGCTTATGATGAGTGTTGTAATGTGTCGAAACAGTAGGTGTGTGTGTGTGTGTGTGTGTGTGTGTGTGTGTGTGTGTGTCTCGTTTTGTTAATGAATTATGTAACAGACAGAAACCTCTTTTCACAATCAGCCTCGGTGAACTGGACGGAACAATATTAGGTTACAGTAGTCCTCTCATAATAAGATACACACACACACACACACACACACACACACACACACACACACACACACACACACACACACACACACACCTCTGCATATAATCAGACAGACTGGAGCCGGGATCAAACCACCGACCTTCTGATGAGTGGACGACCCGCTCGACCTGCTGAGGTCCAATGACGATGACGAATAAAATCATCATAAAGTTACTGAGATGATTTAAATAAATAAACGATGCTGCAACACTGAAACTTCTTCAAACTGGTGAAGATGAATTTGTTATAATCTGGATATTTAATGTAAAGTAAATCACATCGTATACCACCTCTGAGTGTGTGTGTGTGTGTGTGTGTCTGAGATAGAGTCATAGAGTCTGAAGCAGCAGTGTGTGTCAAAGTTATTATTAATTATTATTATTAATAAATGTAACAGAGGAAGATTCAGATTTGGTTCAAAGTTCAGGAGGAAACAAATGTTGACATGGACGGAGAGAGAAGGACAGACACACACCACAGTGAGTCCTCTGTCATCTCACACACACACACACACACACACACACACACCACATAATGGTTTCTTTGTGGCTCTCAGTCTGTTTGTGGACGCGACACTTCCTGTTAAACTGACCTCTCAGCCACACACACACACACACACACACACACACACACACACACACACACACACACACACACACACCCACGCACACACACACACACACACACACACACACACACACACACACACACACACACACACACACACACACACACACACCATGTCGTGTTTCACGTGTTTTTAAGGTTGCAAAGAGATGGAAGATTTCCATAAACTTTCAGAAACTTTCCATGGGAATTATGGAAATTTATGGGAATATTTGGGAATTCTCTGGAAACTGGGGGGCGCTGTAGATTATTTGGCATCTACCTCATCGCCGCAAGTTAAACATTAAAACGTCACGTTAAATATATTTACCCCGTGATATCAAAACGTCACTTCCTGTCGTCCACAGGCTCAGATGTGTGGCTGCGGTCAGCAGCGTGCTGTGAGGAACAGCACCTGCATGAAATCTGGTTGTTTGAGTCAAGATCATGCTAAAATACATTTTGGCAAACTATATTTAAGTTTCCTGCTGAAGCACCAACCTTTAATTTGGGTAAATTCCCTGTTAATTTCCATAAATTCCTGTTTATTCCCATGGAAAATGTACAACTTTGGAAAATTCACAGAATTTTGCATCATTACATGTTTTACAAGATTTCTAATCATTTCAGCTCATGACAAACTTTACTTTGAACAATCAGAACTTCAAACTTCGTCCTCGACGCAGTTTTGAAACTTTGTTTCTGGCACACGGTGACTCATGAAAAAGCAGATGTGGCTCTGAACGTCTGACAATAAAAATGCTGTGAACATTGTGACGCTGTAACATGAGATCAGATCACAGCTGAAACTATGAGTCAATTATTCGTTAAGTCGACAGAAAATGAGCCGGTTTCAGGCAGAAAGAAGAAATGAAGCTCCTCTCGATAACTTCTTAATTCTGGACTGTTGACACACTCTGAAAACGCCGAGCGTGAAATATGAATAACGGGCAGGTCGTCTCTGCATCACGGCTCCGTTCTGAGCAGGAACAAAGTGACACAGCAGATTTAGAGTGAAGAGCCTGTGAGTTCACGCTGACTCATTACAAGTCATTTGAATATCTAAATCTGAGACCTGCACACACACACGCACACGCACACACACACACACACACACAGCAACGCTGAGTCACTGCTGAGTTACGTAACATAAAATAAAAAGAGTACAATCATAATGAAAGGTGTGTGTGTGTGTGTGTGTGTTCATCCAACGGCTCCAGCAATAACAGGAAGTGATGTCAGGGTGAAACCTGGACTGTGCACACTTGATGCTGGGTTGAAGGTGCTCCCTCGCTCCCTCCCTCGCTCCCTTCCTCGCTCCCTCCCTCGCTCCCTCCCTCGCTCCCTCCTCTTGGTCTGTGTTTGAGCAGCAGCTCTCCCTCCTTTCATACGTCCTCTCCTCCCTCCTTTACTCCTCCACTCCTTCTCCACATTTCCCTCTTTGTCCTCTATCTGTCCTCCTCTCTCCCTCTCTCCATCCTCCTCCTCTTCCTCCTCCTTCATTCTGCCAACTGCTCAGAAACAAAACATTCATTATCGGCAGGAACATGAGCAGAAACGTGGCGCGCACACACACACACACACACACACACAGGTATGAGGTGCGCGTTAAACGTTAAAGGTGTGGCGAGGTGTGTTTGCTTTATTTGCCTGTCTCTCCCTCCCTCCCTCCCCGCTGCAGCTCGGAGCTCAGGGAACATTTCGGTCTCGAACGCTGAACCGCAGCAGCAACACGACCTTCACGCAGCTACAGAAAGTCTGTCGTGCACGAACACGTCAGATCTCCAGTCTGAAACCTCTCTGCACTCAGACGAGTCTGTTCACGTCTCCTTCTGAACCCAATTTATCCGTTTCTGTTCTGGAAATTCATGCAAATGAGTCAATTTCTAATGAGATACTGCCTCATTTGCATATTTAAACTTTAAATTTCCAAAAGCCTGAAACTCAAAAACCGACTGTCTTAGTGTGAGTCATCAGCTGGTGAAGTTTCTGTTCAGTTTGTAGTCTGTTCATCAGCCAGACGCTCGAATGAAGCTGCACAAAGTTTGGAGACGAGCTGCTGAAGGAAGCGAAACGTCTCGCAGCTCAAGAGCCAGAAATGTTGGTCGGGAGCTGGAGGAGACCAAACTGGAGCAAAGAGAGTGAATATTCAGAGAGTGTTAGAGTTTCTATCAGTCATGATCACGCTGTGCTGAGAGGGGTCAGAGCGTGATGTGACAACGAGCAGCGGCAGTCACTGAGACAGAGTAAATATTTACAGAGCGTTATTAAAGGCAACACTATAAAGTCAGCGTGACGGTGTGTTCACAGACGTTAATATTCATTTAGCAACACACGGATTACAACATGTGACAGAGCCACGGAGTGTGTGTGTGTGTGTGTGTGTTGCAGCCAGGTGTAAGCACTGTGGGCGTTTCTTTCTGCTGCGTCTGTGTTCAGACACGTTTAATGGATCCCAGAGTCGACTGGAGATGACTTCAGAGGAAAAATGTAATCGGACAAGATCGGACAGAATCGGTGTGGGAGCCGGTTTCACATTTTGTTTTTTAATAGATCATCAATGGGAGGTTTTTAAATCTGAGATTTAATCCCAGAAACACATCGACAAAAGTACGAAGACCGCGAACATCTCGTGGTGACCGCGTGTGTGTGTGTACGCACTGATTGCATTTCCTGTGTGCTTACAAAACAAAGCAACAAAGCAGCTTTATTTCAAATTGAGAAATTGTTTCCACCCGTGTTTGGCACAACGCCGTTTTACTCCGTCCTACACGCGACTTCAAACCCACCAGGAGTGTTTCAGAAGCTTCCAGACTTTGTTAACTTGCTCAGATTTGGTCATTTTGTCTTTGTTTACGTGCTGCTGCGATGAGTAAATAGCTACAAGGTTGTAAATTGTGGGTAATTTAAACAAACTGTCAATAATCAACCATCTCTGTGTGCTCTGGGCTCTAAAGCGTGGTCCAGGTACAGAAATCACCTGTGCAGGTGGCGGGCGTGGCCTCAATAGCCCTGCAGTAAGCAGTGTGCTATGTGTTTGTGACTGAGGAATAGCAGACATTCAAGTGTACAACTATATTTAAGTCCCTGTTAAACATCCAACCTTCTATTTTATATATTCCCGTTCATTCCCATAAATTCCCATGGAAAGTTTACCACTTGGAAAATTCCCTGAATTTTACAGCCCTACTTTTTGGTTCACGTTGGAAACAGTACTCGTGGAGGGGTCTGACACATCGACGAGGACGGACGTTATTAGCATAAATGAAGTGTTTCTCTATGCACGATGTTCGTGTGGAGAGAGGGGCGTGCTGAGAGAGACACACACACACACACACACACACACACACACACACACACACACACACACACCATGGGTAAATATGAACAGTGTGTGGCATGGCCGCACACTGTTCGCCTCTGCCTGTTCGCTCTCTGCTGTTTCCACACTTGTTCTTGTTCTCGTCTGTGCAGCAGACAGTTTGAACTCGCTGATGACGTGAAATGTGAATGACTCGACTGAAATCTCTCATGAACTCCTCCGGGCTGGAAAAAGCAGACGAGGAAAATAAAAAGCTGCTCCAGACGTTTTGGGTTTTTTTTTAAGTTCCCTCCATTTTCCAAAAAGACACAACGCCAGAGCGACAGAGAGGGAACTGTTCGACCCTCCTACTAAACCCAGATTTTCCAGCTTCGCTCTCCTCCTCACGGCTCATAATGTGGCCCTTTCACAGAGAGAGAGAGAGAGAGAGAGTGTGTGTGTGTGTGTGTGTGTGTGTGTGTGTGTGTGTGTTCATCTCTCTGCTCAGGTCGCTCCACAAAGACTTTTTCTTTCGCTCTGAATGCGAGCGGTCAGGTAGACAAACGTCCGCCTGGAGTTCAGTTTGAGGAAATGTGATGTGGAGACTGGTCTCCATGACAACAGGAGTCTATAAACAGCGACAGACTCGCTCTCTCTTCATATCGATGAGGTTATTGATTAACTGACCGGCTGATCAGTCAGTCGTGTCTGTTGGTGGAAGCAAACTGTCTCCTCCACCTCCGCCTTCCAAACCAAACACGGCGCAGAGAGCTGACCTCAGGAAACCTCCGTTACAACTAGTCAGCACTCAGTCAGACATCTTGTGATCAATGTGTGTTTGTGTGTGTGTGTGTGCATGCTTCGAAAGCCTCATGATTTCAAAGACGTCAGCTGTTCCTTGGTTGCCAGGGAAACCTGTCATGTGCAACCGCCATTCCAGAGAAGAGACAAGAAGAACCAGATTTCAAAAAATCAGCTGATTGTGATTCTGCCGCTCTCACCATCGTCAAAACAAGGCGATCGTTCACGTAATCTCCATCACACACACACACACACAGCCAGCAGACACACACTGACGGCTCATGACTTCACACGGCGACTGATCAGTTGTTGATTTGTTTCAGCCGATCAATGATCGGGTGAGTCGAGGAACAGCTGATAAGACACGGATCATTTTTAAAAGCTGCAGTCTGTCAGCACGAAGCTACAAAACAAACAGTGCTACAAAGCAGCTCTGCGGCTGTGAAGCGAAGCCAACGCCAAAGACATCAGAGTCAAACTCAGGAAGTTAAATCGTCTTTCAGACGTTTCTCAGGCACCAACAGACGAAGAAGGAAAGTTAAGATTTGTGTCGCTTCTTCTGGAAACATCCATGTCTGTTTAACCAGATTAAAGTAAGAGTCAACACCACGCAGTTAACAGCAAAGGTCAGCGGACGACAGAATGAAGATTTAGTGTCTCTATGGCAACCAACAATATTACGATATCATCATCATCATCATCGTCGTCTCTTTGCACTACAGCTCAGACACTCGATGGTCCGGGCCTTCACACAGCAGCAGTTGAGCTGTTTCAGTTGATGTGCCTTACAGCTGGCTCAGTACCCCACACACACACACACACACACACACACACACACACACACACACACACACACACACACACACACACAGTCAGCTGATACATTCCCACGCAGAGAAACTCCGCCTCCTCCGTCAGTGATGCCTTTGAGCAAGGCAGCGTGCTCGGGCTGTCGATCCGTGTGTGTCAGTAAACAGCTCCAACACACAACAAAAGCCTTTTCCCCGATTCCCATGATCACAGAAAGATGAGAACATGAGTATCACCGTGGCAACCAACCACAAAACCCACACACAGACCCACCAGACCGGTTCTGACACACACACTGACACACACACACACACACACTGACACACACACACGCACACAGGTGTTTTGTTGAGGGGCTGAAAGAGCAAAAACAATTAAATGTTTCTGAAGGCTGACGAGAGCTGTCAACGCAGAGTGTGTGTGTGTGTGTGTGTGTGTGTGTGTGTGTGTGTGTGTGTGTGTTAACTCCTTTAAAGGATTTGTCGGTTTTAAAGCAACAACAACAACAACTGTAGCTTCTTCTTCTTATGATTGACACCTGGTCGCCACAATCTTGGAGTCCCGCCCTCAAATGCTGCGTTTTCATTGGCTGGGAGCTACACACCCACTGCCTAAAGGTTTGTGCTCAGAAACATCCCAAACACACAAATCACACACTCTTAGTGAGCCGCGAGCGATGACTGAGGAAAAGTCAACTTATCGTGTCAGCTGGTCACTCTGTGTCCGTCTAAGAAGAGAGGAGGAGGAAGAGGAGGAGGAGGAGGAGGAAGAGGAGGAAGAAGAAGAAGAAGAAGAAGAAGAAGAAGAAGAAGAAGAAGAAGAAGAGGAGGAGGATGAGGAGGAGGAGGAGGAAGAGGAAGAGGAGGAAGAAGAAGAAGAAGAAGAGGAAGAGGAGGAAGAAGAGGAAGAGGAGGAAGAAGAAGAAGAAGAAGAGGAGGAGGATGAGGAGGAGGATGAGGAGGAGGAGGAGGAGGAGGAGGAGGATGATGATTATGAAAGACAGCAGGAAAAAAGTTAGAGGGCGAGCGAGCAAGTGAGCGAGCTAACCGCAGATTTGTAAGAGCTGAATTAGATGAGTGTGTGTTTGAGGACGGAGTCGTTACGGACGAGTCGAGCTCTGAACGGTCTGAAACTGAGAGCAGAGCCTCACCTGTTCACTTTGACCCGGAGGTCAAGGGTCATCCTGTTAGACCTCTTCCATTTTCAAAATAAAAGCACGGAGTCTTTATGTGTATATTAAGTTTGTTTGAGATCCAAATTCATGTAAAAGCAGGTGCGAGCGGCCGTGTTAGAGATCCAACTTAGACCAAACAATGAGGCATAAATTAAATCAACCACGTGTTGTCATATGATCGTTAATCTCTCCTTCAGAGAGGCGATGTGTTCAAACGCTGACTTAAACTTTGTAGCAGACGTGAGCCGGACACCTGGACGTGGCCCCGCAGGTCAAAATGAGTTTTAAGCGACGTCTCGAGATGCTGAGTGCCGAAAATCTGATTCTACCGCCGCTACAGAGCGCTCCCAGGTTGTTTCGTGCTCTTTTGTCGTCACTACACTTCCACAGAGAAGAAAACAGCTGTGAAAACACACTACACTACACACACACGCTGTGTGAACGCTGGAATGTGCTCGGTCAACACACACACTGCGTAGAGGCCGTATTAGCTTTGACTCTTGTGTCCAGTTGAAGCGGGATGGAACCAAATGAATCACACTGATGATGTTCTCCACCACAGAACTTCTTCAACAGCTGAACTCGGCTCAGGTTTCATCGTGTTGTGTGTCGTCTTCTGCGTCCGTGCGAGGACGGCCTGTCTTCACACGGTGTGTTAACGAGCAGCGATTAATTAAAGAAATCACAAACGAGGGGTCGAATTTGGCCGATGGGTCAGGCTCAGCTTTAGGTTTACCCTGTGGGACGGGCTAACAGTTTCTTTAACAGCACGCTGTGCACAGACAGCACATATTACACAGGTATGAGACGCTGTCCGTGCATGTTTAACACAGAAACACACGCTGTGCTGTGAGCGCTGCCGCCTCTGCTGCTCTGTGAGGCCGAGACTTTCTCCTCCCGGTGTTGAACTGTACCGTGCGCCTCGTGACGGGAGATGCACGATGATGCCGTCTGGTCCCGGGGAAGACGTTTGTGCTGCAGGTGATGTCACGTGCTGCTTATCAGACGGGCACGCCT